>CM053581.1:378749423-378818544 GCA_028627135.1 Pseudochirops cupreus | reverse complement strand
TTTCCTCTACTTCTCTTATTTGGTTTTCAAAATCCTTCTTAAGCTGATCTATAGCTTGTAGGCAGTCTTCATGTTTCTTGGAAGCTTTTGGTGTGGGAGTTCTGACTGTTTTGTCTTTCTCCCATTCCATGCTTTGATCCTTCTTGTCCCCAAAGAAGGAATCTAGAGTTTGGTTGCTGTTCTTACTTTGCTTCCTTTGCCTGCTCATGTTGGCCAGTAAATGATTTTTTAGCTCTGTGGAACTCTGCTTCCAGAGGAGAAAGTTCTGTCCCAAATTGCTGGGGTTTTCCCAGCTGCTGGAGCTATTAGGGGGCTATCATGTTTTTGCAGCCCTCACCAGGTTTGGCTCACTGAAAATGCACCCCAGGACCACCACCCAAGACCACAATCTACATCCAGGCCACTCAACACAACAGCACTTGGCCTCTGAACAATTGCTTGGCCCCCCTGCAGTCTGCAGGCCAGGAGCTCTGAAGCAGCTTTATGCAGGTGGCTGCAGGGCCTCCGCTTCTGCCACTTCCTTGCCCTGGAGGCAGTTTGGCAGGACGCACTTTTCTTCCCCAAGTTTAGCTGAGTTACACTGACCTTTCACTTAGTCCTTGTTTCTTATGGCTTGATAATTTTGGAACCTACCACAGCTGCCACTGATGCACTCTCCTGAAGCTCCAACTGCAGCTCAGCTTGGCTCATCTGACTGGCCCCCGTGCCACACCATGGTTTCAGGCTGGCCTGGTTTTGGCTCCCAGCACTGAGATGGTCCCTTTGAGCTGAGCTGCCTTCAGTGGGAGGTGTATTTGTGTGCATTTTAGAGCCCTAAAATTTGTTTAGAGTCATATTTTATGGGTATTTGAGGTTGCTATGTGGGAGCTGTGGTACCTGGCTGCTCCTACACCTCCTTCTTGGCTCCACCCCCCTGTCATTACATAACAGAGAAGGGTTAAATCTATCAAAATAAATCCTCACACACTGTGGCTACTACTGTGTACAGTGTTCTCCTGGCTCTGCTCCCCTCACTCAGCATCAGTTCTTATAAGTCTTTCCAGGTTTCTCTGAAGTCTACCTGTTTATCATTTCTTATAGCACAATAGTATTCCATTATATTCATATATGACAACGTGTTTAAGTAGATCTCAATTCGTGGGTATCCCTTTGATTTCTAATTCTTGGCCAACACAAAAAGAGCTGCTATAAATATTTTATGTAAATGTGGGTCCTTTACCCATTTTCATGATCTTTTTGGGACACAGCCCTAGAAGTGGTATCACTGGGTCAAAAGGTATGCATATCTTTACAACCCTTTGGGTATAGTTCCAAATTGCTCTCTAGACTGGTTGGATCAGTTCACAGCTCCACCAACAATGCATTGGTGTTCCAATTTTCCCACACCTTCTCCAACTATTGTCATTTTTTCCTGTTTTACCATGTTAACCAGTCTTACAGGTATGATGTGGTACCTCAGAATACTCTAATCAATAATGATTTAGAGTATTTTTTCTTATCACTACAGATAGCTTTAATTTCTTCCTCTGAAAACTGCCTGTTCATATCCTTTCATCATTTGTCATTTGGGGAATGACTTGTATTCTTGTATATTTGACTCAGTTCTCTATATATTTTAGAAATGAGGCCTTTGTCAGGGACACTGGTTATAATAATTCTTTCCCAGTTTTCTGCTTCCATTCTAATCTTGGTTGCATTGGTTTGTCTGTGCAAAAACTTTTCAGTTTAATGGAATCAAAATTATCCATTTTATATTTTATACTGTTCTCTATCTCTGGTTTGGTCATAAATTCCTTCATTTTCCATAATCTGATATATAAACTGTTCCTTGCTCCCTCCATATTTGTTTATAGTATCAGCCTTTATACCTAGATCATGTAACCATTTGGACTTTATTCTGGTGTACGGTGTCACACTTGGTCTATGCTCAGTTTCTGCCATACTATTTTGCAGTTTTCCCAACAGTTTTTGTCAAACGGTGAGTTCTTATCCCAGAAGTTGGGGACTTTAGGTTTATCAAATTGCTATAGATTCCTATAATCATTGGCTACTGTGTCTTAGGTATATAAGACTTATGCCCCCAACCTATTTTACTGATCTACGCTTCTATTTCTTAGCCAGTACCAAGTGATTTTGATGATTGCTTCTTTATAATACAATTTAAGGTTAGGTATGGCTAAGCCACCTTTCCTAGCATTTCTTTCCATTATTTCCCTTAATATTCTGGACCTTTTGTTCTTCCAGATGAAATCTGATATTATTTTTTCTAGCTCTAAAAAATAATCTCAGTACTTCTATTGGTATAGCACTGAATAAGTTAATTAATTTAGGCAGAATTGTCATTTTTATTACATTAGCTCAACGTACCCATAAGCAACTGAAGTTTTTCCAGTTATTTAAATTTGACTTTATTTGTGTAAAAAGTGTTTTGTAATTGTGTTCATATAGTTCCTGGGTTTGTTTTGGCAGGTAGACTCCCAAATATTTTACAATGTCTACAGTAACATTAAATGGAATTTCTCTTTCTATCTCTTGCTGTTGAGCTTTGTTAGGAATATATAGAAATGCCAATTATTTATGTAGGTTTTTTTTTTATATTTTGCTAAAGTTGTTTATTATTTCAAGTAGTTTTTTTTTACTTGATTCTCTAGGATTTTCTAAGTACATTGTCATATTATCTGCAAAGAGGGATAGCTTAGTCTCTTCTTTGCCTGCTCTAATTCATTCTATTTCTTTTTCTTCTCTTATTGTGAAAGCTAAAATTTCTAGTACCATATTGAATAACAGTGGTGATAATGGATATACTTGTTTCACCCCTGATCTTATTAGAAATGCATCTAGCTTATCCTCATTATACATAATACTTGCTGATAGTTTTAGGTAGGTGTTACTTATCATTTTAAGGAAGGCTCCATTTATTCCTATGTTCTCCTATGTTTTCAATAGAAATGTGTGTTGTATTTTGTCAAAAAGCTTTTTCTGCATCTATTGAGATAATCATATGGTTTGTATTCATTGTGTTGTTGATAAGATCAATTATGCTGATAGTTTTCCTAATATTGAGCCAGCCCTGCATTCCCGGTGTAAATCCTACCTGATCAAAAGTGTATTGTTCTTATGATAAGTTGCTATAATCTTTTTGCTAATATTTTATTTAAAAATTTGCATCTATATTCATTAGCAAAATTGGTCTATAATTTTCTTTCTCTGTGTTGATTCTTCCTGGTTTAGGTATCAATACCAAATTTGTATTATAAAAATAATTTGGCAGGGCTCCTTCTATGCCTAGTTTCCAAAATGCTCTATACAGTGTTGGAATTAATTGTTCTTTAAATGTTTGATAGAATTCACTTGTAAATCCATCTGGTACTGGACATTTTTTTCCTAGGGAGTTAATTGATGGCTTATTCACTTTCTTTTTCTGAGATGGGGTTATTTAAGTATTTTTCTTCCTCTTCCATTAATCTGAGCAATTTATATTTTTTTAAATAAGGATCTATTTCCCTAAGATTGTGAAATTTATGGGCACACAGCTGGGCAAAAAAACCTCCTAATTGTTTTTAAATTTCCTCTTCATTGAACATGGAATTCACCCTTTTCATTGTTGATACTAGTATTTTGGCTTTCTCCTTTCTTTTTTTAAATCAAATTGACCAGAGGTTTATCAATTTTATCAATGTTTTTTCATAAAACCAAGTCTTAGTTTTATTCATGAGTTCAATAGTTTTCGTAATTTCAATTTTATTAATCTCTCCTTTGATTTTCAGCATTTCTAATTTGGTTTCTAATTGGGGATTTTAAATTTGTTCTTTTTCCTGCTTTTTCTGTTGCATGACCAATTCATTGATCTCCTCTTTCTCTAGTTTATCCATGTAAGCATTAAGAGATATAATACTTCCCCTAAGAACTGCTTTCAGTGCATTCCATAAGTTTTGGTATGCTGTATAATTATTGTCATTCTCTTGAATGAAGCTATTGATTGTTTCTATGATTTCTTGTTTGACCCATTAATTTTTTAGGATTAAATTCTTAATTTCCATTAATTTTTAGTCTATCTTTCCATGGCCCTTTATTACATATAATTTTTATTTCTTCATGATCTGAAAAGGATGCATTTAATATTTCTGTTTTTCTGCACTGGATTGTGAGGTTTTTCACGTGGTACATGGTCAATTTTCGTGTATGTGCCATGTACCACTGAGAAAAAGTATATTCCTTTCTATCCCCATTAAATTTTCTCCAGAGGTCTACCATATCTACTTTTTCTAAAATTCTATTCACCTCCTTGATTTCTTTCTTGTTTATTTTGAGGTTAGATTTATCAAGTTCAGAGAGGGCAAGGTTGAAGTCCCCCAGTAGTATAATTTTGCTGTCTATTTCTTCCTGTAACTCTCCTAACTTCTCCTCTAAGAATCTAGATGCTATCCCACTTGGTGCATATATGTTTAGTAATGATATTAATTCATTGTCTGTGGTGCCTTTTAGCAAGATATAGTTTCCTTCCTTATCTTTTTTGATTAGCTCTATTTTTGGTTTTTCTTTGTCTGAGATTAGGGTTGCTAAAACTTCTTTTTTATTTTATTTTTTTACTTCAGCTGAAGCATAATATATTCTACTTCAGCACTTTACCTTTACCCTGGGTGTATTCCCCTGTTTCAAATATATTTCTTCTAAATAACATATTGTAGGATTATGATTTTTAATCCATTCTGCTATCTGCCTCCACTTTATGGGAGAGTTCAACCCATTCATATTTACAGTAATGATTACTATCTGTGTCTTTCTCTCCATCTTATAACCACCCTCCCCATTTATGCTTTTATTTCTTCCTTCTCCCTTTCCCTCCTCAAAAGAGTTTTGTTTTTGATCATTGCCTCTCTTTCTGATGTCCCTTATATCAGCTCCCCTCCATTTTCTTTCCCTTTTCCCTTACTATTTCTCCCCTCCCTTCTATCCACCCCTTCCCTTTTATTTACCCTTTCCTCTCCTACTGCCTGTAGGGCAAGTTAGAGTCCTATACTTAACTGAATATGTTATTCTCTCCTTAAATCAAAACCGATTAGAGTAAACCTCAATGCTCATCTCCCTCCCTTCTTTCCATCTACTATATATAGTATGTTCTCGTGTCTCTCCATGTGAAGTAATTTACCTTTTCTGCCTCCTTCTTTCCTCTTCTCCCACTACAATCCCTTTGCACCCCTTAATTTGTTTTTTTTATCATCATATCAGTTAATTTTTATTCATAACCTCTATATATGCATATCCATTTTAAATATCATAATAAATACACAATTCTCAATATTAACAAGAACCATCCTCCCATATAGGGAGGATACTTTGCTCTTATTGAATAGCAAGTTTTTAGTTTTCCACTTTACTTTTTTATGTCCCTCTTGATTCTTGTATTGAAGATTTAATTTTCCATTGAGCTCTGGCCTTTTCATTGGGAAGGTCTCAAAGTCCCTTATTTCATTGAATTTTCAGCTCCTTGTCTAGAAGATTATGCTCAATTTTTCTGGGCAGTTGAGCCTTGGTGGTAGTCCAAGCTCCTTTGCCTTACAATATATCATATTCTAATCCCTTCAATCTTTTAATATAGAAGCTGCAAGGTCCTGTGTGATTGTGACTGTAGTTGGATGATACTTGAATTGTGTCTATCTGGCTGAGTACGATATTTTCTCCTTCACCTGATAACTCAGGAATTTGGCTACAATACTCCTTGGCATTTTTAATTGGGGATCTTTTTCAGGAGGCGATCAATGTATTCTTTCTATGACCATTTTGCCATCTGGTTCTAGGACCTTGGGGCAGTTTTCCTTGTTGATTCCTTGGAAGATACTGTCCAGGCTCTATTTTTCATCATGGCTTTCCTCTAGACCAATAATTCTTAGATTATCTCTCCTAGATCTATTTTCCTGGTCAGCTGTTTTTCCAATGAGATATTTTACATTTTCTTCTATTTTTTCATCCTTTAGATTTTGTTTGACTTGATGCCTCATAGAGTAATTAGCTTCTTCTTGTCCAATTCTAATTTTTAGCAAATTGTTGTTTTCAGTTAGTTTTTGCACCTCCTTTTCCATTTGACCATTTTTTTTCCTTTTAAGGATTTATTTTCTCCATTTAATCCTTATCCATTTGGTCAATTGTATTTTTAAGGAGTTGTTCTTGTCAGTGATTTTTTTTTCCATTTTGCCAATTTTATTTTTGAAATAATTCGTCAATTTTTCTTCTACCTCTTTAATTTGGCTTTTAAAATTATTCTTGAGCTCTTCCAAGAATGGTTTTGGGGCTTGAGATCAATTCATATTCCCCTCTGAGGTTTCAGATGTAAGTATATTGACAATGTTGTCCTCTTCTAAAATTGTGCCTTCATCTTTCTGTCCTCATAATAAAAATATATGGTTACTGTCCATTTCTGCTTTTTGCTCATGGTGTTTGCCTATTTCCTGGCTTTTAAAATTGATCTCTCCTGCTAGAGGGCAGGGGTGACTGTTCCAAGCTTCTGGTGCTGTGGACCAGGGACCCAGTTACTGGCTTTGTGCGCTGGGGCCTCAGGTGCTGGCACATGGAGGCTGTAGGGTCTGGCAGCTTATCTGCTGCTGATTTGGGGTCCTAGTGGTGGTGACTGTTGTGTACTGAGACCAGGTGGCATTTTTCTGCTATACTGAAGATCTCCCGGTGGGAGTGGAGGGTCAGGGTCCTGGAGAATGCCTGTTTACCTGGAATTGTGCTCCCTAGAGTTGTGCTGAAGCACAGGAGGTTTGGCTGCTGGAGGATGTCTGCCTGCTCACACAAATGGTGGTTTTCCAAGCTAGGGTCTACCAATTCCCTGCCTGTGTGAAGGTCCTGGTGTTAGCCCTTGCCTGCTCCAGCACTATGGGGCTCAGGATCTCCCACTGGTTTACTGAGGTGGGGTTTGCCACTGGTTTGCTGGGATGCCTCCAGTCCTATACTGTTCCACTTCCACCAAAGTGAGAGGGACCTTTCCTGTTAATCTCCCAAACCTTCCAGGCTAAGAGACTGCTGCACCCCATCTTTCTTCTGGCTCTGCCATTCCAGGATTTTTCCTGGGGCAATATTTTCTGGGTTTTTAGAGGTCAATAATGGAGAGGGAGAGTAATTTACTGCTTACTCTGTCATCTTGGCTCCCAGAAGTCTCACCCTCATCAATTATACTTTTAAAGGAGTTTTTTTTTCTTATTGAATTTTTGTGCCTCTTTTTTGTCATTTGGTTAATTCTGCTTTTATAGGCATTCTCCTCATTGGCTTTTTGTGCCTTTTTTTTTTTTACCATTTTACCCACTCTTTTTTCAAGATGTTATTTTCTTCATTATTTTTCTTCTTTTTTTTTTAACAAGTTGTTGACTCATTTTTCACATTTTCTTGTATCACTCATTTCTTTTCTGAATTTTTCCTTTATCTCTTTTACTTGATTTTCAAAGTCCTTTTAAGCTCTTCCATGGCCTAAGATCAATTCCTTTTGTTTTTTCTTGGAGTGTTTGGGTGTAGGAACTTTGACTTTGTTTTCTTCTGCATGTGTGTTTTGATCTTTCTTGTCACCACAGTAACTTTCTATGGTCAGATTTTTTTCCTATTGTTTGCTAATTTCCCTGCATATTTCTTGACTATTAAAAGTGGTTTGACTCTGTTAAAGCAGGTTTCTGCTTCCAGGGTGGAGGGTTCATTGTCCCAAGCTTCAGCAGTTCTCTGCAGCCATTTTCAGTTCTTCCTTGGTGTTATGACCTAGGAGAGTTATATTTAGCACTCGCCTGTCCTGTGCTCAGGTCTATGAGCTAACACCATCTTTTCTGACATGGAACTGTGATGAGAGTCCCCATTCAACTGGGGCTGAAAGCTTTGATGTGTTAGTGCTCCTCCTCACCCTGGGAGTGCCACCCACGACTGTGATCTGGATCTGAGTTTGGGCAAAGCAGCAGATTTATGTCTTAGTGATAGCAAAGAAAACCCTGTAATCTCCTTCTGATCAGTTGTTTAATCCCCTTTCCCTCTTTGAGTTGAGATCTCCAGAAGCAGTTGCTGCTATTTCTCATTCAGTGACGACCAAGACCAGCTCCTAGTTGTCTAGGGCCTGATCTGCACTGGTTCAGCCTGTGCTGGATTGTGCTTCACTCACATCCAGATGTAACAGACCTTTCCTGCTGACCTTCTAAGTTGTCTTTGCCTGGAAAACTATTTCATCCATCCTTTTGTGGGTCCTGCTGCCTCAAGAATTGTTTTATGGAATTATTTAAAAGTATTTGGAGGGGCTTTGAGGAGAGCTCAGGCAAATAGCTGCCTTTTCTCCACCATCATGGCTTTGCCCCCAAGTTTTTACATTTTAATCTGCAAATCAGATCTTCTGATCCAACAAGGTGGAAAAATCTATGTATGATTCTGTTAAAAAGTGGTTAAGTTTTAGTTTAAAGTTCAAAAAGTTAAAAAGAATTGTACCCCACTTAATCTAAAAATATTTGCAGAAAATGGTGACAGCTGAATTGTAATGTTTTCTTCCTAATATATTCACTTAACATTTTTACTTCTCTTGAGGGAAAGACAATCCCCAAATTGCTGCTATTAACAGTTCCATTTACTATAGTAATTGGTTACCAGCAGAGTTTCAAGTTGTTCACTTTCTTCTTTTAATAAAATTTTTCTCTAGGAAAATTAAATGGAATGACAAGTGGCACACTTCCAGAAATGAGCAGCTGCCATTCACATTCCTCAAGAGAAACCAGATATCCATATGTAAGAAATATGAAATTTGTCAATATGAAACGGACTCTTTCTGAAAGGAACCATGAATGCTCTTGTCATTGAAGACTCTCAGTTGCCATTCTGCAGCTCATACACCAACAAGTGAGCTCTCTTAACTCAATTAGGAACAGAACTATCAACAGAGCATGGATATTATGACATTATTATAATGTGTACTGCAAGTAGCTGGGCATCATGGAGAAGACACTACATTAAGTAATTCAGGCATGTATTAAAGCATACAGAAACTGCATATAAACAAGACTGATTGGGGCACAAAGTTCAAAACAGGGATTATAAGAGAGTCTAATGAGAAGAGATGGAGTAAAACAGCTAAACCTGATAGCCTCTCATCCAGTAATTCAATATTATGACAAGATTTGATTGTTTTCTCTTTACAATGATGCCTATAAGGAATAATAATTGCTGAAGTATATGGATATTGTACGTTTGGTTGTGTAAAATGTTTCAACTACAAAATATCTCTGTAGAATGCCTTAAGATTAAATATGAAATCTAAAAAAATCCCATAAAATGCACACCTTTATTACTTGTAGAGCATGTAATTTCTTCTGTGCTATGGAATGATGTGTCATTTGCCATGTTTGTATAGCTTAAATGTCAAACCTTCCAAGGGATAGTTCAAAAGATTTTAAACAAATATCTCTCTCTCTCTGTATGTATGCATACATTCACAAATATTCAATCAATCGACAAGGACCTGCTATATGCCATATACTTTGCTAGATATTAGAAATACAAAGGCTGAAGTAAAATAGCCCTTGATTTCAAGGACCTTACAATATAGTAAGAGGAGACAACATATATTTTTCTATCTATCTATCTATCTATCTTTCTATCTATCTATCTATCTATCTATCTTTCTATCTATCTATCTATCTATCTATCTAATATGTCTGTCTGTCTGTCTATCTATCTATCTATCCATCTATCTATCTATTCATCCATCCATCCCTCTGTCCATCTATCTATCTATCTATCTATCTATCTACATACACACATACATATGCTCATACATATGTGAGTATGTGTGTGTGTTATAAATGTATGGATATGCAGAAACTAGAGATAAGATAATTTGAAGGAAGGTGATGGGTAACTGCAGTGATGAAGAAGTATCATGTGTGTGAGAATTTGGGGCCTTTACTTCAGGGAAAACTTGGAGTCATTGCTATAACAGTGTAGTTTCTCAAAAGCAGTCCAATTGACTTTTCTCCTACTATTCAACTCTGGTTGTAACTCATTGATTGTTTGTAGTACTCCAAAGACTGGCCCATCATACAAATGTGATTTCACTTGGAGAAGTATGAATTCAGAACTCCTCACCTTTCTTTATTCATAAGGCAAATATAGTTTCTTTGATTGTCATTTTGCATAAAAGATGAACAGACTCCTCCACTGCCAGGTTTAAAAACAAGTGTGCCACCTGAGGGTGGCCTGTAATTCACAATTTTTTGTCTGCTACTCTGTCTTTCTCTCTTCAGAATTCAAATGAGAGTGGGACAAAGAGGGCATCTTTCTCCTTCATCCCCAGCAGCGACTATGGTGGCTAAAACCCCATGGCCAGAAACTGGTATGCTTGCCAATTGAGCCCAAAATCAAATCTCAAGTTCTTAGTAGCCTATTCTGCTGAGTCTAGATGAATGAAAAAGAATACTGAGATACTTTTTTTCTGGTCTCAGGGTGGATGTTTTATGAGTCTGAGAGATCAAGATTTCCTAGGTGCTCACTGGCAGTGAGATATTCTTTCTGCAATTATACCCTTCCCACAGGAGATACCAAACAGTCCCAGGAAGATGAACCATGCATGCCTGGATGATCAGAAGATCCAGACCTTGAGTTAGTGTTTGTACAATGTAGTCTGAGAGAAAAGTAAGCTTTTCTGTTCTTCACCTGTCTCACAAGTGTGCTAAGAATCTTTATCTTTTGAGAGATGTGGTAGATAGCATAGTTTTTATATCTGCTAGTTCATCTTTGGTAAAAAAAAAAAATCTATTACTTAGACATGAAAGCAATGACCCAATTTTTTTTTCTTTCTAAAAAGATAATGGGGGTAGGTAGGTGGTGCAGTGACTAGAGCATTGGTCTTGGAATCAGGAGGACCTGAGTTCAAATCCGGTCTCAGACACCAATGCTTACTAGCCATGTGACCTTGGGCAAGTCACTTAACCCCAACTGCCCTGCCCCCCCCTCCAAAAAGCAAAAAAAAAAAAACAACAAAAAGACAATGAAACAGTACTTGAGAGTTATTTGGCACAGAGGAATAATTCTCAGAATATTAACATAGCTTCTTGGATGCCTAATGCATAAACAAGAGTAACTGCATTCCTCATGTTTGCTGTCAGTTCTACTGTGAAAATAAGCGTAACATTTTAAACAGATTCATCACCACTCATTTCCTTCCACATAACAAATGTGGAATTGTAGATAGCTCTACTGGACTAAATTAATACTGTGTTTTCTCTGACTACCCTTTCCATGTTATTGTTAAGGAAGCATCTTTTGTTAAATGTTATGTGGCCTATGTCTCATTTCTTTGGCATCATGACCTTGAACCTGTGAACTGGTTAGAGTCAGTCCTCACCCAGAATGATTGATATTACCATCAGGTCTTATTCAGAAATTCCTTATAGCTGAGCTTAGGTTTGGAGTGGAAAAAAACCGTGATGTAGAGGAATGGTTGCTACAAGTGACTGAGTAGTCTGATGTGGAAATTTCATCTCACTTGTAGCTGAATATGCTGAAGTTCTTTCAATTTGATAGGCAAGGAGTAAAATTCTTTAAAGCAATATGCTTGGTGGATTGGCCTCAAGCTGCTCCTATGACCAGTCAGCACCAAGAGCAATTAGATTACATCTTTTGAGTGGAACTCTGTTCTAATCTGGATCCAACTCAGGACAATCTCCTAGTAGTTTGGGTTAGATCAAAATGATACTACCAGCACAGCTCATGGATAGTCTGGATAGTCTACTAGTTACCCCTGACTCTTATCACGTGACCAGGTGATTTTTCCAATCATACAGTTTTTTGGTGACTTCCTTATTTCAAAGTCTTTTTTGTAGTTCTTCATTTTCAACATTCTTAGTTTGTTCACTCCCACCCTTTGCTTCTCTATCACTATCTAAGTGATTTTCATTTTAAAATTGTAAGACAAGTAATCAAAGGAATTTGCTGAATTCAGACAATGGAAGTATCCTCCACTTCTTTGCTTTCTCTCTTTGATCAAAAGGCTCTGAACCTTCATATAAATAGGTTATTTGGCTGTCAAATCCATATTTGTATCACAGAAGGAATTTGATTCCACTGATGACTCCCTGAACATTCTCAACTATGTCACAGAAGCATCCCCACCCTGAAAGTTCACTGTATGCCTAGACTTCTCACACTGGAAGTACATGCCACCTTTCAGCATATTTCTTTGATTGACTGGTTCTTCCAAGAACTTTTTTTCTAATAAAAGCATCCAGGTCAGACATGTCCTCTTTCCTCTCCAGGTATATGTCTTCCTTCCTAGATTTTCTCTACTATGTCCCCTTGTGGGTCCCCTGTCCATCTAAATATTTATCCTGTTTTTCATCTTCCTTTTATGTTTTGTCTTCCCCCATTAGGTTGTATGGTTCTTGATAGAAGTGACTCTCTTTCTCTTTTTTATTTGTACTCCTAGAACTTGAAACAGTGTCTGGCACATAGAAAGTACTCTTAATAAATGCCTTTTGATTTGACTGAATAACTGCTGTGACTCAGCCCTGAAAAGCTTGTGTTTCAAGATAATGCAACAATTTCAAATTGGGTCCCATGATTGTGGAGTTGATAAATTAATATAATCAATTTGTATGAGATAAGGACCTACACTCATACCACGTCATAGCATGGAAATGACCCAATATTCTTCAACTGAAGAAGCTTTAAATATGATATCTGAAAACAGAATGAGTCTGATTTCTGGGTATTAACATTGCTAATTATGGAGAGGCATGTAATCAGTAGGTTAGCTATCTGGTGATGAATTAATTTTTGGCCATGGAAACTCATGGAACAAAGAAAAACTTAACAACGTTCTACAATTCTGTGCAGTCCCCTTCTTCTTCTGTAGCAATAGTGAAGGAATGAGAAGAAAGAAGAACAAGAGTATAATAGATTACATAGTTTTTAGACCATCAAGAAACTTTAGTTTTATTGTCAGCATTAAGTTACCTCCTTCCCTTTTCTTAAAATTCAGGGGCGATCTGATTGAAAGACATTGACATGTACTTGGAGCATGATACTCTAAGAATGATGCCATTTGATTATTTCCAAAGACTGAGTACCTAAAATTGCATAAGCCAAGAGTGATGTAGACCTTACTTGAATGAGGTGAAAACTGAGAGGGGAGCATAGGACTGATATGCTATTAAATTAGTCTGCTGTTATTTTTTTTCCTCTGAGGATGACAGCAGACTAATTTAATAGCATATTACTCCTAGTGCTTCCTTCTCAATTTTCTTTGCTGATTCTGTCTTATTTGGGGGCTTTTTAGTTAACAGAGGGAAAACTGTCACTTGGTTACTTCTTATGCTGCCACCTTCATATTCTATTATTTTTAAAATATATGTTAGTAGTGACTGTGTCAGACAGTGTCAATGTGAATGGAAAAAAAAACCCCTCCAGACAGTGATATTCTCATTAGCAGCACAAATTAAGCTGTCAATTCTTTGACCATTTACTATTATTTTAGAAACCATTACTATATGATCTTCTTTCACCATATTTTCATAACATTTTGTTGTCTCTAAGTTGTTTTCAAATATATATTTAATATGTAATTCAAAATTAACTTTGAAATTCCACAGAAAACCAAGAATTCAAGAAATTCCCTAGGGTTCTCAATTTTATTGGTTGACCTTGCTGTGTACTCCTTTAGAATAGAAGAGTTCTCTTTATCAATAACTTTAATTACATCAATTTACCCTTCTACATTTGCTCTTTTTCTTGATTTGTTCTGTCCTTACAACTCTAAGCTTATGAAACATTCATCTAACAATGTCTCCTCTGGGAAGTTAGACAATGGACACAATGCTTACATGTTCCTCTCTCTGAGGACAGGAACTACATGCCTATATGATGCCAGTATTTCTTAACTGAAGGAGATTTTCTGGGATCTCTCTCTCTCTCTTTACTGGAGGTAAAGAAAATAAGTGTATTTTTTTTAAGAATATAGGAAAAACAAAACAAAATGAAATACCAGACTCTGTTCTTCTAGAGAGCAATGGGGCCAAGAATACTTAGTCCATCTTTGTGATAAAAAGAACATTTCTCATTAAGAGGCAAATGTATTATTGCAAAAGGGTAAATAAAATTACACTTTCAAAGGATAATCTTTTGTGACTTATTTTGGATGTTGGAGAAGGGTGAGGAGAGTGCATATAGGAATATTATCTATGCCTATACTATCATCATTCATGGAATGAATGAATTTTTATTCCATGTGGTCCCTTTCTTCTCAACATTATTTTTCTGTGACAAAGAAGTGCCAATAATTGTATTTAGCACAGAGGTTCTCCCTCCCTTTTTTATTGTAAAGAAATATAGGAGATCAGGTAACTTTCTTTCAAATGGGCATAAACAAGGATAGGTATAGGTAAAGCATACATAATACCCTGAACATACTAGGAAAAAAAATGATTAAAAGATTATCATAGGGATTTAACCTAACACATTGTGACATTTCTCTTTTCAAAAGAAATCTGATTTTGATAAGAGAAAAGTGAATAGAAGGGAATCAGAATACCTCTCTGGGAACTTACTTGAATTATGATACATGTAATTATAGAACCAGAAAGACTCTTAAAAGTCACCTAGTTCACCCCCTAACTGATGTCTTAATTCTCTCCACAATATGTTCAACAAGTAGCTTTTCAGCCTCTATCATTTAATTGCCTCTAGGGTAGCTCAATTTGATAAGACATTCTATAACTGGCCAGAATGAAAAATGAGAGAAAAACAGGTCAACTAGGAAATGTGTTCAGGCTTATGTTTCCCTGGAGTCATTTGGTTTTGGATTCCATGACTCTTTAAGCTGCCTAGGAATTTTCCAAGCCCATCCACCCCCATGGGTTTGGGGTAAAGGAGAAATTGATATCTGAACTCAACATTGGATGATTTTCTTCTGATTGGTTAGAAGCAGGTGAAATGTTTTATATTCTATCCCCCCACTAATTCAGCGTAGTGGGGCAATTATAATTGAAATTACTTCGTTAGATTTTCTTTGGAAATAAGTTAGCTTGGGGGAAGTATAGGCTAAGAAAACTGAAGAGCTATGATGGAGACAGAGGCAGGATGTAGGCAGAATCCAGAAGCAGATAAACCTGAGATATTGTGATAAGGACTAGACTGGAGCATTATTGGCTACTAGCAAGAAGATAGCCGTCACACTAACTCCACATCATTTTCATTTACCCTACTTCCTCATAGTATTTGCTGAAGGAATCTATAGAAATCCTGATGCTTGTCCAATTCATTCCTTTTTCATCTTCCTACTTCCAGAATAGCTTGGAAGAATGGTAGATGGAAAGAAGAGTCAACCCAAACTGAAACAATACTATATTTTGTCATTTAGAAACCTTTTATTTTGCTGATTAGGTGTCTAGGATGCATGATTGTTTTAATAAATCATTTCGTCATTAAAAGTGAATTATCAAATCCTAATAAATAGGTTTCATGACTGAAGGAACAAACCCACACACCATGAAATGGTAACTTAGTGTGTAAGATAAGAGTGGTTTCATATTTTTAGTAACTTTGGAGCAAATTCCAGATCATTCTGCTTCTATTCAAACTAGAGACCAGTTCTTTTACTTTTAGAGTGAATGACAGTTTAGCTTGAAAATGTCTAATGCTTGGTAGACTGAATGACAAAGCCAACCCATTTTTGGAAGATATCCACTTAATCTTGAAGTTTCCTAAAGAAAGTGTTGTCAACAGAAAATTCAATACTGTGACACTAATCTGTCCATATCCACCAAACTATCTCCGGAGTGCCATCATTAATTGGAAGGAATTTCAAATTTTTCAAAGTCCTGGCAAGTAAAAAGCTGAGGTGTATAAAGTTGCTAATTTTTGAGTAAGAACCATGCCTATTGATTGTGGAGTTTTGATGTTCCAGAAGGTCAAATAGATTAAAATACTAAAAACTAGTATATATAAATATATATCAACTGTGATATCAGTTGAAGGAAAGCTTCAACCTGACCACAGCTCTAGTTTATAAGAGCCCTGACAGAAACAAATTATTATATTATGTTTAATTGCAATGCCAAGAAAGTTGTCCAGGTGACAGAATGTAGCTGTTCGACAAACCTTGGTGTTTGAAGAACGTACAAATTTGCAAATTGAAGGAAAGTTACTCTAAAACCATAACAAGTAGTTGAAGGAATGAATGACCTTCCTATTTAAGGAACAGAGATTGCTCTGTTCCTTATAAAGACAATTCATCATAACCAATTTTGCCCATAGGGGAGGCATTTGGGCTCCAGATGAATTCTAAAAGATAAAAAATGGACAACTAGTCAAGGAAATGGTGAAGAGAACACATTCCTCCCCTTGTGGTAGAACACATTTTTGGGACAGATAACAGCTCTGAAGATGCTTTTTATATTTTCAAACAAAGAAGACACTCCGTACTATAACCTAAAAACCTTAACTTATATTTCAGCCCTTACATTCAAAGGCCCAAATTACTTGCTGCCTAGAGCTACAGCAGGGTACAGTCATAGGGTAAAAAAATAGTTCTTCAAATTGCTGATAGTCAGTCTTGGCCTTCATCAAACTCAAATGTAGGAAAGGAGAATCATAGGTCTAATGAAAGTGACTTTAAGTCTTTACCACCACTTAACTCAGGTATAGACATGGAAAGGTTAACAGGTAATCAAAAAATTAGAAATATAAAGCTGTGATCAGGCTAATTTATAATGTTATAGGGGAAGTGAATAAGTGATTAAATATGTAGATAGATGACATGTCAATGTCAATTATTCTTCACATCTCACAGGTTCAAGTGTCCTTTATATCTTAGTAATGCTTCTCAGGAGTCACTCTAAATGATCAATGCACCCCTTGAAATATAATTCTCAGAATTATATACAATATTCCATCTGTAGTTTGACTACAACAGGATATAGGGGACTATTATCTTCCTTGATTTCTACCTTTTGTCAATATTGCCTAAGCTTGCATTAACTTTATTGGCAGCCAGCATTATCGTGTTGTCTCACATTGAATTTGCAGTCAACTAAAACCCCTAATTCTCTTCTCATTGAACTCCTGTCTATCTGAATCTCTTCCATCCTTTATTTGTGTAATTCTCAAACACAGGTGATATTTGAACTGAATTGCAGAAATGTACACTCATTTCTGATTACTTTTTTTTCTTAGAAAGTTCAACAAATCTTTCTAGTCCATTGAGGTTCTTTTGTATTCTGAATGTATTATCAATGTCATTAATTATCTTGAGAATATTAACAAATTTCTATAAGCATGGCATTTATATATTTATTCAAGTCACTGGTTAAAATAAGGAACAAAACAAGACTGAAAAGACAGATTTGTGAAATATCATTAAAGACTTTCTGTAATGTTAAAATAAATCATTAGTTGACACTCTTTGAGTATGATTTGACCAGTTATCAGTGCATTTAGCTTTATTGTCATTAAATCCACAGAGTAGCTAAAAATAGATTTTGTCTAATATCTTTCTGAACCATTCTAGTAGCTCTGTTAAAAAGAGAAGCGAGTTTAGCTTAGTCTGACTTGTTCTTATTGAATCTATATTTCTTTTGGCATAATTTCCTGGATCTTTCTCTTTGTTTGAAAATCAAGACAATATTTACCAATCTCCAACCTTCATATATTCCTGTATTTTAGCAACAGAACTTAAGCATTCATATATGCAAATTCCTGGGGAGTGGTTCATCTAAACCAAAGTAATATGCACAGCCATGGAGTACTTTGTCCATCTATCAGATCCCAATCTAGAGTCCATCAGCTAATGACATGCAGGTACTGGTACTTCTGAGAGGGTTTCTTTGTTAAGACTTGAGAGAAAATTACTGGACAGAGAGGAATTGAGAAGGCCAGTTAGTATGGCAAATTCATCTTCTAACTGAGGACCATGTGCACAAACACTGAGGAGTCCTTTATCTTGTTCCTAAGCTTTCCCCTATGGAGATAGATGTGGCCATTGTTGGCTGCTGCTGCTGCTATGGTGATGAATGTTGCTGTGCTTTTCTTGACCATGGTTGATGAGCTCACCCCAAAATTCAATCAGAAATAATTTCTTTCTCTCCTGACTTCATGTCAGAGAAGGAAGCATGTTCCATGAACACAGGAAATTTTCTGAATTTTATCCTTGCCTTCCTTCCCCCAGTAAAGGGGTGAAATCCAATTTCTGGTGCAGCTTGCACCAAGGCTTAGTTTTACTTGTTATTATAGCACCCAAATTATACTCTCCCTCCTTTCCCCCTCTTTTCTTTCTTTGCTGCCATTATTCCTATTATGTAAAGATAAAATTTGTACTCACTAGTTCTTGTATGGATGTTAACTGCTGAAATAAATGTTTGAGAAGGATTTGAATTTAGGTAGAGAGCTAGAGAGACAGCAAGAGAACAAAAGAATGAGAGAGGACAAGAGAGAAAGGGGAAAGAAAGAGAGAAAGATTGCGAGCGAGAGAGAGAGAGAGAGAGAGAGAGAGAGAAAGGGAGAAAGAGAGAGAGAGATTTCACTTTAGCACAGAGTTTGGGGAGTTAAAGGAAGTAGTCTCCTAAGGAGATCACAAGATTTTAGCGGTAATTTTATATAATATGTCCAGGCCAGTTCAATTTGATAAGCAAGAAAGATTACATGTTTTATATATGTATATTGTATATGTATGTATATATATATATATACACATACATATATATTCACACACATATACATATATGTGTATGTATGTATATAGATAGACATAGATACAGATATAGATATGGATTATATAGATATAGATAGCCTAAAGTGAATCAATACCCTCTAGATTTATTAATGGTAAGGTATTTAAAGCAAATGGGAGTGAAGGATCTGGGAAAGAATTCCTTATCACATGCACCTTATCTATTCGCTTTTGGATTCTTCTTCGGTATTTCTATGACATGCTCCTCTTTTCTCATACCCTCTAACTCACAAGTGCATAAGGATTTAACAATGCCTCTCAACCACTCACATCAGCTGTATGAATTGCAAAATTATATTTGGACATATTTATATTGCTTTGAGAGTCTTAATTTTGTACAATTTATCTTGGGTTCTGGTTCTATATGCTGTACTCTTTCTGGTCTCAAAATAATTCTTGACAGAGAAGATGAAAGAAAATAAGGAGTTAAATCAATTCCCTTTCTATTGTCCAGGAATGTTATACCATCTGCTATCTTCTTAGTTTTTCTCCACAACATAGGTTTAGAAGTCCTTTTTGTTGTTCTAAGCATGCTTTGTGCAAGTCTCAACTCTTTCTTAGCTTTAGCTTTTCTACAAATATTTTTATAGTTCTCTGTAGATTTTATGGTATTCTTTCTTGTTATTTCAAAAAAAGTCATGTGAGAATTTATTTTGCAGTCACATTAGGCTTTTTAGAGGTCCTCCTCTTTTCTTTCTTATTGGTATCATTTCTGTTATTATGATCATCATTATTGAGGGCTTTCTTCCTCTATTAAGTCATATCCCCTTTTAGAGTCTGTTTCAAGGATCAGGAAACCAAAATGTGTGGTACAAAGAAATGTTAACACTTAATTTGAATTTAAATTGCTCCTTGAAATTTTAGGGCTTTTTATTTCAGATATATGTAAGCCGTTCCAGGTATTTTTGATGCTTTATATGGTCTCCTTTCTCCCCCAACTTCTCCTGATTCAACTACCATCATTCCATTGGATGTGACCAGTTCCTCCTTGTTGGTCAGAATTAGATGCAAAGTACCAATTCATTTGTCATCTAACTTCAAAGAGGTGAAATTTTAATGGAAATAAGCAAGGAAGTTTCTTTGTGCTCAAATCTCAATTGATGTAATTTGGAGCAGATTATGGAGACTTTTGAAGATCTCTTTGAAATCTCTTATCACTGGTACATCTCACCCCTTAGAACATTGCTGGGTTCATTCATGGTATGTATCAGGAACTTATTCATTTTCTTCACTTGAATAGGCTATTTCTAGTATACAATCAAAGTGAAATCACTTCTCTTTCTCTTTTCAATCATCATTGAAATGGGCACACGCCATGCTTCTCTTCTCTAGTTCAAGGCTATCCAGATTTTTTTTTCTTATTGACATATAATGCTATTCCACCCCTAATTCTATTAATTTATTTTGATCAAAATTTATCTTTCTACTGCCACTTTCTAATTATGAATTTCATTTCCAGAATTCAATGACACCTATGACATCATTTACCTTCTGATATCAAAATCTCTATTACATTTTTAGTACCCATATCCTGTCATTAACATAGAGGCATATGAGACCAGCACAGTTAATTACTAGATGCCTCACTTACTATTTTTTTCTGTATCCAAAAATAATATCCCCCTCAAATCTCCAGATTTACAGTTATATCTCGTGTTTCCTCTCATTTTCAATTTAAAATTATCTTGTTCTGATTTGCCAAAACTGTAAACACATTTTAACTCTTTATTTATTGCAGAAGAGTTGTTTCAAAATCTCTTTCATCTAATAGAATATAATACCATCTCTTTAATAATCAATAAACAGGAAGTTAAAATTTTCTCTTTGGAAAGACAACACTACATAACATGCCCACAAGGGGTGTGTGTGTGTGTGTGTGTGTGTGTGTGTGTGTGTGTGTGTGTGTGAATATCTAACTCTCTTGAAGCTTCAGTCAAGTATTACATGTGGACTTTTGAATGTAAGGCAAATTTCCAGTGAATTTGAAGGTTGTTTCCTACTTCAACATGGGCAAAAGCTGGGTGAGATTAAAGTGAGTAATTATTGAAAAGTTAAAATAGCAGACTAAATATTTAACTAGTCCAAATAATTTGTGTTTTTAAAAATATTTTTCAAAATACTTAAGTCACTGTTTTGACAACAGTATGAGAGGAAAGGAAAAGAGAGGGTGATGGAATTGAATTGTTAGTTTTATTGTTATGGGGAACTCCCAGTAAAGAAATGCCTTTCACTAGTACAGACTGGAAACTCTTTTACTGTATTTTATTGTCTTAGAGAATAGCTTGGGGGCACTGAGAGGAATGAAGGAAAGACAGAAAGAAGGGAATTAATGGGGTAGGAAGGGAGAAAAATAAGAACTGATAAAGGGAAGGAGGAAGGAAAGGAGTAAAAATAAAAGGAAGGAATGCAGGGAGAGAGGAAAGAAAAGAGGGAGGAAGAGAGAAAGAAAAGTGGAGGGAAGGAAAAAGGGAAGAAAAGAGGGAGAAAAGAATGAAGGAAATAAGTATGTATTATGTACCTGCTATATGACAAGTATAATGTGTTCATTGTTTATTGATTAAGAAAATGCATTAAATCTCATAGAGCATGGTATATCATCATAGCCCTTTTTTTAAAGATATTTTTCATGAAAACATCAATATCATTTAAGATTCGTTGAAACATATTATAAAAGAAATTACCTTGTTGTACAAGCGTCTGATCTTAAAATAAGGCATTGCATAAGGTAGAGGTATAGTCTCCAATGGTATTCATCACTGTGATGGAGAGAACTTAGTTCAGAATCAAAGTTGAAGGCAGATTCCTTGTGGATGATGAGTTACCAGATGATCCTGTTTGCATTAAAATTTTACTGATTAAATAAGCCTAGAAATATTACAGACCCTCATAGAAGAAATCTAGAATCATTTGAAGAACTTTTGCCTGACCATTTATAACAAAAAGACCAAGGGAATACTGTCTATTGGTTAGATTATGAAATGCATTTGGATGAACAATGTATAGAACTTGTCTATCAGTATTTATGTGTGAAACAGACCAAAGAGAGATGAGACAGAGAGAGAGAGAGACACAGAAAGACGGGGGGGGGGGGTAGGGAGAGAGAGAGAAAGGGAGAGAGAGAGAGAGAGAAAGAGAGAGAGAGAGAGAGAGAGAGAGAGAGAGAGAGAGAGAGAGAGAGTAGAAGAGGGGAATAAGTTAAATTGCTTTAGGAAATTACAAAGCTCTTTTAATAACCCCAAGAATCCTATGAAGGGAAAAACCCATATATATATATATAATATATAATTTTTTTTTTTTTGCTTTTTGGAAGGAGGAGGGCAGGGCACTTGGGATTAAGTGACTTGCCAAAGGTCACACAGCTAGTAGTTTGAGTAAGTGTTAAGTGTTTGAGGCCAGATTTAAAACACATATTTTTAATGCTAAAATTCTACCAGTGTTGCTATATGAAAATGACACATGAAATACAACAATTTCCAAAAAAAATAGAAAATAGATATTACACAATGAGTAATAGAAAAATGTCTAGTGGTTGTGGATGAGCTACAATTTGTTACCCAGGAAGAATTTCAGATAAGAATTGGAGTGACAGATGTCATCAAGGAATGAAATGATAGGAAAATATGGGGTCTTCATGTGACAAAGTCAAGGATGAGGGATGACAGACAGATAGACATAGTGTTCCACTGCTACACTCTCAATATCAGATGAAAAAAAGGTGTTTACTATGTTGGGTAGAATCTCTACAGTGAACTAGAAGAGTTGTACAATATGGACCAGCATGGTTGGTGTGAGATCTGCACCATTAAAAGGAAAAACCAAGTCAATGAAGTCACAATTCTATTCAGATGTCTCTTTCTTACGTATTTTATTAGACCTCACACAAGCAGCTAAATAGGTCATTAAATAGAGTGCTAGGCCTGAAGTCATGAAGACCGGAGTTGAGAAATGGCCTCAGATACTTACTAGGTGTGAGAGACCCTGGGTGATTCACTTAATTTGTCTCTCTTTCTTTCCTCAACATAGGAACAGTAAAAGCACCTACCCCACAAGATTGTTCTGAGGATAAAAAGAGATCATCTGTCAAGTGTTTAGCACAGTTCCCAGCACAGTGTAGGCATAAATGTGCTTTTTTTTCTCCCTTATACATTGAACCCATAGCACTTCCACAATTTGCCCCACCCAGCATAGATGTTCCTCTGTTTACACTTGATTCAATTTTGGTGTTTTTACCATTTTCATTATTTTCGGTGCCACTTCTACCTCTCCTATAGGTATACAGGAATAAGATGTTAGGGTACAAGTGTGATGATTTCACTATCCTTTTATTACAAATCTCTCTCCCCACCTTTTCTCATTTTAGTCTTATTTTGATCCTTAAATACCCTGGGGATGACTGCTTAGTTGGATGACTTCCCAAGTTTTCTCTTAACTGGTTTTACACTCCATTGGTTCTCTCATCTTTGTGTTATAATGCTTCTCATAGTTGTCCATCATTCTATTTCATAAGATTTGACAAATGGGTTTCTTTTCTAACCCAATGTTGCCTTTGGCAATCATCTCTTTCCATTTGGCAAGTGAGTTCAACATTTGTTTTCTGGGATTGTTTTGTCTCCTTGTTGTGGCAATTAATTTATACTGGCTAAACTTCTATATATAGTTATTATAATCAGAAGAGAATAGAAATAGAACTTCTATTTTACATTTCCTACTTTTCATTGTCAGTTACATCTTCAAAATCTTCCAGGTTTGAGTGCATTCAATTGTACATCACATTTCTTTATTCTTTCTTCTTGCTTTTTACTGATTATGATTCTTCCTTTGACAAGTCAATGGTCTAACTTCACAAAGACAGTTGATTCATGAATTTCTAGCACAACAACAGCAAATATTTTTATTAGATTATATATCTGTATCACATATAATACAATATAATATAATTTATAAGCCTTTGATTTCTCTCATTCCTTTTTTCTGAATAAAACTTCCCCTAAATATTTCCCCCTTCTTTAGCTTTTTTTTTTCATATTTTTTGGTGGTCACCAAATATGAGTGTATGCTGAATTAATTTTTAAGTTCTTATCAATTTCTTCATAGAATATCTCTGCTTCATTATGCTCAGGCAACTAATTTTGGTATCTAAGATGCTTTGATTTTTATGATAGACTTTTTGCCTTTACTTATCATTAGTACTACAGTATATGATGATGGAATGTCTCATGGCCATCTAGTCTGTGCTGATGCAATGGAATACTTTAAGTTTCAGTATGTAAGCATATAGTTGCTTTACTTAAGCAGTGGTACAAAGATACATAGGGAGTGTTCAGTGGAGATGCCAAGGGGGAGCTATAAGCTCCATTTGATCTGAAAAGGCCAGAGGGAGCAGTTGGATTAGCCCCTATATGCTCCTTGAAGAGGACTCTGCCTTCCAGATGGCCAACAACCTAAAGTTTTCACCGGTGTCATAGATAATCTACTTGAGTAGAAAGTTAGTTTTTGTCAGTTGGACCAAGTTTAACTCAATTGTAGGTTACCAAATGAAGTATTACATGAAATAATGTTCTTTGTTGCCATTATATTTGTGGGAAAAATATTTCACTAAGTCTTTCCTTTCCCTCTTCAAGGAGGATCTATGAACCATCCTTCCATTTAGCTGCACCTTCTTATTTTTTTTTAATAGCAGGTTTGCCATAATGGATGGGATTCATGTTCTTCAATATTGTATCTACTCATTGGTAACTAGACATGTATCTGATTAAGAACACCAATAGTCAAATTAAAGTTGGCAGACTCTCAATCACATGTGAATCTTAGTACTCCTTTTCTTGCCTCACTACTCTGCTAATGTCACTACAAAAGCAGAATGGGTTTTAGGAGAATTGATGGCAATTTGACAATTTTTTCTCTGTGGATTGTTATGGCCACAAAACTCAGCATCAAGTAGCTACTGGTGATGAAGTTCTCTGAACATAGATAGGCTCATCCTCTGAAAACAAAATCTATTGTTAAAACCTTACTGGGAACCTTTTCAGCATGGTGAAATCCTATACAAGAACTCACACTTGATTGGCATAGTATTTGAGAACTCACTTAAGTCAATAAATGTTTATTAAGTATTTACTATGTGCCAGCTATGGTATTAAATGCTGAGGATACAAAGAAAATCAAAAGCAAAAAAAAAAACCAAAACCAACACAAACAGATACTGTGCTTAACTGTCAAGAAGTTTGTAAGACAATGGGGAATACAGCATGCAATTAACTATGTATAAATTATGTAAATACACATATTTATGTGTACAAACTACATTTACATACATGCATATTTACATATGTATATATGTGTATTATATATATATATATACATATATACATGTATGTATGTATATACAATAAACTAGAGATAATCCAAGAAAGAAGGCATTAGCATTAAGGGGGATTCTAAAAGGTTTCTTGCATAAGATGGGTGTTTAACTGAAACTTGAAGGAAACCAAGAAAGTCAGGAGGTGGGGATGAGGAGGGAAAGGATTTCAGAAATGAGTAACATTCAGTGAAATTTACTTCTACATCATCAGAGCAGGGCTTTGTGGAAGAATTAATTAAAATGAAATACATGTGTGTGTGCGTGTGTTTGTGTATGTTAACTGACAATAGCACTAAAAAAAGGCATCATCTCTTTCATTTTTATGTATTTTCCAAAAAGTAAACAATCTCAGAACTGGTATTTCAAAACCAGACCTTTTAATATGGTATAGAAATGACTGAATCGGAATGAGTGAAGGCAAGAGAAAGAATTGAGATCTATTCATGGAGAAGTATCATAGATCTTAGTGTCTGCAAACTCTAGTGCACAGGTGGGAAACTTGTGGCCTTGAGGCTACATGTAGCCCTCTAAGTCCTCAAGTGTGGTCTTTGATTGAATCCAAACTTCACAGGACAAATCCTATTAGTAGAAGGATCAATGACATTCTGTTTTCCAAAAAAAAAAGAAAAAGAAAAGAAATAAAAGATGGCATATCACTAATTAATCATAATTTTGATTTTTTAACATTCAACTTTATTGTTCTGGTTTTCTAAATTCACTAGAAAAGGAACTTAGTTTACACAGGTAAACAGTAGCTTCAAGAGGACGAGGTTGAAAATTCAATGCAATCTTTGATGTATCCTGTGTGTGATGCATTGACTAGTATCTGTACTGTCAGTTATCTTCATTGTAAAAGAGAGAAAATAAAATTGTTGTCTTGGAGTTATTAGGCCAGTGCAGCCGATAACTATTATCAAATATGGTGACAGAAAAAAATGACCCCAAATATTCAAGGTCTAAACAACTGTATTTATGATTTGAATCTAATGTTTCTATCAATGATTATGTTCAAAGGATTTATATATAGAAGGGAATTCTAAAAGCATGTAGTCCAACTCCTTCATTTTACACACATAGCAAGTGAGGCTCTGAGTGCAAAGTAATTTGGCCAAGGCCATACGGTCAGGTCATATAGTAAGAAGGCTAGGATTAGAACCAAGGCTCTTTGACTACAAATGCTGTGTTCTCCTTGCTTCACCATGCTTTCCACGGAGGAATCAAGAAAGGTAAGTTTCAAATAACCAATCCAGATTAAAATTGACTAGTAATGTTATACAAGTCTGCCACTATTGTAAATTCATATTGTTTGGGGATCTTGTTTCTATCTTTTCTTTGTCTAATTAAAATCTTAGCAAATCAGGGAACTCTATTTATATTGACATGGATCTCTTAAAATATCTGCTCTTTCTTAACAGAATTATTTGCTTATGTATCACTGGACTTTCATTCTGGAGAGATTCCCATACCTTTAGAGTTGATTTCCCTCTTGGGATTAAGTTTATGGGAGCCTATGTTTTCTAAGAAACCTTTGAAATTAACACTCTTCCAAAACCTATGGTGTGAATCAGCCCATGCACAATCAGAACAAGAGTTCCTCCTCTTCATCACTTTAAACTAGAATGGTAACTCTACTAGTTTTTCATGAATTCTACCTCAGTGGCTAGTTATTGGTCAGACTCATGTAGGTCAGAATCAGAATAGAAAAGCCTCTCATTGCTTCCCTCAATCTTTAAAATAATGAAATAACCATTAAGGCAAATTAAAAACTTATTGGTCATTTTGCTTTTGACCAACATAGGACCCAAGCAGATATATTAAGAATTAACAGTTCTGGTCATTAGTATATCTTGTCTCCAAATGAGATAGTGATATCTCTTCAAAACTCATTATCTACTTAATCTTCTTGACTGAAAGATAATGAAAAACAGGCAGAATTTCAGCAGTAGAGATGGAATGAATAGCAATTCTGGGAGCAGGAATTAGGGTTAATAAAAAGCACAGCAATTAGAAAAATGTAGAAAATAATTGAAGGAAAGTGACAAATCCTGATTGACTTTTCATAGATAGACAAGTCTTGTATAAAGATGGAAAAATACAGAAGTCTAGACTATGGAGGATTTTGAATGACAGGTTAAAGTTTGGATATTATTTGGCAGAGAATGAGAAATCATTGAAAGGCTTTGAACAGAAGGGAGGTATAATCATAACTTTGTATAAGGAAGATTAATCTGGCAATAGTGTGATGAATCAACTGGAGAGAAAAGAGTTTAGAGGTCAGAAGGCCAGCTATAAGATTATTTCTCTAGTCTAACAATGAAAGATCACAAGGTAGAGGAAATGAAAAAAAATATTTTTAAAAGGAAATTAAGGAACTAAATTAAATGAGACTCGGCAACTGATTATGTAAGGAAAAGTAAAAACGATAAATATTAAAGTTTTAAGCATAGAAAAATTATACCTATACCTTTTATCCCCACCCCCCTTTTTTTGACCCTAATCATTGGTTGGACCTGGATTTGTGCCCAGAAAAGCATATAACTGCAGTCTGTGGTCCTAATTGAATCTGTTCAGATTATTTGAATAGAAGTCAGATAGAGAGAAACTGGATACAAAAGCATGTTGAGGATATGGCACAAATAAGTTAAGAGTTAGAACTGGAACCACAAATCAAGAACCTAATGGGATCAGAATTGGAATGCCAAATGACCTACCAAGAGGCAAGTTCTATCCTATTCAAAGATTTAGTCATAGTCAAGAAGAAGTAATTCAAACTAAAACTTTGTCCATACTCCCTTGAGCTAGGAAGTTCTTATTATAGTCATTTCCATCCCTAACTTAAACGGAAGCTTAGTGGTAGCAATGTCCCTGACAGAAACAGGAAATTTAGAAGAAAGAATAATGTTAGCCAGAGCGCACATTTGATTTTGGGCAAGTTGAATTTTGAAGTGCCAGGGAGACATACAGGTATAAAAGTCTAGGAGATACTGAGAAAGTTAAGAAAATTGCAGTTCTTACCATGAAAACCAAGAAGCAGCATGGCATAATTAGAAGGAGAGCCTTGGAGTCAGGAAGACTGGGATTCAAATCTTGTATCTGTCAAATGTCCTAAAGCCGTAATTGGAGGGGTGGTGGTCATCCCCATGCATAAAAGTTCTACATTCCTTACCTTGTCTTTATCACCAATGCTATTACCAGAGACAGATAGGCAAACTCATAAGCCCTGGGAATGTCAGAATCTAATCTTTACAAATCAAACTTTCCAAACTCTCTAGTCATTATCCTGGGAAATCTCCCCTATGCAAATGTGATCTTGTAACTACTTCTGCAATTGCTGCAGCTCCTGCCTCCTGATAATCCATAAGTACTGACCACCCAGAAAAGAAATTTCTCTCCATTAAAGTCCTTGGCAGCATTCAATAGTTCAACAACAGAAAGCATAGTGAAGGACTAGTAGACCTTCCCATCTGACTTGTAACTCAACCTCCTCAACCTCCATTGAACAAAGGCTCCATGAGAGTAAGGATTAACTTACTTTTTGATTTGTATTCCCAATGCTAAGAACAGAACTTTGGAGATAGAAATCACTTAATAAATGTTTTTTTTTTTGATTAAGTAATTCATTCAGTGAATCAACAAGTATGCATTAAGTGCCTATCATGTACCAGACATTCTACAAACACAAGCATTCTAAGACTAAGTTAAAAAACAGATGCTGATCTTCATTGGAAGAAGGGATTTCTTCAGTGGAAACTTTTCACATGAAATGTGAAGTCTATTGGAAAACAAAAGACTACAAAATGACATGTGGCTCAGACATTTTTCCCTGTGATTATTTCAGTGGATCCCTAGAAATGAATATATTGCCAGTGGCAGTCTATTTATTCAAATCTTAATCTTGACCTCCTTAAAAATGCCACATCTGGCTTTCTCTTCTGCGTGCTCATCAGCCTTTCCTTTTATCAAGAAAACTTTTAAAATTGGACTTGAGAAAAATATAGGAATTCTAAGAGTTGTTTGCATTCCACTGAAATCTTCCTTTAGCTGAAGGGGATCAAATCAATGAAATATGATGAAACCATATGCTCATTATTTCAAAGTGAGCATCTGCTGCAGGGAATATTGGGAAGATTTATTAATTCTACCAGTCCTGCTCATTAAGTCTAGGTATCTTTAAAACCTCCTGTCTTGCTCAACAAAGGACATCTCAGCATCCCTATCCCCCTCCCCCTCATTCCCATGGAGTTTGCACTAGTGATCTTGGCATTCTCCTCTCTGTTCTTTTTAAGAGTAGAAGAAACAATGTACCATGCTGATCCCAACTACTGTATAACTGGATAACATTCATTCTACAGAAAGAGACTTATTGCATAGGCATGGTTTGGAAGAGACATAAGTGGGATGAGCCTTGGCAACAAAGAATGTTCCCTGCTATGGGCCATATGCACATTTAATTGAGTTTGTAAGTTTCCAGGCATTTTGCCAAATGGTAAGTCTACCGTCTGGTAAGAGAGATGAAGTTTTCCCTCTTCTTCCTACCAACCTTGGGTGCCCAAGAATTCATGGAAGCCAGAGGGCTCCACTTTGGGAGAATTCCAGCCACATTTATAGATATGCAAGCAAACAAAATGAGGCAAGATGCTGGGGTGTTTTATTTTAAAAGTTTAATTAATTGTGTTCCCTGGCCACACATCTAATCTGCTGGCCTCAGCAAAGCTTGAAGAAGTTTATGCCTATTTGTCTACGCAAATTTCTGAATTACAAAATCAGAATGTCAAAAAGGGATGTAATCTCACCATCTGCTTTCTACTCTTAAAGATTACCTTGGAAGGAATTCTCAGTCTCTCTTGAGTGCTCAGTAGAAAAGATTTGAAAATGCACACTGCTCTCTTACTCCATCTTATACAGCCAGAAAGCAAGGACTCCTTTCTCACTTTTGAATTTTATTCCTTTATTTTTTAAAAATACTTCTCAGAATTTAACTTCAAGTATTTCTTTTCAGAAGGAGAATGTGTCAATGACATGAGTTTAAGAGACAGTGCCTTTTTAAGTTTCAAAACAATTATTCTACCACCACTTTACCTTTCCCGGAAAAACAATGATGATTTAAAAAAAAAATCAAATAATAGTCAGTCATTAATAGCAAATATATCTTAAGGAGGAAGTTATAACTTGTGGATTGTGATACAGGGATAATGACTGAGGAATTCACTTCAATCAGTTTTTGTTTTTATTGTAAGAGCAAAATTCATTAAGAGAAAGACATAGCCATGGGGAAAGGCAAGACAGAAAGTCATAGGAATTTTATAATTAGATAGACTTTTACCTCTTATTTGCCAGTTCTTGCCTTCTCCTTATGGGAGGATGTCTCAGTGGTCTCTTAGTGAACTCAGAAAGTACCACTTGACAAAGAAAACATCTAAAACATCTGAGACTTGAGAAAGAGAGCATGGGGACCCTCTGGACACAATTTTGGATAGATAGAGTTGCAAAGAAAAAAAAAGTAAGATTAATCGAATGAATAGAAGAAAATTGAAAAATATTAATTGCCATGCCACTGAAAGGGCAATTGAGAGCCTTGTGGAGAGCTTTAGTCAACTATAACCTTCATAAATGTTTCACAGGAGGATAAACAGAAAAGGATATAATGAAAGAAAAAATGACTAAAAAATTACACAATTGGAGAAAAAAAAGTAACCAAGGGATAATTGATATGTCTATGTGCTATCAACCTTGGGTGCCCAAGAATCCAGGGATTTCACACAACATCAAAAAATCTAGAGGAAGTCCACAAGTTCATTGGTTTATACCCCCTTTGTGAATTTTGGCAGAACATAGAAAAGAGTGGCAAAGGTTGGGTAAGCATGGATAAATCCCGGATAATGTTATCTGTATTATTGAATGAAATAATCGGGTTTAAAGACAGAAGATTCTGTGAAATATTAAGACAAATGCCCATTAGCAGGAAGCAGTAAAAGTATGTAACATCTGGAAGTGATAAGCATTTCAGTGAAGCAACCTAAAATGATTAAATTAAGGAAAATTAAGCAAAATAAGATATTCACAATATGGTTATTCCAAAGACTGTGAATCCTTTCTCTCAAGTATGGCTCAATGACATTGTCAACCATGCTACCTCTTTGATGAGAAGTGAACTCTTCCATGACCTTGGCTCAAGCACCATGACTGATTTCCAATCTGTAACTAAAGACAGAAAGGGCTTTTGCTTCTAATTTCTCTGAATATGCTATGATAGATTTTAAGTTTTTCTCAGGACATTTTCCACCTATACATGCTTACATTATTTTTCAAGAATAATCAATAGGCAATTGCAAAAATAATAAGAAGTATTATTGTAAAGACAATAGACCAAATAAATATATTTCCATAGTTTTCTCTAAAATTAATAGGAAGAAGAAGTTTACAACACTGGTTTAAATTATTTCAACTGTATCCATAGTCTTTTAAGAAGCTCAAAATTATTTAAATTATAATGCAAGTACTTTATAGTAAAATGAAATCTAACAAAATTTAGTTCTATTTCTAACATACAGGGTCACAGCTTTAAAATTGGAAGGGATAGTAGAAAGCAGATGCTGAAGTCCAGAGAAATGAAATGGGTTAGCCAGGGTCATACAGTCAGTAAGCATCTCTGGCAGGACTTATGTGCCTATAAGAGAGACATATGGGCAAAGGCCGAAGTCCTCAAAAGGCTATTGTGATGATGATATAGGAAAATTTGTTGCTTAGTCATTTTTTAGTCATGTCTGACTCTTTGTGATCCCAGTTGGGGCTTTCTCAGCAAAGATACTGGAGCAGTTTGCTCTTTCCTTCTTCATCTCATTTTACAAATGAGGAAAATGAGGCAAACAAGTCACTTAAGTGACTTGCCCAGAGTCGCACCAGTAATTGTCTGAGGCAAGATTTGAACCTAAGAAGACTCATCTTCCTGGCTCTAGGCCTGGAACTCTATCTACTGTGCCATCTAGTTCCAGATCTTGTCACTTTTCCCTTAAGAGGTAGCCAAGGAGGGTTGACCTATCACCAGAGGTGAAGTGTCTTAGTTTGGTTTGTGTTCACATACAAGTGCTTTCTGGATCTTTGTCATACAACAAAATGGTTCTATGTATATACATGCATATGCATCAATATTTACACATGTAACTTTTATGTACATACATGTACATACAAACACATACATGTGTATATACTTACATAAAAGTTAAATGTGTAAATATTTCTCTGTATACATAGATCTACCTATCTATTGATATATAGATTCTGACTATATGTACATAGATGTATATACATTTTGGGTTGAGAGAGAGGGAACGAGAGCAATTTTAGGCTACATTTTGGAGGTGGTCTACTACTTTTTGTCTTTTCTGGTCATGTCATCCCCTTTTGTCTTTCCATTTTCACCTTTGCTTTTTCACTTTCACTTTTTAATTTTCAAATACAAAGCTCAAGAGAAACAGCGAAAAGGAAAACATAAAAGAGAAATCACAAGGGATTCAATAAAGTTAAACTTTATATTCCTATATAGAAAGATGATACTTGTAACTCATAAAAATTTTATCATTATTAGTTAAGTTGGAAGGCATATACAAAAACAGGGCACAGGGGTGATTGGCTATGATAAGCTGATCTCAAAAAAATTCAATGGTGAGAAGGAAGGATGCACTGAAAGATGGTATAAGGGAGGGAAAGAATGCAAAAAAAAATTTCAAATAAAGGAGGCATGCAAGGAAGAGCTTAGAGGGGAAAATGGGTGTGGGGTGGCAGACATCAGAACTGGTTCAAAGAGGAAATAACATACACAGTCAATTGGTTGTAGAAATCTATCTTGCCCAACAGGGAAGTGGATGAGGAAAGGGAAAAAAAGAAGTGAATGGACTGATAGGACAGTAGATGAAGAAAGTCACTGGTCAGAAGAAAATCAGATTTTTGAGGAGGCACTGGGTAAAAATTGAGAGAAGGACAAACAGGAGAAAAAAGTAGAGTAGAGGTAAATGCACAGTAATCACATCTTTGAATGTGAATGGGATAAACTCACTCTTAAAACAGATAGCAGAATGGAATAGAAAGTACTATCCAACAATATGCTATTTTTAAGAAACACTTGAAACAGAGAAACACACAGAGTAAAAATAAAGGCTAGAGCAGAATCTATTATACTTCAACCGAGATAAAAATTTAAAAAGTAGGGTTAGCAATTGTAATCTCAGACAAAGCAAAAGCATGAACAAATAGACCTAATTAAAAGACATAAGCAAAAAATTTTGCTCAAAGTTAATATAGACAATGATGCAAAATTAATACTAAGAATATGCACCAAAAGCCATAGAAATTTTTGATGGAAAAGTTAAGCGAGTTTCTGAATGAAATAGAAAGCTAAACTGTACTACTCAGGTACCTCAACTTTCCAGTCTCATAACTAGATACGTCTAACCATAAAACAAACGAGAAAGAATTTAAGGAGATGGATAGAATTTTAGAAAAGCCAGATATGATAGACCTCTGGAGAAAATTGGACATACAAAGAACTATATACCTTCACAAAAAAAAAAATTGACAATGTATTAGGGTATGAAAACCTCAGAAACAAATGCAGAAATATTAAGTATATCCTTTTCAGATTATAATGTAATAAAAATTACATTTAGAAAAAGCATGGAAATATAGATTAAAAGTTAATTAGAAATTAAATAACACAATCATAAAGAATTCCCTTAGGAATGTAATCCTAATTCCATTCAAGAGAATGACAACAATGAGACAACATATAAAAATTTATGAAATGCATCTAAAACAGTACATAGGGGAGATTTTTCTCTCTAAATTCTTACATCAATAAAACAGAGAAAGAGCGGATCAATGAATTGGACATGCAATTAAATAAATCTAGAAAAAGAAAAAAAACTAAAAATCTCCATTTAGACACCAAATTGGAAATTCTGAAACTCATCCAGGAGATTAATAAAATGAAAGTAAGTAAACATTGAACTAATATATAAAACCAGAAGCTAGTTTTATGAAAAGGCAAATAAGTAGAGAAACCATTGATTAATTTGATTAAAAAAACAAATTACTAGTATCAAAAATGAAAAGGGCTAATGTATCACCAATGAACATGAAATTAAAGCAATTATTAGCCAATAATTATATGCCAATAAACCTGTCAACCTAAGTAAAATGGATAAATATTTACAAAAATATGAACTTCTCAGATTACCAGAAGAAATAGAATACTTTAATAACCCTATTTTAGAAAAAAAAAAAAAGAACAACTTACCAATCAGCTCCTTAAGAAAAAAATCCCCTAGGGCAGATAGGTGGTACAGTGAATAGAGTACTGCCCCTGGAGTCAGGAGGACCTGAGTTCAAATGTGACCTCAGACACTTAACACTTACTAGCCATGTGACCTTGGGCAAGTCACTTAACCCCAACTGCCCTGCCTTCTCCCTCCAAAAAGCAAAAAATAAAAAAATAAATCCCCAGAACCAGGTGCATTTGCAAATGAATTCTACCAAATATTTAAAGATTAATTGACTCCAATAAAACATAAACTATTTGGAGTAATAGCTAAAGCAAAAGTCATATGAAATTCCTTTTATGGTGCTGATACCTAAACTAAAAAGATCAAAAGCAGAGAAATAAAACTATAGACCAATTTCCCAGTGAATATTGATGTAAAAATTTTAAATGAAATATTACCAAAGAGATTACAGCAATATGTCACAAAGATGATACACTATAACCAGATGGGATTTATACTATGAATGCAGGGCTGGTTCAATATTAAGAAAACCATCAGCATAATTTTCTACATCAACAACAATAACAACAAAAAGTGATTATCTCAATAGATACAGGAAAAAAGCCTTTGACGAATGACATTAAAAATACTAGAAAGCATAGGAATCAATGGAGTCTTTATTTAAATAATAACTGGTATTTATTTAAAACCAAGAATAAGCATTGTCTATAAGAGGGATAAGCATGAAAGCTTCTCAATAAGAACAAGTGTTAAACAAGAATGTCAACTATTGCCACTGTTGTTCAATATTGTGCTGGGAATAAAACAAGAAAAAGAAATTTAAGGAATAAAAATAGGTAAGAGGAAACAAAACTATCTCTCTTTGCAGATGACATGATGATATACTTAGAGAACCCTAGGGAATCAACTAAAAAACTAATTGAAACAATAACTTCAGAAAAACTGCAGGATGTAAAATAAATCCACAGAAATCATTAGCATTTTTATATACTACCAAGGAAACACAGCAGCAAAAAATAGACAAATTCCATTTCAAATAACTATAGACAATTTAAAATACTTGGGAGTTTCCCTGCTAAGACAACCCCAGGACTTATGTGAACACAGTTACAAAACACTTTTCACACATATAAAGACAGAGTTAAACAATTGTAGAAATATTCATTTCTCATGGGTACACTGAGCCAATATAAAGAAATGACAATTCTAATTGAATTAATTTACTCATCAAGTGCTATACCAATCAAACTATGAAAATATTTTATAGTGCTAGAAAAAATAAAATTCATCTTGAAGAAAAAGTAGTCAGGAATATAACGGTAATCTGTTTGATTTTATTTCTTCTTTCCTATCATTCACTCCATTGGTTACAACTCTTCTATACAACCAGACTAACATCCAATGTGAAAGTATTTACAGATCCTGTTACATGCTGCCAAGGGGGAGGGAAGAGGGGAGAAAATTTGAAACTCAACGGATTGTGGAACTTACTCTTATAAACTAAAAGTAAATAAACAAATCAATTTAAAAAAAGAATATAATGGCAATCTATGTTTTTAAAAAATGTGAGGGAAGGTGGCCTAGCAGGACAAGATTTCAAACTCTAATACAAAACAGGCATCATTAGAATGGGCAGCTAAGTGGCACAGTAGAGACAGCATCAGCCCAAAGTCAGGAAGACTCCTCTTCCTGAGTTCAAAGCTGGCCTTACACATTTGCTATCTATTTGAGCCTGGGCAAATCACTTAATCTTGTTTGCCTGTTTCTTCATTTGTAAAATGAGCTGGAGAAGGAAATGGAAAACTGTTCCAGTGTCTTTGCCAAGAAAACCCCAAATGAAGTCACAAACAGTTGGCCACAATAGAAAACAATTGAATAACAACAGCAAATTTTCAAAATAATCTGGTAATGACTATGAGATAGAGTGGTGGACTGGTGGATTAGATTCAGAACACGATAGACAATACACAAAGAAAACAAAGATTCAAGTTTTAGGGACAAGAGCTCAGTATTTGACAAAATTGCTGGGAAAACTGGAAAACAGTTTGGGAAAAACTAGGAGCGGACCAATATCTCACACCATATATCAAGATGCTATCAAAATGAGTAGATTGTTTAGACCTAAACAGTGATAGCATAAACAAATTAGGGAAGCATGCAATATTTTACTTGTCAGTTCTATGGAGAAGGGAAAAATTTATAACCAGAGAAAGAGAGGGTCATGGAGAATAAAAATGGGTATTTTTTTTTATTACATTAAAGTAAAAGGTTTTACATAAATAAAACCCAAGCACTTAAATTTCATAGAAGGAAAACAGGAAATTGGGGGAAAACATTCACAAGTTTCTCTCATAAAGACATAATTTCTCAAATATATAAAGAAATGAGATAAATTTACATGAATATAAGTCATTTCGGAATGGATAAATGGTCAAAGGATATGAACAGGTATTTTTCAGAAAACCAAAAAAAAAAAAAATCAAAGCTACTTATATGAAAAAAAATGCTCTAAATCATTATCAATTAGAGAAATGCAAATTAAAACAACTCAGGTACCACTTCACATCTATCACACAGGTCAACATGACAAAAAAGGGAAAATGACAAATGTTGGAAGGGTTGTAAAAAACTGCAGCACTAATTCATTGTTTCTGGAGTTGTGAACTGATCTAATCATTCTGGAGAGAAGTTTGCAACTATGTCCAAAGAACTCTAAAATTTTGCATGTTTTGTGATCCAGATTTACTAATAGTAGTTCTGTATCTCAAAGAGATAAAAGAAGAAGGAAAAAAAGCTATCTGGATGAAATATTTATAACAGTTCTATTCTGTGACAAAATTAGAAATTAAGAGGATGCTCATCAACTGAGGAACACATTATGCCATATGACTGTGAATGGAATACTATTGTGCTATAAGAAATAACAAGGAGGATGCTTTCAGGAAAACCTGGGAAAACATAGAATTGATGGGAAGTGAAGTGAACAGGACCAGGACATTATATACAGCAACATCAATATTAAATGATGATTAATTGTGAATGACTTAACTGTTCTTATATATATATAATGATTCAAATCAGTTCTGAAAGATATGATTGAAAATACTATCTGCACCCAGAGAAAGAACTGATGGAATCTCTGCAGATTGAAACATATTTTTTCACTTTACTTTTCTTGCTTATTTTTTGCAACATGGTCAATATGGAAATATGTTTTACACAATTTCATGTATGTAATTGATATAACTTTTCTTCTCTTCTCAATGGGTGAGGGAAGGATGGGAGGAAGAGAGGGAGAGAATTTTGAAGTAAAATTTTTAAAAAGCATGCTAAAAATAAATAATAAATGTGTGGAAGGGGCACTGGGGATGATGGGTTGGAGAAAGATGTCACTGGCAGTATTTCCTCTCAGATACTTCCCTATACCTATGTAATCACAAGTTAAGTTGCTACCCATTATTTTGAACATTGCATTGATGTTCCATTTTTTCTTGTTTTTTTTTTCTTTTTGCATCAGTATCAATGCCCATCATGCCCCTCTAAATAAAAGATTTCCTGTTTTGTAAAAGCGCCAACAGAATTAAACAAAACAAATGCATATATTATCTGCATCTGAAAATACATCTCCCTCTCTATCATTACTCAACCTCTTTGCTAAGAGATGAGAAATTATTTCTATCAGTTTTCTAAAGACATGATTAGTTATTGCAGTGATCAAAGTTTTCATATATTTAAAAGTTGTCTTCCTTTATATTACCATAATCATTATACAAATTGTTCTAGTTCCACTAATTCTACTCTTTATCATTCATAAAGTTTTTCTAGGTTTCTCTAAATCTCTCCTTCCAAATCACATCATACTTAATCCAGCTATTTTTCTTTCAGGGACTACCCACTTTGTCATTCTTCAATTAGACTGTGAGCCTTGAGAGTAGGAACTATCTCCCGGCTTTCTCTTTTTATCCATAGCATTCCATATAATGTCTGACACAGAATCAGTGCTTAATAAATGTTTACTGATTGATTAATTACTGTTTTGTACTACAAGTTAAAGTATTTCTATAAATATTTTTTGTGTTAGAGGGGATCTTTTTCTTGGTTTTCTTTGTGGGAAATAGAGGATATGCTTTATAATATTATTGCTGGTTCAATGGTATACATCATTTAGTCACTGTTGGGATGTAATTCCAATTGCTTGTGAGAGTGGTTGTAACAGTTCACAGATGACCTAACAGTTCATTAGTGTGCCTTTCTTCCAAAAGTACCTTCAAAAGCTCATTTTCTTCTTTTTTTTTTTGTGGTCTGATTTGTTTGTTTTCACTCACAAATCACTCATTAATTCAGAGGCACTAATAATAGACTTCTGAAGGATCCACAGGTGAACTTTAGTGGTGATCTAGTTCAACACATTAACTTAAAAATGAAGAAACTAGGACCCAAAGGAGTTAAAATAAATGATCAAAGTCGCAGAATTAGTCGGGATCAAACAGTCAGGATTAGCAATCTGTTTCTCTTATTCAAAATCTTTCACTTCTCTCACTCTTTCACTTTCTCTTCTCTTAATCTCTTCTTAACACTCTATAGTTTGCTTACTTACCTCATCACTTAGTTAAAAATTTTCTTTCCCATATCACTAATGATATCTTAGGTGCTGCATCCAGTACCATTTTCTAAATCTTCATTCTTTATCTCTACAGCACTTGACACTGTTGACCACAGTCCTATCTTAAATACTCTCTCCTCTCTGGGTTTTTGTATTTATTCCCTCTCTTGGTCCTCTTCCTACCTGAGTACTCAATTTTAGTCTTCTTTTCAGGATTATCAACCATAGTAGCCCCCTTACCAGTGGTCCTGTGTATCCTACGATTCTATCCTAGGTCCTCTCCTCTTTCTCTATACCATTACTTGGTGAACTCATCAACTTACATAGGCACAATTTTCATCTTTCCTGATGACTCCCAGATCTATATTTATAGCCTTAATGTTAATCCTAAACTTCCATTCTATGTCACCAATAGACAAATGGACATTTCAAAACCCAAGTCCAATAGAAATCTCTATTCACCTTGTCTAAAGGTGATTTAATTAATTCTTCCCCTCCCCCAGTTATCCTATTCCTTTTATAAACTTCACTATTTTTATATAGGAAACCACCACCATAATTCTAGTTCCCCAGGTTCCTAATCTCAGTAGCATTCTGGACTTATCACTCACACTCACCACATATATTCATTTAATTGCCAGACCCTGTCAGTTGTACTTCTACAATATCAGTTACATCAGCCACCTTTTCTCTATTCACACAGTCACTCCTCTATTGCAGGCTCTCATCAACCCTTGCTTGAATTATTGCAAATGGCCTCCTAATTGGTCTCCTTGCCTCAAGTCTCTTCCCTCTTGAGTCTTTTCTTTTCAGCTGTTAGATTGTCCTAAAATAAAAGCCTGACTATGGCATTCCTCAACCGAATAATGGAAAGTGACTCCTTATTATGTGCTGGATCAAATACAAATGTTTGTATTCAAAATCTTTTACAGATTTCTCTCAACATATTTCTCCAGTCTCCTTATACTTTTCTTCCTCACTTACATAACTGTTGACTAGGCTAATCTGTCTCCTTACTTTTCTTCATACATTGTTCTCCATTAATCTGTGCCTTCACATTAGTGAGCCCCATGTACAGAATTCACTCTCCTCACCTTTATCTCATAGAAACCCTTATTTTCTTCAAGCACCACCTTCCATACAAGCCCTTTCTTGGTCCCAATACCTTCTAACACCTTCCTTTTCAAATCACCTGGTATTCCTTGCCTATTTGTACCTATTTTGAAAATCTGTATGAGTGTATGTGTGTGTGTGTGTGTGTGTGTGTGTGTGTGTGTGTATGAATAGGAACTGTTGTCACTTTAATCTTTCTATTCCTAGCAAATTACCTTGGTGTTTGGCATATAATAGGTATTTATAGAATCAGGCCATCAGAGATCTATAACTAGAATGGGTTTCAGAAGCCATCTAGTCCAGAATACTCATTTTACCTATGAGGAAACTCAGGCCTAAGAAAGTTAAATGATTTTCCAAGGACAGATGGGTAAGTGATAGAGGTGGGATTTGAATCTGTCACCTGACTCAAAAGCTAGAATGATTTCCAATGTACTATTTGTTGGCTGATTGATTCTCATCTATCATTACTATTTCATTAATTTCACAGTGTTTTTGGTTTGTTTGTGTGTTTTTGGGTTTTTTTGGGTTTTTTTTTGGTCTTTCCCCATCCTTCTACTGGCCATTTTTTTTTAAAGAAATTCTAACTCTATACTAAAAGCCATATTCTTCAATAAGATTCATGTTTACTCTCATTGTTCCCTTTGTGGAGAAATAACATGGATTCCAATAACTAAATTTTTTTTGCCTCCTTTATGTTGTAATAGAAAGTACACTAGATTTTGTGCAAAATGATTTGAGTTTACATCCTGGCTGTATGACTTACCTTTTCAGGACTTGATTCATTCATTTGTAAAATGAAGGTGTTTATCTTGTTCATCTCTTTTGACTCTAAGTCATAGTGATTCACCCTACTACATATGTGTATTCATTCTAACAATTTACCTTTGTAACTCCTGTCCCACAAGTCTGTATCTTATACAAAGAAAAGAAAATTGAGAGAATTACTGATCACCACTATGACTTTCTTCTTCTACAGTTTCTAAATCTCCTCTTCCACCACTTTCAGATTCTTCCTTCGTTAACTTCTTACATGATACATTGGAATAGGCACTGGATGACTTTCACTGAAGAAGACAATGTAGAAGATTCTAGAGGAATACGGATTCCAATGACCATCCCAGGGCACCAGATGGAACAATAAGTAATTGAGAAGTCCAAAAGGAAACACCAATAGCCCACTATTTCTGAATTGAGATGACACAGGATCATTTCCAGAAGCCCGAATGTACTTGAAGAGGAATAGAGTCAGGGAAAGGGGCAAACCAATGCAAGCTTCAGGAAATAGGGCTCAAAGCTTACAAGCACTCAGCACGAGCCTACCAAGAGGGTAAAAAGCTAATCAATATCTAGTTAGTAAATGGGGCCTGAAACCATTGACAGTAGCCTATTAAATGAGCAGTAGGGAATAAAGTCAGCTGCTAATAGGCCACTATGATGGAGTACAGGCTCTAGGAACCGCCTTTAGTTTTCCCACTTGATGAGGCATTTACCTGAGGCCATAAACTTTTCATAGTCACCAGACCCAAATCTCTTCTACTCTTTACCTAGCCTAGCCTTCCATTGTCCAGCTACTTCCCACCCTTGATCCTACCAAAATATCTGTACCCAAATCTGTTACCCTTAAACTAGCCTAGCTCTCCATTGTCTGTCTTCTCCAGGTAGCCTTCAGCTATTTACCACCCTTAATCCCATTCCTGGAGTCTGACCTCAGTCCCATCAAGATCCTCCTTATATTCCTCCTCAAGAAACTTCCCAAACCCCTCCTCTGGACCACCTCAGATCCCTCCCACAGTCTTTGTGTGTATAAGATCCATCTTGCCTCCATGAAGGGGCTGAGATTCAATCTAGCTCAGACTTAGTCTGTGTCAGATTGCTCTGGCCCACTTGTCAATACTAGCATCACAAATATTTAGTCTCCTTAAAAGGCTTCCCATTTGGGTGAATATTTAATAAACTTTGTTTTATTTTGGCTGAGAGAAGGTGTGAGTTGAATTCATTAGGCAGGACTCAGTGTGTTGGTATTTTGGAGTGTCAAGCACTCCTAAACCCCAAACCTCAAAATCTATGTGAAGAAAGATAGAACCCATCAATGTACAACTTAGATTTGGAACTATCACAGGAGACTGGGTCAGTTGAACAAACAGGTACATATGCTGGAAGCCTTGAAAATGGATTAAAATCAGCCTATTCTTTGACATCTATACATAACACCAAACAATTCTTTGGTTTAGGAGAAGCCAAAGAGGAGAGTAACTGCACAAGTACAAGTAGAACCTTAGGGATAGCTTTCTCTTCAGTTGTTTGTAAGGTGCTAGGTTCTTCTTCAGAAGCTATGGCCACGTTGGGGTGAACCCTCACTTCAGCTGGCCACTAGCACCACTACAAACAAGCTTCTCATCCGTCTGCTAAAATGGCCATCTCAGAGCTTGCCTGCATCTACTCTGCCCTCATCCTTCACAATGGTGAGGTTAAGGTCACTGAGTATAAAATCGATGCCCTCATTAAAGCAGCAGGTGTAAATATTGAACCATTCTGGCCTGGATTATTTGCCAAGCCCTTGTCCAATGTAAACACTGGAAGTCTCATTTGCAAAGTAGGAGTTGGTGGACCTGCCCCAGCAGCTGGTGGTGTTGCCCCTGCTGGAGGGGCTGCTCCTGCTAGCATAGCTGCCCCAGCTGAGGAGAAGAAGAAAGAGGAAGCAAAAAAAAGAAGAATCCAAGGAATCCGATGATAATATGGGCTTTGATCTGTTTGACTAAATATTTTTTGTAACATTAAATAAAAAGTTCAACTCAACTAAAAAAAAAAAGAACCTCAGGGGTAAAAAAACGATTTGGCCACAAGAATACCAACAGTGGCTGGAAGAAATGAAGCAAGTGATAAAATTGAAAGGGGAAAAGAAATCAGAGCTACCAAGAAAAACTAATGAAGGAGAATAAAGAGCTTAAAATAGAAAGTAGAAAACTTTACTTCAGTAGAGATTCCCTGAGAAATTGAAATGTAAACAATTCTATGATTCCATGAGACAACAAAAAATATTAGAATAAAATCAAAAAAATGCAAATTTAAAGAACACAAAATCACCTCACAAGAAAACAGATTTAATAAACATTGGACTCACTGAAAACTGTGATGAAACAGCAATTTTAGATACTGTATTGCAAGAAATCATAAAGCTGCCCAGATGTTTTAGATATAGAAAGTAAAGTGTGTGGAGTATGGAGACCTGAAAAATCCCCTACCCAGAAAAATAAAAAGACAGAGGTATCTTGGGGAAGGAACAGAAAGGTCATTCAGTTCTCATGAAAAGAGGGCATTCCTTCCAACAGTATGAACTAGGACAATGAGGCATATTACAAGAGACAGAACAAGAATTTATACCCTAATGCAGTCAAGCCCCATCCCCCTGCTGTCCTTTCTCTCATTACCTCGGAGGTGGGCTCTCAGTCTTGGAGTAAAATCTAACCCAATGGCAGATAAGAAAGAAGCCTGCCACTATATCCTATTGGCTGGGACGTGGGACAGGGAGCCAAGGTATTGTTCATATCCTTATTTAGTAAATGCCAAAGCAAGGGAGGGAAAAAGGTCACAAGCAAGGGTGGAGGTCAAAAACCTCTGAAGGGGCCTAATGCTGATAATGGTGTGGCATACAAAGGTGGAGGCCAAAAACTCTTGAAGGGGCCTAATGCTGATGTGGCCGTACTAAGGGGGAAGGGGGTATGGTGAAACTGAAATTCCAGCTTATTCCCACAAAACTTATGGGCTGAGAAGTTTTTCATCTTTCTCATTCAAAGGAAATACAGGGGAAAAATATCCACCCATCACCTTCTGAAAGAAATTCCAAATTGAAAACCTCAGGTGTGCCATAGACAAAATCCAGAGATTTAAAGGCAGAGACAAATTACTTCAAAGAACTAGAAAAGAATACAAGTATCAAGGAAGCTCCATAAGGGTCACTTAAGTCTATTCTTCAGCTGATGGGCACCAGCCCAAGCTCAGACCTTCACCCCTTGCCTCAAAAGAATTTGGATCCCATTGGTTTACAGAGCCTGGAAACTCTCCTCTGAATTTTCCCCTGAACTCTCTTTGAATTTTACCACAAGGTCAAGTCTCTAGAGTTCCCCTGAGGCATTGACCCACCCCAATAATCCTTTCATTGTAGCCTAAACCCCATCTCCCACATCTCTGTCTCCACTAACCTAGTCAAGCCCTCCATTGCCTGTTATTGCCAAATCTCCACAGGCTACTTCTTACCTTTGATCTTTTGTAAACCCCATTCTCCCTAGGTCACTTGATCCAGGTCCTGGTGCTCCCTGCCCTTCTCTATTACTTGCCCAGTCAACCTAGCCTACTGGCTGCTCCCATTCAGATCTTTTTTTTTTCACATAAAAAGAATTAGTCTCATCTACCAAGGCAGGCATTTTTAGAATCAAGCCCACCCTCTATAGGTGTTTTAAAAAAACCTTTTCTTCGGCTGAAAGAAGACTTTGGTCAAATTCATTCAGGCAGGACCCTTGCTTCACTATTCCAGAGATCTCAGCACCCCTAAACCTTAGTACATCTACCATAAAACAGAAAGAAATCTTGGAATATTATACCTCAAAATATAAAGGAAAATGGCATAATTTTCCTTGAAAACCTGACTATAATCTAAGAAGGGTATGAAATGTCAGTTGAATATAAAATAGTACCTTCAACATTCCTGAAAAAAAGACCAGTACCTATTAGAACGTTTGAAAGGCATTTAGAGTGAAGACGTTACCCATAAAAAGGGTTAGGATAGCTCTGGAGACCCCAAAATACCAACATGCTGGGTCCTGCTGAAAGAATTCCATTCAAGTCTTCTCTCAACCAAAGAAAAGTAAAGTTTATTGAAAGTTCACCATATGGGGTAGACTCTTAGGGAGCCTAGGTATCTGTGATGCTTGTATTGGGCAAGCAGGAGAGATTAAGTTTATGCTAGGTCATTCTATGGTGCTCTCACAGAGCAAGTCTGTGCTAAGACATTCTATGGCACTCTCACACCACATGGAGGGAAGATGGGGTCTTATGTACAGAGGAATCTAGGGGTGGTCTAGAGGAAGAGCTTGGGTAGGGTCTTAAGGATGAGTCAATGAGGTCAGACTCCAGTAAGGAGTTTGTGGAGGGTCTTCAGGAGGAGTTAACAAGATCAATGCAAGGGTGGATTGATATTTTCATAGGCTCAAGAGTGGGAAGCAGATGGACAATGGAGGGCCAGGCTAGTAACAGAGGTTTGGGCCCAGCCACAATGAAAAACTTATGGCCTCTGAAGATGCCTCATCAAGTGGGAAGATTTAATCAGACTTCAAGGAGTTTCCCAGATCCTGTACCCCAAAGATTCAAGGAGAGCTCAAGGAGGGTCCCAGAGTCTGCACCTCATCAAAAGGAGACAAGAAAAACCTAATAAGTTAAATATCTTTAGGTACCTGTAAGATTTTAAATGTTGATAAAGTGTTTCCATTGTAATGTAATTTTGGAATTGGTGGAGGGAGAGAGATTCTCACAATTAGAGTTATGCAAAAGTAGAATGGGTGGCTTTAAGAAGAGTAGGTTCCCTCTTTGGAAAGCTTCAGGCAGTGGCTGGATTATCACTATGTGATTGCTTTCATTTGTAGGTTGGAAAAACGGCCACTAAGTTCCTTCAAATTTTCAAGTTCTGATATTCTGTGATAGGGGGAAAAGAAACAGGTATCCTTTTGCCTTTGTATAATCTCTTGAACATGCTCTGTGATAAAAATCATTATCCTGGTAAAGGCTTTCCTCACCACACCGGTATTAACCTGATGTTTCCTGGACTCGTCTCTCCCCATTCTAGTCCATCCTCTACTCATCGGTCAAAATGATCTTCCTAATGCATAAGTCTGTGTCCCCTCTCTACTTAATCAATAACCTCCAGTGTCTCCCAACCACCTGGGGAGGGGGAAACCTGTGGCCTCGAGACCACATGTGGCCTTTAAGTCCTTGGGTGTGGCATTTTGACTGAGTTGAAGTTTTACAGAACAAATCCTTAAAGGGATTAGTTCTGTGAAGTTTGGATTCAGTCAAAAAGCCACATTTGAGGACCTAGAGAGCCACATGTGTCCTTGGGGCTGCAGCTTCTCCACCCCTGAAAAAGATCAAATATAAAATCTATTTTTTAGCTATTCAAAGCCTTTCATCACCTGTCCTCACCTGCTTTCCTAGTCTTTTTATACTTTATGTCCGACCAAATACTCTGAAATACAATAACATTGTTCTTTTTGCTGTCCTTTGATAATTATTTAAGATCATTTGAACCCTAACAAGGGCCAAAGCCTGAACCAATCAAACAGACATATTTTTTGAGTGAACTAAAAAAAAATGCCCTTTCCTGTGTCAGCAAATATAGGACCTAATGAGGCTGACCAGGAGTATTCTTCCTATTTGTAACCTGTAAAGGACAGGATGCCTGGGAGCAGACATTGTCTTGAATGATGGGACTTTTATTATCTTGGTATCCTATGGATATATACTATGCAGGGGAAACACAGATATCCTGGGATTGTGATTTCATTTTTTTTCTCTTTTCTGTGTTTACCTTCTCATGCTTCTTGTATCTGATTGTCAAATTTTCTATTCAGTTCTGTTTTTTTCATCAAGAATGCTTAAAAGTCCTCCACCTCATTGAATAACCATATTTTCCCCTGCAACATTATACTCAATTTTGCTGGGTGATTCTTGGTTTTAATCCTAGCTCCCTTGGTCTCTGGAATATCATATTCCAGGGCCTTTGATCCCTTAATGTAAAAGCTACTAGGTCCTGGGTTATCCTGATTGTGTTTCCACAGTATTCAAATTGTTTCTTCTTGGCAGCTTGTAATATTTTCTCCTTGATCTGGGAACTCTGGAACCTGGCTACAACAATCCTAGGAGTTTTCTTTTGGGGATCTTTTTTAAGAGGTGATCGATGAATCCTTTCAAGTTCTACTTTGCCCTCTGGTTCTAAAATATCAGGGCAATTTTCCTTGAGAATTTCTTGAAGGATGCTTTCTAAGTTCTTTTTTTGATCATGGCTTTCAGGTAGTCCAAAAATTTTTAAATTGTCTCTCCTGGATCTGTTTTCCAGGTCAATGTTTGTTTTTTTTTTTAATGAGATATTTCACATTGCTTTCTCTTTTTTCATTTGTTTGGATCTGTTTAATAGTATTTTGAATTCTCATAATGTCATTTGCTTCCATTTGCTCCCCTGTAATTCTGAAGGAATTTTTCTCTTCAGAAAGCTTTTGAGATTCTTTTTCCATCTGGCAAATTTGACTTTTTAATGCATTTTTCTCATTGGCTTTTTCAGCCTCTTTTGCCATTTGAGTTTATCTATTTTTTAAGGTGTTATTTTCTTCAGTCAAGTTGTTGACTCTCTTTTCATGATTTTCTTCCATCATTCTCATTTCTCTTCCCAATTTTTCCTCCACTTCTCTTATTTGGTTTTCAAAATCCTTTTTAAGCTCCTCTATGGTTTGTAATAAGTTTACATTTTTCTTGGAAGCTTTTGGTGTGTGAGTTCTGACTGTTGTCTTCCTCCCATTCCATGATCGGATCCTTTTTGTCCCCAAAAAAGGAATCTAAAGTTGGATGGCCCTGCCAGCTTTGCTTCCATTGCCTGATCATGTTGCCAGTCAATTACTTGGCTTTTGGGTTCGGTAGAACTCTGCTTTCAGAGAGGAGAGCTTTGTCCCAAAATCCTGGAGTTTTCACAGCTGCCAGAGCTGTTAGGAGGCCACCATCTCTGCAGCCCCCTCCATCTTTGGCTCACTGGTCACACACCTCAGGACTATTACCCAAGACCACAATCCCAATCCAGGCAGGTTAAGGCAAGGGTGCTTAGCCTCTGAATGATCACTATGTCCCCCTGAAATCTGCAGGCCCAGAGCTCTGAAGCAGCCATGTGGAGGTGGCTGCAGGGTCACCACTTCTGCTGCTTTCTTGCCTGGGGGCAGATGGCGGGACATGCTTCTTTCCCCCAAATTTAGCCAAGTTCCACTCACCTTTCCTTTTTCCCTTGGATCTTATGTGTTAATAATTCTGGAAACTGCCACAGCTGCTGGTGATCCACTCTCCCAAATGCTCCAGCCTTGGCTTGTCCTGACCATCCTGGGGTACAGCTGTGGTTTCAGGCCAGGCTGGGCTTGGCTCTCAGTGTGCTACAATTAGCCCTACCTGTCTGTCTGCTGGGTTGCCTTCAGTGGGAGTTTTGTTTCTCTGTCATTTTATGAGTTCAGGTCTCTAAAATTTGTTAAGAGTCATATTTTACAGGCATTTGAGATAGTTATGGGGGGAACTCAGGGAGTTCTCCTGCTTCTACACCACCATCTTGACTTGGTGGGATTGTGATTTCAATTGATATTTTATCAATTGTCTTGTCTTGTTGAATTTACAATTTATTCAACTAAGCAGTTTCCTTTCTCATGCTATGATTAAACACTTACAGAGACACCCCTACTAATAAGAAGGAAACCCCAAAATTCATTGGATTGTTTGGATACTGGAGGAACCACATTCCACATTTGGGACAGATTTTGAAACCTTTCTATAAAGTCACTTGGAAGAAATGTGAATTCGAATGGGGACTTGAGCAGAGTAAAGCTTTTGAAGAAGCCAAGGCTGAAAGAACAGTTAAGGAAATAAAGTTCTAATAATTCATATCAACATTGGAAAGATAATTTGTTCATTGCTTTACATAATTTGAATAATAGACCATTGGGGGGAAGTACACCTCTAGCCAGAATGATGATCCCAAATCTGCAAATTAGAAAACAGCAAACACCTAAGATCCCAAATACCAAGTATTGGACTTTGAGGCCAGATTTCCCAGCACCATGCCCAGGAATGCCTGGCTCAGTGGGATGTGATTTACATTGTTTAGAGAACTTTTGGTTGGACAGAAAAGAAATAAGAAAAATCTCCACTGCAATATGCATAAGAATCCCTAAAAATCACTTTGGACAGATATTACCCAAATCAGGATTAGCAGCTCAAGGAATACATGTATTGGCTGGAGCAATAGATTCTAATTATCAAGGTGAAATTGTTGTGACATTCCATAATTTAGGTGAAAGGCCCATACGGATTTGTAAAAATGATAGGATAGTTCAAGTGATTATCATTCCTTGTAAAAACAATGCCACTTGTAAAAACTGACCCTCCTTCCAAAATAATTATCAGAGGAACTGAAGGATTTGGCGCTACTGATAGAATAAAATTGGGAGCTAAGGTATGCGTAAAATGGAAGCTAGATGATATTCCAAAGGCTGCAGAGATTATAGCACATGGGAAGGATGACACTGTATCTATTATTTATTCCAGAGAAGATGATTATAAAATTGTACCTTCATCTCATATTTTCTATAGTGAATGAGGCTACAATAGTGGGCTCATGGACTCCAGCAGCACAGCTAATTCTATATCTACCTTGTTTTTGGTTATTGTCTCCTTGCTTCTTCTTGGCTTTATGTCTGTTCACATTGTTTGCTAGATTTGTTTCCACAGGCTTAATGCCCTCCACCTGTAGATGCCTGATAGCGTAAGCTGGATGTTACCTCCTGTCCAAAATTGTGACGTGTCACCCCTGGACCTGGCATCAAGCACATTCCAAATGCTGGCTAAGGAACTGACCTCTCAAATGAGACCCTTTGGTACAGGGACAGCTCTATGTCCAATTTCAGCAGCAAGTAGCCGTGGAAGTAGAGACCTTCGTCCCTTACCCCAAGATTTTGGGACCCCATTTGTTTGGGGAAGAAATGATGGGGAACTTGTGTTCAAGCCCCACCCTAAAATATTTTTTCTGTGTTTATTGTGTGCTATCCTTGTTATATTGTTTTAAAATTCTGTTAACACCAGTTCCTCCTAAAAACTCCTATTAACCTATGTAATGAAATGTATTGTTAATGTATTTTTGCCAAGTAAGGGACATGAAAGACCTTGGGACCAAATGTAATGATAATGGGATTTGAAGATATTCCATGCCCCTTGAACTTGCTGACATTGCAGGAAGGGGTGGAGCAAGAAAAAGCCAGAGCCATGCTAGAGTCCATGTGGTAGCAACTGGAAACAGTGGCAGTGTCAGTGGCAGTGGCTATGGTTGAAGATGTAACTGCTTTTTTTTAAAGCCAGCCAGAATTTCTGCTAAGGACTCTTGCTGAGGACTGCTAGGGATGGAAACTGCGGGGGACTGGAGCTGCTGGGAGCAAGCTGCCTGGACACTGAGTGGTTGTCATGAGTGAGGAGAGGAGGATCTTTGCCTCCGGTAGTCTGTCCTGTTTTGAATGCTTGAGAATGTGGGTGTTTACTACATTAACTACATGTGCCAACTTCATAACTACTGTGATGGCTTTGAGTTTCTGGGTTTTGGACTCCGTTTTCTGGTGTTTGAATAAATGTTCTAGCTATATTTCTCATGTAGAGAGCCTGTTACATTTTGTGACTAATGACCATATCAGCATAGTTATAGTTACTGTAGGCATTGTGAATACTGCATTGTTGATACAACATGCTGAGTAGGGATTGTTCTTAAATGTATTTAAGGCTTCTCATTCTTTTTATCAGTCAGTTAGAATTTAACTTCTGACTCCATGGACACGTATCTGCTAGCTTTAAGGGAAAAAATAATATGAATCTATATATCACCTGGTCTGTTTGCCTCTTTTAACCAAACTTCCAGGTCAATACCCTCAAACAAGAATCTCCATCTCCCATCTCCAGGAATTTTCACTGTCACTGGTGCCTGTAATGCTCTCCCTCCTTACCTCTGCTTCTTGGCCACTCTGGCTGCCTTCAAGTCTCAACTAAAGTCTCATCTTCTGCAGGAAACCTTTTCCAGGTCCTTCTAATTCTAATCTAATGTTCCTTCTGTTGATTTCATCCAATTTTTCTGTATGTAGCTTGTTTCTACACAGTTGTTTGCATATTGTTTCTCTTCTCAGACTGTGAATTCCTTAAAAGCAAGGGCTATCTGTTTTCTTTCCCGGTATTTCCAATCCTTAAAAACCATACCTGACATATAGTAGATACTTAATAAATATTCATCGACTGACTATTGAAAGAATTTTCAAATAGGGGAGAGATTTTGGGGAAATGATAATTTTGGGGAAAGATCACTTTGTGACATGTTGAATTTAAGTTGTCTAGAGATGAGTCTCATCTAGTGTGAGATGTCCAATCTGCAATTGTAGTTGTGAGTCTAGAAGTCAGCAGAGAGGTTAGAACTAGATAAGTAGATTTGAAAATTATTGACACAGAGGTGATTACTTAACCTATGGGAATCAACATGAAACAACAGTTTTAGTTAGGGCTAGCTTGCAACTCTACATTTTTTTTATTTGTATGTATTTTATTCTGAACTTAAGAAATAAAACAAGCATTTTTATAACACAGATCTAGAGGCAGAAGGAGCTTGGAGTCCATCTATACTCAAACATCTTCATTTCACAGAGGAGGGAAAAGAAATCCAGGAAAGATAAGTAAATTACCTAAGACCTAACATGTAGTGAATATTTGAGATAGGATTCAAACTTATCTCGGCTTCCAGAGCCAGTAGTCTTTCCATTGCTGTTCCAATACTTGTTTATTTTCTTCATACTCATAATTTCTTAAGGTGCAATAATGGTCCATTGAATTCATATACTGAAATATTTTAGTTATTCCGTAGCCAATTGGCATATATTTTATCTTCAATTCTTTGTTATTTTTTTTAAGTGCCATTATTAATATACTGATGTATATGGGGCCTTTCTTTCTATCATTGACATCTTTTGATTATGTGTCTAGCAGTGGAATCTCTAGACCTAACAGTATCAGCCTTTTAGATTTTTTTTAGTACCATTCTAGCTCCACTCACCATTCGTGAATGGGCCTGTCTTTCCATAAAGTGATGTGATGGCAAGCAAAATAGTACTTTGTGGCTTGTTTCAGCTATTTAAGTGCCTTCGAGCCACACGTTTGATTGTGTCAAGTCTTTGTTGGAAACAGTATACATTTGTGTTGTCCTCAGTAGACCTAAGTTTGGAGCCCTTCCCTGCCTTTAATAGGCCTAACATCATCACATAGAGCCCACTGTGGGAGAAGCTTTCCAAAAGAGAGGAATAGGAAAGTTGGAACAGGAAGAAGAAGAGAAGATAAAAGCTGTAGCACAAGTTAAAAGTGGACAGAGCTAAGAGAAAGAATGTTTGTGATGTCGGCATTCTGTTGTTCTGTCTGTTGTTCTGTGTTGGTGTTGCTTTGTCAGATAGAAAGTGAATTTAGATGATAGTGCCAGCAATGTCTGTAAATATTGTTGTGGCCCTGTTGAACTTTGTTTTCCTAGAAATAGAGACTGTGAAGAGCTTGGAGTGGAGCAATCCTGTGAGGTGCCATATGAAACAGGAGCAGAGAGCTGTCTATGTGGGAATCCAGGCAACAGCTGGGAGCACAGAAGAGGGGCCATGGAGTTTGGAGTTAAAATGAAAGAAGACTACCTGGGTACTCAGTGCTGACTGATGATATTGCAACTTATTGTGACTTAGGGGTAAATGGTGTTTGTACTTTCTGCTACCTCTTAAGGATTATTGGCTTAAGGATGATTATCTCTTGAGGATGATTGGCTTAAGGAAGATTGGAAGCCAGCCTAGAGTCAAGATGAAAGAAGACTTGCCTTGGGTACTCTACATCGATTGAGGAGATTGTGACTTACTGAATGATACGTTTTGTTTAAGACTACGTGGCCACCTTAGTAATAAATTGTTACATTTTATTGTTGTGAATGTTGTGCTTTAGTTTCTTGAATGTTTTGCTTTGGTTTCTTGATGAATAAGTAGAAAGTTCAGTACACTATGTGATTAGGTCCTTAAAGTTATTCACAGCAGCACCCTCAGGAGAGATGCTCGTGATTGACTTTACAAGTGACTATTTTTTTTTATTTTTTCCGATTTACTGGGTGAAACATAAAAATAGAGAGTTTTTTAAATTTGCATTTCTCTTATTATTAATGATATAGAACAATCTTTCATATAATCATTTATGGTTCACAATTTGTTCATATCCTTTGACCACATATCCACTGGGTAATGACTCCTAGTCTTATATATGTCTCAGCTCCCTATATATTTGGGATATCAGAGAATTATGAAAGATATGTCACAAAATTTTCCCAACTGACATTTTCTTTTAGCTACATTGATTTTGTTAGGAAAAACGTTGCCTTCCACCCCCACTTAATGTACTCAAAATGATCTCTTTTATCTTTTGTTCTGTTCAACAAGCTTTTTAAAATATTTTACCAAAAACAAAACAACAATCACCAACACAAACAACTAAACTTGACTGGTAACTATTGTCACTTAAACTGATTACAAAGCATAAAGAATCATAACTCTGTTTTAGTCATTCACTCTAAATATCTACCAGAGTTCTTTGCCCATTCTTTTATTATTGATAACTTTTGTATTTTTACACGATTTTTGTTTCCAGACAGAGCTTTCCACTTTCCCCTTCCCACCAACAGTGAAATCCCCTGGGAAAAAGAATAAAAAAAGAGTGATAAAAAATTCAGCAAAATTAACTTACACATCAACCAATTCCGGCAGTATATGCAATGTTCCAAACCTATAAGTGCCTACCTATATAAAGAAAAAAGGCAGGCACATTTTCTAAACTTAGAGAAACATAGCCAAATTTAGTCATTATAATTACACAGAGTTCAGTTGTGACTTTTTATTTTGTTCTTTCTACTAATTTTTTTAAACCATTTTGTCTATTGTTTTCCTGGGTTTTTTTCTACCTTTGTTTGGATGAGTATTCTTCCCCATGTTTAGCTTCAAAAGGTATCCAATATGATTTTTATCTATTTTTCTTATGGTATGGCTTTTAATATTCAGGTTATGAATCCATTTCAACTTCATAATATAAGATGTTGATTGTATAAAGGAGTAAAAACCTCCAAGACATAATCTCTTGTCTGGTTAGTGTGGCATTTAAAAAGTTCAAGAGACATAGTTTCTGGGTAATTTAATCATTTTATTAATAAAGCCAGCATGTTTGTTAGTAAAAGGAGGTCAATGGCCCTCTCAAATGCCAAAGATCTCTCATGGCAATGGGCTCACAGTTTATATGCCCTTGGAAGAGCAAGTGCTTCTGAGGGTAGCAATCAACTCTGGTTGATTGATTAATTGTGGTTAACAGTTAATGAGAAAGTGAATACTACAATTCTACAATGAGGGCTTGGATTACATTCCAATGAGGGTCTTGGAGGGATATGCCTTGGACCAATAGACTTATCAATGTCCATATCACCTGTCTGACAAAAAAGAGACTCAACATTTTCTCAGACCCGTCTGAGTAAGCAAGAATCCTCCCATTAACCCAAATTAAGAATTTCTTTTACTGTCTGATTAGATCTTAGTCTGGGTAAATCTTGGAGAAAGGTTTCCCACAGTGGTTGATTTCTGAATGAGGAAGTAGAAAAGGGGGTAAAAAAAACTCAACTTGGTTCTGATTCATTGATTAGTTGTGAATATGTGAGGGAAATAATAATTTCAGTAGTAAGTTAACTTTTGAAGATATTGACATTATGGCAAAAGGAAAAACATATTGTTAGAGTCCTGATTTAAGATTATTTCAACTAAGATTTGTATTTCTGTGATATTCAGGATGTCATTATTAAGCCTCCACTTAGGTTTTTAATTCCTTCATCTTTGGAATTTTTGGAGAGCTTCAACTTTTAAGACTCTCCTTCCCCCACCTAGTAAACTAAAATTCCTGTGAATATAACAATTTTTTTTTTCCTACTTCTTCCTTCTAGAATCAAGCAGAAGAGTCTGATCCCTTGTCCACTTGATAACTCTTCAAATTATAGGAACTGCATGTTTTCAAATACTTCTCAATTCAGAATACGGGGAAAATAGGAAGGGCTAGGACTGGACTGGACAGAATCAGGGTTGAGAAAATATGTTTTCTGAAAGCATTCTATATCTGATGCCTTGAAGAAATGTCACTGTCTTTTAGTTGAACACATCACATACATTGCAGCTGCTAAGGAAGTGAGTTCAATAACCAATTAAATGTGTAAGGGAAATTTAGCTACAAGGAAGTAATTAAGCAAAAGAAAACCTGACTAAAAGAAATATTCAGAAGTAGGACTTCTCTTTCAGAACTATAGTTCTTTAAAAAAAAAATCTAATTTCAGTGTTTAGATCTCATTGCCTAAAATAATTATTTCTATCTTGACCTCAAAGTCTAAAAGCATGTGTACAGCAATATGGGATATGATGGAATGATGTGCTATTACACTTGGCTGGAGGGGAGATATACAATGGCTGTAGTATGAAACAACCCTCTTAGGAACTGTTTCCTTCATGTAACATGATTTTTCCCCCTGTTATTATGAAAATCCTCCTCTAATTTGCCAAGCTTAACATTTGGAGTATTGTCATCCAGCCTTTTTAGTGTACCATCAACATTGGATAATGGTTCTTAAAAAAAAAAAAATCTCCCCTGAGATGTTTACTTTAGATGTCCTGTTAAATGTGGTACACCAAAAAGACCATATGGTCTGGAATTTTATAACTTTTCAAGGCTGATATCACTGCTAAATGACTACAGCAAATGTAACTCAATATATACAATCTTCTTAATATTTAAATGTGCAAGTAAGAGACACATTCAAGAAGTACCAGTGCCACAATGAAATTTACAAGATTCCAGAGGCAAATACAATACAAAGTTAGTGTAAATTATAAAATTAAACCAAAAAAAAACCTTATGGAAGAGAGTATTTTAGAAATCAGGCTTTTATTTTTTTTTAATGGGTTTTGTTGTTGAGTCATTTCTCAGTAGTATCTGACTCTCTGTCATCCCATTTGGAGTTTTTTTGGCAAAAATACTGGAGTAGTTTGCCATTTCCTTCTCCAGTTAATTTTACAAATGAAAAAACTGAGGCAAACAGGGTTAAGTGTTTTTTCCCTTGATCACACAGCTAGTAAGTGTCTGAGGCTGGATTTGAACTCTGGAATATGAATCTTCCTGATGCTAACCCTGGTTCTCTATCAACTGTGCCATGTAACTGCTTGTAGAAAGGAGATTGGATTCCTATTTCCTTCTCCATATCATTTTATAGATGAAGAGCTTGAGGCAAACAGGGTTTACTGATTTGCCCAGGGTCACACAGCTAGGCAGTATATGAGGCCAGATTTCAACTCAAGTCTTGCATTCTATCTACTCCTTCACATAGTTGCCCTTTAAAATGAAGATAAGTCTTTCTGACTCCAAACTCACTGCTCTGTCTCCATCTCTACCTAGCTTCCCTGGTTTTATTCAATCATTTTCAGTTGTTTGACTTGTCAGGAAATCATTTGGGAAGTTCTTGGTAAAGATATTGGAGTCGTTTGCCACTTCCTTCTCCAGCTCACTTTACAGATAAGGAAACTGAGGCAAACAAGGGTAAGTGACATGCTCAGGGTCACACAACCAATAAGTGTCTAAGATTGGATTAGAAACACAGGTTCTTGAGACTCAAAGACCAGCACTATATCCATTGCACCATCTACCTGTCCCTCTTTTGAAAGGGCCAGACTGACTTTTAGGTCTACCATGATTCATCTGCAGTATACTATTCATGGAACTATGTTACCTATCTGCCCTTTTTTTCCCTATATATTTAAATTTTAAAGACAATAAAAAATAACATAATTTTGTAACTTTTTCAATATTGCCCATGGATGAATCATTTGTCATTGACTTCCTATTGGAAATTTTGAATCAGATGTCACAAAGCCCCCTCAAACTGAACATGTCCGAAACAGAGCTCATTGTATTTCCTCTCAACTCCAACTCCCTTTCTAAACATCACATACTTTGAGAAATCTAGGTCATAAATTTAATGTTCTCTTTGATTCTTCAAGCTCTTTCACCACATAAATACAACCACTTGTCAAATTTTGCTATTTAAAAATTTTTCACGTCTCAGTATTTATCTTTATTTGCATCCTTTTTTTCAGTCCCATATAACTTCTTACCTACATTAATGCAATACCCTCCAAACTGGTCTCCCTGTCTCAAGTCTCTCCCCACTCCAATTCATCCTCCACACAACAAAGTAATTTTCCTTATGTGAAGATATGACTATGTCATTCTCTTAAACAATACATCTTAGTAACTCCCTTTTGCCTCTAACATAACACACCGACTCCTTTGTTTGGCATTTAAAACCACTCACCAGTATATTCCAAGCTATTTGTCCAGTTTCATCATACCCTGCTCTTCTATATTTTGTTGTTCAGTTGTTTCAGATGCATCTGACTTTTCATGACCCAATTTGAGATTTTCTTGGCAAAGATACTAGAGTGGCTTCCCATTTCCTCATCTAGCTCATTTTACAGAGGAGGAAACTGAGGCAAACCGAGTTAAGTGACTTTCCCCAGGGTCACACATCTAGTAAGTGTCTGAGGTCAGATTTGAACTCAGGAAGATAAATCTTCTTGATTCCAAGCCCAGTGCTCTATCCACTTCGCCACTGAGCTGCCCTATCCATCTAAACTTTCCTTTCTTTCTATTCTTCAGTTACAGCACTCTGATTCCAAACTCCATTTTTTTTTTTTTGACTAGCCAACCTCATGACTGGACTGTAGTTCTTCTTCACCTAACTTTCATGGAATCCCTCACTTTCTTCAAGATATAGCTTTCAAGCACTACCTTCTCTATGAATCCTTTCCTGATATCCTTGTTTCAACTGTTAGCTTCTTTCCTCTTTAGCTTATTTGCATTTAATTGCCTTGTATTTATTGAGTATATATTAATTCTATATTAATGTATGTATGTATGTATGCATGGGTATGCCCTTTACCCAATAGAATGTCAACTTCTTAAAAACAAGGACTATTTCATCATTTTTCTTCTTTGTATATTAGCACTTAGCAAAATTCCTGGCATAAAGTAGGTATGTAACAAATGCTTATTGACTGATAGTCTGCATTTAGTTTCATAAAATCAAAATTTTTGTCTATGGAAAGGAATGATATCTTCTCCATTTTAATTTATTAATCCATTAATCTCCACTAATAAGTATAAGGGCATGATGCAGTTTTAAACATGTAATGTCAGTCTTAAAAAGGGCTAACCTTTGTGTCAGGAAAAATCTTAAGATCCTTGAATGTACTATTTAATGAATTACATCTTATGATCTCTTTATAATCTTTGAACTTTTTGTATTGATTCAAAAAGGGAACAGGTGATTAGCTTGTCAAACAAGCAAATCATGCCTCTGGGTGCTTTCAATAGCTGGAGGAATTTTGGCATTGAGCCAGTTAATCATATAAGCCGTTATAATGGTGAGGACTCCAAGTTCAGGAGCTAAGGATTCCAGTTTAAGAATGAGAGTCAGAACTTAAAGAAAATCACTCTTGGAAAATCTATTTCTCTGACTCTGTGTCTATTTCTATCTCTTTCTCTCTGTCTGTCCATCTCTGCCACACTCCATCTCTGTCTTTGTTGCTGTGCCCCCTCAAAAGTCCTATGGATTCAAGAACATTTACCAAGTCTGTCTGTCTGTCTCCCTCTCATTTCTCCCTTCCATTGACCATGTTATTGCAAAGATTGGACCAGTAGGAAACAAAATATCCTCTTAAGAGCAGAGTAATATATCAGAGACAGAAGGATACAGAAAGACAATAATTCCAGGAGGGGGCAACCTTAAGGACTTTGAAGCCTTGAACAATAGATAAATGCTGTCCATAAACTCAAGAAATTACTTCCATGCTGTAAAGTACAAAGGTTTGTGAGTTAACCTTTTGTCACACATGTATTCCACATATATGCCTCACTATCATTGTCACTCTTCCTATGGATCTGTGTGTATCATGGGAGTTTAACTCCCACACTTTGGGAGTGAATGTTTTATATCAACTATTCTTGCCATACCACTTTAGTAAATGCCTTCACTAAAGGCAAATGAAGTTACTTGTTGTGTTTGTCCTTCATTTTCCATGAGGACCATGGCATCAGGAAAATGATGACATGACTTGTAGTTGACTTTGATATGAGTGAGGGAGGGCTATGCAAGGTTACTATCCTCACTTTCACATCCAGAGCCATCTGGGTCCAGTGGCCTGATACTCATCAGGATGACTGGAGATAGCCCAGGATGCAATAGGAGACCAAAGGCAAATGAAGCCATATGATTGAGAAGCATACCCCTGAAAACATCAGCAAGGCCCCCTTTCAGGATTTCTGTGCAGGTACCACAAGAAAATCTTTCAGGGCTGCTGAACCAGCAGGACCTCTACAACAGCAGCACTGTCCTTCACCATCAGGTGAATCTGGCAAAAAAAAAATCAAAACAGACAGACAAAATACTGGCATCATAGCCATGCCTCCTCAGTTCTTGGCAGTTCTGGGTGGCAGTTCTCAAAAGTCCCGAGCAGTTCCAATGGGCTCTTAGCAGTCTTTCTCTCAGCAACTCAGACTCCACGATACTGAATACTGCTCTCCCAAAGTCCTTCTGGCCTTCTCTAGGCTTGGGCCTCTCTCCCAATTCACAGCTCCTCCCAGTTCAGCCCTCTCTCTTCACATCAACAAGTCCATCCCACAAGTGGGATTCACAAGCTCTGGCTTTTAACACTCAACCCCAAAATCAAGCCAATACAGGGGCATCTCCAAATTCTATCACCATTACAAAGGGACAGTGCTAGAAATGCAGCCACTTAGGTTTGCTCCTGAGATTAGCTGAGTGGAATAGTAGTCAACTTCCCTCTGGGTATCAGAGAGCTGTACCACATATATTAATCTTCTTACATATTTTTCCCCTCCCGTTATTTGTTCCACCCAGATGACTTATGCCTCACAAAAAATTCATCTCTTGTTTTCATGCCTTTGCAATAACTATCCCCCATACTTGGAATGCCCTTTCTCCTCACCTCCTTGGAATTTTCGGTTTCCTTGAAAACTCAGTTCAAGTATCTATTCCCTGAGGAAGCCTTTCCTGATCACCTTAGAGTATAGTACCCTTCTCTCTGATCTGCTTTTTATTTATTTAGCATAAATTTTCTATAAACTTGTATAGAAAGTTATATAGTCTATAAACAGATATATGTGTATATAGTTGAATATATGTGTTCTTGCCACATCTTTTAAGTAACTAGTTAGCTGCTCTATCCACTATACTCCTTACTGCTATGACTGTACCTAGATTTTGGTATATGGGATTTTGAATGGTATTTTCACTCTTTCAAAGTTTCCCCTCTTAAAGAATTTGTGATCTATAAGCATCAATACAGAAGCACAATACTGTTACATTAGTTTGTAGAATTTAGAAGAATTGGTGATATGTACCAGTATCACTTACCTCTGATTGCCAGTGTCCTTAAAAGCTTTGATGAAGACATTCTCTAAGGAAGAAAAAATGACTCAGAACTTCTATTTACCCAAGAGTGATTTATCACACTCATTTATTCTCCCTAGGTTCTTTTTTCCAAAAAATGAGATCAGCATGCTGGGAGCTAACACAAACACCTTAACTGGCAGTAACAAACAGAAACATCCCCTTTGCAATATTATTCAGAAAAAGGGCACAATACCATGATAAAACATGGACCCAAATAAAAATCCATGGGGAAAACTTATAGCAATGCTCCTGCTCTGCCTCATAGTGTCCGTACCTTCCTAGACCTTTGCCTCACAGTCTCTGCCCTATGAAACAATGGCAGAATTACAGAGATAATGTCAACATTAAAGCATTTACCTTTCCTGTTGGCTTTGGAGAAGATATAAATTTTGGGTTAATAATGCTTCAGAACTAATCTGATCAGCAGATTTGGTGAGTCTTGTACTTCATGAATCCTGTCAAGTCACAAAGAATCATAGAATGCAATGTGTGGAACAGTCCAAAGAGCTCATCCAGTCGAAGGAGTATATGATTATGATTAAACTCTGCCAATTTCACAGGTCCACAGTCTACCTCTGCTTGAAATTATCCAATAAAAGAAAGTTGACTGCCTCTTAAGTAACTATACTCTCATCAGGAATAGGTGAAAGGCAGAACAATACATATAAAATTCAGAAAGAAAGAAGTCAGAGGGGAATAGGGAAGTGGAAGATAATACGGGTAGGATTTTTAGATGAAATCCTACTCACATCTGATCTGGGCTAAAGAAAGAACCATAATAAGTATTGTTAATAATAGTCTTCTAAATTTATAAAGAAATAAGATGGTGAGAGAATAGGATAAGGGGAGGTATAGAAGGGTGTCTAGATTAATGTGAATGGGGTAAAGAAGGAATATATATATATATATATATATATATATATATATATATATATAAAAATATTCACACATACATATATGTACACACACACATATTTGGAAGGCCATAAAAGTTTTCTAAATTCAGAAAGAAACAACAGGGTAAGTGGACAGATAGGGAGAAGACAAGGGAGGAATCTTTGTGGGGGTGGTGTTGTAGGTGAAGTGATAGGAGGGTAAGGTAGTAGGTAGAAGTAAAGTAGAGCAGTTCAGAGAGACAGGAAATAAGAGATACATACAAACAAAGTAAAAATCAGGAGTAGAAGTTATTAAGGGGAAAAAAGCAGGGGTAGTAATTGTGGTCTCAAAGTTACAGCTAAAATAGATTTAATCAAAAGAGAAAACAGAGATATTAAACTATATGTCAGCAATTTTATTCAATATTGCTTTAGACTATTCAAAATAACTAGACAGCATAAGTTTGGCATATTGCTGTGGTACAGAAGAAGATGAGTTGGTGAACTTAGAAAATTATGGAAAGATTTGAACCCATGCAGGAATACTCAATCCACCCTCAGAGAAACAGAGGACAAACGAGTACAGTACAGCCTTATGTAGGTGCATTAGAATGTATGTGTCTATGTACGAGTATGATTACAAATATCTAAGTATATGGATGTGTGTGTATATATGTATGTGTGCCTCTGTGTGTGTGTGTCTGTGATTAATTGTAGCCTTCTTGGGGGAAGGGGGGCAGGAAGGGAAGGAAAAAAGAATGAAATAAAAATGTACAGTAGAGAACAAAAGAAAACTTACAAGGAAGCAAAGAAAATATGGATAGTTCTCAACAAAATGTGTAGTATTTATTATAGAGGCTTTCTTGAAATGGAAATTTATTGCTATGTGCTTTGAATCCTCTTTTAAATTCTACTATAAACATGGCAATGCTTTTTTTTCTTTTCTTATTTTGTATCTAAGTTTTAGTATTCAAATTTATGTTTTACCCTTTCCTTATTGTGTATTTATTTTAATATTTAAGTTTAAAATAATTTTTAAATGTCTCAAAATAAATATCTCTAGATGCTTCAAAACCAAAACTTAAAAATATTAGCTATGATAGGTATTCTCATGGGAAGTTAATGATTTAAGACTGGATGGAGTGTCAAAATACCTTCCTTGGACTTGAAATATGAGTATTATACTGATATTCTAAAGAATAAAACATAAATAAATTAAATAAATTACAAAAAATAAATGAAGACACAAATATTGTCACAATGACACTTAGATGTCTTTTTTTTTTTTTTTTAGGATAGGTGTTTCACCTGAAAATATCAAATGGGTGCTGATTATGTTAAAGACAGCTATATACTGAGAACTAGATCTGATAATCCCTATCCACTGATAGTTGGCAAGTGGCAATTACCTCTTAGAATTGAATCTCTAATTAGAGATAGAAGCGCTACACCAATTCTGAGGTTCTCCCTTATACACGCTTTGACCTTTTTTTGATGGCAATGTGTCTATTAAATAATATTATGAAAGAAGTAAAAATATGGTAGATTTCACTTAACTATTTTAAATGGGAAATCAATAGAATTTTGAAATAAAGTGGCAGTAATGAAAAGTTTGATCCATTTCCATCAGCAATGACTCAGACATGAAAATTGGAAATTTTTTTGCTTATTTCCAAGATAAGTGCTGAATTTATTCTCAAGAAAGGTAGAACTTGCAGCATCATATTATATTGGAATATTTTAACCATGCTCATGTGAGTCTGAATTTCTGAGTTTAACCAAAGCTCCTTATCCAAGAAATGATTTAATGAGTATGGATACCAAGGACACAAGCAAGAGCATTTGATTAGTTTTAGATGGTTTAACATGGAAGCAACATGATGATGAGACTAGAGGTGACTAGCTTGACCTGGGAGGAACATCTTAATCCTTCAAGCTGAAAGCAGGCACAGCAACAGATGGAGAATAAAGGATAGCATTACACTTCTTTCTTTGTGTAGCACCTCTCCAAGATCTTTCAGACATTGTGGAAATGGCTTAACAATCAAACCTTTTAGTTATTTCAGTACCCCAAGGTATATTTTGACCAGGGTTGGTGATGAGAATTCACAAAGGTCAGCTGGGTAGTCCCTAAGATCACAGCATTTGTCTTTTTCTTAATTCCCTGTTAACTACATCCTCCCCCCGCCCCCCAATTCTTTACAATCCAAAGATCTTTCTCCTCAGAAGAGAAAACAAAACAAATGTGAGTTGAATAGGGGTCGTGTCACCACCATCCATTGGCATCCTAACATTCACCCTGAGAAAGACATCCAAGCATAGTGAATACAGAGGGTCTTTTTGACTTAGAAAATCCTGGACCCAAGTCCTGTCTCTAAAACCTACTGGCTATGTGACAGGGAACAAGATGGAAAAATGTGGGCTTGGAAAGTGTTCAGCTAAGGAAATGAAGAAATTTTTGAATAACTGAAGGAGTCTCTTAATCCCTTGTGTCCTAAATAATTATCCATCTAAGACCTTCAGTTTTAAAACAGTTTGATGAGGGAATTTTCTTAATGGCAACTCCATATAACAATGAAATTGTATAATAATAACTGTTGTTATTGTTGTTCATTCATTTCAGTTGTATCTGATTCTTCATAGGCCCATTTGGTGTTTTCTTGGTAAAGATAGAGATATAATTGGTTTGCCATTTCCTTCTCCAAATATTTTTTTAATAAATAAGGAACTGAGGCAAATGGGGTTAAGTGACTTGAGCAGGATCACACAGGTAGTAAGTATTTAAGGCCAGATTTGAACTCAGGAAGATGAGTCTTCCTGACTCCAGGTTTGGTACTCTATCCAATGTATGACTTGGAAAAAAAAAGGTCAACCTGTATAGTAGGCTTAATCTTACTTAATTCCCAAATGCTCTTACTATACACAAAATAACAATAATGAAACTATTGCTACACTACTACTACTACAACTATTTCTTTTTTTGCTATTGGCAAGAGCTCTTTATCTGCCTGTTTGTACAGTATTGATTTTTTGGAAGCTGCTCTTTTAATTTATTTGACTGTAGTGATATAGTTAAATTGTCTAGGTTATTATGAATGACAAATTTGGTTTGTTTAAGAGAAGACACTGTAAGGCTTTATCATAAACTCCACATATAAAGTGATCCCATACTCTGCTATGTAAGAAATCTCCAAGGGAATGGAGCCAAGAGGGCAGAGTACTTGCTTGAACTCTCCCTCAAACCCCTTTAAATACCTGTAAAAATGACTCTAAAAAAATTCAAGACCAGAAGAACCCACAAAATGACAGAGTGAAGCAAATTTCCTGTATAAGACAACTTGGAAGGTCTAGAGGAAAGGTCTGTTGCAGTGTTCAGAGGAAAGAGAACAGTCCAAAGTGGGCCCTGCTGGCACAGATTGGCTGGAGGAGGCCTCACAAGAATGAATTGCTGGCAGTTGTGGCAGTTTCTAGACTTCTCAACCCTCAAACATCAAACACAACTTAAAAGGTCAATAGGAAAGATGTGTCAGATCTGTGTGAGAGAGAGGTAAGGTCTGGCCTGGTCACAGCCCCAGTGTGATGGCAGTAGTAGCAGCAGCAATGGCTCTTTTTGGATCTCTCAGCCCACAAATGATGGGGGGGGATGGATCCAGTTGTTGATAAGAGGTTGATTACAGGGATCTCTTTGCTGGTGCTGGGGCAGGTTCTCTTACTTTGCCCATACTTGGAGCTTGGTCACCATCTTGGGTAGTGGTTTTGGGGTGAGGAGGAGCACTGGCATGGCAGAATTTGTGGTGGCTGTGAAGAGGGAGTCCTATTCACAGCTTCAAGGAAGAAAAGAGTGCTTGTGATCACCCACAGACCAGAGCACAGACAAGGTGAGGAGTAAACACCTGTTCTTTGACCATATAACTTTGGAAGAACTTAAAATTTACAGGTCCCTAGAAATATCTATGAAAACAGTTGCACAAGACCCCTGAAGTTTGGGACAGCATACCCCCCCCACACTGGAAGCAAAGACCTACCTTAACAAAGAGCTGAAAAGTGAAATAATTGACTGGGAAAATAAGCAAACAGCAAAAAAAAAAAACCACCCCAGACTGTAAAATCTTACTTTGGTGACAAGAAAGATCAAAATATACAATCAAAACTAGACAACAAAGTCAAAACTCCTACATCCAAAGCCTCTAAGAAAAATTTAACAGCTTGCTAGAGGACACACAAAAAATGCTGAAGAAAATAACACCTTAAAAAATAGACTAACCCAAATTGCAAAAGAGATCTGAAAAGCCAATGAAGAGAAGGTATGCCTTAAAAAGATAATTGGCCAGATGGAAAAGAAGGTCCAAAAGCTCACTGAAGAAAATAATCCCTTCAGAATTAGAATGGAGCAAAAGGAAACTAATGATTTCATGACACATCAAGACATTATGAAACAAAACCAAAAAATGAAAAAAAAAATAGAAGACAATGTGAAATATTTCATTGCAAAAAGAACTGACCTGTAAAATAGATCCAGGAGAGATAATTTTAAAATGATTGGATTATCTGAAAGCTATGATCAAAAGAACTGCCTAGACATCATCTTTCAAGAAAATTGACCTTATATTCTAGATCTAGAGGGTAAAATAGAAATTGAAAGAATTCATTGATCACCTCTTGAAAAAAATCCCCAAAAATAAACTGCTAGTAATATTATAACCAAATTCCAGAGTTCCTAGGTCAAGGAGAAAATATTAAAAGCAGTCAGGAAGAAACAATTTCATAATGTGGAAATACAATCAGGATAAAACAAGATCTAGCAGCTTCTACATTAAGGGATTGTAAGGCTTAGAATATATTCCAGCAGTCAAAGTAGCGAGGATTAAAACCAAGAATCATCTACCCAGTAAAACTGAGTATAATACTTCAGGGGAAAATACAGATATTCAAAGAAATAGAGAAATTTGAAGCATTCTTGATGAAAAGAACAGAGCTGAACAAAAAATTTGACTTTCAAATGCAAAAAGCAAGAGAAGCATGAAAAGGTAAACAGGAAAGAGAAATCATAAGGAGCTTACTAAAGCTGAACTGTTTACATTCCTACATGGAAAGACAATATTTGTAACTCATGAGACTTTTCTCGGTATTAGGATAGTTGAAGAGAATACACATACATGTATGTATATGTGTATATATAATATTTGCATATGTATATATATATTTATATGTGTATATGTAGGTATACCTACATATATGTATGTATAGGTGGGTGTATGTGTATATGTGTGTGTGAGTGTGTGTGTCTGTATATGTCTGTATATGCATACATAGACAGAGGGCACATGGTGAGTTGAATATGAAGGGATGATATCTTAAAAATAAAATTAGGAGGTGAGAGTGGAACATATCAGGAGAAGGAGAAAGGGAGTGATAGAATAGGGTAAATTAACTCACATAAAAGAGGCAAGAAAAAGCTGTTACAATGCAGGGAAAGAGCAGGGAGGTGAAAAGGAATGAGTCAACCTTAACCCTAATTGGACTTGGCTTAAAGAGGGAATAACATACACACTGAATTGGGTATCTTACCCTACAGGAAAGTAGGGGGAAGGAGATAAGAGGAGAGAATGACAGAAGGGAGGGTAAATGAGAAGAGGGGGTAATCACAAACACTTCTGAGGAGGGATGGAGTTGAAGAAGAGAATAGAATAAATGGGGGTGGGATAGGATGGAGGGAAATATGGTTAGCCTTTCACAATATAACTGTTATTCAAGTATTTTGCATGACTATGCATGTATAACCTATATTGAATTGCTTGCCTTCTAAAATGAAGATAGGTGGGGAGGGAGAGAATGTGAAACTCCAAGTTTTAAAAACAAATGTAAAATATTGTTTTTATATGCAACTGAGAAATAAGATATACAGTCAAAGGAAATCTTTCTTGCCCTATAGGAAAATAGAAGGGATGGGATAAGAGAATTGTGGGAGAAGTATGATAGAAGGCAGTGCAGATTGGGAGAAGAGATAATCCAAATGCACCACATCTTGGGATAGGGGGAGGAAGAGATGGGGAGAATATTTGGAACTCAAAATCTTGTGGAAGTGAATGTCGAAGACCAAAAATTATTTAATTAACAATAATAAAAAAAAGAAACCTCCAAAATAGCAGTTTTGAGATATTTCATATTACTCTGCACGCAGATGCAATATAAGTAGCCATGTTCTCAATAAGCTGCTGTTTACACTTTTGAAATAGAAATCTCTGAACAATAACTCACAGTAACTGGTGTTATTGAGAAATGTGTTTCCATGTCCTCCACAAGTTTATTAAGTGTATTGGTCTTAGTCAAATATTATTAATATTATATCCCTCAGTTCTTTCAATAACTTCTATGGGATACCCTTATTTGAAAATCATTGCAATAGAAAGATATGGAATTTCAATAGAATCAAAGAGATTAATTTTGCAATTGAGTGTCCTTGGGAATATTTAAGTCTGAGTTCCTACATTTTTTCTTTTAAAAATAAAGTTCTGGCTAGAACTTACTATGAATGATAAGTTTAGAAAACACAGCTTTTTGTTATAATTTGAGCCATTAAAAAAAGTTTGTTGACTTGAATTATGACATTGATGTGACCATCATAGCGTTCTTCTTCCTAAATGAGTTCTGCTTCTGATTTAGAGTCTTTTTCTCTGTCCCAAGTTCTGTCCTCATACTAGGGCAACAAATATAAAACAAATATCCCCAAAGACACTGGCTCCTTCAAATCTTCTAACTTCCCATTTCCTCAGTCTACTCAGTTCCCATGATTTACTTCTCAACTCTACCTCAGCTACATACAGTGATGGTAATATCCTGGAGGTTTTTATCACCCACAATGTTCAACTTTCAAGTTCATGAATTCTGAAATCCCTTTGCCTTATTATAATCATCTATCATTCTATATTTCCTTCTGCTTTATGACCCCTAACCGTATTCATCAATCTCACTGTATCCTCTGATCCTTCTACTCCTTAGTCCATTCTCAGGTGATCACCCTTGGCAAGCCATACTTTCCTCCTTTCTCTATCTTGACCTCTTGGTGAAGAACTTCAACTCCATTCTTCTACAGTGCACTGTGAGCTCCTTAAGTTCAGAGATTATGTTTTTGCCTTAATTTGTCTCCCCAGCACTCATCTTAGTACCTGGTACATAATGAGTGCTTAAGAAATTTTGTTGACTTGAATCATTGCACCATATATAATCCTACTTCCCATTGTCACTAGATATGTATTTATCATGCATTTATCATCTAATGTGTAGAGATTAGAATAGAAATGAGACTTGTGCTTTCATTGGCATATGAAATTCCATGGTAAGAGAACTTGCTCTATCAGCATAGATCAATAACCATTATTCAATTTATACTTTTAGAGAGTTACCTAGAAAAGAAGTGTTAATCATATGATTTGCAAGATGTGTAGAGTCCAACACACTTCCAAGTATGGCTCAAACCAGATTAAAATATAGTTCCTATATGATTTAATTTATAGATTTTTAAGAAATATAGAAACATGTCATTTTCTAAGGCAATATGTAGCCCGCCAGGATACTTATGTATGATTTATTGCTTTTTTGCTTCTATTTTTAGTTTGACACCACTGGCCTGGAGTACTGAGAAGTTAAGGTACTTGTCCAGGGTCACAGAGTTAGTACGTATCAGAGATTAGGCTTGAGTTCATGTCTTTCTGGTTCCAAACCTGTTTTTATATCATTGCATCACACTATCTCTGCTACTATTTTATATATAT
>CM053581.1:378733225-378748923 GCA_028627135.1 Pseudochirops cupreus | reverse complement strand
TTTTCTTCCTTTTTCTTCCTTCTTTCTTCTTCCTTCCTTCCTTTCTTTCTTTCTTCCAGGAAAGGAGGATTCTTATCATTGTTCTCAATCACTGACACCCTAAATTATGAAATTTCATGTGGAAGAAGAAGTTAAACAAGCTTCCACATCATCATGAATATTAAGAAAGGTGAAGCCATAGTCATTTCCAAATTAAAAACAAAGATTACTTATCTGAAGATACAGAGAAAGTGCTATTTCTTTATCTCAAGCAGACAAGTTATCACTGTATATTTTAATATACATGTATATATTTAAAATATATGAATATACAAATGTTTTCTCATTAACTGAATCTTCAGTAAACCTCTGCTTTTCAAAATATAGTCATAATATATGGCTACAATTTTGCCTAAATAAGAGAAGGTAAATAGGTGGTTGATAGGCAAATGAAGTCCTTACAAAGAATAGTTGTGTAGCTAGATCCCCTTTCAGTATGAAGAGAATATTAACTTTCCATCATGGGTGTGGTCTAGATGAACTGCAGAAAGAAGAGTTTATAAAATATGATATAAAAGCTAAGTAACTTTGCCTTAGCTTATGCCTCATTAGCATTTGTAGAAATCTCTTTGAAGTGTTTTCCTTGAATGCAATAGACAAGCAAATGTCGCATGTGATATCTACATGGATCTTCAAGTCAATGTGACAAGCATGAAAGAGTTATTTTGAGAGAAGTACGATCTTATTCAAGTAGCTATCTCTTTCTATAAGCTATTAGTTTTGAACTCTTCACTTTCCTTTGCTTTTGCCTCCCCCCATATAGTCAGAGTCAATGAACCAAGGGTAGATTCTCTACAAGAAATATCTTTGAATCTGTCTCTTCATCACCATTCTTCAGTCACTGACCACATTTAATTTTGTTATCTCATGCCTAGACAATTGAAATAGACCTCTAGTTTTCCCTACTTCCGATCTCTCTTCATTCCTGTCTCCCTGCACAGTGCTACCAGAGGGATTATCTTAAAGCAAAGCTTTTACTTTTCAGCTCAGAAAATTTCTAGTAATTCTCTATTGCCAACAAAATAAAAATCAAACTCTTTACTTTGGCATGCAAGTTGTTTTATGGTTTGGCCTTAACTTTCCTCCCTACCCTTATCTCACATGATGCTTTTTTAATATAGCTGTACTCCAATCAACTGCTATACTCTCTACCTCTCAAATGTACCCTGGCTTTTCCTTCTCTGGCCTTTTGCTTATATTATAAGCTAGAGTAGGAATGACCTTTCTTTTTCTCCACTCCATATGTACCTGACATATTCCCAACTAAACCCAGCTCAAGTTCCATCTTCTCCATGAAGTCTTTTATGTAATTTTCAAGTAATTTTCCCTCTTTTGACTTATGTCTCATTTTGTTTACTATACTTTCATATTTTATATTATATAACAGCCAATTGTTCACATGTTCTATGAAGATCTGCGTTCAAATCTACCTCATCTTCTATACTCTTTGGTGATAGAAACTATGTTTATAACCCCAAAACACTTACTACAGAACCATGCACAAAGCAGTTACTAAAAACAAATATTCAGTTTAAAAAATAAAATATTCAAATTAATAATTATAATTATTTTGTAAGGACTGACTTATTATCAGACCTTATGTGACATAAGTGACTGCAGATTTAACCACTGTATCTACCCGGGAATCTACCAGGAAATTCCAATAACTGTAGTAGTTACGCTTATTTGGGCAATCACTGGAAGGTTTTTTCTGATTACAATCAGTTTAGTAAACTTCATTTAAGTCATATATGCAAGCTTTACAAACTTGTGACTGATAAGGAGGAAGAGAAAGGGGGTGATCAATCATTCCACCCACTTATTGATTCCTCCAAAGGTTTTTGATCATCTTGGCTCTCTGAATCTATCCAGATCAACAATCAAATATAACGGCAGAGATCCAGAATTCTGGACTCTTAACCCTGGGTACAGATCCCACCATATACACACTCTACTACTCCTGTGACTGAAGAAAATGAAGGACTACGGAACCATATATTTACATGCCTGTGAGTAATAAACTGCCTGACTAATGATTTTTGAGTCCTTCTCAATACTTCACTCACAGTCTCCTCACAACCTTGCATCATGTAGTATTATGAGTTTTCAAATTCTTTTTATTTTTTTAAATTTCATTTGATTCTTGTATCTGCCCCATGAGGTAACTAGTGAGATATTAACATCTCAACTTTACAGCTAATGGAATTGAAAGTAAAAGTAGATAAATGACTTGTCCAAGTAAAAGCACAGAAAACAAGTGTTTCTGTTGTACAGTCATTTACGTACATCTCTTTGTGAACCCATGGAACATTGTACTCCAGGCCCTTCTGTTCACTATCTCTCAAAGTCAGTCCAAGCTCATGTTTGTTGCTTTCATGGCATTATTTATTCATCTTATTATATTCTTATTTATTTCTGTTAAATATTTCCCAATTATAACTTAATATAATTTAGGTCATACTCAGAAATATTTCAGGGTCATGTTTTTTGGCACCAGTTATGAAGTACAAAAAGAGGCATGTACCCAATCTCAAGTATTACTAGTTTTAGAGAGTCTAAGAGGTATTTACATACTGAAAACATTTTACTTTTGTTTACAAATACATAGAAATTAGCCTCCAGAAAAATGTGAGTCCCTAATTCAATTTGATAATTTTTAAGCTATTCAAGTTAACTTGAAATTCAAGTGTCTATGTATCTATACTGTGCTAAGTACTAGGGATATGAAGATGAATACAATTCTTTTCCTCCAGGATCTTACAATCTAAGGATAGGTTATACACGCACACATATGGGGAAATGAGTTCTCCTATGTCAAGAATACATTCCCTCCACCCCCTTCAATTCGTAAAATTCTTATGTCCCTTCAAAGTACATTTCAGTTGCCATCTCCAACAGAAGGCTATTCATTATCCACCCTCCCCCAACTGTTCGCTCTCTCTGCCACTTAAAATTATTTCACACATATGTATGTAAATATGCTTGTAGATATTTACATAGATTTATCCATACTGAATGTATGTTTTATAGGTATCCAATAGCACTGTACTATCATGGGAATTCCAAGAAGCTGGGTATCTATTTTGGGTTGTTGTTGTTGTTGTTTTTGTTTTTTTGTCTTGGTAAACCCAATTTCTATTTTTTTTTATTTTTTTTTTATTTTTCAACATTCATTTCCACAAGATTTTGAGTTACAAATTTTCTCCTCATCTCTCCCCTACCCCCACCCTAAGATGGCAAGCATACTGAATACCCCTTCCCCCAATCTGCCCTCTCTTAAATGCCCCCCATTCCCCTCCCTTACTTGCTCGTAGGGCAAGATGGATTTCTATACCCCACTGCCTGTATATCTTATTTCCTGGTTGCAAGTAAAAACAAATTTTAACATTAGTTTTTAAAACTTTGAGTTCCAGAGTCTCTCCCTTCTTCCATCCTCACCCCCCCACACTGGGAAGATCAGCAATTCAACATAGGTTATATATGTGCAGTTATGCAAAACATATCCGTAGTAGTCATGTTGTGAAAGACTAACTATATTTCCCTCCATCCTATACTGCCACCCATTTGTTCTATTTTCCCCTTTGACCCTGTCTCTTTTCAAATGTGTTTGCTTCTGACTACCATCTCCCCCAATCTGCTTTCCCTTCTATCCTCCCATCTCTTATTCCTTTCCCCCTTATTTTCCAGTAGGGTAAGATAACCAATTGAGTGTGTATGTTATTCCCTCATTAAGCCAGATCCAATGAGAGTAAGGTTGCCTCATTCCCTTTCACCTTCCTGCTCTTCCCCTCCATTGTAACAACTTTCTCTTGCCTCTTTTATGTTAGATAATTTATCCTATTCTATCTCTCACTTTCTCTTTCTGCCAATATATTCCTCTCTCACTTCTTAATTTTATTTTTTCAATATCATCCCTTCATATTCAACTCAACCTGTGCCTTCTGCCTATGTATACATATACAAACATACATCCACATGTACATACGTATATGTATACATAATACATACACACACATATATATTCCCTTCAACTATCCTCATATTGAGAAAAGTCTCTTGAGTTACAAACATGGTCTTTCCATGTAGGAATGTAAATAATTCAACTTTAATAAGTTCCTTATGATTTCCCTTTCCTGTTTGCCTTTTCATACTTCTATTGCTTCTTGTATTTGGAAGTCAAATTTTCTGTTCAGCTCTGGTCTTTTCAACAAGAATTCACTGAAACAAGAATTTCATTGAATATCCATATTTTCTCCTGAAGTGTTATACTTAGTTTTGCTGAGTAGATGATTCTTGGTTTTAATCAGCTCCCTTGATATCCAGAATATCATATTCCATATCCAATATCATATTCAATCCCTTAATGTAGAAATTGCTAGATCTTGTGTTATCCTGATTGTTTCCACAATACTCAAACTGTTTCTTCCTGACTTCTTGTAATATTTTATCCTTGACCTGTGAACTCTGGAATTTGGTTATAATATCCCTAGGAGTTTCCTTTTGGGGATCTTTTTCAAGAGGCAATCAGTGAATTCTTTCCATTTCTATTTTTCCCTCTGGTTTTAGAATATCAGGGCAGTTTTCCTTGATAATCTTTTGAAAGATGATGTCTAGCCTCTTTTTTGATCATGGCTTTCAGGTAGTCCAATAATTTTTTAATTATCACTCTTTATTTTCCAGGTCAACATTTGCTTCCAATGAGATATGTCACATTGCCTTCTATTTTTTTCATTTGTTTGGATCTGTTTTCTGGTATCTTGATTTCTCATAAAGTCATTAGCTTCCATGTGCTTCAATCTAATTTTGAAGGAATTGTTTTCTTCAGTGAGTTTTTGAAATTCCTTTTCCACCTGGCCAATTCTACTTTTTAAGGCATTCTTCTCCTCATTGGCTTTTTGGGCCTCTTTTGCCATTTGAGTTAGTCTATTTTTAGGGTGTTATTTTCTTCAATATTTTTTGTATCTTCTTTAACAGGCTGTTGACTCCCTTTTTAAGATTTTCTTGCATCTTTCTCATTTCTCTTCCCAGTTTTTCTTCTATTTCTCTTACTTGATTTTCATAACCCTTCTGGAGCTCCTCCATGGCCTTCACCCAGTTCATATTTTTTCTTGGGAGTCTTTGATGCAGGAGTTTTGACTTTTCTGTCTTCTTCTGGTTCTATGTTTTGATCATCTATGTCACCAAAAATGGTTCTATAGTTTGATTGTACTTCCTCTGTTTGCTCATCTTACCAGTTAATTAACTTTTGAGCTCTTTACCATAGTAGAGCTCTGCTTCCAGAGTGGAGAGTGCTGTGTCTCCAAATTCTGGGGTTTACACAGCTGTTGCCAGAGCTTATTCTGAGCACCTCCCTCAGAATTGTAAGGAGGACTTCCTCTCCACAGCCTCAACAACCTCTGCCATGTTAGCACACCTCACCCCATGTATCAGCAAGCACCCTAGCATACCCAGGATGGCTAGTAGCACAGGTTCTTAAATCTGCTTTCCTAAAGGAAAGCAACTCAAAATGGGTTAACAATCTTACTTTAATCAATCAAGCATACATCATTTACCTAATTTAGGGGAAAAAGTCAGCACCCTGAATGTCAGATGATACAAACAGAAGTTACAAGCAGACAAAGAAACAGATTAGCAGATGGGCTTCCAATCGTCTGACCATTACATCCATACCTAGTCAGTTACTTGAGAGAGAAGCATTAACATCTGGATTTTTCAAAGCCAGGGGTTCAACGGCTTCCCAGAGTCTCATCTGGCCAAATCACACAACTCTTTCCAAAGTGAGCCCCAAAGCAAAACCTCACATCAGGGTATATACAGCCTTCTCTTGCATCAGAGAATGTCACAGCCCTCTTGATCCACTGCCCAATCACAAAGTAATAAGGTGTGAGCATTCCTGAAGAGCAAGCCTCCTGCCAGAGGCTTCATGTGACCACATTCAGCCTATTAGGGGGCAGAGTACACTTTCAAATCAGGGAAGGTTCTCAGAGCCACTGGATTCTATCAAAGGGCCTATAGGCAGGGAAGATCTTCAGATTCCCATAACATTCGACCGCAAGAGACATTACATTTGCAAGATACATGACATAGCAACTCATTACAAGCAGTCCAAAGCAAAAATGTCCAAATAAAGTTCTCTTGGGGGTGGAGGGTGTCCTTCCCCCCACACTGCCCTTCTAGGCTTCCTCCTGGCACTTTCGGATGCCGGCTCTAATGAGCCAAGTCCTAGTCTTAACATTGCTCCAGCCCCTGCTTCCAAGTCCTGAGGGATGACTGGGCAAGAAAACCAACAGAGTGGAGTCCTTAGGGGTCAATAGCACTTCTCTCCACCCACCATAGACACAACTCCATCCTCCCCCTGGGTCCCAAACTGTGGGATACAGCAAGAAAACACTTTCAGTGCTACTGCCTTGCTGCCCAGTCCTTATCTGGTCCTGTAGCTGAATTCTGAATTCCTGGGTTCCTCCTCCTCCTGCAGGAGGCAGCCATTCCTGGCTTCTGCTCTAGTCCCAATGCAGGCAGCTCACCATTCCTGCTCTCACCTCAGCAAAGTCAGCATACAAGCAGTTCTGCACTCCTGTCCCATGGCTCCACAGAGTCACAGCTACCACAACTGGTGAACAAACAATTATCCCAGCCTCCGTGTTTTCCTTTTAGTTTGCTTTTCTTATTTATGCTGTTAGCATCTCTAATAAATTGTTTTTGTTTTGGTCAGAAACCCTGTGAATCTTTCCCTCTCAGATTAATTTTTTTTTGACTAGGTAAAAGAAGCCATTCTTTGTCTCATTTACCATCTAGCCTTAGTCAATGAATGGGTGTTGCCTCAGTCAAACTGAGACCTGGGAAAGACCTTAGCGTAAAAAGGCCAAGATTTCCTACTGCATCCAGTGCCATCTCGAGTCATCCTGACCTATATCTTGCCACTGGACCCAGATGGCTCCAGAAGAAATTGAGACTGGTGACTATGTACAGCCTTCCTTCACTCAAATCCTGTTCATGATGCCATTTTGTATCAGCAAGCACCCTAGCATACCCAGGATGCCTACTAGCACAGGTTCTTAGATCTGCTTTTCTAAAGGAGAGCAACTCAAAATGGGTTAAAAATCTTACTTTAATCAATTAAACATATATCATTTACCTAGTTCAAGGGAAAAGGTCAGCACTCTGAATTTCAGATGATACAAACAGAATACAAACAGAAGTTACAAGCAGACAAAGAAACAGATCAGCAGACGGGATTCCAGCTGTCTGACCATTACATCCATACCTACTCAGTTACCAGAGAGGGAAGCATCAACATCTGGGTTTTCAAAGCTGGGGAACTCAATGGCTTCTCACAGTCTCATCTGGCCAAATCACACAACTCTTTCCAAAGTAAGCCCCAAAGCAAAACCTCACATCAGGATCTATGAGACCCCATTCAGCCTATTAGGGGGCAGAGTATATTTTCAAATCAGGGAAGGTTCTCAAAGTCACTTATGCAAAGGGCCTAGGGGCAGGGAAGATCTTCAGATTCCCATAACACCCCAGGATCATCAACCAAGACTGCAACCCAGATCCAAGCAGGTCAAAGCAAGTGCAATTACCCTCTGAATGGTCATTCGGTCCCCCTGTGATCTGTTAGCTTGGAGTCCAGAAGGCAGCCATGGGGCAGCAGCTGCAGTCCACTTTCACTGCCCTGGAGGCAGGGGCCAGATGGGCTCTTCTCTCACCCTATTCCAACAGAGTCTCCCACTGTCCCTTTGGTTTTTACTCGTTAAGAAGTCTGGAAACCTCCACAGCTGCCAGTGATTAACTCTCCTTAAGTCTGCTCTGGCCAGTTTGTGCCACTGATCTGGGCCAGCACAACTCATGCAGGACTGTGCTCTTCTCCCAGTCTGGTGATATAGATCCTTCCTGTTAGCTTGCCAGGTTTACTTCAGCAGGAGACTTGTTTCTCTCTGTCATTTTTGGGGTTCTGTAGCTCTAAAATTTGTTTAGAGTCATTTTTTTTTACAAGTATTGGAGGTGGTTGTAGTGGGAACTCAAGCAATTCCTGTTTTTACTCTGCCATCTTGGTTCTGCTCTCCATAAAGCCAATTTCTAGTTCAGGTTTTTGCATATCTTAACACTTGTTGATCTTAAATAAACTGAAGTGAATTAAACTGAAATGATGAAAAATAGAGACCCAGAATTAGTGCTCTATAATATTTGTGAAGAGGAGAACACTTTCAAGTGTAGCACCAAGAAAAGCTTCCTGAAGAGGAAATGCCACAGTTCCACTATAAAAGGAATAGAAGGGTTTCAACAAGCAGAGATGTGTAAAGAGTCCATCCCAAGCATGGAGAACTGATATCCTAAGGAATACACAGAAATTCAGTGATTGATTCAAGAACAGTTAATAGTTTAGTCTTTATTAGAATATGAGGTATGATATGAAATAAGTCTAAAAAGTCAGTTTCGAGGTAGATATTGAAAGGACTTAATTTCTTGGCTAAGGATTTGTAATATGTCTCAGAAGGAATAGGGAACCACTGATTCTCAAAGAAGGAAAAAAACATAGTTATGTCTTTTTTAAGGATCAATATTGGTGGCTTTGAGAAGGATAGATTTTGCAAGGGAGGAACTGGGATCAGGGAAATTAATTAGGAATTTATTATAATCGGTCAGGTAAGTGTGGTGATAAGGATTTGAGTTAGGGTATTGGAAAGTTTATCTGTCATAAACTTTTGGCAGTTTATTTATCATAAACTTTTAATCAATCAAGGGATTTATTTCAATAAAGAGACTCTCTGGGGTCCAGACCTTCCCTGAGCAATTAGATGTGATCTCAAGTTGCTATTTATTCACTATCCTCTTAACAGCCCTGAGGCACTCAAGTCCCACAGCATGGAGGTAGACTAAGTAGTTTCTCTAATAAAGGATAGGGTTGTTGGAATAAAGCCAACAGAGAATAGCAGTACTAGGAAATGTATACATTGTTTGCACTTTAATTTTTTTTTTTCTGCAAGTACATCAGATTTCACTCTATCAGCTCTGAAATCTGTGATCTAATGGTAGCTATCAGTACATCCCTTTTCACAAACAGTGACATATTTTTAAAATATGCAAAATGCCATGCTCTGAGAAAATCAGAATAGGCAGAATTATGGCAAGTTTCTTTTATTCATTTTTTCCTATAAATTAAAATCTCAGAAGAAAATCAGCTCAGGTTAAAAATAGAAAATCAATATGGCGCACAGCTTCATCTTACTAATTTTTTTTGCTATTTTTTTGGAAGGGGGGAAGGTAAGGCAATTGGGGTAAAGTGACTTGCTCAAGGTCACATGGCTAGCTTTTTTGTTTGTTTGTTTAAGTGTCTGAGACCAGATTTGAACGCAGGTCCTCCCTACTTCAGGGCCAGTGCTCTATTCGCTGTAGCACCTAGCCACCCCATCTTACTATTTTAAAGATGAAAAACATCAAGCCCATTTTTCATTCAGGTGAACTCTTCAAACTACCTTGCTGTGATCTAGTCAAAATTCCCCAAAGGCAGACTGACTCTATATATGTTTATGTGTAGTGCTTAGCAGTTAGTTGGTCTCTGTGGAGTACAACCAACTATAAATCTGATACAGTTCTGATAAATATTGCTTGGAGTTTAACGTCTCCCAAATTCAACCTAAGTCCTAGTTAAACTACAAAAGGAATGAGGCAAACAAAATTTAACAAAATGGTAAGACCTGATTCTTGCCATACTTTCATAAAATGTGAACATTTTACCCTGAATTCTTGATGGGTCAGTGAGCAGGAGTAATTAGTGCTCTTTTGTGATATTAGATGACTTGCATTTGAATCCAGTTTCTGAATACTACCTGTAAGAACTTGGCAAGTGAGTTAACTTCTTGTAGCTATAGCTTTCTCATTTGTAAAAGTGAAAGATTTAGATTTTACTTATCTCTAATTCCAATATATAGTCCTATTCCTTCCTATTAGAAAAGCATCAAAATATATTATATATATGTGTGTGTGTGTGTGTGCATGTGTATACACACATATGTATATATATATACACACACATACATACACACACACATATATATATAAATACACATACATACATATATGTCTATGTGTGTACACACACAGAGGGCAGTATGAGTGAATCCACACACAAATATAATTGTTTTATTCTATCAAGATTTACTTTTATGACTTCAATAGTGTAGAATTCCCTGGGAGGGAGCTCTCTTATCAATGCAGATTGGCAATAGCATTGCAATTATAGTCTTAGGATTGGCTGGGACCTTAAAAGGTTAAATGATTTGCCCAGGATCATAGAACCAGCAGATGGAGGAGGTAGGACTTTAATTTGGGTATTCTTGACTCTATCCACTACTTCATACTGCCTCTTGTGGTATATTCATGTCATCATATAGATTTTGAAGCATTTTTAAATTTTGTATTTCACTTGTTTCTCATGAACACACTGGGATTCGAAGTGTTTTGGAGGAAGACTTGAGTGGTAGAAACAAGTGTTCTTTGAGAACCTTAATTTTTTAAGGATCATAAAGATAAATAAGATAGAGGGTCTAGTTGTGATTATCTTCTGGTTTGATGACCTCAGGAGAAGGAAAAATAGGAGGGAAAGAAGACTATAATGGGAAGGAAAGGAGGGAAAAGGTGAGATAACTTACAAAGTTATATAAGAGGAGTGAATAAAATGATGAGCATACAAATATGGAGGAAGGTAAAAGGAGAATGAATATTCTATGAACCTTATTTTATCTGAACCAAACAAAAGATGGTGGAACACACTCATAGAAACACATATACACATATGTACACACACATACACACACAAACACACACCAATTTGGTATAGAAATACATGCTATTCAACTGGAAACCAGATGGTGAAAAAGTGAGGGAAGGATAAGGATGGGCTAAGATTCAGGGTAGAATAAATGAAGGATTGGTCTTTACCCAAACAAACTCCAACATCAGAAGTTAAAGGGAGAATCCTAAAAAAAATGGAGAAATACTAATTGTGCATGGATACACCATACCAATATAACAAACAGAAAAATACTACCTAAATTACCAAGCTAATTACCAAAGAATTTTTTTTAATAGAAGTAGAAAAAAATCATTGGTAAGAACAAAATTTCAAGAATCTCAGGAGAAACAAGTTTAAAAACATGAGAAGAGGGACTGCTAGCGGTACCAGATTTCAAACTATAATACAAAAGGGTAATCATGAAAACAGTCAAAGTGATACTCCTAAATCACAAATTGGAATGTTTCACTCTTTTATTCAAGGAAATTCAATGGCTCTGTGTTCCCCTAGGATTAAGACAAGTATCTTCTTTCAAAATTTAAAGTCCTCCATCTGTCTCCAGCTGATTTCCCACACAGGTTCTCTACAATCCAGAGAAATTGTACTGCTTACCTTTCTTACAGAAGACATATTTTTGTCTTTGTATATAAAAAGCATAAGATATATTCTCAAAAAAACCGAGAAGAAATTTAAGAAAAAGATATTTGAAACTGCTATTTAAAATAGTATTCTCCAAGATATTCATATCAATGAATCCAGAGTATTAGAAAATGCAACTAACTCGAACAGATTGGAAAAAAAGTCCATCAGAATAGTGGTAAAATGGTGTATTGTTGTTCCAATTTCTGGAGACAGGCAAACATCATAGGGAATGCTTAAGGGCACATTGAATCACTTTAGATAAATTTGATTGTGTCTTCTAAAGTGTACAAGTCATCTGACAGGTTCTCCTCAGCATTCTGGCTCACATCCAATGACTCTCAAGGCTATTATGGATTCCCATTGTCTTGACAAACTTTAGGTGCCCTCATCATTACAGAGGGAGCTGTGTATGGATGCATTACTAAAATGCAAGATACTCAATAAAAGTATAAGCACAGTGAAGTGGAAAATGAGGACCTGAATCTGAAAGTGACTGTTGCCAGTGAACAGACAAAGGAAGAGAGAAGTTCAAATACATGTTTGATGAGGAATGTACAAATTGAGGAAAGCAAAACTGAAATGCCTGAGACTAATATTAAGGTTAAAAAATGGATGAGTTTTTAGTTTCCTGCTGAGGGAAACAGAACAGAATCAGTTCATTTTGTAATAAAATCCTTTATGCACTTGCTAAAAATAAATATGGAGATGAATCCTACCTGAACTGAATGTTTTAGAATAGTATATAGTAAAAGAGAAATCTGGAATGACAAATAGCAAATATCACCTCCTCTGACTGCTTTGTGAAAATGAATGGTGTTATAGTAAATGATACTGAAAGAAGTCAGTGGAATCCATTTCCTGACATGTCAGATTGTTCCATGGACACAATTATGTTAAAATAAAGCTTTTCTCAATAAAGTTTTAAGCACTATTATTCACACTAAGGCAGTATAGTGTAGTTAATAGAGTGATATCTTTGGATTTGGATTCAAGCTCTTCAGTTGATGTGTTCTATTTATGTGGCCATGTCTGGTAAATAACTCTATTAAGCTAGGTTAGAAATTGTAACTTTTGCTTTAATGTGTGCTCCTCACATCAGGAAATTCATAGTTCTGAACATGATCAGCATTAGCATAAGCCTTACCATAGCAAATAAAGGAGAACCAATGCTTTTGAGGGGAAAAACCCTCAAAAGATAACTGCAAAAATCTCTAAAGACATAAACCTCCCCAAATAACCTATATAACTACATGCAGTTTTCCCCTGTAAAATGTGAGCTTCTCTAGTCAACTGATCAATTCAAAAGTTTAGAAGGCTAGAGGCTACAGTAGAGTGGGAATGAATAGGACATGTACATAAGTAACCACTATGCCAGGCATCAGATAATGTATCATATGATAAGTGGAAAAGATAACTTCAATCTTTTTTTCCTTTATTTTCCTTTTAATTTATGAAATAAAACAATAATTTTCATAACACAACATAATAAAAAAGATAATTGCACAAGAAACTACAAACCTATTATATATAACTTAATGTTCCTTTTAAATATGCAAAGTTATCAAGTAAATTTCTTTTCCTTTTTTTCTTTCCTCCCGCTGCAAGCGATGGATACCATTAGACACAAACATCTATCAATCTATCTATTTATCTATTTGTCTATCATCTATCATCTATATATTATATATGTACATATATTTAATTCTATACATACTTTTTTCAGTTATTTCTCTGGATGCAGATAGCATCTTTCTTCATATGTCTTCTATAGGGAATTTGGGTGTTTATAATAATCAAAATAACTTATTCACTCAAAAATATTCTTATAATATTATATTACTATTACTGTATATGATGTTCTCTATTATCTTCCATTAAAATTATTATAATTATTCTATTAAAATATTTATTTAGTACCTACTATGTGCCAGGAACTGTTCTAAGTCCTGGGGATACAAAGAAATTAAATAGTCCCTGCCCTCCAGGATGTTTTATTTTTGCTTCATTCATTCATTCACCCATTAATCTGCTCATTTTGTTTCTTTTTACTTTTAGAATTGGCAAAGTATAGATAGTACTATAAAATTTAGTTTTAAGTGAGAGAGATAATTAATAGGAGAATCAGGTTAGGGCTCATGTCTGAAGTGGCACCTGATTCCTACAAGTTCAAGTGATTGAGTGATGATGGCACTTCGATTGGATAGGATGTCAAAATGTAAATGTGGGCAAAAGGCAGAGGAGTGAAGTATTGGATAGGGAAGAACAAAATGGGTTTCAGGACCAGTAAGTGGACAAGTTTGATTGGCACAAAGTTTTCATGAGGAGTAATAAAAATAGGCCTGTCAGGGTGGTGAGAAGATGGTGGTCATATGACTAGGTGTCTTAGAAGCCAAATAAAATGTCTTGCCTCGGTGTCAGACATAATATTTACAGTTCAAAAATGACCTTTTTGTTATGCATGTAAGGTGATTCGATGTAGGATTCCAGTTATTACAGCAGGAGATGAAATTGTGCTCATGAGATATGACCTTCTATGAGATTTCAAGGTGAGGCCAAAAAAAAAAAATGAAATTCACAAAAACACATTACAACTAGCAATTAAATGGTTTTTCATATACTACCGGGAACAATAGGACAAGGGTAGTTCTGGAATGCCAGGCAGTCTGACTTCTGATTACTTTGTTCTCGATCCCTTACCACAGAACTCAGATACTAGATTTCAATTGGAAAAATGAAGTCTGATCACCTGAAAACTGAGTTACATGTCATACACACACACATCTATGTATGTATGTATGTATGTGTGCATGCATGGATGTGAGTGTGTGAGTGTGTGTGTAAAGGGTATAAAGGACAGAATGTACCTATGGAAAGGCAATTTCCCCCCCTACTTCATTCAAGCTACTGGTGTGTCTGAACTTTTAAGGCATTTTCTTTTAATTAAAATAAATTGATTACTTATTGCCCAGTTGTGACTTAAAATGGTTTGCAGGTCATGTTGGAATCCATCATGGAGGCTTCTGCTACTGTGGTAATATCCTGAACTTCTTCACTATCAGGTAGGTGAATCACCCTGAATTAACACTGTCTTAGTCATGGTGATCTTATGATATGTCTACAGAATGTCAGGCCTGGTGAGGATCCAAGGAAACATGATGCTTTAATCTGACTTTTCTTTTTCCACAATAGAATCTTCCATTTTGTGAACTCATGCAGATGCAGATTAGAGATTTCATTAACTGAAGGGAAATTCCAGGTGAGGAAAATCCCTCTACCAGTGTAGGGGGAAAGCTTTGCTGAAGCTTAAAGTCTCAGAGTTGCCCAGGGTGCTAAGAGTTTAAATGACTTACCCAGAGACCCATAGACAATATAGGCCAGAGGTGTTACTTGAATTAGTATCTTACTTGCTTACCAGCTGTGTTCGTGAATTTATAGATTTTCATACCATGACTCAACTCCCCTCTCACCTTGGAACTTCCCTCAGCTCCTTGGACCTTCTCATTCTGAAATACCCTTTTGCCACATCTCCCTTTTTTTCTCACTGGTAAGCTCATTTCAAGGACTCACTTCTGGGGATGGACCCAGGCTGGTGATACATCATTCTTCTCTTGACTGTGTCTCTGACTATGAACTTTGCCTTGATGACCACTGTTCAAGTGTCCATATCGTACTCTTTTCTAACTTCCTTTTATGATGTTTCTCACTATTAGAATGTAACTTGCCTAAGATATACAGACAATGGGGTATAGAAATCCAGCTCGCCCTACAAGAAAGTAAAAGGTAAGCAAGTGAGGGGACAGATGGGGGGATATATGAGAGGGCAGACTAGGGGAAGGAGTAATCAGTATGCTTGGCAGCTTGGAGTGGGGAATAGGGAAAGATGGGGGGGGGGAAATTTGGAACTCAAAATCTTGTGAGAAATGAATATTGAAAAGTAAAAATAAATAAATAAATTAGAATATAATTTCCTTCAGAATACTCTTTTCTTGCTTGTATTTATAGTCCTAGTAGTTTGCACAGTACCTCCCTCTCTCCCTCTCTCTCTCTCTTTCTCTCTCTCTTTCTCTCTCTCTCTTCTTCTCTCTCTCTCTTTCTCTCTCTCTCTCTCCCTCTCTCTCTCTCTCTCTCTCTCTCTCTCTCTCTCTCTTTCTCTCTCTCCCTCTCTTTCTCTCTTTCTCTCTCCCTCTCTCTCTCTCTCTCTCTCTCTTTCTTTCTCTTTCTC
>CM053581.1:378708519-378732725 GCA_028627135.1 Pseudochirops cupreus | reverse complement strand
CAGGATAAATTTAATAGGAAGGGATGATATTTTAAAAGGTGAACCTGAGAGGTAAGAAAGGAATAGAATGAGAGAAGATAGGGAGAGACAAAATAGGGTTAATCATCTCATATAGAAGAGACAAGGGATAACTGTTACAATGGAGGGAAAGAAGAGGAAGGCAAAAGGGAATGGGTCAACCTTACTCTCATTGAATTTGGCTTAGAGAAGGAATGGCATACACTCTAAATTGGGTATCTTGCCCTACGGGAGAATGGGAGGGATGGGGATGAGAGGGGGCACAAGGAGAGGATGACAGAGGCGCAGGTTGTTAGAAGCACACACTTCTGTAAAGGGAGAGGGACAATTAGAGAATAGAACAAGAAGGAGGGAAATACAGTCAGTCTCTCACAATATGTCCATTGTGGAGATATTCTTTGTAACTACACATGTACAGCTTGCATTGCATTGCTTGTCTTTCCAGTGGGGGTGAGTGACAAGGGAGGAAGGGAAAGAATCTAGAATTTAAAGTTCTATAATCAAATGTTAATGTATATATTATATATTTATATATATAATATATATATATATATACATAATTATTATTAATTACATGCAACTGGGAATTAAGATATATAGCACTGGGGTAGGGGGATCTATCTTCCCATACCAGAAAGCCAGAGGGGTGATGGGGGAGGACACAGGAGAGAATAGATTGGGGAAGGAGCTATAAAGTGGGATAACTGTTTTGGGTAGGGGAAAGATGAGGAGAAAATTTGTAACTCGTAATTTATAACTCATAATCTCATGGAAATAAATGATGTAAACTAAAATAAACAGAAGTTTAAAATAAATAAATAAATAAATGAACAAACAAACAAATAAATAAACAAATAAATTAGTAAATAAATACAGTGAAGCCATTAGCTTCCATTTACTCCAATCTAATTCTGAAGGAATTATTCTCTTCAGTGAACTTTTGAAATTCTTTTTGCATCTGGCTAATTCGACTTTTTAAGGCATTCTTTTCCTCATTGGCTTTTTGGGCCTCTTTTGCCATTTGAGTTAATGTATTTTTAAGGTGTCATTTTCTTCAGTCAGGTTATTGACTCTCTTTTTATGATTTTCTTGCATCATTCTCATTTCTCTTCCCAATTTTTCCTCCACTTCTCTTACTTGATTTTCAAAATCCTTCTTGAGTTCCTCCATGGTCCGTAACCAATCCATATTTTTCTTGGAAGCTTTTGGTGCAGGAGTTTTGCATTTGTCTTTCTCCCATTCCATGCTTTGATTATTTTTGTCTCCAGTAAAGGAATCTAAGGTTTGGTTGCTGTGCTTGCTTTGCTTCCTTTGCTTGCTCATGTTGCTACTCAATTACTTGACTTTTGAGCTTTTTGCCACAGTAGAACTCTGCTTCCAGAGAGGAGAACTCCATCCCAAATTGCTGGGGTTTTCAGCAGAGCTATTAGTTGGGTGCCCTTTCTTTAATTCCCCATGCACTCTGGCTCACTCATCACACATCTCAGGACTTCCACCCAAGACTGTGATTCAGATACAGGCAGGTTAAGGCAAAACTGATTAACCTCTGAATGGTCACTTGGTCCCCCTACAATCTGCTAGCCTGGAGCTCTGAAGCAGCCATAGGGCTGTGGCTGCAAGTCTGCCATGTCTCCTCCACTTCTTGCTCTGGGGGCAGGGGTTGAACTGTTCTCCATACCCCCCCCCCCCCAGTTCCAGCAGAGTTCTTCACTGACCTTTTACTTTTTCTTTGGCATTTATTGGTTGATAGTTCTAGAAATTGCCACAGCTGCTGGTGATCCACTCTCCCAAAGTCTGCTCCAGATGTGCCTAGTCAAGGCTTCCTTGGGGCTAAAACTGTGGGCTCACAGTCTGGGCTGGGCTCCCAGCATGCTGCAGTGGACCCACCTGTCCACCTGCTGGGCTGCCTTCTGTGGGTGATTTGTTTCTCTCTGTTACTTTGTGGGTTCTGTAGCTCTAAAATTTGTTTAGAGTCATATTTTATAAGTATTTGAGATGGTTATGGTGGGTGCTCCTGGAGTTTTCCTGTTTCTACCTGCTTGGTACTTCTGTTTGTATTTTCTCTAAAGGTCAGGGTACTGATTTTTCCCACTGAACTATGTAAATGATGTACATTTGATTAAAGTAAGATTGACAACCCTTTTTGAGTTGCTTTCCTTTAGAAAAGCAGATGAAAGAACCTGTGCTAGCAGCCATCCTGGGTATGCTAGGGTACTTGTTCCTACAATATGATGTGAGGTATTGGCCTTATACCTTGTTTCTGCCAAACTTCTTTCCACTTTTTCTAGCAATCTTGTCAAATAGCAAGCTCTTGTCCTAAAAATTTGGATCTTTGTATCTATCACAAAAAAAAATAAACATAGTAATTTTCTACTGTGTATTGTATACCTAATCTATTTCACTGATTTATTACTCTATTTTTTTTAAGGCAGTAATAATTAAGAACTGCAGTGGTAGCAATATCCAAACTATTGAGTCAAAGAGAGTAAACAGTGCATACCCATCTCATTTAAGAGTGCAAGAAAGGGTGGACTCAGGTGGTAGTACAAAATCTAGTCCAGATTCTGAGACTAGGTACATGAGAAACCACAAGAAAAATTATAAACATAATGAAGAAATACTAGAGATTAATAGAAATTCATGAAATAAACCCCAAAGAATAAAGTAACATCATAGCAAGAATATGTAGAGGCTCAGAGAAAACAATAGCTTGGCCACAAAGACTCCAAGAATGGCTAGAAAAAATAAAACAAGAGATAAAAAATGAAATTAAAGTTAAATTACATCTCTTAATGGAAAAACAACAACAACAACAACAACAACAAGAAAGAGAATAAAGAGCCTGGAATAGAAGGCAAGAAACTTTATTTAAGTGGTGAACTCCTTTAAAAATAAAATGTAGCAAACTCAATGAATCCATGGAGCAACAAGACATATTAGAACAAGGATAAAATATTTAAAAAGAAAAAAAAAGGTAAGGTATGTTTAACTGAAAATGTATGATCAGTAATTCTTTAATAGGTAGTTAGAAGATGTGAATAGACAGTTTTAAAGGAAAAAAAAAAAGAAGACTGTCAACTGTGGCCTGAAAAATGTTTCTAATCTCCAAAAATAAAAGATATAAAAACTAAAGCAATTCTGAGATATTACCTCTCCATCAGATTGGGAAAAAAAGCACAAAAAATCAAAATGACTATTTTTGGAAATTCTATGGAAGGAAAGGCACATTAATTCACTATTAGTGGAACTGTTAATTGACTCAATTATTAACAAAAGCAATTTAGAACTATGACTCCCAAAATTACTCACATGTATATATTCTTTGAGCCAGGAGAACTGCTACTAGGTATATACCCCAGAGTGATAAGTGAAGAAAAAAGTGATGTGCATATAAAAAAATATAGCAACATTTTCTTTTTCTTTTAAAAAAGAAAAGGAAACACAGTAGGCACCTATCAATTGGGAAATAGTTATACACATTTTAATATGTAAGTATGATGAGATGTTATTGTATTTTAAGGAATTATGAAAGGGCTATATTCAAAGAAACTTGGGAAGACTAGTACCAACTGATGCAGAGTAAAGTGAGCAGAACTGGCAAAACTGTATATAGTTTTCATTAGAAAGGAAAACAACTTTGAAAGATTTGAAAACTGCCATGACCAATTATTAACCCAGAAGTCTGATAACAAAGCATGCTTTCTACCTATTGGTGGAGAGCTACTGGAATGTAGATGTAGAATAAGGCAAATACTTTCAGATCTGATCAATACAACATAAATTATTTTGAATTATTTTACTTCAACATATTCATACATATATACATAAACACACATATTTACATACCCACAGCAATATATTTATATACATATATATATGCAAATATACATATACACTTTACATACACTCATACATGTGTATATGTATATGTTTATGTGCATGCTCACTCACACACATGCATGACTATGTATGTGTGTATATGAAGGGCTTTTAGGAGGAGTGAAGCATTTTAGGCAAGATTAGAATGTAGCAAAAGTGATGCAAAAAGAAGAGAAAAAATATTGATCAAGCATTAAATATTACAAAGAAGATCACAAGTATTTCTGAAAAGGTCACATACAATAAGAACAGTCTGCTAACTACCGTGTTAAATTTAATATAAGGATAGAGATGTTGAACCTCTCATTTCACTAAAGCAGGGAATTCACAGACAACTAAACTTTCTACCAATGGTTTTTAAAAACTTCATGTAATAAAATTTCATAATGTTGCATACATTTTTTTCTATTCTTTTTTGTATATGGAAAGTTTATATTTTTGAAATTTATCAAATTCATAATTATAAAAATAAAATTAAAAGTAAGTGAAAGTGAAAACATATAAACTAGCAAAATGGAGAACTAGAGCAGACAGGTTAGACCCATATGGACTCTATTCCCTGGAAGTTAGCTTATGTAATCTTAGAGCCCTTTCAGGGAAACACGTGTTTCTAGGAACCATATCTTCCAGGGAAACATGCCAAAGAATGATGAAGAGCACCTGGGCCAAGTTAAAAACCACAGGAGTTTGAAATGTGGAACAGCCAGGGACAGAAACATGAAGTGAAGGAGGAAATCTGGATCTTGCCTTTTCCTGGTACTATGGAGATTATGAGGTTCTGAGCAAATGGATCTTAACTCTCCTGTAAATTCTTGTGTTTTTCCAGGTGAGGTGAGACTCATCAGAGAAAATAGAAGAGTCATCATAATAATGACTAATTACATAATGGGCTGAAATCTGCGCACCTTTGTTGGAAAAAATAATATAACTCTCCTACATTCAAAGTTCTGTTAGTCTGCAAATTCTCAAGAATTGAAGGCTCTTAATATTTACCTTTGTCCATCCTGATTCTCTCTCTCTCGGACCAAGTAGGAAAAAAAAAGAGCTCTAGTTATGGGTTATGGGTTATTTAACTTTATCATTATACGCACACAGACACACACACATACATATATACACAGACATATATACATATGCATACACACATACACATGCACACACACATATATGTAAAATCATATATATGTATATATATAGATAGATAGATATAAAATCATATATACATAGACACACATATCTTTTAATCAATCTTCAGATGGTATGGTTCCTAATTTCTTTCTTTTTTTTTTGGAGGGGGGAAAGCAAGGCGATTGAGTTAAGTGACTTACCCAAGGTCACATAGCTAGTAAGTGTGTCAAATGTCTGAGGACAGATTTGAAGTTAGGAGGTCCTCCTGATTCCAGGGCTGGTTGCCTTATTCACTGTGCCACCTATCTGTCCCAGTTTCTAATTTCTTCACCAATCTAAAAACTCTCCATGAGATGTACTCTAGCTTGTTAATGGACTTCTTAAATACATAGCCTTCATAAGCATCATGAGCACAGTTGCCTAAGTAGAAAAGATTCTGCTCAGTTCAACTGTGCCCTACTTTGTTCTAGACATTACATGTCTATCAATATATCCCATTATCACATCAGCTTTCTTGGCTGCCATTTAATACCATGGTCTCATATTCAACTTATGATCTACAATAATCTTCAGATATTTTTCAAAAGAACTATACAGTATTTATATAGTTTCCCCATCCTGTCCTTTTTTTTTCATCCTGTACTTTTACAATGAAACAACAGAGTATTTTAAAATGTTAGAGATATGAGTACAAGGGCAACCCTACTAACTAAAGGGAAAATTCTTCCATTCATCAATTACTTACATTTCAATGTCTAGAACAATGCTTTTGGAGGCCCATTTGATTGGCAGCTTATGTTGCTACTCTGAGGTAGTTGTTACCTACCTAAGTTTGGGGTGTGGCTTCATATTATCTAATCTCTCTAATTTCTAATTCTCATCAAGTACAACCATACTTGCATCTGAAACAAATCTTGTGTCCACTGACATGCTGAAATTGGATTCTATTCCAAGCATGCTTTAGAGCTTCTTGTTCACTAGATGTAACTTTCCATCACGCATATAGAAAAGGTAGTATACCCCACTAACCTATTGCTTTTTAAGGGAGGAGACATTTTTTTTAAAGTTTCTCAAGATTCTAGAATGTCAAAGAAGCTAGGTGACATTGCAGATAGAGAGAAGACCTCAGAGTCGGGAAGATTCGAAATCAAACTCCACCACAAACGTTTTTGCTGTGTGACCTTGGGCAAGTCACTTGCATTCCTTTTAGCTTCATTTTCTTCCTATGTAAAATAATAATAATAACACTTCTTACCTCAAAAGTTTATTGTGAGGATCTAATGAGATATGTAATATATAAGTAATAATATATATATAAGTCTTTTGCCAACCTAAAAATATTATGCATATATACTTACATATGTGGAAGCTATTGTTATTATTTTCATTCTTTTTTGGAAAGATAAGCTTGCCATTGATTTGCTTTTAAATGTTTAGGTATCTCATATTAAAGCTGAAATGAATTAAATGGTCCCATCCACCATTTCCTGTTTATATGAGTGATTATGTGCAAGTGGTAAACAAAATGTATAATAAACCCTTTCTGTATTTAGCTTAAAATGGGTATGACTATTTTTTCTTAGATAACACCACTCTTACTGACAGGAATCCTAATTTATAGGCCTTGTCAATTGTTTCACATGGCGATGAGCTGGCTTGATACCCCAAAGAATTAGTAGACAATGTTTTGAAACCTATTAGGACTCTCCTTATCAAGTATACCAATGTAAGCTTTAACAGAAAGATAGTGGAATTAGAAGCACTGATTAACAATCTAATTTCATAATACCTACAGGCATTTCTATGTATCAAAATGAATGCAGTCTAAATCTCAAAAAGTTGCCCAAATAAAATAGGTTTTAATTAATTTCATTAGAAGTTCTGTGATTTCCTCAGGTGGCATTCACTATCCACCTATCAAGAGACATCATTTTTGTCAGTTATTAACAGTTATTAAGTGTCTACTATGTGCCAGGAATTGTGCTAAATGTTGGGGATTCAATATTCCCTGCTCTCAAAGAGTCTGAGATCTAATTAGGGAGACAATAAGCAAACAAATCTTTACCAACAAGCTATACACAGGAAAAATAGCAAACAAATAAGAGACAGAAGACACTAGAATTAAGTGAGAGTTGGGAAATATTTCCTGTAGCAGAGATAATTTCAGTTGACTTTTAAAGGAAGTTACAGAAGGTCATAATAGGCAAAAGAGAGGAGGGAGAACATTCCAGGCAGGGATGGAGGACAGTCAGAGAAATTTCCTAGAGCTGATAGATGGAGTGTCTTACTTGTGGAACAGTAAGGGAGTATATTAGCAAACACCCCAGAACACCCAGGATGGCCTTCTAGCACAGGTTCTTTGATCTGCTTTTAAAGGAAAAGATGCTCATAAAGGGGTTAACAATCCTACTTTTAATTACATTCACTAGTTCAGGGGAAAGGTCAGCACCCTGAAATTGGAGAAACAAACAGATAGAATACAAGCAGAGAAATTAGCAGAAAGACCAACAGACAGGGCTCCAACTGTCTGAGTAAAGCAATATTACTATGCTCTTTACATATGTCGTTGGATTGAGGGAGCACAGACATCTAAGCAATGGGGGGGCACTCTGAAAATATGACTACTCAGAACCAGGAAATCAAAAGATCCTTCTCATGAGTGAACCCCTAAAGCAAAATGCCAACATCCCAGAATATATAACAAAGACTCGGCATCAGATTGGTTTAGTGTTAAGAAGACTGAGAATTCTCATGCTCCAGCACTTAATTGGAAACTCCCCATAGCCCAGAGCCTGATTATCTCCGGACCAGGGTTCTATGTGCCTATTAATGAGCAGAGAAGATCTCTAAATTCCCTTAACATTACAGGGGCCAGTGTCACTAGATTGAAGATAATATTTGGGGGAGTAAAGTGTAAGAACACTGGAAAGGTAGAAGGGGTAAAGTTATGAAGGGCTTTAAACACCAAACAGAGGATTTTTATTTTATCCTAGAGACAACAGTGAGGCAATGGAGTTTATTGAGTAGGGAAGTTGTGTGTGTGCGTGTGTGTGTGTGTGTGTGTGTGTGTGTGTGTATGTATGTATGTATATTACATGGTCAGATCTACACTTTAGGAAAATCTCTTTGGTGGCTAAATGGAGAACAGTTTGGAGTGGAGATAGGGTGAGGCTTGAGGCAGGCAGATGCACCAGAAGGCTATTGCAAAAGTCTAGGCATGAGGCAATAAGGGTTTGTACCAGTGGTGGCAGTGTCAGAGGAGAGAAGAGGGTGTATTCCAGATATGTTGCAAAGGTGAAATCAAAAGGCCTTGGTCCTTCAGATTGGATATGGGGGGGGGGGGGTGAGGGAGAAAAGGATGGGAGAGGGGAGTGAATTGAGAGATAATGAAAAGTCAAGAATGACGCATAGCTTGAGTGACTGGGAAGATGGTGAGAGGGAAGGTAGGTGGGGAAAATTTAGTGGGAGATATAATCAATTCAGTTTTGGATGTGTTGAGTTTAAGATGTCTATAGGATTTCCATAGCATAATATAAGAAAAATATGATTATATATGAAACTTCAAATCTATTATGTACAAATTACTATTCCTTTTAAATATATAATAAAGTTATCATGTAAATTTATTTTTTTCTTTTTCCTTTTTTTCTCCTCCCTCACTGCCCTAGAGATAGCTACAGGTAGACATAAATATCTATCTATCATTTATAATACTTATATTTATCAATTATTTCTCTAAATGCTGATAGCATCTTCTTTCATATGTCTTTTGTAGTTAACTTCAGTATTTATAATAGTTAAAATGGCCTATTCACTCAAAGTTGTTCTTAAACCAATAATGCAGTTACTGTATACAACACTCTACTCATTTCAGGATTATTTTATGCAAGTCTATTAATGTTTTTCTAAGATCATTGAGCTCATTGCTTCTTATACCACAGTAGTATTCCACCTCAATCATATATCACAACTTGTCTACATGTAAGTGATGTTAAGAATAATGATACCTAGCATTTACATAATTTCCTAAGGTTTACAGAATAATTTACTATATTATCTCATTTGACCCTCTCAATAGCCATGTGCGTCAAATACTTTTATTATTCACATTTTCCTAGATGACTAAGTCGAGACTGATATGGTTGAAGTGACTTGCCCAGGGTAACACAGGTAAGTAAATGTCCAAGGCAGGTTTGAACTCAAGTTGTCCTGACTTCAAGTATAGTATTCAATTTCAGGCGTAAGAGGCAATCACTACAAAGGCAAGGCATCAGGAGATGGAGTGCCATGTGGGAGAAACAGTAAGTAGACTGGTCTCTGTTGACCATAAAGTGTGGAGAGCAGTACATGGTGAGAAAGGCAGGAAGAAGGGGACAGATTCTCACTTTAAATGTCAAACAGAGGATGTTATGTTTGATTATGGAGGTGATTGAGAGTCACTGATGTTTATTGAGTGATAAGCGGATGAAATGTTCAGACCCATGCTTTTGGAAATTGATTTTTAACAGCTGTATGGAGGATAGATTAGAGTCACTGGATATTTGGGATGAGGAGACCAAGTAGAAGTTTATTGCAAGATTTCAAACAAAAAGTTATGAGAGCCTGAAGCAGGGTGGTGGCTACATGAATGGAGAGAAGAAAACATAGGTGACAAATGTAAAGGGAGAAAAGATAAGCTTTTGGAAATGATTAGATAACTGGAGTGATTAAGAATGAAGAGGAGTATGCCAAGGTTGTAGACATGGGAGTCTGGGATGATGGTGATGCTTGCAACAATAAGAGAGAAACTGAGAAGAGGTGAGGAATTTAGGGGAAAGATAATATGTTCAGTTTTAAATGTGTTGAGTTTGAGATGCTTGTTGGGATATTCACTTCAAAATTTAGTTTACAACTCTTCCATGTCTTAATAGGTGGTCTTTGTGAGTTGCCATGGGAAAAAAAAACAACAACAAAGAAACAAAAATCAAAACCTCTCTGAACTTAGGCTGGCCCTCACAAGACAGAATCAATCATTAGGCTCATCCAATATCAAAGTCTTCAAAAACCTAGTACTCTATCCTGGGTATTATGTGATATCAAAGAAGAACTTTGTAAAGATAGATCATGTTCCTCTTTTAGAAGTTATCGAAGGTACCAAGAATGGGAGCAGTATCTATATATCAAACAAATCCTTAGTTCTTAATCATTGTTTAGTAAAAAAGTATTGAAGTAAAAAAAGTGTATGTATACATGCATGTGTGGATATATGTATATGTGTGCATGCATGCATCTATGTGCACATTTATGTATGTGTGTATGTATATATTTTCCTACTTTGTATCTATCAAAACTTTTGGCACATTATGGGAATCTGCCCATTTTGTTCTAACTTCACTGTTTCCCTTCTATAAAAAGATGATAACCATCATTCTGGACCTGCCTTCACCAGGGAGCAAAGAAATGCTGACTGACAAAGAGATGATACTTATGTAATGGATTGTAGGGCTGGGATGTTCCTTCCTAGAGGCTCAAAGAATGCCCTATAAGGGCCAATGACCTTGGTGATAAAACTACTTTAATAAATCAAATAACTTTTCAGTGCATTCTCTGAATTGGTTTTTCTATCTTTGAACTACAGAACTTAAATTCTGAAATGCCTTCATTGATCCTTGGGATAAAGGAGACATTCCATTTGATAACCAAAAGGATTTGGAGTGTGAAGCTTTTTAAAGTCTCTCAAGTAGTATTGGCTGGACTAGTACTTAGCCTGTGCGAAAGAAAAACAAAGAAAAAATAGGGAAAATATCTTGTACTTGGTTAAAGATTTTGCCATCCCTACCATTCCAAAATTTACTAATACTTCATGATAACCCAGGATATGCTTCAGAATACAAATTCTATTGCCTTCATAGTCTTAGTGTAGGGGAAACAAACAAAGAAAGAAACACCTCTAAATGGCAAGACCAGCTAATTATGCTGGTTGAAATCATAATTCTAAAAATGACCTCCACTCTGAGCTTGATCTCCTTGATAAGTTTAGACAATTACTTTTTAATTTTTTTGGAGGGGGGAAGGTGAGGCAATTGGGGCTAAGTAACTTGCCCAAGGTCACAAAGCAAATATGTCAAGTGTCTCAGGCTGAATTTGAACTCAGGTCCTCCTGACTCCAGGGCCGGTGCTCTATTCACTGCACCATTGGCTGCCCCCAAGACAAGTGCTTTGCACAATGATGCTCAATAAATATCAGTTGAAAAAGTGAATATATCAAGAACCCAGAATTTTGGTGTTGGAGAGGACCTCCCTAGTTGGAGTAGAATCCATAGATCAAAAATGAATCCTTACTAAGATACAGACAAAAAGTAGGCACTTGGCCTCTGATTAAAGATCTCCTCTGTTTGGAAAACTCTCATATCCCAAGAGGGTAAATTCAAATTTTGGAAGGAAAGTTTTGCTTTAATAGAGGCGGTTTCCTCTTTGCATCTTCTATTATTGTTGCCTGGGGCCAAGCACCACATGTCTAATCTCTCTTTCATGTCACAGTTTTTCAACTCCTTTAAAACAGTTCTCCTGTTCCTCCAAAACATTCTTCTCTCTAGTCTAGGCTAAGCAGGCTTCTTGGGGAGCTAGGAGGTATTACAGTAGAGAGGGTATTGGGCTTGGAATCAAGATACTTACTAGATGTGTGACCCTGAGCAAGTCATTTAACCCCATTTGTCTCAATTTCACATCTGTAAAATGAGCTGGAGAAAGAAATGCAAGCATTCCAGTATCTTTGCCAAGAGAATCCCAAACAGGGTCACAGAAAATCAGACATTATTGAAAAATGACTGAACAACAACAAATGGGCTCCTTTAATTAAATAAGAGTGATTTTTCTAAAACAAAAATCCCAAAACTTTCATATATACATATATATATATTTATATAATATGTATATGTATATATAATATGTATATGTATTCTCTTTCAAAATGAATGATCCAGTCTTTAATAGTTGAGATTCCTATCATGCTTTCAGCTTTCTTTACAATTAATTTGGTGGGATAAGTAGCACAAGTATTATTATTTTTATTCTCTCTCTCCGTATATATATGTATGTGTGTATACATATGTACATATGTATATGCACATACATACATATATGTACATACAGACATGCATGCAACAAGGCTCTAGATGCACATGTCACAATCACCCAAAATGAAGGGATCAGTTTCTGAGAGAAGATAGTCTGTGCTCCACTCCATTAGTGGGAGATATAACTTTCTACTGGCTATAAAGCTGGAATATGTTATGAATTTGAAAACTGCCAGACTGGTATGCTCTCTCTCTTTTCTGCAGCGTCCAGAAAAGGTGAAAGTCCACATTCATTTGTAGCCTGGGGATTATGAACTGACTGGGTGAGAGAAAGAGCTACCTCCTCCTCCTTCCCTCTTTTATTTTATGGCTACTAGAAAGATTTTGGGTTGGAGGTTTTGTTTTGGCCTATCCTGTTTCATTTTTCCTTTGCAGCTCTAGAAACAAGTAATGGAATCTTTACTGGATCTGGAATGAGGCCATAATGACCTTTGAAGCCAGAATTCCAGACTGGATGTTCAGCCAGTCAGCATAATAGGGAATCCTTGAGAAGACATGGTGCCAGGGTCTTGAACCCAAGGTAGGGTCTTGGATTTGAAATTTAAGACTGTGCAATATAGGAACTGAGTTAAATTGAGAACCTAATATCTTTCTGTTTCTTTCATGTTTGTTTGTTTGTTTCCCCTACACTCAGACTGCGAAGGCAATAGAATTTATACTTTGAAGCATATCTTGGGTTAGCAGGGTCACACATATAGTAATGAAGTGGTATGAAAGGGATTATGACTCCTACTTGTTGCAGGGGGGAGGGAGCATTCATATGATATTTTCCTTGTCTCATCTTACAGCAAATATGATTGTTAAGTGACTAAATAGAATTTGCGTGTAGGGAACTCCCATAAAATTAATATTCACTAGGCACTAAAGCCCATTGTGAAAAGCCAGACACTCCACAACCCCCTTAAGGGTGTTGGAGAACCTTGAGGGAAGAGCAAAATGTAACATACTTAGCCTTCAGGTAGAGGGGACTAGGGTAGGCATTGCTGAAGAAATCAGAGATGAAGAAACAGAGATACAGATTGGTGAAGTGACTTGCCCTAGGTCACACAATGACAGAGTTTGAATTTATATCCAAATTTGTCCTGAGCTCAAAGGAGAGATGAGAGTTTTGATGAAACAAAAACACAAACATAAAACAAACAACAATAATAACAAAGTACATGACACAAATAAGTCCCTGAAGATTACTTTAAAAGCCACATTGTAAAGGGAACCTAGCGTCAGGACTCCTCCAATTATTTCTCTCTGTATTTGGCAAGTCTTCAGACTAGTCTACTAAACTCTAAGAAAAGTACCGTATTACACTAATTCCTAAATCCATTTGTAATAGGATAAAGATCGTTCTCTATTATATCTATTATTAAATCTACAATGGTGGCAAGCAAAGAGTGATCTTTGGACCAAATTATCCTTCTAAATTAAAGTCTATAAAATTAGTAAAATGAGAGGGTGTGATAAAAATTTGTCCATGTCCCAATATCACATCATGGAGAAAAATGACTACTTTAATGAATCATTTTGTCTCTTTTCAAAACTGAATATTATTTAAAATAAACTTTCAGGCTGTTTTCTAAAAAAAAGTTTTACACAATCTAAGAAAAATGGTAGAGGTTGGTGCCAATCAATGTCAACTAGACATTTTTGGCTTTTTTTTTTGGCTGTCAAGCTACCATACAGTTATTCCAGTCCAACGTCATCCACTTCCATAGACTAGCTATAGTAGAGTTGTGTAATCATATAAATTACAAAGTCAAAATGCCCTTTCCCTTTGTACTGAACATTCACCTTAAAGGAATCTATATGTCTCCCATGGCATTTCACTGACAATGAATCATCTCTATTTTTTTTTTATTCAAACAAATCTTTCCATATGAAGCTATGCCACTTAGCCTTCACAAACTGTTCAAGTTCAAAAGATGACCTTTTGAGGCATTCCATTAAGCTATTCATCTTTGTTAATTCATATGTTTGCCAGTTCCATATTGATTCTGCCACTTTATTGACCCAAATTTCTCCTGTTTATTCCCTGGAAGGACTTTCCTTGGCCAGTTTCTTTATTCCTGCTTAAGAGATCTGTCCAAAATGATATGTAATTGTAATGTCCTAAGAAGACAAGCAAAAACTAAAAGTCTGTAGAGTCTTAAAGAGAGACACAGAGAAAGAGAGAGAGAGAGAGAGAGAGAGAGAGAGAGAGAGAGAGAGAGATTGAAACAGATACTCAGGGGGAATTGTGAAAATCTTAATTGAATATGAGGAAGCCAGCAAAACAATCAATGCACCAGTAAGACATAAAGTCCTGGCCACCCATGTACATCAGATTTCCCAAGAAATGAGAAAAGAAGTGGTTTGAAAGTACTGAACTGAAACTAATCACCCTAAGGCAACATGTACTGGTTTAAAGAAGGAAAGAACTTTCAAACAAGGAAAAAATTGTTAAAAAAAAAAGAGAACAAGTACTCTCTCATTTCTAGCCTGAATATGACAAATAACCTGAAATGTGACTCTTTTATTTGAGGGAGCCATAGATGCAGGTTCTGCTGATTCTAAGCTAAGGATTATTGTCCTAGCTAAAAGAGTCTGGTGACTCTAGCTGAAAAAAGTATAGTAGTCCTCAACCCAGACAAATGTTTGGAGGGAGAAACTGATTGCAGGTACCCATCAAAAAATAAGCACAAAAGAGAAGTAAATCAATTTGTCCAGCAGAGATGTTGTGACTTGAGAAGAGTCCACTGGCCAAACAACCAGCCTAAACCATACTGGCTGCAACTTCCCAGTGGGCAGAGCAGACTACCTGGCCCAATCCAGGAGTGAGAGAGCCTGGTGAAGAGTCAACACACCTATAGAGTGGGCTGCTCAAACCAGCCGTAGCAAATTGCCCCTTTCTACCAAGACACAGCACACTAGGTCAGTGGTTCTCAACCTGCTTAATGCTGTGAGCCTTTAATACAGTTCCTCATGTTGTGGTGACCCCCAACTATAAAATTATTTTTGTTGCTACTTCATAACTGTAATTTTGCTACTGTTATGAATTGTAATGTAAATATCTGATATGGAGGATGGACTTTCATTGTTACAAATTGAACATAACCCACAGATTGAGAACCTCTGCTCTAGGTGAAGGAGCCCAGCTAAGTTTGTGTTCCAAATGATATTCTGTGCTCTACAATGAGCTAGCTCAGCTGGACAGCAGATCACAGTGTTCTTCATGGGAACTTTCTGATGAGAAAGAGGTCATCAAGGCCCTCTGGTTCTAGAGTTGTGAGTTGTCTTGGCCATGGGTGATCTCTTCAAATGTATCTCAGTACCAATGTGCAGTAATTGCCTTCTCTCCCTACAACTCCTTAAATTTTGGAGGTATTTATGGGAGAGCATGACCCTGGAATTAGAGAAAATGCTTTGTAACTACTCTCCTTGTTATATCATTTGAGTAAATATCTTTGCTAAAGAACTAATTGAGGTTATTGGATGAGTCATAAGAAACATGGGGATGAAAGCTTGTGAACTGTTTTGGAAAGACAGTCACTTATAGGATTATCTCTAAAAATGTGGAAGAAGTAACGTACAGCTCTCTGAGCACCCAAGTGACCAGTGATGACATAGGCAGGGCAAGATTGTCCCAAAGTGGGTTGGGGGCATGCTAGAGATGTATATAATTTCAACCTTGTCTTCTTCTCTATTGCATCCTTGTTTAACTCAAAGCATCCACTCCCTGCCTCACTCACAAGGAAGCTATCTTCTCAGGAAAATTAGATTTTTGACCTTTTTGAAGGTAAGTAGTCTCTAGGAGAAAGGGTTGTATGTGATAGGTAATTATTAAGTATCTATCATGTGCCAGGCATTATGCTTAATGCTTTATAAAAGGCTAATCTTTTGTGTCTTTGCGGCTAAACCAAAATTCAGGTTGACAGAAAAAATTGAGGGAAGAAGCAATAAAGAAAATTATAGTGTCTGTTGTTTGGCATTGGGAAGTGAAGTTGGAGAAGGATCAGGTCTTTTCTTAAAACTCCCTTCAGTTCTTCAGTTGGTATATATAATTGGTAGTGTTAGCCTAAGTCTTCTGCTCTGAGAAGTTTGCAAGGCAGATGGTCTTCCTCAATAGCTCTCTTGTCTGCCACAGGTTAGTAGATATTTTTCTTCATTCTACTGGTGGGACCTGAGCAAATGGTTCTTTTCAGGTTAACTCTGGATGCTCTGAGTAATAGTAGTGTCTCTGGAAATGTGAAGGACATGTGGGAAGAAGATTGTGAAAGCCAAACCAGCAGGCCTGGGCAACCTGATTGAGTTGGGAGTGGCATAGAGAGGAAAGGGTCAAAGATCATAGTTTCATGGGATCCCAGGGACCTTAAACATAAGCTGATCCAACTCTACCTTTTATTGAGCTCTTAAAAGTGATTTTTCCTAGATCATATAGGTAATAAATAGCAGAGGCAAAATTCTAACTAGATCTTCTGGCTCCAAAAACAACTTAACATCCACTGCACTGCGAAGCTTTTCTGATGTTTCAAGCCTGAGTGGTTGAAAAGATAGTGGTATCAACAGAACCTGGGAAAACTGAATAAGAAACAAATCACAAAAGAATTTATTCAAGGAACTCAATGTTTAGTTTGTAAAAGAGAAGAAATGTATGCCAATTCTTTTTAAGTATTTAAGGGTTGTCAGGTTTCTTTCTTCTTGGGCTTGGAGGACAGAATTAAGTAGTTACCAAAAGGCAGATTTAAGTCGAAAATAAGTTAAAAAAAAAAAAACTTCCAGAATGATCTGAACTATCCAAAAGGGAAATATAGATGGCCTTTGGAGATAAGGACTTCCCCTCACTAAAGGTTTTTATGAAGACAGTTGATGACTTTTGTTCAGGGAATTGGACTTAGTGAATTTACAGTCAGGAGACCTGATTTATGGATTCCTCTTCAGGAACAGGTTCAACAAGATGACCTCTGCGGTCTGCTCTAAATTTCCAATTCTGTGACAAGTTTAATTTTGAACATGTTCCATGTGAGATACCAGGAGGACATTTGGGAGAAGTCCAGTCAACAGCTGGACACTTTCAGTTACTGATATTCAATTTATGTTCCATGCAAAACAAAGGCAAAATAAACTTGGCCTTGAATTTTTTTTGCAAGTAGGCAGAGAATAAATCAATAACTGTTTATCAAGCATTTATCAAACATTTACTAAATGTATGAGACAATTATAAGATACAAATACACAGAAAAATAAAATATAATGAAATAAACTCACTTGTGACCCTACAGCAGTGATGGTGACAATGGTTTGCTTGTTAATTTCATAATCTCTTGCCAGTGAAATCATCAAAGAAATATTTCATATTTTTGCACAATATTTTATGCACAATTAATGAATTTTAAAATATACATACAAAGGTGTACATTTACAAATCAACTCCACCTTCTGCTTATGGAGAAAAGCATAAGCTCTCTTTGTTTTGACTCATACCTTTACCCCTTCCATCTCAGCTGGGTTACCTCTGTCTTTAAATAGCCCTGTGTGTTTGCCCTACTTCTCCCCTAGTTTACCCACTGTGTAAAATGACCAGCATCCTGTCTGCCTCCATTTCTACATCTTTAGTCACTTTATATGTCAACTATCAAATTGGATGCAATATCTCTATTGCAATTTGTAAAGGAAAGATGGGGAGGAAGAGAATTAACCACTAGATTTAAAGAGGCTGAAAATAGGAAGCTTTACTTATGGTTTCAAAGTATTGAAAACCAGTATGTGGACTGAGGGATCGGACTATTGGAACAAGTAACAAACATAATGTATCAACCTATCATATTTTTGAATACTTCTTCCTGTACAGGATGAAGCTTGTAGTTTTATTCCCATTTAACTTGTGATAGAAAGAATGCACCATATTCTTAGATTTGTTGCTTTTCCACCCATCCCTGGTGGTATTAATTTAAAAGAAACAAGACTGAAACCAGACAAAAGCACAGTGTTCTTAGTGATATATTTCTCCCAGTGCCTTGTGCATAGGAAAGACTTAATAATAAATAATTAGGCAGCTAGAGAACACAGTGGATAGAGAGCAGGATTTGGAGTCAGTAAGACCTGAGTTCCAATGTGACCCCAGATACTTACTAGTTAAAGTCATTGAATCTCTCAGTCTTTATTTGTTTGTTTCCTTTATCTGTAGCTTGGAGGTAATAATAGAACTTATCTCCTAGATATGTTGTGAGGATAAAATGAAATAATAATTGTAAAGCACTTTAAAAATACTACATAATTGCTATTGTCATCAATAAAATTTCTTTGACTTGAATAAACTAGAGACAATGAAACAATTGGTTATAAGTATGTGTGTATGTATATGCACATATGTACATGTATACACACACATATACTCACACTGAGGCTTAGAGAGTTTCGAGAACTCCTGTTGTCACAAAACTAGTAATGTTCAATTCATTTTAGGTTACTGAGGTGTCTTGTTTTAATCTTTAGGATTACTGAAAATTATGAAGTCTAGTCTTTTCACCACTCATTCTTTGTACCTCATAAATTAGGTAACTTAGCATTGTATGAGCATTGCTAATAATTACAAAACAATTAATCCGCTCTCTTTTCTTCACAGTGAAGCAATTCAATTAAGCAAGTAACTCACACACACCCATACACAAACATATTCATACAGACTGAGCAAATATATATCTACATAGCAAATTGCTTCATCTCAATTTTATTCCAAGTAAAAAATTATATTAATAATTATATAAAAGTTACACATATGATTAAAACTATTAATGCAATAAATTACTGAAATTGTAAAATTATTATACAGATCTATCTATTTATACATCTGCAAAGATATTCTGAGAATTGTAAAGCACCACTTATATATTAGGCGATAATAAGACTTCACATTCATTTACCAGCTTATTTGTGTATATCTTGTTTTCTCCATCCTCCCCCCAAATACAGTAAAAACTGATTGACAAGAGCAACTTTTTTGTGTTTGTACCTCAAAGGTTTAGCACAGTGCCTTGAACAAATTAAGTACTCAGCAAATATTTATAGAATCGAATTGAATTACTTCACTGTTGACAAGGGAGTGGATGAACTGCTTTGTTAATGATTTGCTGTGCTAGTACAATGCTAAGCAAACCACCTAATTTAGGAGGCAAAAAGAATGGGCAGCTGAAGGACTGGATTTTGTAACTTTCAGGTCTGATTTGGACATTTACTAGCTTTGGCACTACAGGACAATTCTTTAACCTCTGTCAGCCTCAGTTTCCTCATCTGACAAATGGAAAGCATAACATTTAACCTTAACACATGGAGAGGCTGGGAAGAAATACTTTGTGATCTTTCCTTTTCTATTTAAATGAAAATTGTTGATATAATAATCTTATTGGTTCATTGTTATAATCTTTATTAGTTTCATCTTAAATTTTCATCCTATCTTCAAGACAGCTAAGGCAGAGATAGTCAACTACACCAGAAAGCAATTTCCTAAGAGGCATTTATGTTATATTAATCCAAGAGAAAATTAGGAACTGTGATTTTTTTAAAAATGTCTGGCCATATGATACCTCCCCCATTCAGTTTGCTGCCAATTCTATTCTGATATTCTAATACTGACCCTTTTATTTCTTCTTCCGGTTGCTCTCAAAGAGTATAAAACCATCTTTACTCAATCACCTTCAAGAGCAGCAAAAAGAAAAATAAATTCTTGCAATTTTGACGGACCTAATTAAGATATAAATGCCTTAACACTGCTATGAAGTTCCATCTAAGGAAGGAAAACAATTTTCAGGAGGTAAGCAAGCTATTTCTTTCCTGAGATCATACTCTGCAAATGTGCCTATGGGCTAGAGCAGGCACACTGTTGTGCATCAGGTGTGCCATAAAAATAAATAAGGCAGCAGCAGAGCTGGAATTAGAACCTGAGGTTACCAACACTTAGTCTCTTGTTCCAGTCATTAGGCAGTGTTCACGCTTCTGAGGGCAGGCTGCAAAAAAGCCATTTGGGCATGATTAGAAAGCTGCCCAAACAGAGCTGTTAGGGACTTAGAATCAGAGAGAACCACTCTGGAAATGAAGTGAACACAAGCGTTGTATTTTACAATTTACTCTAGACACCTTTGGTGATAAATGCATTGAAATTGTTGTGTTTTTCCATTTTGTACCAATGTAAAAGAAACTTTTGTGTTTCCCAAGAGGAGTTAATGGTGAAGTGCTTATCCCTAAATGCTCTCTCCAGCACTCTATAATAGTAGTTGGTTGTCATAAGATGTCCCAGCAACAAGTCAAGCAGGAGTCAAAGAAAAGGTGACAAAGAACCCCATTTGGCTCATTTTCCCTGCTAGAGTAATGGAATAATTAGAATATTATTGGATCTGGAGTCAGAAGACAGGTTCAAAGTCAAAATCTGCTTCCTTGGACAGATCTCAAAGTCTCAGAGCTCAGACTCTGTCTTCTTGTCTGTACAGTGAGGAAAGTTGGCTAGATGATTTTTAAGTTCCTTTGTACTTTTAGTTCTTATCCAACCTCAGATTCTTTCTCTATGCTGCTCCCTCACATTTTCCAGAGCTATCTCTCTGAGCCTACTTCTTAGGATTGTAGGCTTTCTTGTAAAGAGAGACCAAAAATATCTACCTCACATTTTTTTTTCTCACATTACCATCTGGAAATCTACCAGGGGTCATACAAGTGTGTTCCATTTCCTTAATTCCTCTACACGTGAAATAACTTTTCAGGGAATACCTGTCCTTCAGAATTGGTCTACCTATTCCTGAATCTCAGACCTCTTATGCAGATTTGCAGTAGAGAGTCTCTGAATGTAGGTACCCTATGATTTAAGCTTAGATAGGTATGGATACCTTGCCATGTTACTTCTTCATACTACTTCTCCAGATCTCAAGGTCCTTAAATTATCCTGATATCTGATTAGAGTATCCAATTGATTTCTCACTATCATTTGGGAGAATCATCTTAACAAAGATTACCTCACCCCTATCAGAAAACACATTACTTCAGCTTTTGACATGAAATCTTTCACAGAACACATATTATGTTCTCTTCTTCAGATGTAAGAGTTTAATCTGTCCATATGAAAAGCTTTTTTCATGAAAAATCTTCCTTAGGCAACAGAGCTGAATCCCAAAATACAGAATTACTAAATACCTTAGTGGTGGTCTTTAGCCTTTTCCTAAACACTGTTTCTTTTGACTTTTCACCTGTTGCTTCTTGACCAAAAACAAACTTTTAGAGATAATTCCCACTCTCAAAATATATGATCATAATTTTCAAGGCAAAAGATTTCTTATTTTCAATTCTCAAACCTTTCATATTTTTTTAGTTATGAAATAATTTGCCTTTCAGTTTCCCACTTGAATAACAAATTGGCTAATATTTTGCTGATTTAGGGGCTTTGAAAAACATAGTTTCAAATTGTTGGACAATTCTTTGACTATTATGCAACCAGATGACCATTTGTGCCTCTAAGATTGTTTGGGACAGGATAACATTTGTGTTTCCATTCCAAATTCATTTGTTCTTCCAAGACTGAACATATTGTTACCATATTTCATTTGTCTTGATTACTTTCTTTTTAAGTAAAGAATTCTAGATTCCTTGGATTTAATTCCTAATCAATTATTCCAAATTCTAGAAATCTAAAATATATTAGTTTTTTTAATACCATTTTTGGTCCTTATTGCAGATTGTTCCAAAATTTTTTGGTGGATTGCTTTGTTTGGATCTGATTAAATGATTGGTCCTATTTCACTGAAAAGGGAGGGAAAACATTGGATTAGATGAATCAGTACAAACTCAATAAGATATGACAGCAATTAAATGTGATGCCATGACCTTTTTGTCCTTCTTAGCCATTTTTGGAAAGTCTAGGGAGCGAAAAAGAGTAGAAAGCTCATGCCTGACCTTTTGGGAAAATCTTAACTGAGAGTCACGTCCAGAGTACAGAAATATGTTAAAACAAAGAGAAACTAAAACAGACCAAATGCTTTATTAAATACCACAGTATCATAGACCGAAAGGATTGGAAGGGATTTCCAACATCAAAGTAATGTCCAACAGTTCCCCAAAGTTATTAAAATTATTAGCGGATGTTATTCTTTCTTTCCTCTACTAAAGTCCTTCTTTCCCTTACTTTGTGATGTGATGGTGATGACCATGGATTTTTGAAGGTGGTACCACTGAAACTCAAACTCCAGTAAGTGTTAACATGATAAAAAGGCTGGAACTGATGATGATTTTTTTTTCTGGCAAAGAGATGAACTGGGACTATCACAAATCATGAAGAAAACTAAAAAATAAAAAGATTGTGGTCTACTTTTGTAGACTGTGTATTCAGATTAATGAAATCATTGATCTTTTAGAGTAAGAAAAGTTTTTCTTGACCAATAAGCTCAGTCTTCTTAAAAGTGTCTATTAAAAAGAGAAAGTTCTGTAATATAACATATATGAGGTCTTCTGGTGGTGAATATGGCAGAGTAAGGAGTAAATCACTGTAATTCTCCCATATTCACTTCTAAACAACCTAAAATAGTGCTCCCAAATAGATACTGGAACAGTAGAACCAGAAATAAGATGGGGCAAAACAAACTTTTAGTCCACAAATATTGGAAGATTAGCAAGAAATGTCCATCTCACTTTGGTAAAATGGAAGGGTATTCCAGGACAAGAATCATACCAGCAAACTAGTAGCAAACTGTATCTCAGCAAAACCAGTGTGGGCTCCTAAGTCCAAGTGTGGTGGAGCAGGCAAATTCCAACACCAGGACTCCCAATGTACCTTAGCATAGCCAGGGTAACTGGCAGACTCTATTCATGTGCTTCACCACAGCCCATGTCAAACAGGCAACCTCCAGCATGACAAGAAAGTAGGCCAAACCTTTGTGTGCTTCAGTGTAGGGCCAGGAAATGCAGAAACACCCTACTAGGCCTCAACCCATACCAAACACCACCACTAGGATCCAAGCTCACCAGTAGGAAAGCTGCCAGACCCCTAAGGCATCCAGCAGTACTAACCACCCCCCACACAACCCCATCAGCACAGCACCAGATACAAGGGTTGCCTGGGGACCTCAGGGAAATATCAGTGAAACACCAGGTAAACAGCCAAGCCTGAAGTCCCTTGCACAAGAAGTCTGAGAAAGTACCCCTTCCAATTCAAGAGCAGAACTCAAATTTAAAAGAAAAGGAAAAAGACAAAAAAGGAGAGGAAAAAAAAAACCTGTCCATGGAAAGTCATCATGGTGAACAAGGAAGATCAAGACACAAACTCAGAAGAGGACAACAATGTCATAAAACCTATGGGCAAAGCCCCAAAGGAAAAGAGGAAATGCTTTCATGCCCAGAGAGAACTCATAGAAGAGCTCAAAAAGGAGCTTGAATGTGAAATAAGAGAAGTAGAAGAAAAATGGAGAAAAGAAAGGAGAGTGATGCAAGAGAATTATGAATAAAAGAAAACTGCTTACAAAAGTAGAATTAGTCAAATGATAAAAGGAGACACAAAAATTCATTGAAGAAAACTTAAAGCGTACAATTGGCTGAATGGAAAAAGGAAATTCAAAATCTAGGAAATTATCTGAAAAGTTAGAATTTGGTAAGTACAACTTAATGACTCTATGAGAAATCAAGAATCAATCAACAAATTCAGAAGAATGAAAAAAAAATGGAAGAAAAGGTAAAATACTTCATGGGAAAAACAAATGACCTGGAAAATAGACTCAGGAAAGACAATATCAGAATCATTGGACTGCTTGAAAGACACAATCAGAAGAAAAACCTGGACATGAACAGCATCTTTCAAGAAATTATCAAGGAAAACTGCTCTGATGTACTGGAACCAGAGGAAAATGGGGTAAGGGCTAGAGAAGGGCCTTGAAAGAATTTACCAGTCACCTCAGAAGAGAGATCTCAAAATAAAAACTCAAGGAACATTATAGCCAAATTTCATAAATATCAGATCAGGACAAAAAAAAATGCTATAAGTTTCCACAAAGAGGCAAGTCAAATATTGGGGAGTCACTGTGAGGATTACATAGGATTTTGTAGCTGCAACATTAAAGAACCAGAGAT
>CM053581.1:378691108-378708019 GCA_028627135.1 Pseudochirops cupreus | reverse complement strand
ATGTATGTATGCATACATGTATATAGATACATACATAGATGAATTATTTTAGGTTGAATCATAACTTTATTATATTGGCTCAACCAGCCTGTGATCAATTAATAATTCACCAGTTGTCTTTATCTGATTTTATTTGTGTGAAAAATGTTTTGTAATTATGTTCATATAGTTCCTGAGTTTGTCTTTGGCAGGTAGATTCCCAAGTATTTTTTATTGTCTCCAAGTTATTTGAAATTGGATTTCTCTTTCTATCTCTTGCTGATACATTTTGTTGACAGTATATAGAAATTTATGTGTGTTTATGTGTATGTGTGTGTATTCACAGAATAAAAAATGTCCTAATTCATCTGTCCCATAGTCTCATTATTTCTGAAATAACAAACTGAATTGGCAAATATAGTCATGTTCATGTTATTTTTAAAGTTTTATTCAGGGTACTAAAAAAAGTCTGTGTTTTTAGTTTACTGAAGAAAATCTTATAAATTAAATTAAAAAAATTTTTTTTATTTTAAACTAAAAAATTTGTCTGGCCAATGCAGTCTAATATTTTGACCAAATTTCTATACTGAATGTACCTGACCTCAAACTTTCCAGAAATAAGCCCGGACCATAAGTCACATAATGTCAGTGACCAATATATAAACTTTTCAACCTTCTCCATAGCGCTCTGAATATAGAAGTTGCTTAAAGGAATCTTTGATATCAATAAGTTACTTGATACATCATTATGAAAGCATTGTTCCTTTTTAAGTCCACTGAAGTATTTTGCAAAAAAGAACAAACTTCAAACAACCAGAACCAAATTATGACCCAAATAGGCCTCATACTACTATGATTATTTTGTAATTCAATAGCATTTTATGTTTACCAAGTGCTTTGCCATCATTATTAATTTCCATAACACCACAGTGAAGAGGTGGTAGGCATTGAGTAATTACAGCAGGATACCAATTGGATTTTTATTTTAATCACTTGTTTCATATACAGTGGCTTTGAATGAGTGATTCTTTTAAAAGAATATGACAACATCCAAGCTCCAGGGCAAGGGTTATATTTTCAGGTTTAACCCTCAATTAAGATATTGTACTGAAATGGATGTACTGCATAGATTCTATTAAGACTAAATGATAACATCAGATGTGGCTGGAAGTCAGTGTTCTAAAGTAGAAAGAACATCATTCCAGGAAAGAGAAGGTGGTCAGGAGACACAGGTTTTATTCCCTATTCTATTATTAACTTTTTGTATGTCTTTAGCAAAGGCATTTCACCTAACAAAGTCTCACCTGTAAAAGGCAGGATAAAGCCAGAAGCTCTCTAAGTTTCTTGTCACCTCTCAGATTATGTTTCATAGAATCATGGGATTTAGAACAGGAAGGAAATTTACAACATTGTAGTCCCCTATAGATTGATCCTTTCATTGTATAGATTAGAAAATTGAAATGTCTGTAGACAAATATAGAGCAGCAGTTCTCAACCTGTGGGTCATGACCCCTTTGGGGATCCAACCACCCTTTCACAGGGGTTGCCTGAGACCATCAGAAAACACATATTTCCGATGTTCTTAGGAACCGAGACATCGCTCCTCTATCCATCTCCAGGTGGGTCCGCCCACATGCAGATACACCCACATATGAGTATTAAAGGGGCACGGCGTTAGGAAGGTTGAGAACCACTGATATAGAGGCTCATAACTCAGCAAGAACTTCTCTAAAGAAAGGCAGCTATATAAATTCATCAACAAAGTGAATTCACTGTACATTGATAAAATGAATATTAATATAAGACAGTTGAATTATATATTTTAGCACATGAAGGTTTACAAAGTAAATTGTTATCAATAGGTCCATAATATGAATATTATCATCTTCATTTTACAAATGAGAAAACTGGGATGTGCATAAATTAAATGACCTACCTATGATTAAATTGCTAATCCATGCTGGAGCTAGGATGATCATATAAAAGTTCATTTTAATATAATACATATAGTCTTGTATATAAATAATATTATATTTTATTATATTATTATTATATTATATTATATTATTATTATATTTTATATGTAATATTATATTTTATATAAATTATATTTTGCATGTATTTTTGTTATATATATGTATACTTTATGTAAGACACAAGCATGCCTTTATTCATACATTTATAATTCATTCATTTAGGTTTTTTGTTTGTTTATTCATTCACTCACTCATTTGCTTATTTATATATGCACTCGTTCATTCATCTATTTATTTATTTGGTTGATTAGTTGATTGATTTACATAAGGTCTCCTTTTCCTCCATAACCCAGAAGCACAATGGCCACTTGCAGGCCTGATCCTAATAATGATCAGCATGAAGACTTTAACCTGCGCTGTTCTTCCAATCTGGGCTTATAATGTAGTTATAATGTAGTTCATAGCTCTTATAATGTAGTTCAGTAGCTCTTCACTCCCAGGGACTTGCCATATTTGTGCTAGACTTAGAATGGATAGCAGATCACCTCTAGCCCTACTGCAGCTCAGAACTTTTGAACTCAAGTGATCTGCTGGCTTTAGCCTCTCCCAGGAACATGGATAATTGTTATGTAACATAACCAGTAGCCCATTCCTAATGGGGCTCTTTCGAAGCCTATTGCTTACCACCTTGATAGATCTGTGATCTCAGTGATATTGGCATACCATCCATAGCTGCATACAATGTACAAAGTCAGATAGGTTTAAATAGGTAGGACCTATAATAAATAGTCAGCCTAAAGGACCAATGTCTTCTCTTTTTCTCGAGCAGTTCCTAGCTGTGTCCAGAGAGCAGTTCATCTGGAAAAATCTGGGGGTTTTCATAAACCACAATAGCTCTTTGCCTTCAATATTATGTCCTCTGCTGGCATAATTATTTTACTATGTACTTTCCCCAAATACCTAATAAAATAAAAATGTGCCCCAATATTAATATACCATGTTCTCTAACTATTAAAAACACATGATTTAGAGAGCTTAACTAGAAACTTTTTTCTCTTGGGCCATATTCAAATGATTTATGAAAATGTTCTCAGCAAAAGGATGCACCATTATTGTGATTAATCTCATCTGGTGACAGCACCATTGCACAAGTAAATTATCAGTCTAGGAGGAAACAAAATCAGTAATTCCACTTAGCAGATCTGGGGATGATGCTTGTTCAAGGATTGCTAAATTAATATTAAATTACCTCCATATGGCATTAACTCTGCTCATAGAATACTTGGCCTCAAAATGAGTGATTCTTTTTCCTTTCTATGACCAATAAGTGTGTAGAATCATCAACTACTTGAGAAAATACTGGCTTTTATGGAACAATGATATTCCAAGTATCATGGTCTTTGAAGACAATGTGTCCCCATTACTTTCAGGCAAACAGATGCTCCCATGTGCAGAAGTAAGCTATATTTTTCATTAACCCTTTTGTTTTCATAATGGTCACCCTCTCTATGCACCTCCTCCTCCTCAGAAGTAATGCCCACACATCTGAGAATAGAAATAACATTCCTTTTTTCTCTTACTTCTAAACTCCTCTGCAACAATGAATTCATTTTAATGCAGAGTTTCCTTAACTTTGAGATCTTAATTGGTTTGAAATTTCCTGAAGTAGTTTTCTTTTTTCAGGAAGACAAACAAAGCATCCGCATCAAATATGTGATTCCAATTATTATTAATATTGATATATTTGATATTATTGTTTTGTATCAGAGACTACAGGCTGATTTTTTATGCTTCTGGAGGAAATTGAACAATGGTTGACAGCCTTTTCAACCTTATTTAATCGGAGTTAACCCTTGTGATTTGTCTTCATTAGAGGAATATGATGGAGGATTTTAAAAGCAGTTTCCTCACCATTTTCACTTAGTTCTTTTCTTTTTTTTATACTAAGAACCCTAGAGACTCTTGTCTGAGTCAAAGAGTATGCTAAGAAACAAGAACCAAATGCATGCCTAATCATAAATTAGATGAGATTTTTAAAATGAGGTGGGTCAGGAAAGATAAGCTAGTATAGAATAATTAAAAAGAATCCAAAGCCTGAATATCTAGTTGTCTATGAACAACCTGCTTGAAGGGAAGAGACTTGTTGCCATTGACTAATGAAATTGATTGAGAAAACATAGATCTTTCTGACAATGAACTGCTTTCCAATCAAGGTACTGCCACTTTTATCCCTCAGAGGATGGAGCCCAGATGTCCAGGTACCCCCAAAGCTGACACCTCATATGAAAGTTGTAATGCTTAGTGAGAAGCTGAAAGAGCATTAGCACTCTCCTGAAGTAGAGGAAAGTGAAGGGAATAAGCATTTTTATAGTGCCTACTCTGTGCCAGGCATTATGCTTAGTACTTTATAAATATTATCTCATTTGATCCACAGAATAATCCTGGTAAGAAGGTTTTATTATTATCCCCAAGTAGCAATAGGGAAATAGGTAACAGATAAAGGTTAAGGGACTTTCCTAGGATCACTCAACTAGTGTCTAAAGCCAGATTTAAACTTGTTTTCCTGACTTCAAGCCCAGTGCTGTATCCATTGAGGCAAAAAGTTGTCTCTAGACAAAGGAACAAGCCAATGGAGCTCACAAGAAGAGAAAAGACTTTGGGCCCCTGCACTATTCAAGACTGAATTAACTTGATCATATATGTTCCCTTATGTACACCTCTTTACTTATCTACTCTATTTTTTTTTACCTTCTCCCTTCTCAAAAGTCTGTTTTGCTTCTGACCACTGTCTCCCTAAATCTGTGCTTAGATACTCCTCCCTTCTCTTAGTCATTTCCTCTCCACTTCCATGTTGGGTGAGAAGGATATCTCTATCCAAATGAGTATAAGTATATACAGTCAATTCTCCACAGTCAGATATTTGAATTTCTCAACTTCAAGAATTTGCATGATTTTATTAGTAACTTCATTTTTACTTTTGTCTTGGCAATGATGCATATTCGTGGCCGCAGGTAGTAGAGGAAAAAAATGAGAGAAAATTTTATCAAGTGACTGGCATTCTCCTAGGAACTTCACTGGTCTTATTCACCCCACCATTATAAAGAGCTCCTCATGCATTTGTTGCATATTTTCATCATTTGCCTTTAAAACTTTTGTGTTACAATTATGCCCCAGTCCCCAAAAAATTGTAGTGCAAATCATTTGGGCTCTAAGGATATGTCAAGACCTCTGCAGTCTTGGTGTATTCTGACAATAGTAACTAAAACCCCAGCAAGGTATAGACCACCATCTTATATCATATACCAAGATAAGGTCAAAAACAGTGATAGCATAGGGAAATTAGGAGTGCAAGGAATAGTTTACCTGTTGTATCAATGGAGAAGTTACCAAACAAAGGAAATACAGCACTACTAGATATAAAATGGATAATTTTGATTATATTAAATTTAAAAGTTTTTGTTCAAATAAAACCAATGCAATCAAAATTAGGATAGCAGAAAACTGACACTTTTTATAAGTGCCTCTGATAAAGGCCTCATTTCTCAAACATAGAAAACTGAGTCAAATTTATAAAAATATAACTCTCCAACTGATAAATGCTTAAAAGATAGGAACAAGCAGTTTTCAGATAAAAAAATCAAAGCTATCTATATAAAAATGCTCTAAATCACTATTGATTAGAGAAATGCAAATTAAAACAACTCTGAGGTACTGCCTTACACCTATCAAATTGGGGAAGATGAAAGGAAAGGAAAGTGACAAATGTGAGAGAGGGTGTAGAAAACTGGAACACGTATGCATTGTTGGAGGAGTTGTGAATAGATCCACTCATTCTGGAAAGTGGTTTGGAACTATTTCCAAAGGGCTGTAAAACGGTGCATGCCCTTTGATCCAGCAATGCCACTATTAGATCTGTATTCAAAAGATAGTTTTTAAAAAGTAAAAAGTAAAAAGACCCATTTGTACATATACATATATATATATATATAGATATAGATATATATACACACATATATTTATACAATCTATCATCTATCATCTATCTATCTATCTATCTATCTATCTATCTATCTATCTATCTACAATGTGTGTGTAACTCTTTTTGTAGTGGCAAAGAATTGAATGAGGGAATGGGATGGAAGACAATTGTGCTAGAAGAAATGATGAGCAGGCTGATTTTAGAAAAAACCTGGAGACTCACACAGAATGACAGAAAGTGAAGTGAGAAGAATCAGCAGAACATTGCTCACAGTAACAGCAATATTGTATGATGATCAATTGTGAATGAATTAGCTGTTCTTAGCAGTACAACGATCCAAGGCAATTCCAAAGGACTCATGATGAAAAATGCTATCCACATCCAGAGAAAGAACAGATGGAATCTGAACGCAAATCAAAATACATTATTTTTATGCTTTTTTTGTCTTTGTCTTCTTTCACATGATTAATATGTAAATATGTTCTGCATAATTGCATAATATAACCTATATCAAATTGTTTACAGTTTCAAGGATGGGCAGGGGAAGTAAAGGAAAGAAGGAGAAAATTTGGAACTAAAAAAATTGAAAAAATGAATACTAAGAATTGTATTCATGTTTAAGTGGGAATAAATAAAATATTATTTTAAAAAATAATTGTTACCTTAGGAAAGTCACTTCATTTATTTGTACCAGTTTCCTTCTGTGTGAAACAATGATAATGCATCTATATTACAGTTGTTTTAAATTTTTTAAATTATGGCTTTTTGGTAATTCAATAATTCTTAAATTACTTCTCCTTGATCAATTTTCCAGGTCATTGTTTTTCTGATGCAATATTTCACACTTTCTTATATATATGCATATATATATATGTGTATATATATATGCATATATATATGTATGTATTTCATTCTTTTGATTGTTACATTGTTTCTTGGTATTTCATAAAATTATTAGCTTCCAGTTGCTGATTCTAATTTTTAAGGAATTATTTTCTTTAGAAATTTAAGAAATTATTTTCTTTATTGAAGCATCGTATATCACTTATTATTTGATCAATTCTCTTTTTAAGTTTTCTTCAGTATTTTTGTGCCTATTTTGCTAAGCTGTTAATTCTCCTTTCATAATGTCCTTGCATTGCTCTTATTTCTTTTTCCATTTTTTCCCTCTACCGTTCTTATTTTATTTTTTTTTTTTTGCTTTCTTTTCTCTCTTTTTAATTTTAGTTTTTCTAGGACATTTTATTTGGCTTGTGTTCAATCTGCATTTTTCTTTGAAGCATTTCTTGTAGATGTTTTCGCACTGTTTTCTTCTGAATTTGCATCTTGAGAAACGCTGTCAACACAGTAGCTTTTTTTATGGTCAGATTCTTTTTATTGTTGTTTGCTCATTTTTTTTTCTAGCCTATTTATTGAACTTTAGATTTTAAATTAGAATTTGGAGGTCACCTGGGAGGGAGGAGGAAGGAGTAAATGTTCCAAATTTTTTTTAACTATACTATTTTTGTAGTTATTTCTGGGGATCTGCAATTTTTGGTCTTTCCAATTTTCTGTGATCTGGCAAAAAAATGTAATCATTGCTTTTGGGATCAGTGCTCTGGTCCTTACCCATGTAGGGTCCTGGTGATCATAACTCTTTTCCTCCCCAGAATTATGACGTGTGCCCAAGTAGGGTCCTTGTTCACTTATGACCACAACCCAGGATTGGACAATGGACAATGGAGTTGCCAAATAGCACCCAGTGCAAGCACATAGTTCCCCTATAATTCATTTCTGACCAGATGTTCAATCTCCATATTGTTTGTGGGTAGTAATTGCTCCTGGTAAAGGGGCTGCTGCTACCACCTCTGAGGCTGCCAAAGTGCACACTTAATGTCACTTCCACACTGCATTCCTGGCCAGCATCCACCCCAGTGCCATAGATCTTTACTTCTGACCTTCTAAGTTGTCTCCAGCTGGAAAACTCTCTCACCCCAATCTTCTATTGCTCATGCCTCTTTAGAATTGGATTCAATGTGATATTTTAAAGTTTTTAGAGGGAAATGTCAGGAAGGCTTGTCTAGAATGCCACCTTTAATCCACCATTTTCTTGGCTCTGCTTCTTCTTATATACTCTATATGTATATTGACTCTTCCCACTAATGTTGTACACAGTAGGAGAGTGTGGCCTGTACTTAAGGGGAGAATGTTTCATAATTATTACTGTTTAAATACCATCTTAGTAAATGCCTTTGCTTTAAGTAAATTGACTCCAGAAGAGAGTATGAGGCTGACGATTTTTTCTTTTCAATTTTACCTCACTTAGGGCCAATTCACTTGCATGTCAAGAAATCACCCTGTGACGTCATTGATTTTCTTCAAAAACAAAGAATGTACAACAAACAACACCTGTAAGTGCATTGTTGAAGACTCACAATAGATAGTTAAGAAGTATGGAGCAAAGAGTGCTCATCTCATGAAAATCTCCATCTTCAAATTCTGGGCAGTTCTGCTGACCATCTCCCATGCCAAGAATGCCCTCCATCTTCATGTTCATCTCTACCTCCTAGTTACCCTATCTTCTTACCTACAGAATCTCAACACACAGCTTGTATACCAATCCATGTCCTTTGATGTCAAGTGCATAGACTACCTTGTATATCTAAGTGATAAAGTTTGTGTTTGAAGAGAACTTTTTTGTTGAATCCCCAGAATTAGAATTATAACAGCCAGTGATTAGGGAGTGGTGGGAAACAATCAACAGTATCCAAGGGAAAGGACCATCCTAAAGAAGAAAGATCTGATCTTCTATGATCAAAGAGAATCAACAGAATAGGAATTTATCAAATTAGATTTATTGATTCGGTTAAATCCTAAGGACTCAGTAGATGGAAAGGAAAAATTCATAGCAGAAAAACATCTAGCAGAGTCAATGTGATCCCACTAAAAGAGGTAGCAAATAGGGGTGTATAAAATGTTGATTTATTTAACAGAATTCCTATATTCAAGAAAATATTGTTTTATGTACAGAATGTTGCTGTCATGTCCCCTTGTGATTTGTCCCATCAAACCTGTTGAGATCCCATACATGCTTGTACTTAATGAGGAAATACAATCTTTTACATGTGTTTATTAGCACAATTTTATTTTCAGTGTGACAATTATGGATTAAACTTAATTCAATTTCATAAACATTAATTATGCACTTACTCTCTGGAAGATACTGTGCTAAGGGATAGAGATATGAAGATGAAATAAGATATTACCTCACCTTGAAAAACTTCATGATGATGATGATGTTGATGATGATGAAAGGAGGAGGAGGAGGAGGAGGAGGAGGAGAGTAGGGGATGGGAGGAAGAGAAGAAATATTTAAGATTTGCTAAGAACTTTATAGATACTTTTTCATTTTATCCTTACAACAACCCTAGTAGGTAGATACTATTTTTATCTCCAGTTCACATATTTGAAAATTGAAACTTAGAAAGGACAGGATTACAGAGTTTGTAAATGTCTGAGATTAAATTTGAACTCAATTCTTCCTAACTCTAGCTATAACACTCTGCTTTGCTACCTAGCTGCCATTTGTTTATTTATTTATTTTGGAGTAAATAGTATTTAATTTTTTCCTATTACATGATAATTTTCAACATTTTTTTTTGCTTTTTTTTTGAGGGCAATTGGGATTAAGTGACTTGCCCAAGGTCACACAGCTAGTTTTTGTGTTAAGTGTCTGAGGCTGGATTTGAACTCAAGTCCTTCTGACTCTAGGGCTGGTGCTCTATTCACTGCGCCACCTAGCTGTCCCGCATCAACATTTATTTTTAATAAGATTTGAGGTTCAATTTTTTTTCTCCAACATTCTATTCTACACCTCCTCTCCAAGATAGCAAGCAATCAAAATGGTCAAGCCTAGAAAGCTGAGGTTTCTATGTTCCTTGGCTAAGGATCATCCAACTGCAAAAGCTCATCAAGTGCAAACTTGGCCACATTGGATTGAGAATCCTTTGTATTTTGTCCCAGTTGTTTTATATTGAATACCATCCACCGCAGCACAAAAGACAAAATAAGGACCCATGACATCACCTATTGTGACAGTTTCCTTAAGGTCAAGTTGCACAAGGTGTACTTCTGCAAACTTATGGAAGGCTGATGTTGGACTGATCTCTTTACCTTTGTACTTCATGATGAATTCCTTGGAAATTTCCTTTGGACAAAGGACAGGATTTCGATTAAGCAGGACTGCTTTGGAAAGCTGCAATTCTGTGATCCACGTAACCTTAGAAGCTAAATTCAACACACTGTAATCCTCTGATGATGAATATCCCGGAGGAGGATTCACAGGTGTTGAAGAAGGTTGAACTGGCAAGTTCTTTTTCAACACCTGAGCAGAGCTAGGAACCTGGGAACTCTGAAACCAATCCTTGTTACCAGACATTTACTTGGGTCATGGTGCAGCCACCCTGGCTGCTTCTTCCACTGCCTCATCCAATGCTGCTGCCCCCATCCCCAAGACCAGGCCAGAAGGTGGGTTGAGGGAAGTGCTCTCCACTTCCATTTTTATGGAAGAGTTTGTGTCCTTCGCATTCACAGTTATGATTACTATGTATTTCCCTACATCCTATTTTCTATCTTTTTATACTTTTCTTTTTCTTTTCACACTGTTCCTCCTCACCAGTGTTTTGTTTCTTGACCACTGCTTCCCCAAATTTTCCCTCTCATCCTTCAGCTCCCCCCTATTTTTTTCTTTTCCCCTTCTCCTCCTCCTTCCCTGAAAGGGAAGATAGATTTCTTTTCTAAATTGATTTGTTTATTTACTTTTAGTTTACAAGATTCAGTTTCGCAATCCTTTGAGTTTCAAATTTTTTTCCCTCCTGCCCCATGGCAGCATGTAATCAAGTATAGGATCTCTTTACCCAAGAGTGTGTAGTATTCCCTCTTTGAGCCAAGTCCAATGAAAGTAATATTTAAACAATGCCTACTTCCTCCCTTGTTTCACTCTACTATAGTAAGTCTTTCATGCTTCTTCATATCATATAATTTACCCCATTCTGACTCCTACTTTCCTCTTCTCCCAGTAACAATCCTTTTTTCCCCACCCCTTAGTTAATATTTTTATCATCACATCAAAGTCAACTTATACTCATAAACTCTTCCTATACTCTTTCTAACTTCCTGAATAGAGTACGGTTTTGTCTTACATTTGAAGATCAAATTTTCTGTCCGGCTCAGGTTTTTCATCAGGAAAGTTTGAAAGCCCCCTATTTCATTAAATGGCCATGTTTTCTCTGAAAGATTATGCTCAGTTTTGCTGGGTAGTCAATTCTTGTTTGGAATCCAAACTTTTTTCCCTTCTGGAGTATATAATATTCCAAACCTGCCAATCCTTTATTGTAGAAGCTGCTCAGACCAGTGTAATCTTGACTATGGCTCTTTGATATTGGAATTGTTTCTTTCTGGCTGCTTGCAGTATTTTCTCCTTGATCTGATAATTCCAGAATTTGGCTACAATATTTCATGGGATTTTCATATTTTGTTCTCTTTCAGGAGGTAATTGGTGAATTCTTCCAATAACACTTTTGCCTTCTGGTTCTAGGATATTGGGGCAGTTTTCTTTGACAATTTCTTGAAGGAGGCTGCTCAGGATCTTTTTTTATCATGGCTTTTGAGTAGTCTAGTAATTCCTAAATCATTTCTCCTGGATCTATTTTCCAGGTCAGTTGTTTTTCCAATGAAGTATTTTACATTTTCTTCTATTTTCAAATTTTTGTTTGAATGATTCTTGATATCTCATAGAGTCATTAGCTTCTACTTGCCCAATTCTAATTTTTAAGTAATTTTTTTCTTAAGTTAAGATTTTTACCTTCTTTTCCATTTGGTCAGTTCTACTTTTGAATGAGTTGTTTTATTCAATTAATTTTTGTGTTTCTTTTTCCAATCTGTTGATTTTTTCTCATAATTCTCTTGCATAACTCCCATTTCTTTCCCCAATTTTTCTTCTACATCTCTTACTAGATTTTAAAAATTCTTTTGGAGCTCTTCCAAGAGCACTTGAGACCAATTCATGTTTCCCTTTGAGGCTTAGCATGTAGGCATTTTGACATTGTTGTCCTCTTCTGAGTTTGTGTTTTGATCTTCTCTGTTGCCATAGTAGATTTCTGTGCTTAGGGCTCTTTTTTCTCCCTCATTTTAAAAAGTTAAGCTCTGCTTCTGGGGTATAGGGAAACTTTCCTAAGCTTCTTTCACTGGGGGGTCAGGAGTCTGGTCACTGGCTTTCTGTACTGGGGACTTTAGGGCTGGCAGTTTGTCCACTGGGTTAGGATGGTTCAGCCTAGTCATGCCTATTGTGCCTGTTTTCCAGGGCTGGTAGTTTGTCTGCTGCACTGTGGCTGGAGGCCTCACACCTATCCTGTTGTGTCACTAGCCTGGTGAGCCAGAACCTCAGGGCCTCAGTTGCTGATCTGTGCTGTGGCTAAGAGCCTCCTGCTGGCTTGCCTGGGAAATGCCTGTGCTGCCATTTTACCAAAGTAAGACTGACCTTTCCTCAAATGCTTCTAAAGACTTATCTTGGGTTGGAAAATTGCTTCACTCTCTCCTTTAGAGGCTTGTTTTAACATTGTTACTGAGGGAAACTGGGGAGAATTCAGGCAACTCCCAGGCTTATCTCCACCATCTTGACAGCTGCTTTTAATTGAAGAAATATGTCATGCATAAATAAGCATAATGCAAATTAGAATGTAAGTGGAAATGTAACTACATTTAGAAACAGAATATCTGAGTTCAAATCTTACCTGGGCCTTTTAATTTCATGGCTATAGTTGCCATCTGCAGTGATATTTGAACCCAAGAATATAAAATCTGACATTGCTTCCATTTCATCTTTGCCAAAAGTTGATGGGACTGATGAGGTGTAGGCCTGGGACCCTGCCTGAGTTCTCCTTGAATCTTTGAGGTACAGGCTCTAGGAAACACCTTGAAGTCTGATTGAATCTTCCCACTTTCATGAGGCATTTGCAGAGGCCATAAGTATTTCATTGTGGCTGGAGCCAAACCTCTGTTACTAGCCTGGCCCTCCATTGTCCATCTGCTTCCAACCCTTGAGTCTATCAAAATATCAATCCACTCTTGCATTGACCTCATTGACTCCTCCCGAAGACCTTCCCCAAACTCCTCCTCCAGACCACCCCTGGATTCCTCTGCATATATAAGAATCCCATCTCCCTTCCATGTGGTGTGAGAGCTCCACAGAAGGCCCTAGCACAGACTTATTCTGTGAAAGACTTACTCTGTCCTGCTTGCCCAATGCAAGCATCACAGATACCTAGGCTCCTTAAGAGTCTACCCAATATGGCAAACTATTAATAAACTGTACTTTTCTTGGGCTGAGAAGACTTGAGTCAAATTCTTTTGGCAGGACTGAGCGTGTTGATATTTTAGGGTTTCAGGCAACCCTAACCCTCTTTGTGGGTAAAACTCTTCAGGACCAGTTGCCAAGATCCAAGTTTTTTGGATGTTAAGCTTCAAACCAACTTTTACATTCTCCTCTTTCACCATCTTCCAGAGACTTCCCAATTCTTCTTCACTTTCTGCCATCAGAGTATATAATCTGCATATGTGAGATTGTTGATATTTCTCCCAGAAACCTTAATTATGGCTTTTGATTCATCCAGTCCGACATTTTGCATGATATATTCTGCATAAAAGTTAAACAAATAATGTAACAATATACAGTCTTGTCATACCCCTTTTCCAATCTTAAACCAATCAGTTATTCCATGTTTGGTACTAATTGTCACTTCTGCACACAGTTTCCTCAGGAAACAAGTAGGATGATCTGGTACTCTCGTTAAGGACTTACAACATTTTGTTGTTATTCACACAGTCAAAGGTTTTGATTTTGAAAAAGGACAGTTGAGGTCCCCACTAGTAAGTTTTGCTGTCTATTTTTTTCTGTAGTTCAATAAACTTCCCTTTTAAGAATTTGAATGCCAGTGCACTGAGTGGAGCCAACCTGCAGAGGACAATGAAGTGGGAGTTAATGGATGAACTCAGGGATGATCACCAAATTGAAAGAAATGTGTCTGGGCATCAACTTTCTTTAACAAAAAAGCAATCAGGGTGGGTGAGTTTCACTCAGTGGTCATACAATTATCAACTCAGTGAAGTGAGAGAGAAAGAGAGAGAGTGAGCTGCAGATTTCTTACTATGAATATTTTTGTGCACTTCAAGGTTTTATACCTGTACTTGTTGTGAGAGCCAAACTGAGGCTGGGGGTGCTTGATTTAAATTCAAACCACTTCAAACTCCTGGAAAGGGCACTTTTGCTTAACACCCTCAGGATAAATAAAAATTTGCCCTCTATTGTCATCAGGAGTCCACATCAACCAGGTTTGGGAGATTAGCTTCTGATAATTATAAAGCCTATTCTAAAAGGCAAATTCCTACAATTAGATCCAAAGAAGTGAACATACAATTATGTAAAACTATTAAAGGGTGTTTAAATGTATCTACTGCACTGAGGAACCTGGAGCTTCGGGGAATATATTTAAGAGAACAATATCGTGAACAACAATGAGCAAATCAGCTTCTTTGGTACATCTATCTCTAGCATATTGTCCAATTGGAGATGGAGGTTTAGAAACTGTTAAAGTGCTAAGATGTCAGTAATCCTCAAGACTACAAAATACTCAGGGTGTAATCTGACTTGTCATGGAGTGCTACACCTGGTCAATATCTTAAAGCACCAGCCCATAGAAGGACATGAGGATATGTGAGCTGAGAGTCTTCACTATTGGAACCCTGATCTAGATGGCATAGTTGGCTTGCAGCACATCTCAATCAACTGCAACACGCTTATTGGTGATCAGGGTGCCAGTGCTTTTGCAAAATGTCTTTGTGAGCTTGTGATCGAGAGGACTTGATCTGCAACAGTGTGGAATTAGTGATGAGACAGCTAAAACTCTACCACCTGCCCTGAGAGGAAATACAACTATGATGGTTCTGGATATAATTTTTAAAAAGTCACTAGTTGATCATTCTTTGATTAAAGTAGTTATTGACAGAGCTAACCAGAATGGAGAGGGTACTAAATAAAAGGAATAACAACAATGAAACCTCTACAGGAATAAAACAGCTATGTAGTAAAGATTCTTATACCACAGAGTCATTACCACCTGGCTTCCTTCCCAGCACACTGTAGAATGTGCCAAGAGGAGCAGGGGATTTCTACTGATTAAAATTCAAGGTTTACCTTGACCAGTTCAGCGAATGGATTTTCCATAAAAATAACTATGGAGACCTTATCATGCTCACAAACAGAAGAGTCATAACACAATATTTTAGAACCTCTTATTGAAAAAAAAAACTAGCCTAACACCATACAAAATAAATGAAATACAGGAGAAGCTGGGAGAATGCATAGAGTAACTAGACTGACAAATGAGTAACTGAGTTGGAACTTGAAAATTTTTGGTTGCAAAATAAAAATTTCTCTCTATTTGAGGTTTTTCATGCACAGTCACTGGAAATCATGATTTTGGAAGATGATAGTGGTTTGGGCAGAATTGAGATATCTTTCCCAAAGTTCCATACCTTTTTGGATCTCCTAAAAGATGCTGGCATTAGACAACTCACTATAGTAGCTGGTATAAATCAATAGGATTTTGATTTCCTTACCTAGATCATCCCCAGATGAACTCTACAATTAAAGCTATACTTAATAGAAGAAAAGAAGGGACTTGAAGAAAGGCCAGAAACCTAATCAGAATAGCCCAGGACAAATGCAGAGCACAGAAAGTTATGGTGATGTTAGAACATCACCTCTTGATACCTTCCAGTTTTCAATTTCTACTGAGGAGGCATGATCTTATCACAAAGAAGTTCAGGTAATCAAGGGAACTGATCATCAACAGGTTCCTCCCAAATAATTTGCTCCCACGACATCATTATCATTTTTAGTAAATGTGATCATTGAATCTCAAGATCAAAAACAAGAAGAGGAATCTTCCAGAAATAGTAGAAGTTCCTCAGAGAAAAGTGCCAGAACGAGTGAACATACCTTAAAACATTTGTCAAAGAAACTGTCCAAAAGTTGTTCTCATTCCTTCTCTGAGTCTGATAAGCCAGAAATGCAAGATACATAAGCACACCCTTTTGTCTCATGAAAAATTAAAAATCTAGCTTTGAAAAAATGTAGTCTTGCTAGGAAAGAGACAGGAGATGTGATAGCAATATCTAACAAAGATAAAAATAAACACAATACATCAGCACATTCTAAGAGTGAAACACTAGTATCTGATTTTGAAATTCCAGAAAATATACATTCTCTACTAAGTACATGACTCAGGTCTAGATATTTGAAATTATGTCTTGCCCTAAAATTTTCAATAAACTTTGAAGGATAGACCTGGATACTATTTGAGAAACTTTACTTTACTTTATAACGATGAAATTTTTGGTGTGTATGTCCTCCTCATAGTATGAATGTTAGAATGGGATTTTGTTACAAATAGTCAGATCCCTAAAGGATCTTTGATTTTCTCAGCTTTCACGAATCTTTTTTTTTAAGAAACAACATATTTTTCACTTACATGTAAGAATTTTAAACTTTTTTTCTTTTTGGAATTTTTAGTTCCAGGTTCTCTGCTCTGACCCCTGCCTGAGAAGGCAAGCAGTTTGATGTGAGTTATGCATCTATGTTTCCATTGTTGGCTATCTTGTGAATGAAAACACAGAAACTTTCCCCAAAAATGAAGTAAGAAAAGGAAAAAAAAAGGTAATTTGAACAGCAAAAAAAAATAAAAATAAAAAAATAAAATAAATCAATAAAAGGATGCAGATGCCATACCACTCGGTTCATATATATTTAGTATTGGTATTACTTCATTGTCTATGGAACCTTTTTAGCAATATTTAGTTTGCTTCCTTATCTCTTTTAATGAGGTCTGGTTTTGCTTTTCCTTAGTCTGAGATAAGGTTTGCTGCCCCTGCATTTTTTTT
>CM053581.1:378671052-378690608 GCA_028627135.1 Pseudochirops cupreus | reverse complement strand
AAAAAAAAGGAGTGGAAGCAGTGAACATACACAAATTTTTTAGGAGTATGACTGAGCAAGGGAGGAGAGATATAAGATGTTAGTTTGAACAAATGATAGGGTCTACTGAAGGTTTTGTCTTGTTTGTTTGAAGGCAGTTGGGATAACAAGAGGTTGATGATTGGAACAAGAGAGAATAATTGAGGTTTTGATGTGCTGGAAAAGAGCAGAAAGTTTTGTACCAAAGGTTTCACATAGAGGGGATGATCTTGACAAGGAGAAAAAAAAAATGCTATCAATGTCATAGACTGGGAGAGAAGAGGATAAAAAGGGGTTGGATGTGAAAATAATAAGGGAAGAGAAAGCTCATAGTAAATGATAGTAATTTTCTCAGTAAAAGAAGAGACCTTTAGACAAGAGAGTGGGGAAAAGGGTAGATTTGTGGAATGAAGAGAAAATCTGTAACAGTTTATGTGTGGAGTAGTATCAATTAGGAAGGCAATTAGTAATCAATTAGGAAGGCATTAAAGGATTGTCTTGCTGCAGTGAGGACCTAATTGAAATTGGATAACACAAATTTGTAGAAGGAAATCCTGAATACAAAAAGAATGAAAAACACAAATACATAGTGGAAATTCTAGATCGCTTTCATCAGCAATTCAATGAAAAATTCAAAACATTAAGGTGAAAAAGAAATCACAGCATTGTAAAGGGCCAAATAATTCAATATAAATGAAAAAAAAAAATCTCAATGGCTTGAGAAGCAAAGAGACTTCCAAAAGAGAATGTCAAAAATGAGTATAACTTCAAGAAATCCAACACAGTGAAAATACAAGTTGAATCAAATGAGGTATTAAAAGCTTATGTACTCTTGATAAGTAAGGAAAAAACAGCTCTGTCAAGTGAAATGATTGAAACTCTAGCTTCTCTGCTTAGCTGGAAAATGGTAGGGCCAGATTTTACACACACACACATACACACACACGCACACACACACATATACATATGTTTGTGTGTGATCATTAGCTTGAATACTTCTCAGTTGCACTTGGGATTTAAGTAAAGTCTTTTTATCAGCTTCCTCTCAAATGTGAGCCTGATTACATCTTTTTAAACAGAAAATACCTCATAATTACAATACTGCTAAAATAGGAGAACCATGCTGGCTACTTCAAATACTGATCAATGAACTTTATGAGACGTTGGCAACCTATATAATTTCCAAGTCAATTATATATGGTTTGAGGAGCAGAGATGCTTTAGGTGCCCTTCACCATCATAATGGTTATGCTGCTTTTTATTAATTTTATGAAGTCTGTGACTCCCTTTATGTTTATGTCTTTTTCATGTTATTAAAATATATTAGAGATACAGTATAGTGAGACTTATGGAGTTTTTTTTTAATTTCCACATGGAAGATTTTTCTTTATCTAAAACATACCTCAATTATGATAATATTAAAAACGACTTGTAAAAAAAAGGAAATTAGGCAGACAAATAAATTGAGAGAAAATGAACATTTATTACTTGGTTTTTAAAAGGAATTTTTTTTGCTATCCTTTTATTTACATCTCCAAAATGTTTCCATGCAACCCTCCCAGCAAACCAACCCACAAAATAAACAGTAATATGATTAATCATTTATAAAACACTTATTATGTGCCAGGCATACTTGATGGAAAATTAGATATGTTTTTATGGACATTTGATTTAAGGCCATTATGAATGTGGTTAATCTGAAACCAATGATTATTTCTTCTACTTAGAAGTAAGCATGGCTTCCCAGTTAAAGAAGTTCAACCAAAATAAATTGTTAAGCACTTTATATATTTGAATAGTATCAGTCTGTATGACTCCACCTAAAATGCATTATGTAGAACTTTCATCTCAAAGACTTTTCCCCATTGATTTCAAAATGTCATCTGGATTCAGTAAATCCAAAATTCTTAATGTATACCTTGCAAAGTGAGAGAGCAAAATTTCAGAGCTTGAATTCTGTAGTCAAACTGAATAAATGAACAAAGTTGATATTTACCTAGCTCATGGTGACTGTTTCCTCTTTTTTTGTTAATTTGTTTCCCTAGCACAATGTCAGAAACATAGCAGGTACTTAAAATTATTTGTGGTTTGAAACTATTTTAATACCCATCATCATGTCAAATATTCATAATTTCCAAGCCATGTGGATCTTTAATCCAAGTGAACTGAAAAAAATTTATAGAGGTCAAGCCCTGAAACTCAAAATCATGTGAGAGTAGGATGAGGTACAAGTCATTCCTGTTGTCCTGTCTGCTATTTGAGTGGTATTAAGGATACTTCCAGTGATTCTACAGAAGATAAGCTTATATTCTGGCACTTTTATTTAACTATGGAAATCATTTGTTTTATCTGTCTGTACATCAGTCTGTGTAACATTAAATATAAAAGAATAATGACTTGATGTGGACTATTTTTAATTGAACTATAGTGAAAAAGTGTGGAGAGAAACCAATCATTTAATGAAAATAATGGTGATACAGAGGCAATGTGACCTTAAGCATAGAAAGTTGGCCTTAAACACAAGCAAAAGCTCAAGCTTTTCCTCTGACATACCAGCTGTGTGATCCAGTGTAAGTCAATTCACCTCAATACTCTAGGCTAGAGGTGTCAGACATATATGGTCCCAGGATGCACACAGTATACAAAATTTCAGAGTATGACCTAAACCAGATTAAAATGTACTTAGGAAATAGTCAACAAGATAAATAAAAATATAATATAGTATGCACTTGTCATCTTCTGGGTGAGGGAATAATGGGAATTGAATGAACCACATTGATTCCATCTTGTGATTCAATTCTGGATCTAAATAAATTTTCTTTCTGTTCAATTATGTGTCTATTCCAATTTCCATCCTACGAGAAAACTTTATTCAATTATGGGAATTGTGAGGAAACTAGTGCATCGTTTGAACCTAATCCTGCGTGATTGGCAAGCTGGACAACCTCTACCTGTTACTTCAAGAACTTTAATTAAGGATTTAGGTTATGCTGGCCAGAAACCCACTCAGATATGAATATTGATGCAAGGAGTTTTATCACAATTTTACATCCTCTCCTATCTCTCGCAGTCTGATCAAGTTCATGTTTATCATTTCCATGACACTGTCTATCCTCATCCTCTGTTGTCCCCTTTTCCTTTTGCCTTCAATGTTTCCCAGTATCAGGGTCTTTATCAACGAGTCCTGTCTTCTCATCATGTGGCCAAAATATCTAAGCTTCAGCTTCAGTATTTGACGTTCCAGTGAATATCCTGAATTAATTTCTTTAAGTATTGACCCATTTGATCTCCTCCCTGCCTAAGGGAATCTCAAAAGTCTTCTCCAGCTTCATAAATCAAAAGTGTCAATTCTGCAGCACTCAGCTTTTCTTATAGTCCAACTCTCACAGCCTTATGTTGAAACTGAAAAGACCAAAGTTTGAATATGTGGACTTTTGTTGGCAAAGTGATGTCTCTACTTTTTTGTATGCTGTCCAAATTTGCCATAACTGGCATGCTATGGTCCATGAAGTTCATGAAGAATTGGACGTGACTGAACAACTGAATGACAAAAACAACAAAGCAATTCACATATGTTATCTGAAAAGTGATCCTGTGTTGGTCAATAACATATTGCTTCCCAATACAGAGAAGATTAGCATGGCCCCTGCTCAAGGATGACATGCAAATTCGTGAAGCGTTCCATATTTTTGTGGAACTGAATCTTGTAAACTAAATGTAAACAAGCAAATTAATAAAGACAAAAAATAACTTATTGTTTCCATGTTCCTTTGATTGAATACAGATGTTTGAGAGGAGTGGGACAACTCTTTTTCTGATTTCAGGGAATTGAGCCTGTTTATTCTCTTCTTCCCAACTTGTAAAGCTCCCAATTCTTTCTCCAATTTTCTTTTCATTAATTTTACTTTATTAATTGTTTTAAATGCAAAAAAAACCCCAAAAGCAGTCTGTCTCCTCCTGTATTCAGGGTCCATTGCCAAAGCTGAGGATGCCTGGTTCTATTTGTCATGGAATTAGCATGCATTGCTTAATAAACTGATAGGCTCTGAAGCTTAATGCTTTGTTTCCTCAGTCATTTCATCTTTTACCTTCCACAATAGCCAATAGCCCCCATTTTAGTGGCCCCTGTTTTTCTTTCAGTTTGACATTCCTGAGCTAGGCAACTCCCTAAGATGATAAGTTACAGAAAAATGTGTCAAACTACATTGACAAATGAAGTTCTATCAACTAAGAGTTTTCTGTATCAATGAAATAAGAAAGTCTAGTGATGATGATAATGAGAAGTAACAATATTGATAATAACAATCCTGTCCTTATTAATTATTGTAAAACCTTAGCTTAATTGCTCACTCATGGTTATTTACTGAAAATATTAAAAATAGATTCACAGATAGGGACAATGCTAGAGTTTTTGATGAAACATGAAAATTGTATTTAAAACATGCAACCAATACAATAATGTCAGGAACAATAGATAAAAATGTAGCAACTTTCAGGCAGATGATTTAAGCTTCTTATGTCTTTGTACTTCCTTAAACTCATCCTCACCACTCCTGAATAGTCCTGAATGTGGTTTTTAAGTTTTTAAGGCAGCGGTTCTCAACCTGTGGGTTGGTTGCGCCCCCTTTGGGGGTCAAACGACTCTTTAACAGGGGTCACCTAAGACCATCAGAGAACACATATTTCCCATGGTCTTAGGAACTGAGACACCGCTCCTCTATCCATCTCCTAGCGAGTAGGCCCACATGCAGATACAGCCACATATGAGTATTAAAGGGGTGGCATTAGGAAGGTTGAGAACCACTGCTTTAAGGAGAAAGTTTTTGAAAACATCATATTAGCTCCTTGATATATGTGAATGACATCAAGTTGTATGACTCCACTGAAAAGTACATTACATGACTACATCACCTAGAAAAACTTCCTCTATTGATATAAAAATGTCATTTGCATGCAAGTGGAAAATTCTTAATGTGGGCCAAGGAAGTATAGAAACTGAAGTTTTGAGCTTGAGAATTAAATCACTCAATGAAGGCAATTCTTTATGTCTGATCTTTTCTAGGGAAGATATACTTACCATAAAAGAATCAAGGAAAAAAAAAACTTATATTGAGTGTTTTTCAAGGCTCATTTCTCCACACAAATGAAATAAAAGGTCCAGGGATAAGGATGATGATGTGGAGGAGGAGGAAGAGGATAATCATGAAGTTAAACTTTAATGAGTAGAACACATTGTATAATTGTAGTATCAGTCTTAACATATACTTTTGACAGATAAAACTGGGCAATAATAGCAATCTGTGCAATGTTAATAAAATGCAGGGCTCAACACTGCAATATATCTCACTTGTCAAAAGGGAGAGAAGTGATTGATAGATGTTCTCAGAGAAGAGGTTAAATAAATAAGGTGAAATTTGCAGAAATATTTTTAGAGTAGTCCTCCCTTCATAAGATAAAAGACCGACAACAATCATACAATTGTACGCATGTTAATTATAACCAAAAGTATCTTTCTCTAGACAGAGCCTATGAAGCAGTTAGGGTCCAAAAGTGAATTCAGAAATTTACACTTGATCTACAATCACATAAACTCAGCCAACAATATGATAACAAAGAATCATTGAATAAATAGTGGAGTTTTACTGAAGTTGGTGACCCAAGATAAGGTCACTTGCCCCCAGAAGTTATAGAAAGGTTCTCCTCAAAGAGTACAAATTTAACAGCTGATGTAGATTGTACAATGAAGTGGTCAAGACCTTGCAATAGAGAACCGCAGGTGGGAAAATTTTAGCAACTACCAAATACTTAGAAACCATTATCTGGTGGTTAGAAGTATACATAAGAAATTCAGCATCCTTTATAAACTCACAAATGACAAATCCCTCCACTACATATAAAACTCCCAAAATATCCTTGAGAATTTGGTAAGTAAACTATCCAAGAACCAGAGTATCATTATAAACAGAACTGTTGCCCAAATTTGCCCAGGCATAAAATTGATCCATAAAAATTTATGAGCAATGTTTTTATAGATATTGACATACTGAATACTCATAATCCCCAAACTACAAGAAGTGAAAACCTTCTTAAAATGAAAAGACCTAGGGTAAGAAATGAAAATTATGTGGGAACAGGATGAATTGTGTCTTGTCTGATACCGGAATTGTACCTAAGATACTTTCATTGAATCTACCAAAGATGAGCTTATATCTCAAAACTCTCATTCAGTTAAAAAAATGACTGTTTCATCCACTTACACAATAATCCACAGAATATTAAAAATAAAATAATAACAATATAGTCATTTATCATCATACCATTTTCCTGAACCAAGTGCTTATTATGAAATAATATTGTATTTCTCCCAGCTGACGATTACCAAAAATATAATTTGTGGGAAGTTTAGTTTCATTCCTTTTTTTAAATAGAGCCCCTACATAGATGGCCTCTTGAACTCCCTCAGTGCCCCCTAATTATGTGACATTTTTCAAAGGGAGATTTCCTACAATTCCATTTATAAGGACAGAAAGAGAATGAATTCTCATTTTAAGAAAATAATCCTAAATTATTTTAAAAGAAAGTTCAGGGTGTTATGGTAAAAATAGCAAAGATAAGAAAGCACAGACTTAAATTTTGATTCCAAAACTTACTAATTGTGCATCCTGGGACAAGTTACTTAACTTCTCTAAAGTTCAGGTCTTTCACATTGAGGGATAATAACAGCACTTCATTACCTATATTATAATATGTTTAAGAGAATCAAATGAGATAATGCATGGAAAGTAACTTCAAAGTAATATAAAAAATGGCAGACATCCTCTTGTCATAATAAGCCTCACCCTTGTCATTATACTCATCATTAATTTATCACTTTTATTAAATTTTTTCATTAGTGTAAATTTTATTTTATTTTATTTTATTTTGGTATTTTGGTATATATTCTAAAATGAGAAGCAAGTGATTTTGATAATCACATGCTATTTTTTTTCCCTTTGGCATATGTGCATGTGGTGTGAGGAGAGGAGGTGTAAAAACAAAGGAAAAAGATTGCTCCCTGATGTAAAGGGAGTTTTTGGCCTACATTTTATAAGTAATTGAACAAGTCAGAGATCTAGTAGGAACTAGATAGAGAATTGCTGTTAAGTCCTTGGAAAGTTTTAATTGGGCAATTTCAAGCCTTCCCTTCTTTCCCCAAGTCTCTAAAAATCAGTTCCCACTCAACTGAGGCCTATGCCTCATGATTTCCTGCAAAATTCAAGGTTATTTGCTAGAATGTTCTTCTTGCCTCTTCCTTAGCTCACAACTTCTGCCCTATCTCAAAATATTTTTTATATCCTTCTTCATCATTTCCTCCTGCCTCTGACGAAAATATGATTCTTTTCTTTACCAAGATCAACCTGTTTACAAATGCCTCAATTCTGGCCTCTCCTCACTTCTTCTGTAGGTTGTCCGTACTGTAATCTCTTCTTCCACCCTAGTCTTCAGTATTTCCTTATATGTTTCCTTATATGTTCCTTCTTTGCCACGTACAAAAAGATCCAAGTTTTTTCTGTCCCCAAAACAAACAAAAAATAACCCTCTCCAGATTAGGGCTTCTTAACATGGTGTCACAAAAATAGTGCGACTAATATTATGTCTATTTTACACATGACAATATGAGGATCACAGGGGTTAAGTGACTTTCCCAGGGTCACATGCTTAGTAAGTGATACAGTGAAGAATTGAACCTGGGTTTCAGTTTCTTGGTCCAATTCCCTTTTGATGATTCTATGTTCCCTCGAAGAAGTCTAGTACTTGTGCTGTGAATTATTTTATTATTTTTGCCTACAGATTTCCTTAGGAGGGTCTGCCTGATTTCTACTGCAAATGTGAATAATTTCTCACACCTTTTTTTTTGGTTGTTGTTGGATATAAATCACAATAAACACATAGAGAATGGGAAACTGGAAATGACCTACATAACTGTACCAGTGTAATCAATGTCACATAGTACTGAACCCAGACAACTATGATGATGAGGTGTTTTTCATGGGCATATTTGAATTGGGAGTTACCTAGACTTATTTATATAAAGGCTAGAGAATTCACTTTCTCACCTTTGTACTGGGTGTCTTGGAATGCTGCAAGTCACAGTTACTTTAACAATAGCATTGTTTCCATTTGTTGGCATTGATAACATGGAAATAGGACCATTTCCAAATTGATATTAGAATGACTGAATCAAAGCCCTGAATGTGTACATGCAAATTACTTCAGGTTATAAGAAAACCATGTGGGAAATGCAAGAACTCCAAACCCCTTACTAATTTTAACTTAATATAGCTCACAATTTTGAAATAATAGGAAGATCTCAAGAGTAATAATGATATACAGCCACAAACAAGTTTTGAGTAATAGCATAGTTACTCTGTTCCTCAGTCTAGATTAAATTTGTTTTGCAAATAAATATATGATCAAAAATAAAAGAAGACAGCATTATTTCTTTCACTATCAGTCCACAGATAGTCTCAGTCTCTATTCATTAAGTCTGGCTTTATTCTGAAATATTTATTTCAAAAATTGAAATAGCTTCATGTTACTATAGTTCAAATCTAATAAAGGCAAAACTTCAGAATTATATAGCTCCTTTGTCTCTAAGGTGTTTAAATCACTTTATATTCATGATTTTGGTGTTTTTCACAAAATTTATGTAAGGTGGAGAAATTAAAATTATCAACTTTTTCAAATGACCTTGGGAGCTTGCTAACTTAGCTATCTTTGAAAATATCATAGTTATTAACTGAAATCCAATTATTTTCTAGTCCAAGGATTTTTAGCAAGGGGTCTAAGAATCTGTTTAACCTTAATATTCTGATAGCAAAATTCCAATGACATTGGTTTCCTTTGTGATTTTATGTCTTTTATTTTGTATATTTAAAAAACATGATTCTGAGATGAGCTCCATAGGTTTCAGCAGACTACAAAGGAGCCCAAAATTCATTAAAGGAAAACAACTTCTGATATAGCTGCTTCAAATAGGGTAAGAGGAGAGGACAATGACTCACCCCTTTTCCATTCATCTCTTGCTGGAGTAGACAGGACTCAATAAGTCAAGTTGAGGAATGGATTTGTTGTTGTTAATGGGGACAAATACTAAAAAATGATCAGATTCTTAATAGGAGTTATTTCTATTTCCATCGGTACTCAGAACTTGGAGATGATAAAGGTACATTATGATGCAACTTCCAACTATCCTCAGGAAGGAACTGAAGAGTAGGCCTAGCAAGAAAGATCATGAATACAAACATGTAACCTGACTAGAATTACAGTAGTGGGCAAAGTTTAACAAGAGTTTTGGGGGGTTTCTGGACTTTTCCATTGCCATTTTTGTTCCCATTAGACATAAAAGGTCCTCTGTTTCCCCATGGATATTTTTCTTTCACCTTCTTGTTCAGGGCTTTTGCATTTCTTTAGTGGCTTCACAAGTGACCCCACTAAGTTTAAGGTGTAAAAGAGTTTTTAATTCCCTATTATTCTCCTTTCAGAAATATGTATGTCTCTCCTATTTTTTTTGCATTATTGTTAACAATTGTATTACCAAGTTGAAGTCATTTTAATGAATTTATATCTTTGTAATTGAACTAGATATTTCCTTGGTAATTTCTACTCAATATTTCTCATTAGACACTTCTTTCTGTCTCTCTGTCTCTGTCTCTGTCTCTCTGTCTCTGTCTCTCTGTCTCTGTCTCTCATTTTAAAGGAGTTCAGCACTAAAAATGGCTTTTTGAACATTACTGAATATGCCCCAAATCAAAACATAGTAAGTCTTAATAGATTTGGAGTGAACTTATGGCATAAACAGTTTTATTGTTCTTTTTTATAGGAGTTGCATGTATAGTGTTTATCAACTATTTCTTTACTTTTATAAAATGATGAAATAGTTAGCACAAACACAAGTGATTTTCTAATATAAGTAAGTCAAATCAGGACTAGAAGTTCACATTTTCCTGGGTACTACTGTACTCAGCAGATTCAGTTATATCTTTACGATGTGTGTGTGTGTGTGTGTGTGTGTGTGTGTGTGTGTGTGATTTTACATTGCTATCTCTAAAACATTATGTTTGAAGAAATCTTGTAACATAGTAGGTAAAGTACTGGGTATGAAACCATCAAGATTTTGGTTCAAATCCCACCTGGGATGTTTACAAGCCATGTAATCCTTGGAAAGTAATTTTACCCCTCTGAACCTTGTTTTCCTTTTGTACAAATTGTGTAGATAAAAACATAGATTGTGGTGAGGATCAAATGAGGCAATCTATGTAAAATGCTTTATAAGCCCTAAAGAGCTACATAAATGAAAGCATTTTTATTATTGAAAAGAACATATTTTCTGAGAGCTGAGTATATTTCTCACAGGAATAAGTAACACCATATAATGGAAGATGATACAATACTATACAATGTGATATAAGCATTAATGTTTCATGTGTTGTAATGCATTATGAACTTCCTTTGGGAAACACTCACTTAATATGAACTATGTTAGACAACTTGCAAAATGTAATAGAAAGACCATTTATAATATATTATATCCAAAAACTTTTAATGAAAATAAAATCTTTCAAGTGAAACCTGATTTTCCAAAGAGAAAACATTTTTCTGAAAGTATATGATCCTATGGTATTTAGTTTCATTCATTTTCTTCTACAATTATTTATTATCTTTCTAGTGTGTTCAAGGTACTAGGCAGCTAGGTATCAGCAGTGGATATTGCATTGAACCTAAAGAAAGGGAGACCCAAATTCCAATTCCTCCTCAAACATTTACTAGGCCTTGGGCAAGTCACTTGAGCTCTTTGCCTCAGTTTCCTCAATTGTAAAATGAAGATAATGATAGAACCTATCTCACAAAGTTGTTACATGGATCAAATGAGATATTTGTGAAGTGTTTAGAACAGTGCCTGGTACTTAATAAATACTTAGTTCTACTCTTACTCTTACTCATTCTAGGTTCTTGTTTTTGCCATAACTTTTTGTATATGAAGTAAATAAAAATTAATAATGAAGAGCACCAGAAACTGGCAGGATCAGAGAGAAAGTGTGCATAGGAAGTGGCGCTTGTGGTAAGCCTTAAAGTTATTCAAAGAGACTAAAGACTTGACTGGACACAAATCAAAGAATTTGAGAGTTTAAACACTTAGGCCAAAATACAAACAAACAAATGGTTATTTAACTTCTACTTGAAGAGCATCAGTGAGAGAGAACCCAACTGATCAGCGTTCAAGGCAGCCCATTATACCTTGGGCTAGATGTAATGCTTAGGTAGATTCTTTTCACATCAAGACTGAATTTTTATCTGTGCATCTTTAAGCCATTGTTCCTGGTTATGCCATCTGGGGTCAAAAGAATTTAATCCCTATTTCACAGCAGTCCTTCAAACATTTCACAGTTGATATTATGTCTTGTTGAGTCTTCTCTTCTTTAGTTTAAATACCCTCAATTCCCTTCATTGATTCTCATGTGATATATACTGAAGACTATTCACTACCTCCAAGCTGAGTCATATCAGTTTTGCTGCTCTCAGCATTAACAAAACCAAAAATTAAAAAAAAAAATAGAAAATACAATTAAATGGAAGGTTGGCAAATAAGTTCACCTTGGAGAAAAAAAAACGAAAGAATTGACAGCATTTATCATATTGTAAATAAAATGATAACAAAATGGTATTTCATAGAACATTCAGCCATCTCATATTGCAGTGAACATGAGAAATCATTTTAAAAAGTACTTCATGAAAATAATTGTATTTTACACATCAACATCAATTACAGAAAAAGAAGAGGCAGAGAAATCATAAAAAAAGAACTCAGTAAGACCCTCTTAATTAAGTCAATGTATGTTTTGATGCTTGGAGATTTCAGTGTAAAGGTAAACTTGATGTAAGATACAAAAAAAAAATACAGATTGAATTATGTAGATGAAGAATAAGGAAAGAAAGAGATCAAAGACTTGGAGATTACATAGGAGTCTCATGTTATGAAACATGAATTCATTTTTTGAGAAAAGAAGCAGAAGATGTTGGATGTGGGAAGCACCAAATGATATCACAAAAAATGAAATTGATTATGCTTTGACAGTCTCAAAATGACTTGTTATTGAGGTGTCAGTCATTCCTGAATTGATTTCTAACTATAAAACTCTAGGCGTGCATAAACATACATTCAGATCATCAAATTGTTAGAGAGAATCAATCAATTAGTGAATACATCTGAACATGTCACTTTTTTACTCAATAACTTCCAATGGCTTGCTATTGCTTTCTGGATCAAATAATAACCCCTATTTGACCTTTAAAACACCTTTACAAGTTGACTCCAACCTATCTTCCAACCTTGCTATGAATTACCTTTATTATCTTTACTCTTTTACTCTGGAGTCCAGCCAGACTGGCCTTCTTGTAAATATTCATAAATATCACTCTAATTCCCATCTCTGTGCCTTTGCACTGTCTATCCTCTGGACCAGAGATACATTCACTCCTCATCTTTATCTCTTAGATACGTAGTTTCTTTCAAAATTCAGATAAACTTACAATTTCTACATGAAATTTTCATTCATGCTCTAGATATTAGTGCAATCCCCCCCCCCCCATTCTGCTTATCTGTATAAACAAATGTGTATGTGTGTGGGTGGGAGTAAGGGAGCTATATGGCATAGGTGAGAGAACACTTGGCTTGGAATCAAAAGACTCATCTTTCTGAATTCAAATCTGATCTCATACACTTACTAGCTGTGTGACCCTGTGCAAGTCACTTAATGCTGTTTGACTTAATTCCTCATCTATAAAATGAACTGGAGAAAGAAATGTCAAACCACTTCAGCATCATTGCCAAGAAAACCCCCAAAATTGGGTCACGAATTGTTAGATATGACTAAAATGACTAAACCACAACAAAAATTTGCATGCATGTGTGTATGTATTGTTTTCTTCAACAGAATGTAAGCTTCCTAAATGAGGAACATTTTAATTTTTGTCCTTATATACTCTCTGCCTTCTAAAATGCTTGGATCGTAGTGGTTACTTAATAAATACATTTTGATTGATTGATGACAGGAATCTTGTCTTATTACATCATATAAATTGACAGTTTCAAGACAAACAAGACTTGTTCAACTTAGAGACTGATATTGATCACATAGCACATGTTAGATATTTCAATTAAAGTATTGCATATTTAAGATAGAATCATTCCATTGTTGTTGATGAGTCAATACTTCTTCTGGTCTTCTGTATCTTCTGATGAGGAGGTAGGAGGTTCTATCAGGGTAAACTCCTCCAGATTAAATTAAAGTTAGTGCATGTTGATTTTAATAAACATTTCAAAATAGCAATAAACATTTATTAAGCACCTATCTGTCAAAAACTATGCTAAGTGCTGGGAATACAAAAAAAGGTGAAAATCCCTGCTGTCAAAGAATTCACAATCTAATGATTTCAGTACAAAAGTGAATTTATGGATAGACAATGAAAAAATATTGGAATAACTTATTTATTAGTAAGCATTGAGAAAGACTAAGGAATGATAAATCAGTTCAAAACCTCGTGACTATGTATCAGGAATATTTTGTTCAAGAAGAGAGTCAGGAGGTATTGGAAATCATATCACAATAAATGAAATAACTTCACAAAAGTGAAATTTATATTATTTTGACAGTTGGAAAAAAATGTTGCTATGGGAATTATTTATGAATAGTCTGAGAATACTACTGACTTGCTGGAGCAAAGACCAAAATCAATGACAAATTGGAAGAAAGAATAAAAATAACTAGATATGATATACAGTTGAGGAATCTCATACCTGACCTGGGAAACAAACTCATGATGATGAAAAATGGGTAGTGGGTAAAAGAATAGATATCACTTTGGACTCTTTCTGTTTCATAAAGAAATCTAGCCAAATCAGTCAGGAAACAAATAAAATCAATGCCAAGTGGAGAGACATGGTAGTTGAAGGCCACACCATGTTAATAATATATACTTGTTTATAAAATCTTGCAGAGGAGGTTGATGGAAGATTGTCACCAGTGTTGTCTTATAATGCAGCAGGAAGTAGGGCAGGAAAACATAAGTTAAGAGAAAAATTGAAGAGATATCCAACTAAGTTAGATCATCCTAAGGACACTTAACAGAAAACTTATAATGGGAGAGTAAACAAATAAATAATGGAATGATTTGTAAAAAATGTCCTTAACTAATAATTTACTTGATCAATAAGAATAAAGTACCCATATTTAGACTTTAACATTGTAGTACCTAAATTACTTCATGAATAAGTAGAAATGGCACTAAAAAGAGGCAAGAAAAACAACCCTAAACTAAACACATTTGCATAGTTGGAAGTAATATGCTAGAATTAAGACAATTTTGACAGTTTGAGATTTTTGATTACCAAGATATCTGAAAGAGGGAATATAATAAATACTTAGGGGAAGTGAGGAGCTTACAATTATCAAAAGGAAAAAAGAGTTTACCACAAAAAGTCAATAAGGACTAATCCATATAACTATTTTCTCTTCTCTACAAATTGTTTCTGAGAAAAATTAACACATGCATTAAAGAAGTTCAAGAAGATGGAGATAGGTGCAACTTTACCGCAATTCTTCTTTACCATATCTTCAAAATTTCACAACTGACTTAAAGATACATAGAGTATAAGATGCCATGATGCTTATTTGTTTGGCTATTAAATAGCATTTTATTCATTAGAGGAAAATGATATTTTAAAGATTTTCCAATATGATGCTTCCAAGCATACATAAAAATCAAACATTGCTTTGATGATATAACAGCAGAGATAACTTTATTTAATATGCTCTGGTTTCTACTATCAAGAGAGATATAATTGTCCAATAAGCTTGCAAATAATAGAAACTTATGCATTTATATATGACTGATGCAGAGTTGGGGGGGAAATGAAGGGATCCCCTATAAATAATAAAATTATTCAGCTGTCTCTTATCATGCTTTTTTTTTGTGTAGAACTCTACAACATTTCAGAGTCCTTTAAATAATGTCCATAATCATTTAAAAATTTCAACCTATCTGCAAAAAAAGGATGTGAAGAATATTTATGGCAGAGAGTATAAGATTCAGTTGAGACAGTCCATCACTAAATATATTTAGACACACTGAATAGACAATGAGATGGGTCTAAAATTGAGAGGGAGAACAAGCTAGATTGCCTTTGGGACATTCCTCACTACTTTTAATGGACTCAAGCTTCTCTCTAAAACAAAGACCTGTCTCTTAACAACTAAATATGTATTCTCATAGAAAGACTGCAAATCATAGTCAGAACCATAAACATTCTTCATATACTTGCATTTGCTTGCATGGATAGCAACAATATTTTTGGGTGACTGCAAATCATATGAAGACCATATTAATTAAAGTTGTGCGTCATCCAAAAGCAATGGAGAAGTACATGGTAGACATAAGTAGGTCACAATCTATTACCAATGAAGATTTGTGTAGGGGAAGCAGAGTAAAAGGATGACATCAGTAAGAATTATGACCAGACAAAGAATGCATCAGTCAAGAGGGAAAAATGAAAGATAACCACTGAGCAGTCTATGTAGAGTATTGGTAGACGTACAATGTCATGTTGAGTGGGTGGAAGATTTATGGGAAGATATGACCAAAATTTACACAAGATGAGATGCTATGGATGTATTATGAGCTGTACTATTGAAGGTAGTGCCATGAGATCATCAATCCATCAAAGTAGAGAAATATGAACTATTACTATTACCTGTCTTACAGGGTTGCTTTTTTTGGAGGAAGGTCTTTGAAAATTATATAGTTTAAAATATCATAATGAAATAAATGCTATTTTCTACATCATAAATTATCTATGCATGCACGGGACACATCCCTGCTTTTAGCAATTCTTCACTTGCCCACTACTGAGAAGGTTTTTATTATTTTATTCGATCATTCACTCATTTATTTATTTATATCTATTTATTATTTATTTAGCATAGAACATTGTATATAATTTTGTTCAGTTGTTTTCCACTCATGTCTGACTCTGATGCCATTTGGGCTACTATAGTAGTTTGCCACTTCCTCCTGCAGTTCATTTTATAGATAAAATAGCTGAGGCAAATGATGTCACTTAGACTTGCCCATGGTCCCGCAGCTAATAAATGTGAGGCCAAATTTGAACTCATGAGAATGTCTTCATTATTCCAAACTAAATGCTCCATCCATTGCACTACCTAGTTGCCCCTCTTTGATTTGTAAATTATTATAAATTGTTTACTGCAAAAGAAAGTATAAAGAGTGGGAAACAATTGAAAAATGCCTGAACAACAAAAAAATTGAAGAGCTATGTGGAGTGACAGACACGGCATCCTAGAGGCGAATTTCAAACAAAAGCAAATCCTCCCTGTAAATTGTTATGAGAAACTGGTGCTCAAAGATGGATTTTTATGGGCTCAAATATTTGATGAGGCTTCACATTTGGTTCTTAGATATTATGTCTCCCAGAATTGTCCCTCTTGAAGTGATATGTGAATTATTGTTCATAGCACTTCCCTCTGGAGGAGTTTACTCAAATAAACTGAAGCTCCATTGGTAGTCAAATAATATGGAGCAAATAAAAGTATATGCAGAGAGCAGTATGTTAGTTTTCACTGTCCAAGGGAACACAAATACATAAAAGCAAGAGGCCAAAACTGGCCCTAACCAAAATCATGAATCTCAAATATTACTAATATAATGTATTAATGTCTTCTTTCTATATTATTTGGTTGGAACTCAGAATTCCTCTGTATACAGATCAGTGTTGTGAATGGTATAAAATCTTTAATGTATCCCATAAAACTTAGCTTTATTTGTTCTCTTAGGAGTGAAGACCAGCAGAAGAATAAGCAGAAGCAACTTTGTCTTCAGAGAATGCTGTAGGCAACCTGAACAGAAAGAGAAAGTAGATGATACATTCAAAAAAAATTGTAGGACTTGCATGGAGAAACAACATAGTAATAATAGAGAACTTTAATTATCTAGACATCTTCTAGAACAGTGGTTCTCAACCTTCCTAATGCTGCGACCCTTTAATACTCGTATGTGGGCTTATCTGCATGTGGGTGGACCCTCCTGGAAATAGATAGAGGAGTGGTGTCTCAGTTCCTAAGACCATAGGAAATATGTATTTTCTGATGGTCTTAGGCGACCGCTGTGACCCCTGTGAAAGTGTCATTTGACCCCCAAAAGGCTTGCAACCCACAGGTTGAGAACCGCTGTTTTAGAGGTTTCTCTTTGTCAAAATCAGAGAACTCTCTCTCTCTTTCTCTCTCTCTCTCTCTCTCTCTCTCTGTATATGTATATATATATATATATATATATATGTACATATATATATTTATATACATACATATACATATACATATACATACATAAATATATTGGAGGGGAAAGGGGAAAGGTAGGGCAATTGGGGTTAAGTGACTAGCCCAAGGTCACATGGAAAATTTTGTGTTGTGTAGGAGGCCAGATTTGAACTTGGGTCCTCCTGACTCCAGGGCCGGTGCTCTATTCACTATACAACCTAGCCACCCCAGAGAACTATTTAAAAAAAAAAAAGATTTCCTATATGATAATTTCATCCTTAAAAGGTAGGGAAAATCATTACAGAAGCTACCACTCTAGAACTAATTTTCATCAAGAAGGAAGTAGAAATGACAGGATTGAAAGCTAGGGAAATATTTGGAGTGTGACCATTCCATTTTGGAATTTATAATAGAGAAGGAAATTTGAATATGCTTCTCCCTAGTTTTGGGGATAAAGGTTACAAAAGGGTGGTTGAAATAATGAGAGTTCAATGGACTAAAATTCCACAAAGGAAATCAGTGAAAGAGGGATGAGAAATTTTAAGCATAAAATTGTGAAAAGGTGAAGAGAAATAATTTTAAATAAGAAGAAAAAAGCACGTAGAGTCTAAAGGGATGAGGAACTTATTGAACAACTTAGAGTAAAAAAATTAAATATGTAAAAAGTGGAAGCAAAGGTAGGAAATGGAGAGTGACTATAACTATATGAGAGAGTCCTATATAATTAATATCACCAAAATTGATGCTCAGAATGAGCTGATGCTCATGGGTCACATGTAATAACTCAGTGAATACTATTAATAACCACAAGGGTTTTTTCTTTGTTTAAGTCATATTGTGGAAAAGAGGATCAAATGAAGTAGTTGGTAATGTAGTGAGAAGAGCACTGAGCTTGGAGTCAGGAAGATCTGAGCAAATCTCATCTCAGACACATAGTTGTAAGACTCTGGGCAAGTAATTTAACCTCTGTTTGGTTCAATTTCCTCAACGGTAAAATGGAAATTATAATACCCACCTCATAGGTCTATTTTGGGGGTGAAATGAGATATTTGTAAAAAGTGCTTAGTACTTGGCAATAGTAGGTGCCATATAAATGATTATTTCCTTGCCTCCCCAAATGAAGATAAGACCATGGCTTAGGGTATATGGAATAATGATAATAGGTGATGGAAAGAAGCCTGAACTATTAAATTCTTATTTTCCTTCTGCTTTCTCCTCCAAGAAGAATATTTGCACTGGAAATGTAAAACTAATTAACATAGGAACTGAATCCAAAGATAAGTAAATTGATAGTAAGACAGCATTTAGCTGCTCTTCATGAGTTTAAGTCACAGTGATGAACTGCATTCCAATGTACTGGAAGTACTGGCAGATATAACTTGTGAAACATTCCAAAAGAACATGAAGAAAAGTGAAAATGTTACAAGACTGGAAATGAACAAATATCCTGATTTCTATAAAAAGAGGACAGAGTAGAGTCTGAAAAATATAGATTGGTGAACTTAGATTACAAAATGTAAAAATAAAATAAAAATCTTTTAATAATGAACATCCAGGAAAAGAGCAATGATAATGAAACACAAGTATGGCTTGATCACCAACTTGATAGTATTGCTAGATTTGTATGTCATAGTATGTTTTAGAGACACATTTTACCTAAATTTCAGCAAATCATTTGACAAAATCTCTCATGATATCCTCATGGATATGATCAGAAGATGCAGGTTAGAATATACTACAGTTGAGAAGCACCACGAGATATTGGATATCATACCTGATCTGGGATAAAGAAACATGCAGGGAGATAGTTGGTCCAACAGCTTTCCTGATCTGGCCACCTTCTATTATGGAGACCATGATCAATCTGCAAATACTTCTTTGTACTTCAGTTTCTTTATTTGTGACATGAAGAAGATGCAGTTGATGACTTTTAAGGTTCTTTCCTGCTGTGCATCTATTTTCCTATGAATCCTGTCTTTATATAGTTATTAGAAGTGCATTCATGCACAACTCATTTCTACTTCATGACTCTTCATTTATAAGATAAAAAATAAGGCCTATAGTACCTACCTGACTGTGGTGAGGATCAAACAAGATATTTTATATAAAATACTTTGTAAACATTAAAACAGCATAAGAGTGTCTATAGAAGTCTTATGCTTTACT
>CM053581.1:378645114-378663222 GCA_028627135.1 Pseudochirops cupreus | reverse complement strand
TATGTATAACAATACATTATATACTTATATATAATATATGTATAGTGTAGAGATAGATACACACACACACACATACATATATGAATATACCAATGGCATGAGTGCTGGGTTGAAACAATGACCTTGCCTCATAAATTTGTATGCCAAAGCTGAGAAAATCTTAGGAATTAGTAGCCCTAAGCCAGATAGAATCCTGTGATCACAGATCACTTAGGATAAAGAAGAAAGATTTAGTTTTAGCCTAAGGGCACTCTGACTAGGGTTTACTAGGTATGATATGTCTAAGACAGAAATTGTTGACCAGTTCTTATCAGGGAAGCCTTTTCTAATTACCATGCCTAATGAGATTGGAAATGAAATGGCTGATAAGGAGCCTTTAAGAAATGAAAAGCAGAAATTGGTAGGGAGGATTATTGCCCAGCAGAGAACGTGAGACTAGCAGAAGGGTATACACAGTGTTATTAAGGAGAAAATGAGAGGCATGGAGCTGCAGAACTGATACAACCTGCAAGGCAGCATGAGAAGTAGACTATGATGCTCGGGAGTATGACCAGAAGTAAATAGTCAGCAACTCTACAATGTCAGAGACCACCTGCGCCTCGGTTTATGCCCTTCATAACACGTTTTCTTTATAAATGTATCCTGATGGCGTGTTTACCACATGTGTGTCACCTGAATGTACTCTATGCATGTCAATTTTCCCCACAATGTATGCACCTATGGGACAGTCCCCTAAGTTAATAATAGGCAACATTCTATTGTCAGTTTTTTTGTTCCACCATTTTCTTCTCCACTTCATTTTATAGATGAGGAACTGAGACAAACAGAGTTAATTAAATTACTTGTCTACAGTCACACAGCTAATACGTGTCTGATGTCACATTTGAACTCAGAAGGATGAATTCTCCTGATTCTAACCTTGGCTCTTATCCACTTCACTACCTATCTGCTTGACTGATCAGCAAAAGCAAACACGTTGGTGGAGGTCATGAGATATGATTCTGAGATAAAGTGCCCCTCCCCTCTAGAGTATCTTGAACCTTCCTGACTGATTAGTAAAAGCAAACACATTGGTTGAGGTCATGAGATATGATTCTGAGATAATGTGCCCCTCCCCTCCAGGGTATCTTGAATCTGCCTGACTGATCAGCAAAAGCAAACACATTGGTGGGGGTCATGAGATATTGTTCTGAGTTAATTTTTCTCTCTGTCCCTCTTTCCCCCCAGAATATCTTGAATCTATGGTGGTTTTTCCAGGCACCATTCATGCTAGATGTTCCTTAGGTACCACCTACAAAAAAAAGAGCAAGTAATCCCTGTTCTCAGGTTGAATGAATATTGTTTCTTAAACTAACACTGATACAATATCTAGTTCCTCACTGCAGTCATTTATCTAACACCCACAACTATAGAACACAGAGCTGAAAGTAGAAGTAGAATAATTTTTCAAAAGATCTTTGAGCAAGTAATATATATATTGGAACGTTCTTGCATCAAAATTGGTGCTTTTTTCCTCATGAGGGATTGCAAATTAATCCTACTTGTTGTCATTTTAGCCCCAATTCTAATAAAGCTGGTTGTCTCATGTCTCATCCTACAGTGGAGTAGAAGGCATTAGTTAGAACCAAGACAATGGAAGGTTATGAAGTAGATGGAGGTGTGTGGAAAAGGGCAGGAAGTGAGAATTTATGTGTGTGCTCTCTTTCAGAATATGAAACAAAATGCTAAAAAAAAAAAGCACAAAATCTTTTTAAAAATCTGATAAGAGTCTCAGGTCATCTAGAGTTAAGGATAAATTATTCTACTCATTTGTGTTGCCTTGGTAGAAGTCATTATTGTATCAAAAGACAAAACAATAATTGATGCTTATAACGACCACCCGGCATCACCAAGAAAAGGTTAAATTATGTTCAGTATACTCCACTAAGATGCAGTATGGCACAGTGACTAGGGTGCTCAATTTGGAGGGAGGAAGATCTTTGTTCAGGTCCTGCTATGGATACTTAACTGACTTGTGGCTGTCTGGTTTGTCCTGCATTCTCAAAGAGGACTGTGACATCAGGAAGATGATGCCATGACTTGCAATTGACTTTGATTTGAGTGAGGGAGGGGTATGCAAAGTCACCATTCTCACTTTGTCCTCCAGAGCCATCTGGGTTCAGTGTTCAGATATAGATCAGGACAACTGGAGATAGCCCAGGATGCTGGGAGAGACCTTGGCTTTTTTGAGCTAAGATATTTCTCAGATCTCACTTTGACTGGGGCAACACCCATTGGCTTATTTAAGAAGTGAGCAACCTGGCCCAGCCGCTGAGCCTCTCTCTGCCTCAGGAAACTCTCTTTTAAACTAAATTGTAGCCAGTTGTAATCCCTTAGTAAATATATCAAACCCAGGAGCTCTCTAAGCTGAAGAATCATAGATCATTCATGTTTGCTCTCTTTAAGAAAGCAGAAAACTATATGAATACATTTAGGATAGATTTTTACCCTAATTGGTTAAAATAAACAAGGTTTAATCCTTATAAGGTTATAATAAAATTCAGTTTTCAATGTCTAAGTTGGTGGAGGAACGGCCACACCAGTAGGTTCCAACACTGGTGAAATCACAGCTACTTTATGTATTCTATTCACACCTAATTGAGAAGACAAGAAAGTTGGTAATGCATTTTGGAAAGATTTTAATTATAAATAATTCAAATAAAATTCAGTGCTTAAAGGTGTAAGTTTTAGTTTTCCAGAAAACACATTTATGTGAAACAACTCTAACTCTTAGCCTAGCAGGTCCCATTCTTACTAGGGATTTAAACTGTGAACTCACGTGGACTGAATTCATGTAGAAAGAGTTTAGCTCATTTGGGTAAAGAGAGACAGATCTCTCTATCTCTCTAGCTCATTGTCTATTTTCCAGGAATAGTTCTAGGGGGGTGGCTAGGTGGCACAGTGAATAGAGCACCGGCCCTGGAGTCAGGAGGACCTGAGTTCAAATTTGACCTCAGACACTTAACACATACTAGCCTTGTGACCCTGGGCAAGTCACTTAACCCAAATTGCCCTACCTTCCCCCCTCCAAAAAAAGCAAAAAAAAATAGTTCTAGGAAAATAAAATATCTAAAACAAAGTGTAGGTAGGTTGTTCAGTCCTTCAGTCACATCCGAATCTTTGTGACTCCATGACCATACGGTCCATGGGATTTTCTGGGCAAAGATACTGGAATGGCTAACCATTTTCTTTTCTAGTGGATTAAGGGAAACAAATTAAGTGACTTTCCCAGGGTCACACAACTAGTAAGTTTATGAGGCTAAATCTGAACCCAGGTCTTCTTGACTCCAGGCCCAGCATTCTATCCACTGGGCCATCTAACTGAATTTAACTGAATTCTATAGTATTGTGTTATTATTATTATCAAATATCAATCACAATTATTATGAGTATAGTAACAGAATGCATATAATGTATATTACATGATATGTCATGATCACATAATTGATACTAATACTATTAATTTTTATCGCCATTGTTTTAGTATTCTCCCAAAGTTGCCTTTCTCTTTTAGTATATTTATTTGACAATTGATTGTTTTATGCTTCTGTATTTCTTAAGAAATGCTTGGAAGTCTTTTTCTGTTTTAAGCATTTTTCTTTTGTAGGGGAAAAAAAGTACTATCTAACCTTTGATACATATGTGTATATGTTTCTATGTGGGTATGCATTTCTATGGGGTACCTTTTCTGGAAGGGACCATATGGATCCTAGACAAGAAAATGCTGTAGACAGCATGGTCCAAAGAGTCACAAAGATCCAGACATGACTGAAGGACTGAATAATAAAAGCAACAAAAATATTTAAATAGTACGTAAGGTATATGTGTGTGTGTGCAGACGTGTGCTCACATGTGCACAATTTGAGTTGCACTGTAACATAGGGAGGTAGATGTTATGATTATCCTTATTGGACAGGTGAAGAAACTGAGCTCGAGAGTGACTGTTACTTGTCGAGGATCACACAACTAGTGAATGTCAGTAGCAGAAACTATTCACATAGTTGCCTCAGAAATAGTTATTTTGATGGGGTGCTTGGGTGCTCGGCTTGAACCCCAGTTTGTAAAATCACATTTCTCCCTAGCCTCAAGATACAGTCTTAGGCAGTTTCTCTCTAGCTCAAGGGCAGCATGCCCTAACAAAGTACTTATTTCTCTTCCTGATACAGTCGCTAGTTGCACCTATAGAACTTAGTAGTTTGACCCAACTGTGTACTGGCTGAAGCAGCTTTGTACTGGGTCATACCTATCATGTATATTCTAGTTTCAGTCATATGTATACTCCCTAGCTCATTATACATCTCCTGAATCTCTCATTGGCTAGGGACATATGTATAATCCCAATATCCATCTTGTTAAACATGACATTGTTGAGTGGCAGTTTGGTCAGTGCTGACTGCTAGCTGACTTAGTGACATTTCAAGCCTAAAACCACACCTCCATGTGATGAAGTCAGAGTAGGGAGACCTTGTTCAGTTTTGAAAGAATTCAATCAGACCTTCTCTTTAGCCAAAGGGAGCTTTATTGATGCAAAAGCACGCAGGTCTGAGACTTAGCAAGGAGCTAAACAAAAGCATTGATATAGGAAAAGGACTAGACTTTTATAGGCAGAAAACTACACAGCCTATATAGGATGATGATGTAATTTTAGGGTTTCTAATGGGAGTTGGAGATTTTGGGACCAGATAGGTATAAACAAGGTGAGGAAGGTGGCTGCTTGCAAGATAAGGAAAGGTTGTCATGACACATGCTGGGGAAATGAATGACACAGGATGGGGAAATGAATGACACAGGATGGGGAACACAGGATAAGGGGAACAAAAGCAATTCTTTTGGTACATGATATATCAAAATAAGGAGAAGAGGCACTAAGGCACCCTCAAGTTAAAAGATGGGCTAAGAATAAGCCTCAAACCCCCTCAGGGGGCCTGGGAAAATAATCATTACTGTTAACCTTTAGGGTACCTTTATATCCACATCACATGTAGCCCCCCCTTGGGCTATTTCCCAGTGAACTCTGGGTAAAATACCTGCACAGTAGATATTGAAAATGCATGTTGTTTTAAGAACTTATCACTCCTTAGCTCCTCCCTAATCATACCCTGACTCACCTAGGTAGCATAATTAGCATAGGTTTCACTATAATTTATCCTATACAAACCTTAACTGAACCCTCAAATGTTGCAGGTTCCCTAAGAACTCTTGCCTGCTTGCAGTATAGCATAACAATAAATCTTTTCCACCTTGACTCAGAGAATGCTTGAGTCCATGAATTCATTCCAGACTGCTTTCCAGGAACTCTGGTTATTGGGATTCCTGGACTCCCTGACCCCTTGACCACTTGTCAATTTTACTTTCACATCAGATCTATTCTATCTAAATAACTAATAAAGTTCAGATTTCCTGGACTCTTCATCAGGGCTTAGCTTTATCTTTCTTGGTCATTTGGGCTGTAGAAGCCTTCTTTGAGTCGTGTTTCTTCTCTTGGAAAAGGTGGTGCTGTTGTGAGAATCCTCAGCTGGGTAGCTGGCACCTGGATCTGAATATCTTGGCCTTTCAGCCTCTTGTGGTAATGGCCAGGGTAGTAAACATACATTAGTCAGGATTGCTGGCTCCAGGCCTGTGCTCAGATCAAATCACTTGAAGGGTGCCAGGCCCTGAGCTAAGTACACAAATACAAACACAAGCAAAAAATATGAAGAACATTCTAAGCCCTCTGGTGACTTATATTCTAATAGAGAAAGACACCCCGTAAAAGGGAAGGGAGAAGGGGAACTAGAGGGAAGCCACTGGGAGGCACAAGAGCAAGCTGAGAAAGGAAAGCAATGTTGCTGCCTGGGGCCTTCCTTAAAATGGAGCTTGTAGGAGGCAATCATTAATGTTTCCTATGATCACAAACAGAAATAGAAAGCAGAATACCATGTCTAGGAACTCAAATTTTTCCAGGCAAGCACATTTTCTTGCAGTGATATTGTAAGAAATAAAGAACTTACCAAGAACTCTGTGGACAGACTAGTGAAGCCAGGAAAAAATAAAATTATTTACGGATCTGAATGTCTAAAAGTAACAGGCATGGGAAAGCTAGATGGTGCAGTGAATAGAGCACCAGCCCTGGAGTCAGGAGGACTTGAGTTCAAATCCAGCCTCAGACACTTAACACAAAACAAGCTGTGTGACCTTGGGCAAGTCATTTATTCCCAATTGCCCTACCTTCCCCTCTCCAAAAGAGTTTTAAAAAAAACGTTAAAAGTAATAGGCACACCTGGCCATAGGAAAACACAATCATTTATTTTCTTTCTCGAATGCAAATCACCCCCTCCCCCCCATTCCCCAATTGATTGGGTACTGCAGAGACTACAACCTTTCTGAAATGTGCTCAGACTTACTATTTCCATAGCATAAAAAAGGTTGTTTTCTTGCAAAAGAGGGTTGACAAAAAGTGTGAGTTGAGGACACAGTTCAAAATATCCACAACAAAGGTCCCATTATCTGAGAGGCTGCCTAGAGTCAATGGACCTCATTCTTAATGGAGCTTCACCTGACCAGGGGAAGCTGGCCTTTTACACAGGAAAAAGGCATTCTAAGAGAACAAAGGTAAAGGGAATCCCTTTTTTAATTCGTTAACTGATAATCAACATCCCCTCATCCCTACTATCCTCTTCTGCAATTATGTCAGCCATAAGCATGCTCTGGAAACAGAAGTTTAATCAATCCTCACAATATGCTTATATAACTGCTGTTGCTAAAGAGTATTTGGGTTGGAAATGGGGATGGGGAAGAAATCCTCTCACCTGTCCTCCTGGGAATTCCAAGGAAAAGAAAGTGCTAGACAATCTTAGAAGAGAGGGATTGAGGCATTTCCCCATTTTTTCTCTTGAGATCCAATGAGTGAACAGTTCTGACAGAATAAAGTTTGTCAGTCATCTTCATTGCAACGCCCTTCCCTGAAGATCAATCCAGAGTGGCTATGACATTTAAACAAAGCTCATGTTTCTCCCCCAAAAGTCAGAGTCCTTGACCCAAAGAAAGGAAGCAGAGCACATGCTCATCTCCATGGGAGGTGCCTCAGGCTAAAGTTATAGGGGATTCCCCTGATGGTCTCATTCTCTGATGAAGCTGAATAAGAGAAGTGTGGTTGTCAAACCACTCCAAAACAAAAAAAAAAAAAAGATTGAAAAAGGCTGAAAAGAATAGACCTTTGTTCAAGCTGAAAACAAGAAACCTTTAAAAAAAAGGTAGATCTAACCTTGACAATCAGGTTTATAACTAATGTTTTCAGTGGAAATGTGGGCATTTGGTAAATACTTCTCTTTGAACTTACCAGAGACTAATGATGAACTATCTTTTAAGGTAGTAATGAGGACATACATCCCATGCAAAAGCACTCAGTGAAATTATATTCAATTTTTATTATCAGCCAAAATTCTCAGTGTGGGCCATCATGTGTAAGACATTTCTATTCTTTGATTCATAAATGTCTCTCTAAAATTGTCACTAAATTAAATACCCATTAGATTTTAATAGTACAAATCTTTCCTCACGTGGAGGTAAATTTCTTATATTGTCCAAGGTTTTGGTAATATTCTTAAATTCACATTGAGAGATAGTAACATTTGAAACTTTAATCCCCTCTGGTCCCACACATAATTGGAACTTCTTGGTGCAGTGGGAAAGAGATTTTTGATAGATAGTATCTGAGGCATTCTGCAGGGACAAAAGCCTAATCCCAGAGTTACAGATAGGCATTCCTCTTGCTCTGTCCCAGGAAAGATACCATAAATTGTGGCTAGAACAAGTAGCCAGAAGTATGCTTTCAACTGATGGGAGAGTAGAAGTCTGACCCATGGTGGTATTGTTAGAGAAGAAGCATAACCCTGGATCTCAAAGTCCTTAATGGGGAGGCTGCCTAGGGGGAGAGGGAGGAAAGGGAGGATCAGGAAGTGATAGAAGTCCATTGTACTCCAGTATCTGGTAGTTTACTCTTTTAACTAATTATTCTTGAAGGGTTGCTAGTGCTAACCACGTCCTAAATTCAGGATTCTGGGGCAAGGGTCAGGTCCCTCTGCCCTAATAACTGTTAGTAAACCTACAGGCAGCACTTACCTCTTGTCTTGTAACCAAGCTACTCACCAATTTAATGGTTAGGGGAGGTGGCATATTACAAGGTTCAGATATTTACTACAACACAAAAGAATAGGACATAAATATGGCACTGAAAAAGCTATCCGGATCCATGGTTTTACAAATATGGGTATGTCCCTCAACAATGTAGATACTACTGCTTCATGTCTTTCCTTATATTCCCAATGCTTAACTTGATACCTACCTCACAGTAAGAGTTTAATGAAAGCTTGTTGACTAAATAGCAATGTCCCTTAATTTTTGTGAATAAAATTTCTTTGTCACTCTCTCTGGAAAAAAAAAATCAACTGTTAGCTCAAATTCTGCTGATGAAGTCCTCTCAGTTTAGCTATGTTCTTCTTAAGATGACAAATGACTTTCTCCAAGATGACACTGGAGAATTTCCCAGCTGTTAATGATTAGTAGGACCTACCAATGCTTCTGCAATTGCTGATCTAGTCTTCAGCAAGGCAGGATTGCTTCCACTCAACTGCATTACTTTGGGACTCTTGGGAAACTGTGTTATGATATGATAGTGATAATATATAGTGCTTATGGAAGGTATCTCTCCCCCCTCAACATGCCGTTATTAAAGTCATAGTAAAGAAGAAATTAGAAGTATACATTGGTGAGATATATACACACATTCATATATACATTTATGTGTGTGCATATCTCACCAACATATATACATAGATGTGTATGTGTGTGTGTGCATTCTAGTGTTGTTGCACAAACATGAAACAGAATATTACTATAGTCTTTGAAGAACTGAAATTGAGAATTAACCAAAGAGTATTGGAGAGGTTCATGGCATTTATGAGCAGAGTGTAGGGCATTGGAACAAGGAATTAGGCAGTAGATACATTTTAAAGCATTCCATCAAAATAATGTATAAGAAGAAAAAAGATTTGTCACATGATGAGAGCAAGGGATATCTGATGAATAAATTATGTGCTCTACTGAATCCTCATGATGTTAAGAAAAAGCTAGAAGAACTTCCAGAATGTGGGGTTGACACCCTACCTGTGGCAGACTTTAGGGAAACCATGGACAAAAGTTGAGAAGAATGGGTAGGTATGGATGAGTTACGTTTTACATCACTTGAGGAAATCTCCACCTGGATGAGATTACAGATCCATTTGAGCAAATATGCATGTGAGTTACTTCTGCAGTGAAAAAGCAATCAGTAAACATTTATGAGGAGCCTACTATGTGCCAGACACTGTCCTAAGGGCTAGGGATAAAAAAACAGGCAAAAAATAGCTCCTGACCTAAAGAAGCTTATAATTTAAGGGGTGAGACATATGGAAGCAAATATAAATAAAGCAAGCTATATGCTGAATAAATAGGAAATAACTAAGAAGGAAGGAACTGGATTTCAGAGAGGTTGGGGAAGGCTTCCTATAGAAAATGAAAAGAACAAAATTATGATAAGACTATCAAGAAATAGGAAGGAACAGAAATTATAATATGTTCCTCTGAAAAATAGTATTGCCTACAGTTGTAATTACCTTATGGAGCTGGAAAATGAAGCTGGCTGCAACCCGGAACACATTTAACTAAAAGCCAGCAGAATCAGTTAATTGTTTCGATGAGAATATTACCACTGTCAGATTCTACTGGCATTTCCAACCAAACAGCACATTTAAGACTATTGTACTAATAGGTAGCACTGATGGAACTTGTAGTTTATTAAAATTTCATCTTGCAAAATTTGGCTTTTTTAATTTATTGGAAGCAATATCTATCCATGCTAATACTTGTTGTCCATGTTTCCCTCTCAAGAACGTGTACATAAGAAAATGTTTTAGAGTACAGCATATTTTTAGAACACTGGTACCCTCTGCCTACTCTTTCTGTGCCTGAAATAATTTATGAAAAAGAAATTATTCATCCTTGACATGAGAACTCTGATGGCTCAACAAAGCACAGAGTTATCTTTGGTTTCTCAAACGCTTTGACAACTGAATGAAATATCTTAGATATTATAAAAAACTGGCAAGGGTTCAAATAGAGGACTGAAAGCAGACTATACTCCTCAACCCTCTCCCATTAATGAGTCATACTAGCTAATGTCAAAGATGTTTGTCACTATGTTGTTCTCAAATTGATGAATTGTACAGGTCAAGCCACTTATGAAGATGGATAAAGAGAGGGAACATGGATGTATCTGAAAACCATCCCTCTTGAAAATAATCTGATCTATTGCTTATAGAAAATTCTAAACCAGTGATTTAGTGGTAGAAAGTAGTGATGAGGAAAGCATTTTCATTTGATTTTGATTTTGATTTCTTTGAGTGTGGGACATAAGAATGAGGAATAAAGGAAGTAAGAAAAGAGGAAGAAAATGAAGAAAAAATACTCTGGTAAGAAAGGTTCTAGATGGAATAATCAAATGTGAGTATAATTGAAAGTAGTGGTGTCTAGGCTTAAGTTACTGGGCTCAAAAGATCTCTGTGGTTTTGAATCATATTTATAGTTAGGTTGCATAGATTTTATGTAAAGATGCACAGGTATTGACATCTGAAAACCTATTCTACTGCAGTCATATGTGTCTGATAGCCAGCCCTGAAATTCTGCTCTATTCAAATCAGGCAATATATGACTTTAAAAGATCACATGCAAAGCATAATAAATTATTATCTCTACCCTGGGATCAAGTAGTGCTGTGTATAGAATATTATGTATGGCAGTATAAATGGATTGCAGAATATATAGGGGAGTAAGATGTAAGAAGATTGGAATACTAGGAAAGGTCCAGGTTGTATAGAACTTTAAAAGTCAAACAGAGGAGGTTATATTGACAGAAGATGACCGAAGAGTTTTAGTGAAATGATAGATCAAAAGGCAGATTGAAAAAGGTTTAGAAGACAGTGAGAAGGGGAAAGTGGAAGCATCTGTTGTGGATAGGTTCCATTTTCAAGGTTTTGGACTAAGGAAGAAAATAGAGAGAAGATTGAATCTTCTGAAAGTTTTGTGCGTTTCTTTTAAGAATGGAAGAGAATAGAAAGTATTTCTAGGCAGCAGGGAAGGAACAATATATATGGAGAGGTTGAAGATTAGATTGAATGAGAATTTGAGAATTGAAGGAGAATGAATAAAAGATCAATCTACTAGAGAAAAAAAGGGAGAGTGGCATCAAGGGTACGTGGAAAGAGGTTGGCCTTGATGAACAAAAGGGACATGTCTTCACTTCAAAGACTGAAGTAAAGGAAGAAGTAGTTAGGGGTGGTGTCTAGGAGATGTGAGATGAAGAAGGGAGAAGAGGGAGCTCTAGGTGAATGGCTTCAATTTTCTCATGAAGGTATGAATATAGGACCTTAGCTGAAAGGATGGGTATATGATTGTGATGGAATACTACTGTGTTGTAAGAAATTATGATCTCAATGATCTTAGAAAAACATTGATATGTTTGCATGAAATAATCAAGAGTAAAAAGAGTAGAACCAAGAGAAAATTGTATATAGTAACAACAATATTGTTTTAAGAATAACTTTGAATGAATAAGTAATTTTGACTATTATAAATATCCACATTGACTATAAAGGACATATGAAGGAAGATGCTATCTGCATGCATAGAAAGACCTGGTAAATAGTACGTATAGAATGATTTTATACACACACACACACACACACACACACACACACAATACACATACACACGTGCAGCAGGGGAAGACTAATATATATATATATATATATATATATATATATATATACATATATATATATATATATATATATACTATGGAGCTCTCTCTCCATATGTACATATGTGCACATGCATCTAGTGCACATATATATATGTACATATATATATTTAGTGTGTGTGTACACATACACACATACAGATACATATAAACATACATATTTGTGTTGAATGGTTGCCATCTCTAAGGTAGGGGGAGGGAAAAAATTACATAACTTTATTATATATTTAAAAGGAATAGCAAGTTGTACATAACAGATTTGCAGTTTCGTGTGCAATCATCTTATTTATTTTACTATGTCATGGAAATACCTGTTTAATTTCATAAATTAAAAATAAAATATATTTTTTTTAAAGAGAAAGGGAGGAGGAAAGGGCATACTGTAGAAAGCTTGAGAAAAGAAGATAAAATTTGGAACAACCAATGTGGAAAGTAGGATAGAGAATCAATCAGAAGTAACAAAAAGATTTTCTTGATACAGTGAAGGCCCAATTAAAATTAGATAACTTGAATTAGTCATGAACTCAGGGAGCACAATTTTATGATTCCATTTAGTTCTATTCAGTAGTATGGGTATGAACAGATAGTGGGAGTAAATTGGACTGGGGGCTTGGCAGGACATGTAGTAGAAGACAAAGAAACAAGAGATTTTACAATAGAGGACAGGGTAACACTGAACTGGTTTAACAAGATGTCAAGATTGGGAAGTTAAAAGACTGTGGCTAAGTCAGGGGTGATGCCTTGGAAAAATAATGAGTGATGGAGGAGTTGTAGGTTGTGGAGAGGACAAAGAAGTGATATAGAAGGAGTGGACATGGGGAAGATGGAATAAGAAGAGAGTATGACTGGATAAAGGAAGTTCAGAGTTATTGATAAAGGAATTAAGGAAGGTGTACATGATGGCAAGATCAAGAAAGCTGAAAAGTGGAGGTAGAGACATGTGGGAGCTATCTGATCAGAGGGAGGTGGAGAGGGTGCTGATGAGGTATGAGTACCAGGAATGATATGATCTTGCAGGATGATGAAATTATGAGGGCATACTAAGAAGGAAGTCAGGTAAGATTGGAAATATAGCTTGTCTTGACACCTTCCTTAAATAGAGCTTCCTGTCAGAATATCATTTTTGTCCCATCTTCTACCACATGCCTTTGCTGTAGTTGTTCCCAATACTTGGAATGGACTCCATCCTCACCCTCCTTAAATAGAGCTTCCTGCAAGGAATTACCCACTCTGTCCTCTTCTTAGAGAGACCTCAGGGACAGAGAGAACTGATGACAGAGGTGAGGATGGAGTATATTTCAAGTATATGGGACAACTTGGGCAAAAACATGTTGGTAAGAGATGGACCAAGAATGACAATCTGGCAGGATCACTGAGTATATAAAGAGAAATAATATGTAAGACTGGAAACATAGATTGGGCTCAGATTAGAAAGTATTTTAAATACTAAATTTAGGGGTTTGCCTTTGATTCAAGAGGTAATAAGGAGCCATTGGAATTTGGTTAGTGACATAATTAGAAATACACTTTAGGAAATTCACTTGGACAGCTGTAAAGAATCAGGGAATGGATTGGAGTGGGGAGACATTTGATGAAGGGAAACCAGAAAGGAAGTATTTCAATAAACCATGTGAACTGAGACAAGGCTTTGAACTAGAGTGGTAGCTGTGTGATGAAGAGAAGGGAATGTTCAAAAGAGATGTCAGGGAGCTAGAAATGACAATTTTGACAATTGATTAGACACATGGGATCATTGAGACTTAAGAGTCAAAAGTGACACCGAGTTGTAAACTTGAGTGACTGAAAGGAAGGTGGTAGTCATTCTTGACAATCATAAGAAAGTCCACTTCAAATTTATATACTGAGCTGCCATATTACTGAATGTTTCAAAAACCATCATTGTTGTCAATAATAGCTCATATTTGTCTAGTGCATTGCAATAAGATGATATTTTACATACATTATCTCATTCAATAATTTCAGTGATGTGAATGGTACGATTGAGATTATCATCCCCATTTTATGTGTGTGGAAACAGTCTCAGAGTAGTTAAAACACTTGCTGAAGATCACTAAGTAGCAAATGGTAGAATCTGGACACAAACCCAGGTCTTTTGACTCTATGTTCAGTGTTACATAATATTGTGTGTTTCCTACTAAACCACAATACAAAGGGAAGCCTTTTCATCCTTGTTAGGTGCTTCATCATCCGTTAATACTTATTAAACCCCTGAAACCTAATCTCACTGTGAAAAGTTGAAAAAGGCAACGCAAGAAATATCTTCTTTTTCCTAGACTCAATAACAATTCTTGTCATGTGCAGTTAGCAGTGATTGTGAATTTATCATTCATATTAGTTTTCTAGAAATTAGAGGGCACTTCTTTCTTTTATGTTGACATATCCACTGAAGTCATATTTAAATACCTCCTCACTGTGAGTAGGTGACTGTGAACTATCCAAGTTTGTTACCAGTGTGAGTCTCAGCTGTTTCTCCTAAACTGGACAGTCTAAGAACATAGGCCTGGTGATGGTCGGTACACTGATCTTTCAAGCAGCAGCTCAAATAATTTTGGAGATACTCATCATTAGCCATCATGTCATGAATTATTTTAGTCACTCTTAGTCCAGCAGACCATCTTCTACTGTAGAAGTGTCAAACAGACTCCCTGAAAGGCCTGAACCAGATTAAAATATATTTGGGAAATATTTAACAAAATAAATCAAAATACAATGGAACATAGATAATGTTAACATGTGATTTTTAAAGTCAATATGTAGCCAGCAGGGATCCTTATGCATGGTATAGTGCTCCTTTTTCTATTTGAGTTTGCCACCCCTGTTTTATAGCATGGAGAAGTCACAATCTGTATTGGTAGAAGGATTACCCAATCCAGGGATATCCTAAATTTGTTTAAGTATTGAGGTATATACAGAGAAGGAAGAATACAAAACTGTGTCCAAGTTCAAGGCCACAGTGATTTTTTAAAATTTAATTAAATTTAATTTTTTTTTGCCTTTTTTTTTTTTGGAGGGCAATTGGGGTTAAGCAACTTGCCCAAGGTCACATGGCTAGTTTTTTTGTGTGTGTGTTAAGTGTCTGAGGCCAGTTTGAACCCGGGTCCTCCTGACTCCAGGGCCTGTTCTCTACTCACTGTACCACCTAGCTGCCCCCATAGTGATTTTTTTAAAATTCAATTGATTATATGGAAATCAACTTACATTATAGTGGCTTTTGATTCACTGGTAGCTTTTTGGAAATGGACTTATGTGTTCATTAATATAGGAACATTCCAAAGGAGAAATTTCTATCAAGGCAGATCACTGCCTTCATGAAAACTTTTAGTGACTACCTGGGGGCACCAAGAAGTTAATTGACCCATCCAAGGCTTTACAACCAATGTTTCAAAAGCAGGGCTTGAATGTCCAGCTGTTCTTGACTGTGAGACCAGCTCCAAATACACTGCACTAGTGGAAACAAAACAAATAGAAAAGAGGCTCACTAAACCATTCATAAGGATCCCTGCTGGTTTCATACTGACTTAGAAAACTATGTTAACACTTTATATGTTTTATTGTATTTTTATTTATTGTGTTAAATATTCCCCAATTACATTTTAATCAGATTTAGTCAGCAGGGTGTATACAGTCATTGGCCTCATGTTTGATACCTTTGTACTACACTCTACTGCCTCTTGTGCTTTCACAAACCCATTGGAAAAGATTCTCAGCTACAAAGAGCACAATAGTTTCTGTTTGTTTATTTGTTTGTTTTAAGAGTGCTTTCCCCTCTCTTGCTCAGGTTGGAAGTACATGTATTACTCATAGGCCTGGTCCCCCTCTAATCAATGCAGAAATTTTGACATAGACATTTTCTAACTTAACCTAACCTAACCTAACCTAACCTAATCTAACCTAACCTAACCTAATCTAATCTAACCTAACCTACCCTAAATCAGTTTGTTTCTCCTTAGAAAACCTGGTGGTGCCACCCACCCTCTCTCCCCATCATTGGAGGTTCACCATATTAAAGCTGAGCTTAGTTTGGAAGCCCAATCTGCTTTGTTTTATTGAAGTTCACAACTCCTAAGCTGGAGATGCTTTAGCCTCAGCCTTTACCAAAGTTAAGACTGAAGACAAACACTACCATGCTTAGCTATTGTTCTCTATTAATGACTCAGAGCTTCCAGATATATCTGTGGAAGGCATTTTATAGTTTTGTGGTCTGGTGTTTATACGTGGGATGCCAACTCATCTGATGAATGGTCATCAAGCCATGTGTGAGAGCAGGTGTTTCCTGGACAGTTGCTCTTGTATTCATCTTTCTAATGCAATCTGAAACCCTATGAAACTTATGTTTTGTCCTTTCAGAGATCTGAAAGAACCTTTGACTGTGTTGTCTCCAAAGAAAATGAAAAGGAGATAATAAATAATTTTGACCAAGTCTTGTAATAATGAGAGCTTCTGTGACCACCCCATATGAAAAGAAACTTTATCTAGATATTTAAAAGAGAATGAATGACTGAATCTTGTAATCTAAAAGTAAATAAATGAATCAATTTAAAAAATAAAAAAAAAAAAAAAGAGGCTGAATGGCCAAAGTGTTAAGATAATTTCTGAAGCCTTTACCATATCTGTTTATACCAGAAGTTCTTAACTTAGGGTCTGTTTGCTTTTTCAAAATAATATTTTAATAACTATATTTCAATAAAATTGTCTTCCCTTGTAGCTCTATGCATTTTATTGTATGCATTTAAAAATATTCTGAGAAGGGCTCCATAGGCTTCACCAGACTGTGAAAGCAGTTCTGAATATAATGCAAAAAGGTTAAGAACTTTTTTGTATACTGATCCACAAATAATAAATAAAAGTGGAAAGGAAATATTGCATCCAGATATAATTTTGCCATTTGGTCACAATCACTGGCACTTCAATCACCATTTGCATTTTAGATAAAATATTAGACTTACTATCCAAATAGACTTCAGTAATCAAAGCTAGACACAGTATATTGGTTTAGATTTCTGGAACATCACATTTCATTACATCATATTGAAGCATAACATATCCTGGCCAAAAAAAAAAAAGAGAGAGAGAGAAAGAGAACCCTTTCTGAAGCTTTGATGTGAATAAATAGTGATTGGTGTCCACTGGCCTCAGTTAATGCATTCATAGTTACTAAGAGAAAATTTTAAAAAAATGGATATATGTAATGCGATCTAAAGAACAGTAAACAAATAGAAGTTTCATTTTTTCCAGGTCCACACCTACCTTAGTTGAGGGCCTTATCCCAGCTCATTTGGACGAGTAATTTAATCTCCTAACTGTCCTTCCTGCTTCTATGATCTCCTGTTCTATTCCACCACTGCCCTATCTGATTCATCTTCCTTTTGCACCATTAGGAACATGATACTCCTCCACTCAGAACCTTCATTTAAGAATTTAATCTCATTGGCTGAAAAAGGTAATAACTACTGAGATTCAACATCTTCTATATACTGGTGTTAACCTATTAGTCCAGCCTTATCACTAGCACATTGCACATACATGGTCTACATTACAGTCAAAACAAATTACTCTCCATTTCCAATTCTCTTCCTTTCCTCTCCCATCTCTGTGCCTTTGCTCACATTGCCTCCATGGCATGTGATTCTCCCTCACTTTACCTTCTACCTGAAAATCTTTGTCTGTTAAAGGCTTTTCCTTCTTTTAAAGTCCCAATTTAGATGTCACTTCAGCCTCTCTTGACCTCCATCTCTGGCTCTCCTCAATTTTATCAAATCATGTTGCCTGAATTGCTCCTTCGTGTTTTCCTCACTCTTGCTTGAATGACCATTATTTGCTTTTCCTCACCCTTTAAATTGTAAGCTCTGTTAAAAGAAGGCCTATATTGCACCAATCTTTGTATCCCTAGAACAGTAATTTGTACAAAGCAGATACAGCATAAATTTTCTGAATTAAAGTTTTTAATAAAGACAGGAGTAAATTATCTCAGCTCCACCAGGCTTCCATTTCTCTACTCCTGTGCTCCATTCTCTAGTTCTACCCAGAATCCTATTCCATGAAGAAATATACGCCATCCATCCCCATTTCTTTCTCAGTGATGCTTTTCACTCTCTGGACTTTTTCACAGATGTTCCAACAGTATTTTCACCTCAAAGATGTCTCTTCTGATTGATGAGTTTCTTCCTACAACTCTTTACTTTTGACTCTCCTGACTTTTCATCTTCTCCCTGCAT
>CM053581.1:378628311-378644614 GCA_028627135.1 Pseudochirops cupreus | reverse complement strand
TATAGTTGTGAATCACAAAATGTAACAGGCTCTCTATGTGGAGAACAGAACCAAGACATTTATTCAAATACCAGAAAACTGAGTCCCAAAATCAGAAAGTCAAAGTCATTACAGTAATCACAAAGTTGGTATACATAGTCAATGCAGTGAACACCCACATTCCCAAGCCTTCAAAACAAAACAGGTTCCCTCAAACAAGGATCCTCTTCTCTCACTCCTTCCCTCAAGCAAGGATCCTCTTCTCCTCACTCATGGTAGCTCCTCAGCCTACACATTGCTCTCTCCCAGCAGTTCTGGCTCCCAGAATTTCTCATTCCTGGCAGTTCTGGCTGGCTCTCAGAAGTTCTCAGCAGCTCTGTCTGGCTCTCAGAAGTTCTCAATTTGGTTCTCAGAAGAAGTTCTGGCTCTCTAGCTTGGACTTTTCCTTATTTATGGTATTAGCTCCTCCCTATTCTTTTCCTTCCTGTTACATCAGCAAGTTCATCCCACTGTGAGATTCACAAGTTCTGGATCTTAATTGATACAATCATGAACTTGAAACAAGGTACTAAGTATCTGTTTGCTTGCTAATACAAGGGTCATGGAAGATCTTCAAATCCCATTACCATTACATACCTTCACTTCATTCATTCAATAAAAAATTAATTTGCCATAGATGTGAATAACAGCTTGAAATGTGAAAAAAATGGGAAACCTCCATTTTAAAGAAATTATTTTCATTTAGCCTTAACAAAAGGAGCTATGGAATGTCACCCACTCAGAAAAAAGAGATCAAAATCTCAAATGAATCAATTTTCATTTTCCTACTGATTTTTACAAGCATTTTTATCAAAATTGACATAGAAAATAATATAGTATGAGTAAAAATTAATTTGTTCACAAATTTTTACTGAGTTGAATTGAATGCATTTAGTCACTCTCCCAAAATTGTACTTATTAAATACATGAAATACTAGGAATTAGATAATATAGGTTACACAAATATATAGAATATGCATGTGTCTTCTGGGAATTCATAATCTAGTAGTGATAACTATAATGCAGAATAATAGATGTTAAAGAAATTTTTAATGTCTATAAAGTTACAAGACAGTTATAATAGCATTTCCAGATGATATGGCCATAGAGAATGTAGTATACCTTCATGATATCTCTCGCTTAGGCCTCCCTCCTCTGATATTAGCACTATGCTGGTGCAGACTCACATCACCTGCAATAAATAGTACATGCTTGTATTGTCATAATAATCTGCTGGTTGGTTTCTCTACCTCAAATCTCTCTCCCAACTTCAGTCTATTTTCTAACATCAAAGTAATTTTCTTAAAGTGCAGGTCACACCATTTCACAGCTCCACATCCCACCCCAATCACACTATTTAATAAACTCCAATGACTTCCTATTATCTCCAAACTCAGATATAAAACCCTCACTTTGGGTTTTAAAGGTCCTTCCTAACCTGACTCCTTCCGACCTTTCCAGGTTTCTTAAACTTTATTCTTCTGCAGCTGCTCTGGAATAGTGATAATAGTGTCTTTGCTCTTCCTCATGTAGGGCACTCCAATTCCTGACTCCATGAATTTTCACTGGCTGGCTGCCATGCCTAGAGAGAATCTCACTTCTCACCTTGGCCTCTTGCCTTCCCAAGTTTCCTTTAAGTTTCACCTAAAGTCCCAACTTTTGCAGAAGCTATTCTCAGTCCCTCTTAATGCTAATGTCTTCCTTTTGAAATTATCTCCATTGCATTTTGCACATATCTTATTTGCATTCTGGAGGCAAGAAAGATAGGAAGAAGGGAGAAAAAAGGTATTAAAGAAGAGAGAGGGGAGTAAGGGAGAAAGAGAGGATGAAAAGAGAAGGAAGGAAAGAAGGAAGGAAAGAAAGAAGAAAAGAAGGGGGGAAGGAAGGAAAGAAAGAAGAAAAGAAGGAGGAAAGGGAGAGAGGGAGGGAGGAAAAAAGGAAGGGAGGAAGGAAGAAAAGAAAGAAGAGAGAAAGAGATGGATGAAGGGAAGGATGAAGGAAGGAAAGAGGAAGGAAGGAAGGAAGGAAGAAGGAAGGAAGGAAGGAAGGAAAGAAGGGAGAGAAAAAGAGATGGATGAAGGGAAGGATGAAGGAAGGAAAGAGGAAGGAAGGAAGGAAAGAAGAAGGAAGGAAGGAAAGAAGGGAGAGAGAAAAAGATGGATGAAGGGAAGGATGAAGTAAGGAAAGAGGAAGGAAGGGAAGAAGGAAGGAGAGAAGAAAGGAAAGGAAGAAGGAAGGGAGGGAGGGAGAAGGGAAAGTAAACATTCTAGGGAGAAGCAATGATGGCATAGACTTTTTCCCCTACTGAATTTAAGAAAAATTTTCAATACTGTCTTAAAATAAATTCGACATGCTGCATTGTTACCAAAGAAGGACACATAAACTGCATATAATGCTCTTGTGGGGCAGCAGCCACTCACTGGAATAGTGATATTGCAATTAACTGTTGAACTCTATGGTCTGGCAGCTTATTTGTTATCCTTATGCAAATGGAAGTTAAACAAGAGATGGCCTGAGTTACCATCATCTGTCATGTATTTTCCAACTCCCCTCATACTACTCAAGAAGATAATTGCGGTTCAAGATCCCTAATTTGTGATGTTATATCGCTGGTTTCTATGTGCATTTGGATATTCCCCCCAGCATCATGGGCAAGGCTGTAAGCTTTATAATTCCTTGTCTCATACTTTTAGATTGTTAGATAAATTGATAAAATTATTATAAATCTTTTCCGTATCATTAAAATTAATTTTTAAAGTAAATTTTCATAACATTTTACAGTTATCTTTGTATTAAGGTTTTTTTTTTTGTAGAAGTGTATTTATTTTGCAGTGTCTAATTTTTAAAGTTCTTTTGATTTCTTTGTTTAAAAACAGTAATTTCCCGTTCATCCCTTCCAACAGAACCCTCTCTTGTAATAAAATCAAACTGATTGGGATAGTGTGACAAAGTGACTTCATCAGGCTGTATAATTAATATTCTATACCCATAGCTCCTCAACTTCTATGGTCAAGAGGAAGAAATAAATTGCATTTTATTATCTATGCTCTACAATCAGTAGTGATAACTGCATTTAATCTTAATTTAGCTTATCTTGGTATCGTTGCATTTATATTATTATATTCACTGTGTATCTTATCCTGCTTTTTCATCATTCCAAATCATTTCATACATGTCTTCCCATGCTTCTCTGCATTTCATGTAGCCATCATTTTTATAATATAATAGAATACCATTATATACATTGATAGGCACCTACTTTGTTTCCAGATTTTTGCTTTTACACAAAAAGCAGTACTATAAATATGTTGGTACAAACAGATGTTTTTCTATCAAAATTTTCTATTTCTATTTTAAATTCTATTTCCCTACAGTAGTTTCCCATTTATGCCATTCTTCTCCTCACTGACTTTTTGGACCTCTTTGGCCATTTGTGTTGGTCTATTTTTAAGGTATTATTTTCTTTGTATTTTGGGGGGTTCTCCTTTAACAAACTGTTGACTTGTTTTTCATCATTTTCTTGCATCACTCTTATTTCTCTCCCCAATTTTTCCTCTGCTTCTCTTGCTTGATTTTCAAAATCCTTTTCTGAGCTCTTCTGCGGCCTGAGACAAATTCATATTTTTCTTACAGGCTTCTGATATAGGAACTTTGACTTTGTTGTCTTCTTCTGGTTATATGTTTTGATCTTCTTTGTCACCAAAGTAAGATTCTATAGTCTGACGTTTTTTACACTCTTTGCTCATCTTCCCAGCCAAATAATTGACTTTCTAACTGTTTGTCAAGCTAGGACTGCTTCCAGTGGAGGTTTGGGGATGGGTATTCTGTCCCAGGATTCAGGGGTTTTATGTCAGCTGCTCGATCCCCTACTGTCTTTGGGCCCAGAGCTCCAGAAGCAGCAGCAGCCACCTTGACCACCACCTCTGCCACCCTGGGGTTGGTGTTAGACCCCAGTCAGACCACATTCTTTTTTCAACCAGGTTCCACAAAGTTTTCCCACTGACCTTCTATGCTATCTTTGGTGTTTGTGGACTGAGAAGTGTGGAAACTGCCACAGCTGCCAGTGATTCAGTGCCCCGAGGCCTGCTCTGGCCCTGTCTGTGCTGGCATGGGCAATGCCAGACTGTGTTCCACTCCCAGTCCAGTGTGATAGACCATCCCTCTTGCCCTTCCAGGCTGTCTTGGGCTGAAAATGTGTTTCCCTGTCTTATTTTGTGGATTCTGTAGCTCTAGAATTTGTTTAAAGTTATTTTTACAGATATTTGGATATGTTTAGGGGAGATCCCAAGCAAGTCCCTGCTCAGCCTAATTTCTCATTTATGAAATGAAAATACCTTCACTAATTGAGGATACCAAAATAATTTTGTGAATAATATGTGTTTTTCCACAAATATTGAAAGCAGTAAGTCATTTTTCTCAATCATTAATAACATGCAATCTGTCATTTACATACATGCATTATGACAATTCTGGAAGCAATAGAATAGCTAGAAACTCCAAAGCAGAAGCTATACAGGTATAACCTTTATCCTGCTGCTAAAAAACAAACAAACAGTGTAATATTGTGGGTCAGAGGATCAAGGCTTGAGGCAAAGTTCTCTCTAGGGAAACTCCTGAATTTTGTAGAAACTGTGTATGCAGAAGCCATGGCTAATTTTTAAGGGCCTAACCACAGTTCTGACAGAAATCCCTATTTCTTAAAGGAGAGTGATGTTTTGTACAAACAGGTTCAGAACAAGGCAGGATTTGTATACTTTTATGGTAATGGTTTTCCTTTTAAAGGGTTGCAGCTGAACAGAAGTTCGCATTCCTTGCCAACTGTCATTTTTATATAGTTTCTGTCTCTGAGCAATTTATTAAGTATTAGATCAGCAGAATATCAAACATATCCATCTAAGAAGCTCATTTGTTTCTTATTTTATTATAATCTACCTGGGTTTAATCTTTCTTCTTTCTAATTTCATTTAATTTAAAGCCAATATCATTCAGAAATTTGTTACAAGAAAACATTTTTGATCCAAGTAATTTTGTGATGCATTTAATACATTAAGAATTATGCTGAGGATACATTTGCCTTAGAGTATTTCTTTTAATAACATATAGACAAGAGATAGCCTTTTCAAATTCAATTTTTATAATAGTTTTTATGATATTTTCAATGAGAATGGACATTCCTATGGTTTTATTAGGCAAATGATAATCTTCTCCATTTGGTTTTACTCTTATTTTCTGACAATAGATGGTTATATGATTAAAATGTTCACTTGGTTCAACTGAATTGATTTTATGAAAATAGAGGAAATGTTGCTGTGAGGTTCAGAAAATATGTGCAAGATTGCAAATGGTTGTGTCCAGGCACAGGGAAGTGTTTGAAGCCCGGGAATTAGTCAGGCCACGTGGAGATCAGAGCATATTTCACTGTCCCCAGCCAAGGGAAACTGCATTGCTCAAGATTCTCTTGTGTGGGGTTAACTGCTGTTCCTGATTAGCGTCTCCACATCCTGAGGTCTTCATACCCTTGTGATTGCACTCTCCCTCTCACAATTCTGTTCAGCTGGGCTCTGTCAAGGGTGGTATGTGGATCTGGGGTATATATAAGACCTGGGCCTTGGAGGTATCTTGGAAGCCTGCCTTAGGATATGGCTTTAAGGCTTCCCCATAGAGAGACCTTAATAAAGCTTTTCTGTTTGGACCTCAGAGCCATAAATTTTCTGTTCTAAAAGGTACGCTAGCATCAATTAGTAGGGTGAGGAACTGGTTGCCCCTGATGGCAAGTTAGGATACTCTGAAAGAGAACCCTGACATATTGCTACAGTGTTCTATCAGAATTGTTTAGGTATTGAAATATTTTAATGTTTGGCATTTCTTCTGTTTTGATCATATATATTATTCTTCCTATTGCCTTTTTTGTGCATTTTTTCTCCCAAAAGGATAAAGTGTTGATACTAGAAAGAAGAAATCACCAATGGATTATGTTCTTTATTCTAAGACTAGCTTAATTGTCAATGCTTGAAACAGAACACAAATTTATGTGTTTTAAAAACCTTTCATTACAAGAATCCATAGAAGAAGAACATTCCCTTTGGCGAAACTGGACTCATTGATTTTTAGTTGCAAGAGATGTAAAAAAGTTTTACAGCAAAATACTTCTGGGTATTTATAATAGCCAAAATGACTTATTCACTCGAAGTTGTTCTTAAAACAATAATTGCTATGACTGTATACAATGTTCCCTTGGTTCTGCTTATTTCTCTCTTTATTACTTCATTTTTTCACACGCATTTTGTTTTCAAAATATTATATTGTGTGTGTGTATATATATATATGTATATGTTGAGTATACATTTGAGTATATTATTTGGTTTTGAATATATTATTTGCAAGAGTAGTCATGGACAGAGAATAGGTTTCAATAGGATTCTTAGGGTTGAATCTCCTTTTAAATCCAATATATAAATGAGAAGTCTGGAAAAGGAATTTGTCCCTATCTCTTAAACTCAGCACCACAGTAAATTCTAGATGGATGAGAAACTTAGATATAAAAACAATTACCTCTAGAAAAGATGAGAGAAAGTAGAAAGAATCATGTAACCTCAGTTCCAAATTGAAGATGAATTTATTTCAGATCAAGAAATGATGGGCATTATTGGGAAAATATATATGTTTGATTATATTAAAATTATACATATAGGTAAATGAAAACAACATAATTGAATTTACTAAAATCAGAAAAATGTTTATGGAAAATATATATGGCAGATAAAACTTGATATATATAATATGTGATGAATTGTTTAAAAAAGAGACACAACAGGTTAATGGTTAAATATATAGAAAATTTTCAAAAGAAGAAATGCAAATTTTTAATAATCACTTGAAAAAAATTATCAACATTGAAAATATCAAAGTTCCTATCACGTGGCAGTCACTGTGTTCAATACTTTGAGGTATATCCTAGCTATCAATCTGGCAAAGATGGACTACCATCACATTTCCAAAATTAATTTTAAGTACCAAAACTTGATAATAGAATAATGTAAGAGAAGTGAGTACATTCATTCAAGTGCACTCAATCATTATTGGAATTGTAAACCAGAAGATACTTTTTGGAGAACAATATGGTAATATTTAACAAAAGTTACAAAATAATAATCCTTATGACTCAGTAATTATAACGTTGGGAATATGCAATCACAATAATATAAAAGACAATAATCAAAAGAACTATCTGTTCAAATACTCCAATAGCAACATCATATTTGATAGCAAAAGCAAACAAACATAAAATTACCTGGAAGCTGCTTCAAAATGTAATGATTGTTGAACAGTTAAATTATGAATGTAAATGTAATAGAATGGCATAATGCATTTCAGATGAACAAATATAAGGTTCAATGAGCAAGGTGCAAAAAGCTTTATGAAATGGTGCTGCATGGGGAGAGGGAGGAGTAGAACTAAGAGCCAAGAAATAAAGGAAAGGAACAAAAAATATTAGATCTAAAGTAACTCTGACCAACATGTGGTTAAAGGATATAAGCAGAGCTTCCAACTCTTAACAGCCACATAAATATTGCTCCAATTGTCTAATAATAAGAGAAATACAAAGCAAAACAATTTGGCAAACTGGAAAAAAAAAAGGCAGTTGGTGGAGCTGTTAATTGATTCAAACATTCTGGAAATAAATTTGGAAATATACTAAGAAATTGACTTTTGAGTTAGAAGATCCTTCTTCTAGGCACATACTCCATCAAGGTCAAACATAGAAAGAAAGGTCCCAATATACGCCAAAATATTTGCAACTGAACTCTTTTTTTCTTTTAGCAATGAACTATGTGGATCAGAGAGTGGACAATTATATTTTGATTCCTGAATGTAATGAGATATTGTTACATTGTAAGAAGTGATGGATATAAACTGCACAAAACCTTTTATCCTTGAAGATTCAACAGACAAGAAGTATTCAGATTTTCCAAAATAATTATTGACCCTAATCAGCCAGGCAAAACAATGAGCCAAACATATTTGAAAAGGAAATTTTAATAGCTGTTGCCATATCAAACTCTGAAGAACGTCAATTTATGTAGAATGAGATACTAACAATATGAAAATGTAGCAGAAGAAACTAAAACCACATTGTGTAAGAAGATGCATATATTATCCCAATGGTCCTTTCTCCTAATGGAGTAGCTGTGATGATTCTTTAAGCATTCCGCAGAATAGAAGCCTACATCCTGATATTTTTATTCAATTTTTTTTGAAAATCATATCTATATCTATCTGATATACACATGCATACATACATATACAAATGTGTGTATCTATACAACCATTCACTGAACACTACATTTAAAAGAATAAGCACAGAATAGTATTTAATTTGCCAATTGTTTCTCTTTATGTTTTGTTGGAAGTAAAGATGATAAAATTAAATGATAACACTCACAATTCACATTCATCTGGCACTTTCATTTTTTTCCTAAATTCTTTCCTGATCATATTCATGTAAGATAGATTAACAATACATTATTAATGTATTATAATCTCATTTTAAAGGTAAGTTAACTGAGTATTAGAGAGATTAAGTGATTCACTCAGGCTAAATCTGCTTATTTATCATTTATTTCTCTGAGAAAGCACAAAGGATTTTAATAGTCTAAATTTAGCCACTGGACACTCTTGCACCAAATCTTTGAGCTGATTGTGGAATCATCGAGAGTTACTCGAGGAGCACAGGTTCAGATCACTCCTTCTTTGTCCCCTTTCCCAATAAGCCTGTCTTTCTCCATAGGACAGTTACTTATTTACATTAGAAGGCCAAGGAAATTAATTTAACAGGAAGATCAAAAAATGAAGAAAAAAAGCATTTTTCTATATGATATTGAATGGATTGGATCTGGAAATAATTCTATGGAATATTTCAATATAGAACAACAAAACCCAAAATATTTTCATATAAGAGATTCTATAGCTTCTGAGAGAATATTTTAACCTGTATCAGAAACAGAAATACCAAAGGTCCTCAAGGCCAAGAGCAACATTAGTTTAATAACGCTGCTTTTGTGAACCACTTGGGAATATTTTAATGATAATTTCAGAAACTATTAAGGTATTCCATCCGTGTTAATATTACCATGCAGTTCGGGGATACATAAATTGGTTCCAGTAATTCATAGTTAAGGTAATTTCCATATTGAATTCTGATTCTCTAAGCATTCTAAGCTATACTTCAAGCATGGGTCTATTGGTCATTCTGTATTTTAAAACTAAGGGATGATATTACTTACAACGTGGGAGCTGATTTTGCATAAAACCCAGTGAAATAAATTAGTATATTGAGATCAGAATAAAATAAATCTTTGAGAGGTATCTATTGGCTGGACCATTCATAATCCCAAATCTTACAGTAAAAGATTTGTAGAGAAACTGATCCATACACAGGAGACTCCCTGGTGAATTCATTTAGTGAAACTTTCTTTTAAAAAACCTGTAAGAATGCTAATAAGGCATATGCCTGATCAACTTGAGCCTTCCTCCTTATTGGCTTCTGGCTTTGAAATAACTTTGAAAAAGTAATATAGTGTCACCAGGGGTAATAAATGATGCATGAATAAAGTAGTGACCTTAAACAAGCACATTTCTCTTTAAGGAATCAATTTACACACCACTCTTGCTTAAATTTCACAACCAATTATGAATCGTGTCTTCCCTGTACAAATGATAGAAAATCCATTTTAATCAACATTCATTTTCAGGGAAGGATAATGTTGCCAGAGCTGGTGTATGAAAGTGGTTTTTTTTTTAACAAAGCAAAGATCAAAGAAAAGAAAAGTCAAAATGGAGGAAATATTTCCGTTTCAAAAGAAAAACATTGAACATTTTTAGTACAGTGACAGAGGATACCGACATTGTTGTCAAAGGTAGACAACAGATTGGTCAGAGATTAATTTTCTATGTCACTTCTACAGCAGAATGCAAGTCAATGTAGCATTTCTTCAATTACTTCATGATAACATAGCAAAGTTTTCTATGTAGCATTTGAACGTTTCTATGATCACAGTATTTGGAAATGGAAGAGACGTTCAAGAAGATAGGCAGGTGCTAGGCAAGAGAGGAAGGTGTGACCTCAGTTGTATAGTATTCTACCTTTAGAACTGTGTCAGAAGGGGCCTTGGAGATTTAGAAGAGCCCCCTCATTTGCAAAATGAGGGAACTAAGACCTAGAAAGGGAAAGTGATTTACCTAAAAATCCTAGAAGTAGTAAGTAGGAGACCCAATATTTAAAACCAAATTCTTTGAGACAGATAGACAGACAGACAGATAGAGAGGTAGATAGATAGATAGATACATGCATACATACATACATACATACTTACATAGATACAGACACACAGATACATAGATACATGTATAGATAGATATAGATATATTCAATTTAATTTTTCTCCTCTTTCAAAGATTCACAATTTGTGACACATCTATTAATTACTTATTTCCTGAATACAGCACAGTCAGTAGCAGAAATAACAATAAAATGTTAATATTAATATTTATTTATTTATAGAATACATTCATGTAACACTTTTAGGCTTGTAAAGCACTTTATTAGTGCTTTATAACACTTTTGTTACACTTTATTTATTTTCACAACAAACCTGGGAGTTAGATGGTGTTATTGCCATCATTTTATAAATGAAGAAACTGAGGCAGTCAAAGGTCAAAAGAGTTGCCCAGAGTCAAACAAATAGTAAGTGTCTGGAGCTAGATTTGAAAAGCTGGATTCCAGACTCTAGATCTAGTGGTCTCTCCCCTCTGTGATACTTACATTTTATCCATTTTTCTTTCCTAACTCAATAACTGGAATTTTCTCTTTTTGATACATTTTATCTGGCAGTTACTAAAGGAAATTCATAAAGCAGAGGGAAACTTCTTCTTTGCAGTCTAGATCTCTGAATCACAGCTTTCCTACTTTCTGGCGTTGATGAGCAAGACTTTTTCCTTTGGTTCTGCATTTTTATAATACAAGTTTCTATGCCCTGTAGAAGAAAAGGAAGAGAATTAGCCTGACTCTTTGAGTTTTGGGGTACTCTATAATGCAACTCCAGATTTATTTTGTGACTTGCACTTTTTCAGGACATGTTAGGAATGCATTCATTTCATGCATGAGCACATTCATTCACAAGTTTATTAATTCTTTAAAGAAACATTGAATACTACTCAAATAGAGTATTTTGACTGGAATTTGGGGAAAGAAAGGATGTGCATGATATAAGATTCTTGCCCTTATGGAGAGAGCGTGGAGTCACATAAGGAGGTGATACAAATAGAGATAATTGTGATACATAATACTTCCTCATGCTTGCATTAAGAAGCTACTTCAGGGGAATGATAAGTATTTTTCCCACCTCCCATCCAATAGGTGCTAGACAATAGGTGCAAAATTAGGCATACACAACCAGACATTGCCAATGTGTTGATGCATTTCACTTATCTATATGTCTTTCCTAGAAAGGAAAGGTTCATTGAGAGTGGAGTGACAAAGATATGTAAAAAGCACATCAGCAGAACATTTTAAAAATAGCTCAGTGCATTAGAGAATTGCAAAACAAATCGTTGTCCAAGGTGGGAGGTCTTAACTAATAGGGGTAGGGAAATAAGGAAAGAGTACATGGAAAAGATGATGTTTGAGTTGGACTTTAAATGATGAGTATGAACCTAGCAAGTGTATAGGTGGACAAGGAAAACATTTTAGGGATGGGAAATGTAGTGAGGCATGAAATCAAGGCAGGAAAAGTCAGGTTTTGTTCAAGAGTCTAGCTTGGATAAATAATAAAATATTAATGTAAGGGGAAAAAAGGTATAGTCAACTAAGAAAGCCCTAAATATCAGACAAAAACTCAGTAGGCAAAGGAGAGACTCAGATATATACATATGTGTGTGTGTGTATGTATGTATGTATGCACACACACATACATACATACTTATACATACACACACATATATATATATACACATATACATATATATTTAAGTACGCATATGTATATATGTATGTATGTATATTGGAGCAGAAAAGACAAATTACCAAAATTACAAGCAAAGAAAGGATTAACATTTTATTCTGTATGGTATGAAGAACAAATTAGGGTTGTAGAGAGTGACAGAATAGACTGTTAGAGACTATTAAAAGAGTTCATATGAGTGGTAATGTAGAAACAATGAAACTAGAAAGGAAAGGTAAAGGAAGAAGCATCTATATGGTACTTACTAAGTGTCATGAGTAGCTAAGTGACAGATTGGGTAGAGTGTCAAACGTAGTCAGGAAGACTCATCTTCCCAAGTTCAAATCTGGCCTCAGACACCCACTGGCTGTGTGACCCTGGACAAGTCACTTAGCCTTGTCTCAGTTTCCTCATCTGTGAAATGAGCAGGAGAAGGAAATGGCAAACCACTCTAGTATTTTTCTCCAAGAAAAAAACCAAATGGGATCATGAAGAGTTGGATGTGACTGAAAAGTGACTAAATGAAAACAACACTATGTGCCATATACTGTGCTAAGTGTTTTCTCATTATTACTTCATTTGATCCTCAAAACAACCCTGGAAGTCAAGTAGTGTTATTATACAATTTTATGGTTGCAGAAACTGAGGAAAAGAGAGGATGAGTGACTTGTTGAGGCCAGGTTTGAAGTTAGGTCTTTCTGATTTCAGGTCCAGCACTCTATTCACCTTGCCACTAGCTGCCTCTGGCAAGAGGGGGGAAAAGATAGGAGAGATATTGTGGAAGTAGAATCAGTAGCACTTTGATATCAGATAGGGGGAACAGCAAAAAGATGAAAACAACTTCATTGCTTCAAATGTGGTACAATACAAATGGGCTATCACTAAAAGATATAGTGAAGTGAGGAGGAGCAAAGAAGGAAACTATAATTAACTCAATTTTGGAGATGTTTAGATGAATACATCAAAGGGATGTCCAAATAGAGATGTTTTGAGGACAGTTGGCTCCAGAACTTAGAAGTCAGTGTTGGAGAGAGAATTAGGACTCATCTACATAGACCTGGTAGTTTGAGATAATGGGAGTAAATGAGGTTGCCAAGGGAGAGAAGGTACAAAAGGAAAAAAAAAATGCTTCATGGAGAAAATGTTGAGGAACATACATCTTAAGTCATTAGGAATAGACAAAGAGGGCCTAGAGTAGTTCCAGAAAAGTCAGGTGAGTGTGGCCTCTCTGAAGGCAAAGGATGAAAGAATATTCCCATGGAATCAAGATCCAGGGACATTGAAATCCATGCTGTTTCTTGCACATGGCACATCATCTCCTGACTCCATGTCTTTTCACCAACTAACTTCTGTTCCTGAAATGCTCTCCCTTATCATTTCCATACCAAACTTCTCTGGCTTCCTTCATGTTCCACATAAAATCTCCTTTCTGCAAGAACCCATTGCTTATCTCCTCTGATGCTAGAGATTTCCTTTTGCAATTTATATTCTATAGGTCTTGCTAGTACATGGTTATTTGTACATGTTGTTGTCTCCCCTAATAGACTGAGTGCCTTGAGATAAGGGACTTTTTGGGGTTAGGGATGGGCTTTCTTTGTAACCCTAGAACTTATTGAGCATTTACTACATGAGAGGCATGAGATGGTTAAGTATTGTTAAATGAAGCAGAGAAGTTATGGAGGAAGAGTGCTTTAAAACAAAAAGACTATTACATTTGGATTAGAAGATAACTCACGTGGATAGCCAGGCGGGGCAGTGAATAGAGCACTGGCCCTGCAATCAGGAGGACCTGAGTTCAAATTCGGCCTCAGACACTTAACACTTACTAGCCATGTGACCTTGGGCAAGTCACTTAACCCCAATTGCCTTGCCTTCTCCACTTGAAGAAGAAGAAGAAGAGGAAGAAGAGGAAGAAGAAGAAGAAGAAGAAGAAGAAGAAGAAGAAGAAGAAGAAGAAGAAGAAGAAGAAGAAGAAGAAGAAGAAGAAGAAGAACTGGTAATATTTAAGAAAGAGTTTCAGAAGAAACGAGAGCAAAAGCCCAATTACAAAGTTAAGAACCAAGCAATCTAGTTTCAGACACTTACTAGCTATGTGGCCTTGGGCAAGTCACTTAAACTGATTGCCTCAGTTTCCTGATCTGTAAAATAGGGTTGTTATGAGGATCAAATGAGATATCTGCATAGTGCTTAGCATAGTACTTGGCACAAAGTAAGAACTATAGAAATGTTAGATATTAATTATTATTAATTAATAATTCTTTTTCAACTTGATTGGATATCTAAGAATTGCTATTAATAAATGATTGTTTGACTTGATTGGTTTTCTAAGATGTGATCATCAACTAACTTATCTAACATATACACAAGAGGAATCCCCACTGTAACTCATCTAACAAATGATTCTCTAGCCTCTTGTTTTGAAGATCTTAAAATAGAAATATTCCACCAATTCTTCAACAATCCATTCTACTCTGGGACAACTTTATTTTTGGGAAATTTTTTCCTGATATCAAGTTTAAATTTTCCTCTTTGAAAATTCTATACATTCATTCCTTTAGGTCCTGCCCTCTTGGGACTAGGACAGTGGTTCTCAACCTTCCTAATGATGCAACCCTTTAATACTCATATGTGGGCATATCTGCATGTGGGAGGATCTGCCTGGAAATGGATAGAGGAGCAGTGTCTTAGTTCCTAAGACCATCAGAAATATGTGTTTTCTGATGGTCTTAAATGATCCCATTCAACCCCCCAAAGTGGTCGCAGCCCACAGGTTGAGAACCGCTGAATTAGGAGAACAAATGTAATTCATCCTCCACATTACAGACTTTCAAATACTTGAACATAATCATAATGTCTTCTGAGTCTTCTACTTCCTAAACAGAGATGCCAAGAACAATAATACACATAAGGGCAGAGGGCAGAGGGACCCTTACTTCCTTATTCCTGGAAGCTATTCCTCTTTCAGTGCAACCAAGATCACATTGATTTATTTTAGTGACACATCAGCTGTGGACTCATGTTGATCTTGCAGTCCACTAAAACCATCAGATCTTTTCTGCTTAACAATATCTGCCCAATCTTCTATATCTAAAACTGATTTTCTCATAACCAGATTTATTTATCCCTATTTATTAATTTATCTCTATTGAATTTCGTCTTATTAGATTCAGCCCCAAATTCTAACCTGTCCAAGATCTTTTTGTTTCCGGATTTTGTCATTCAGTGTGTTAGCTATCACTGTCAATTGATCATTTGCATGCTTGATGAGAATGTTATCTATGCTTCTATGTAAGTCATTGATAATAATGGTAAACAGCTTAGGAACAAGCCTAATTTTATGGCTTCTACAATGGTGACCTTCTGCCATGTTAACATTAGATTGAATGAGGATGAGAAAGGAGACACCTTAGTGAAGTGGGGATTTAGATTCAGAGAACATAAATTCAATTTCCTAACCCTGCCGTGTGCTACCCATGTGACATTGAGCAAGTTCTTTAAACTAGACCTCAGTTTCCTTATCTGTAAAATAATAATGTTGGACTAGATGACCTCTAAAGTCCCTATGACCTCTTAGTCTATAATCCTGTGACGTAACAGCATGAAGTATAACAACAGATTATATTTATGTAGGATTTTATAATTAACAAAACCCCTGTCTTATGGTTCTTTGAGGTAAGAGAATAAATGGTATTTACATCCATTTTATAGAGAAGGAAATTTAGGTTCAAGGATATAGAATAACTTGTGAGTGTCAAACCAAAGCCTTCTGTCTCTAAATCTGGTGAACTATTCATTAAACCACCCTGCCAACCAAAAGGTAGAGGTAACTTCAAGAAATTTAGCAGTGAAGCTGGGAGAAAAATGGGATGCTATTATGATTCAATCAGTAGTGTGAGCCTTTATTTCTTGTAATGTATATTGTAGAGGAGGAAAGCTCTCCAGATCTCTGGCACATTTGCAGAACCCTTTGTGACCAGGGCAACTCTGTTTAGCCCAGGTTGGCATGAATAGGCCTAGATCATGGAGATGCCTTCAGGAGTCCAGGAGGTAGATTTCCAGAATCAGAGCCAGAAGATGAAGTAAATAGAGATATGGTAGTCAGGGATAGAAATTAAGAGATGAGTGAAACATTCTCATTATTCCTTAGACTGCAAAATTGTTCCAGTAGTTTAGAATATCAGGTGAAATCAATTTGAGCCAGCCTCCCTCCCCCCCTTACTCTCTCTACCTATCTCTGTCTCTGTCTCTCTCTCTTTCTCTCTGGAAATCAAGACAAGGTAAACTCC
>CM053581.1:378611184-378627811 GCA_028627135.1 Pseudochirops cupreus | reverse complement strand
CTCCGCCCCCCCTTGTCTCTTCTATAAGAGATAATTTACCCCAATCTGTTTCTCCCCAACTCCTCTCATTATTTTCCTCTCTCATCTCTCAATTTCACCTTTTAAGTATCATCCCTTCCTATTCAATTGATCCTGTGCCCTCTGTCTAAGTATACCTGTACACATATATACACTCACTCACATATATATTCATATCCCCATATGCTTTCCTATATAGACATATGTATGTATGTATATGTATATATAAATATATACATACATACACAGGCATATACATTTATATTCCCTTCACATATCCTCATATTGAGAAAAGTTTCATAAGTTATAATTATCATTTTTCCATGTAAGCATTTAAATAGTTCAACTTTGGTAAATTCCTTATGATTTCTTTTTCCCGTTTACCTTCTCATGTATCACTTGCTTCTCATATTTGAAAGTCAAATTTCTGTTCAGTGCTGTTTTTTTTTTCATCAAAAAAGCTTGAAAGTCCTCTATTTCATTTAATGACCATATTTTCCCCTGAACCATTACACTGAGATTTGCTGGGTAGGTGATTCTTGGTTTTATTCCCAGCTCCTTTGACCTCTGGAATATCATACTCCAAGACCTTCGATCCCTTAATGGAGAAGCTGCCAGATCCTGTGTTATCCTGATTGTGTTTCCATAGTATTTAAAATGTTTCTTCTTGGCTGCTTATAATATTTTCCCCTTGATCTGTGAACTCTGGAACCTATCTATAATATTCCTAGGAGTTTTCTTTTTGGGATATTTTTCAAGAAGTGATTGGCGAATTCTTTCAACCTCTATTTTGCTCTCTGGTTCTAAAATATCAGGGCAATTTTCTTTGAGAATTTCTTGAAGGATGATTTTTAGGTTCTTTTTTTGATCATGGCTTTCAGGTAATCCAATAACTTTTAAATTATCTCTCCTAGATCTATTTTCCAGGTCAGTGGTTTTTTGCAACAAGATATTTCACTTTGCCTTCTATTTTTTCACTTGTTTGGATCTGTTTAATAGTATCTTGATTTCTCATAAAGTCATTAGCTTCCATTTGCTCCAATCTAATTCTGAAGCAATTATCCTCTTCAGTGAGTTTTTGAGATTCTTTTTCCATCTGGCAAATTTGGCTTTTTAAGCATTTTTCTGCTCATTGGCTTTTTGAGCCTCTTTTGCCATTTGAGTTAGTCTGTTTTTTAAGGTGTTATTTTCTTCAGTCAGATTGTTGTCTCTTTTCATGATTTTCTTGCATCCCACTCATTTCTCTTCCCAATTTTTCCTCTGCTTCTCTTATTTGGTTTTGAAAATCCTTCCTAAGCTCCTCTGTGGCCTGTAACCAGTTCATATTTTTCTTGGAAGCTTTTGGTCCAGAAGTTCTGATTTTGTTGTCTTCCTGCCATTCCATGCTTTGATCTTTTTTGTCCTCCAAAAAGGAATCTGAAGTTAAATTGCTTTGCTTGCTTTGCTTCCTTTGCTTGCTCATGTTGCCACTCAATTACCTGATTTTGAGCTTTTTGCCACAGCAGAACTCTGCTTCCAGAGAGGAGAGCTTTGTCCCAGATTGATGGGGTTTTCACAATTGCGGGAGCTATTATTTGGGTGCCCTCTTTGAAGCCTCCACTGGCTCTGGTACCTAGTCACACACCCCAGCATCTCCATCCAAGACAGCAATCCAGATTGAAGCAGATTAAAACAAATATTACCTTTCAGAATGGTCACTTGGTCCCCCTACAATCTCTAGGGCAGGAGCTCTGAAGCAGCCATATGGAGACGGCTGCACGGATACCATGCTTGAACTGCTTCTTCCATCTGGGGGCAGAGGCCAGACTGCACTCTTGGTCCCCCCGTTCCCAAAGTCTACAATGACCTTTTACTTTGCCTTTGGCATTTATGGGTTGACAGTTCTGGAAATGGCCGCAGCTGCTAGTGTTCCATTCTTCCAAAGTCTCTCCAGCCTTTAGCCCTGGGGCTAAAACTGCAAGGGGCTAGACTTGGTTCCCACTTTGCTGAGACAGACCTTTCCTGCCAGCCTGCAGGGCTGACTTGAGTGGGAGATTTGTTTTTCTCTGTCACTTTGTACGTTCTGTAGCTCTAAAGTTTGTTTAAAGACATATTTTATAGGTATTTGAGGTGGTTATGGGGGTAGCTCATGGAGTTTTCCTGCTTCTACACCACTATCTTAGCTCTACCCTCATGCCAAATTTAGTGTAGAGACCGTATTAGTGGAACCCACCCTACCTAAGAAATCTTAAACCCAAGGGATCTGCTAGACTCAACCTTTCTGGTAGGTGCATTTACACCATCAGGGTGCATGCCACCATGCTTAGTTGATATTTTTATCCATGATTTGGATAAAGGTTGAGATGGCATTCTTTAAAAATTTACAAGTGGTACACATGTAAAAGAGATCATTAGCACATTAAGTGATCTGAAAAGATTTCATTGCTGGGCCATTTCTGAGATGGCATTTTAAAAGAATATGTATAAAGTAGGATTACAGAAGTCTACCTCAAATGAACATCAAAAGCTATCTGGTCCAAGACTCTGGTTTTATAAAGAAATGGAAGTCCAGGGACGCTATGTGATTTGTCTAAAATTATACAGATAGTGTTAGAGGCAAGTCTCAGTCCTGGTCCTCTGATGCCAGAGCCAGTGACCCTTTTACTGTACTGTATTGTGTGTGTGTGTGTGTGTGTGTGTATACTTAATTGATTTCACAAGCACAAAACAAAGAATCTGAGTTGAGAGTGAAAAGTATAGCTTGACAAAAGTTTGAGAAAACAATCTTCTTGTATTATGACCTATTTAAGCCACATCTAGAGCATGACATTCAAGTTTTTTCATAATATTTTAGTAAGTAATATTAAGTGAATTTGCAATGTGATAGTGAAGGGCCTTGAAATCACACCCAAGGCATGGGATTGGAAGGAGTATTATCGTGAAGAATAGAACAGACTTGTTAACTGCAGAGGGTAAATCTAGGAACAATGTGCGCAAGTGGCAAGTGGGCAAATATAAGTCTGATATAAGGAAACACTTCCAAATAATTAAAGCTATCCAGAAGTGTAATGAGTAACCTTTGGAGGTAGTGTATTTTTGAGTTTTTAAATCAAGAGTTGGAGCACCACCTTTGTGTCTATACTAGAGTGGATTCTTATTCATCTCCAGGTTGGACTAGATGGTCTCTGAAATTCTGTCAGCTCTGAAATTCTATGTACCTGCATTTATGACAACACCTTATAAGAGCACAGTAGGCAAAGATGAGTAGGAAATAACTTGAAAATGTGTGTGAGTTTTCATGTGTTTATGAGGGGGAGGGGGGGAAAAGAGAATAAAAATGAATTGATCTTGGGTAGTATGTAGTGGGGACAAATGTCCCAAATCTCCAACATTCTCAGCCCGAGTGAAAACAGAACAGTACCAGCCATCCAGTGGCAGCCCACTGTGAATGAGATTGTAGCTAGGTAGCAGCTGTGAACAAGATTGCTGTGGTCTGATTTTGCAATTTATATACACAGGATAAAAAGCCTTTTTTTCTCCCTACTAGATTCAAACCTTGAATAAATTTTTATATGTAGCTTTGGAAGTGTTATCTCTTTAAGTCCTCTCATAGATTTTGGAGAAATCCAAAGGTTATACATAACATAAGAAACAAGACAATAATTATAATAGGTGTAGCAACAGTCTGGTTTTCTATAACTACAGAAAGGCATAGGGACTTGAGAGTTATTTTATCAAAATATATGACTGTTTATACTCAGAGAATCTCTAGGGACCTTCATTCAGAATTCTTTCCTTCTGATCTTTTCCTGTTTTCTCTTCATTTTATATCACCTGTGACATGAGATTTATTCATTATGAAATAAGCATGCATTGCTTAATCTGGTCAATTTGATGAACGCTTAAAAAGCAACTCAGTGAACTTGGCATCCAGAAAAACTCTGTTCAAATCCAACCCCAGGAACTTAATAGATACATGATACTGGGTAAGTCAATTAACATCTGTCAATCTCAGTTTTTTCATCTTTAAAATGAAAAAAATAGCACATGCCACACAGAGTTATTGCAAAGATCAAATGTGATAAAATTTACAAAGAATTTGTCAAACATTAGCTTATTATTACATTATTATATATTATTATTATGTTAATAAATTAAGGAAATGTCTCTAAATAATTAGAGCTATCCAGAATTGTAATGAGTAGCCTTTGGAGGCAGTGTATTTCTGAGTTTTTAAATCAAGAAATGAAGGACCCCCTTTGAGTCTCTAGTAGAGTAGATTCTAATAATAATGTATTATTATATTATTAAATGCTAACTATTATTATTGTTAGAGTTTTTACTATTATTACTCCATGTAAGGCGCTATATTAAATAATAAGTATACAAAATAACTATAATATGCCTCCTGCTATCCAGAAGCTTATAATTTAATCATAAATCTTTGAATTAATGAGTGGACTAGAGGGTAAGAGTTGTATAAATAAACAACAATGACACAAGGTGTAGTACCATATACAAAAAAGAGATATTCAGGCAAAATTCTATTAAAAATATGAGGGTTAAAGGGAAAACATTTTTTCTGGAAGGTGGGATAGGAGAAGGAATTATGTAAGAAACGGCAATTGATTTGGGCCTTGAAAGAAAGATTTCAATGGAGCAGGAGGGGAGAAGATCTATTCCAAGTATAGAGGCAGGGAAGCATATACAAAGGACAGACACAGCAACGTGTAGGATAAGAAGAGGGGACAAAGGGCAGCCTAATTGAAATGGTATTTAGAGTGTATCAATGGGAATAACAAGACATAAAGCCCAAAAAGTAAATTAGAGTCCAGATTATGGAACACCTCAAATACCAGGATAAGAAGTTTCTACCTATGAATGAATGGTATGCTTGGAGCAGCATTTTAATAAGATTACTCAAACAGTGGTAAACAATTGGTTGGAAAGAAGAGACCAGCAAGAGCGTTATAACTCAGTTTCTCCATTATTTGAGGGATTTAAGGTGAAGTACTTGGAGATATTCAGAGTTAGACAGAAGATGTAAAAGCACCTGGAGATTACAGATCATGTTTCATTCATCTGTGTATCCTCTGATGATACACAACACAGGGCACTAAATTGAGTAATCTAGTAAAGTTTCTTTTCTTTTCTTTTCATTTTTTTTTTTTGGAAAGGGGAAGGCAAGGCATTTGGGGTTAAGTGACTTGCCCAAGGTCACACAACTAGTTAAGTGTCAAGTATCTGAGGCTGAATTTGAATTCAGATCCTCCCGACTTGAGGGCCAGTGCTCTATTCACTGCACCACCTACCTGCCCTTCTAGTAAAGTTTTATGAAATAAGCACTGAATTAGGAGTCAAAAATTCTGCGTTTTAGTCTTGGTTCTGTGATTTATTGGTTTTGTCTCCTCTGCTGAATCATTTAGTCTCTCTAAAACTCATTTCTAAATATAGATTAAGGCGGTCCAAATAAATAGTCTCTGAGGTCCCTTTAGTTTTTAAAATTCTATTAATTGCATATTGTAAACAATAAAGTTTGTAAAGATTCACAACTTAATTTGTTTCTATACGATATGAAGGGAAAAAAATCAGAGGACCTCAATGGGATTTTTCACTTACATGTATGAGAGATAGCATCACATAGAAAAGTCAGTCTTAGAGTCAGGGAGGAATAGGTTCTGGATCTGCCCTTGATCCATATTAGCTGAGGCCATAGGAAAGTAGCTTAATGTCTCAGTGGCCCAGGCAAGTCTTTAAGAATATATTATTTAGAAATCAGTTGAGCAAGTTTTCACATTGTAAACTCTCCACAAAGATGTAATCTCAAGTCTGAACTAAATGCAGTAATAGAAAGAACATTGTCTCACGTTTATATGGCAACTTCTATATAGCAGGCACTCTTCTAAGTGCTTTACAGATATTATTTCATTTGATTCTCACAATAACCTTGGGAGATAAGTACTATTATAATCCCCATTTTACAGATGAGAAAACTGAGAAAAGCAGAGGTCAAGTGACTTGCCCAGGGTCATGCAGCTGGTAAACGTTTGAGGACGTATTTGAATTCCAGTCTTTCTGATTTCAGTCTCAGTGCTCTATCCACAATGCCACTAGATGCCTAGGTGATGCACATGCACTCACACACACACACACACACACACACACACACACACACACACTCACATACACACAGATATGAATTACATATCCAACTCATTACATACATATGTATTTATGAATACGTTTTTCCAGATGAAAACGATATTGATCTGGTTTCTCTTTCTATTTAAGGTAGGTCTAAATATTTGTTTCCTTCTGACTTTAAGATATCAGTACTGATAGTGGAGGGGCAGTGGAACTCAGAAGGATTCAGAATTAGAAGATAGTGATATTCTAACCTTGACAAAGTCCAGCTTGGTGATCTTGGACAAATCACATAAACTGAGCCTCAGTTTCTTCTCCTTGAAAATAGGAATGTCAGATTTACCTGCCTTACAAGTTCAGTGGTATGAAAGAATTTGGAAAAATGTAAAACATTGTATAAATAAGGCATTACTTGACACTGTTGCTTTTTCATAAAGTGAACGATGTTTAGTATGCGTTACTTTCCAGACTTTAATATGCATTACTTTCTTCTGTGCATGTAATCAGGTTGGTAACCACATTTCTTCCATGGTCTGTAACTATTTTCTGTCTGACTCTTTGCTCCCTACATCTCATGATGCTTTGGTTCAAAAAGAGCTCTGCCAACATTTCATCATGGCACCACTGATCGTGAGCCCCAAAGAACAACATTTCCATTACTTAAAGTTCTTCATGAACTCTTTATTCTGGCTACCCATACCACATGACTAAACTTGAGCTTACTGAACAAGAGCTACTTGCTGTTATAATATTTCCCTGGTCTCCAGCTACATATCATATTGACAGAATGGTGGACTGTACTAAAGAGTTTCTTGGTTGTACTATAGATAGGACTTATGGAAGTCCTTAATATTTGGAAACAATGGAGCCAAGATGGAAGAGTAAAGGCCAGGACCCAGATCACCTCTGCAAACATTCCCTTCCAAACACCATTAAAATTATGTCTCAAATCAAATTTTGGATCAGCAGAACTAGGAAAAGATGAGAGGATAATTTTTTTTTCCACCATAAGATAATTTGGGAGGTCCACAGCAAAGATTTCAGACATAGGGGTGGGTACAGGTTCAGAGTACAGAAGGAAGATTAGGGGTAGGCCTTGGAAGAGGCCATCATGGCAGTAACAGAAGCTTCAGTCCAGAGACTAAAAAGGGGGTGAGAGAACTAGTCAGAAAGAGATTATAATGGAAATTTTGCTGGCCTGTGTGCACCTGGAGCTGACTGGCACCTCCATTGCCTGTAAGTAGTTATGGATTATAGTTCTAGGGTAGAGTGGGATACTAGAACTTGCAGCTACAGGAGGGCAAGGACCCATTCTAGGTAAAAACCACAAAGAAGACTAGGAGATCAGTGACCACACCTCTTCTAGGATAATACAATCTTGGAAGTTGAAGACATACCGAACTAGCCCTAAAAACAGCAGCACACACACACACACACACACACACACACACACACACACACACACACACATACCCCAAACCCTGAAGCTTGGTATAGTGCCTCCCCACACTGAGGTGAGCAGAATCAACTTTAACATAAAGTTCAAAGTCAAGAAATAGACTGGTAACAGGAGCAAAACAAACAACAACAACAACAACAAAATACAATTTGACCATAAAAATCTATTATGATATCAGGGTACATCAAAATATGAACTCAGAAGATGAACACAATGTATAAACCCTACAAACCAAAACTTCAGTTAAAAATGCTATTTGTACCAAAGGCCAAAAAGAATTCCTGGAAGAGTTAAAGAAAGAGATAAGAGTGGTAGAGGGAAAATTGCTGAAAAGAAATGAGCAATGAAATAAGAATGATGAAATTAGGAAAAGAGAATTAATAGCTTGGCAAAAGGGGCAGAAACAATACTGAATAAAATAACACCTTGAAAAACAGAATTGGTCAAATGCTAAAAGAGGTTAAAAAAAAAGCTCTCCAAAGATAATAATTTCTTAAAAATTGGAAGTGGGCAAGTGGAAGTTGATGACTCCATGAGAGTTCAAGAAACAATAAAACAAAGTCAAAAGAATGAAAAAAAAATTAGAAGAAAATGTGAAATATTTCATTGGAAAAACAACTGACCTGGAAGAGCCTGGGGAGATATAAATTTAAAAATTATTGGAAAAACCCAAAATACTTGATTGAAAGAAGACCCTAAACATCATTTTCTGAGCAATTATCAAGGAAAATTGCTCCTTTTGATTAAGAGAGTTAAATAGATATTTGAAAAGATCACCTCCTAAAAGAGATCTCAAAATGAAATTCCCAGGAATATTACTGCCAAACTCCAGAGTTCTCTAGTCAAGGAGAAAATGTTGTGAGTAGCTAGAAAGAAAGAAAAAAATTGAATATTGTGGAGTCACAGTCAGAATTAAGATTTTGTGGTAAAGGAGTGGAGGGCTTGGAATATGATATTTTGGAAGGCATAGAAGCTAGGATTACAATTAAAAATCACCTAACCAGGAAAGTTGAAAATAATCATTCAAGGCAAAAAAAATGAACACGAGGGGCAGCTAGTTGGCACAGTGAATAGAGCACAAGCCTTGGAGTCAGGAGGACCTGAGTTCCAATTTGGCCAGACACTTAACACTAATTAGCTGTGTGATCTTGGGTGAGTCACTTAACCCAATTGCTCCATCTTCCCCCTTCCAAAAAGACAAAAAAAAAAGTACTTAATTAAATAAAGAATTTTCAAGCATTTTTTGATGAAAAGACCAAGCTGAATAAAAAATTTGACATTCAAACACAAGTCTTAAGAGAAATACAAAAAAGTAAACATGAAAGAGCTATCATAAAGGACTGGACAAAGTTAAACTGTTTCTGTTCCTATATGGGAAGAAGATATATGTAACTTCCAAAAACTTTATTATTATTAGGGAAATTAAAAGGAGCTTACATAGATTGAGTATGGATGTAAGTTGATTTCTTTTGGAATGGTCTCTAAAAAAAAAGGAAAGAAAATGAAGAGTTGAGAAAAAGGAATACACTGGAAGGAGAGGGAAGGAAGAGTGGAATGGGGGGACATTTAAAAAGACACATAAGGCAGAGATTTTTATGATGAAGGACAAAGTAGGTGGGGGTTGTGGGCAATGCTTGAAGCTGTCTCCTTGGAATTGGTTCAAAAACGGAAGAGTATATATACACACTCAGTTTGGTATAGATTACATAACATACCCAATAAAAGAGGAAGGAGATAAGAGAAAGTGGGGAGATGATAAAAGGGAGGGTGGATTAAGGGAGCAATTGATCAGAAGCAAAATAGTCTTTTGAGGTGGGATAACATAAAAGGAGAGAGAGGGGAGAATAAGTAGAAGAAAACAGGATGGAGAGAAATAAACAGTAATCATATGAGTGAATGTGAATGTGATTAGCTAACACATAAAACAGAAACAGATAGAAAAATGGATTTGAAACTAGAAACACACTTCAGATAGAAAGTCATATATGGAGTCAAAATAAAGGATTGGAGCAGAATCCATTATGCTTCAACTGAAATTAAAAAAGATAGGAGCAATAATCATTATCTCAGACAAAGCAAAAGCAAAAATTAATCTGATTAAAAGAGATAGGGAAACTACTTTTTTGCTAAAAGGTACCATATCTAATAAAGTAATATTAAACAATTTTACAGTAAGTTTCTCTGAGAAAGACCTCATCTCTTAAACATATAGAGAATGGTATCAAATTTATGAAAATAAGAGCCATTCCCCAATTTACATATGATCAAAAGATATGAATAGGCAGTTTTCAGAAGAAAATAATTGGAGATCCTTATAGTCATATAAAAATGCTCTAAATAACTCTGGAACTATGCTCAGAGGGATATAAAATTGTACATATCCTTTGACCCATCAATGCCACTACTAGGATCTATATCTCAAAGGGATCAAAGAGAAAATGTATATGCATATAAAATATTTATAGCAGCTCTTTTCTGTGGCAGCAAAGTATTGGCAATCTAGAGGATGCTCACCATTTAGGGAATGGCTAAACAAGTTGTGGCATATGATTGTAATGGAGTACTATTGTGCTATGAGAAATGATGAGGTGGATGTTTGTTTGTTTTTTAAACATGGCAAAACTTATATGATCTGATGCAAAGTAAAGTGAGAAGAACCAGGAGATCTTTGTGCACAGCAACAGCAATATTGTAATGATGATCAACTGTGAAAGACTTAGTTACTTTGATCAATACAACAATCCAATACAATTCAAAAGGATTCATACTGAAAAATGCTAGCCACCTCCAGAGAGAAAACTGATCAACTTTAAGTGCAAATTATCTGACACTCAGTTAAATCATTTATAAAATAAGAATAATCATCCTCATCTGAACTAACTCAGGATTGCTGTGAGCTTCAAATGGCACAACGAATACAAAACTGCTTTGAAAATATTAAGCACAGAGGCGGCCAGGTGGTACCATGAATTAGAGCACCTCTTGGAGTCAGGAGGACCTGAGTTCAAATGTGACCTCAGACACTTAACACTTACTAGCTGTGTGACTTTGAGCAAGTCACCTAACCCCAATTGCCCTGCCTTTGCCCCTCCAAAAAGCAAATATATATGTATAAAGCACTGTATATAGGTATGACATCATTACTATTGCTACTACTATTTTTATTATTGTCATTATGTTTTTATTGTTTTATAAATTTCTTTTAAAAAACTTTGTATTATATTTTCCCCCAAGTACATGTAAAAGCAATTTTATCATTTTTTGGATTTGGATTCCAAATTCTTTCCATCCCTCCCCAATCTACTTCATTGAGAAGACAAACAATTTGATATAGGTTATACCTATCATTATAGTTTTACAAATCACATAACTACTAAGACAATATTTGCATAGTTTATAATCAATTATTAATTTTTTTTTGCCTTTTTGCAGTATGGCTAATTGGGAAATACACTTTGTATGATTTCACTGGTATGATTGATATATTGTTTGCCTTCTCAGTGGACTGGTAGTGGAATATGATAATACATTCATTAGAAAAAAACACAACAAATATTTTCTTTGCAGTTCTGGCTTCTTAGGATTTACAGTGATAGAACCAGATTAGGCTTCTTTCTTTCTCATTTCCCCTACTCTCTCCCCCTCTTTTGAAGGCAAGAGAAGCAGAAAGTAGATGTGTAAATATTTAAGAGAACCCACTTGCCCATCAAGGACAGAGGAGGGCAAAGAATGAAATAAGGAACTGCTTTTTGGAAGCTAAGCAGCCTATTCCATAATCTGCTGCTTCCACTGGCATCTGAGATCATCTAGTATGAGTTGCTATGGGCTTGCTCTCTATCATGCCCTGGGTTTTGTGACCTCTGTTAGATTTGTCAGAGAAACATTGACACTGATTATTATTTTCATGTGTTCTTCATTCCTCTTTTATTCTGAAAACAAATTTGAAGTGAATATTTAACATAGTCTATTTAGTCAACACATTAAAGATATTTATAATACCTTTCAAGTACAAATGTTACACTAGGAGGAGATACAGTGGATCCAGGTTTAATATTCCTGGAAAAAACATTAGAACAATGGCCAAATATGGAGCCTGGGGCTTCTCTCTTGCTTCATTAACCCATCTAACCTTCATCCCAGGAGTGGAGAATCTTTTCATGTTTGGAAGGCTGCATTAATATGTAGCTTTAATCAAATAAGTCCACATTAAAGAAACTTCAATTAGATACACTTAATAATGTGTATTACTTTGTAAAAATATAACTACTATGTACTTAATAATTTCTAAAAATTAACATTATTTGTTAATTTTAAAGTTAACCTTTTGATGACTTCATTGTGTCTGATTCTGATTTTTGTTGGAAAGCATTTGAGTATTCGGTTGCATCATGGAGCTTTGCAATTTGTGACCTTAGGAGCCTCTTGATCTGGGATAAGTAGAAGAATGTAGCAGTGTTTGAAAAGGAAGAAAGTATTTTTCGGACATGTTGTTGAAGGAGTGAGTATTCTACTGCATTTTTTCATATTTCAATTGGATGTTTCTTACCATCAAAAATTGGCTTGAAAATGTCATCTTCTGAAAGCTCAATGAAGTCCACCTGTCCTTACTTGTGTGCCTTCCTTGGTGATATCAACTAGGTGACATTGAAATGCTAATTTGAAAGTGATGTCGTGATTCTCAAAGTCAATGAACCTTTCATTGTACTCTCCAATTAACAGATGCATAACAGCTAGGTATTCTTCAAACGATTTACATGTATCATCCTGCTCATCAATGACCTTTGCTAACTGGCAAAAAATGTTCATCTGAAATTTCCTTTTGGAGAAGATGTGTCTTGAAAAAAGATAGGATTTTTTTGTTAATGCTTGGACTTTTTAATTTATTTTTTGCCATATATCATATATAGACTTAGTTGTATCTTGCAAAGAAATATTCTGTTTATTTTGATTTGACATGATATCACATAGAAATGCAGCATTCCTACAGAAATCTTCTTTTGATAATTTACATTGCTTATTCTGTTCTACCTAAAATTTAGCTATCTGTTCCCACAGAGATAAAATTTTTGCTAACACCTGTCCCTGCAACAGCCAATGCACTTTACAATGATATGGCAAATCCACACTGATTACCTCATCATTCAACTTTAGCATGTTACAAAACTGATAATACCATGTTGCATTGGCATGGATATAGCTAGCAATACTTTGAAATAGTAACTTTAGCATAGAGATTTTGCTGGTGCATCATAGAATGAAAAGAAATGAGAGCATTTGGATCTGTTAATTAAAAAAAAAAAGTATTAACAACCTTAGATGTTCTCATTGAAACATTATTGGGGTGTAAACACTATGGTTTTGACAATGAATTCTTTCACAATTTCTACATCAATGAATGGCTTCCTTTTTTTTTTTCCCCTGAGTATATAAGTCACTTTATAAGTTGCTACAGTGGCATTATTTCCAGGTCTTATTGGGGCTCAAAAGAATTGTCTTTGACCAGAAGTCTAGCTGTTGAGCATCATGGAGCTGGCTAAGATGGCATGTCCCAAGAGCAGGACAAAGGATGCTCTGGCGCCTGCTCCAGCTGGCAGGATAACCCTTCCCCACCTAAGTATTGGTGCTGTTAGCAGCAGACCAAGCACTCCTATTTTGGGCACCCTCTCTTCCCTGATATTTGCTGTTACAACTACAGTTGGAACCCCTGTGTCAGTGCTAGGTCAAAGGTTCACGGTGCAGATACCACCTTCCCAGTCTGCTGCTGCCAAACCAGCTGTTCCTGGATCTTCTGCTGTCAATGTACTGATTAAGCCCTCTCTGATTGGGCCAAAGAACATCCTTATCACTACTAATGTGATATCACAGAACAACAATGTTGAGTCACCAAATGTATTGAAAAGAAAGCATGAAGATGACGATGATTATGACAATTTGTAAATGGCACTATCAGGCATCATCAGACAGCCTCGATGCATTTCTAAAGTATAAATAGATGGGGTGGCTAGGTGGTACAGTGAATAGAGTACCAGCCCTGGAGTCAGGAGGACCCAAGTTAAAATCCAATTTCAGACACTTAACACTTACTAGCCATGTGACCTTGGGCAAGTCAAATAACCGCAATTGCCCAGCCTTCCCCCCTCCAAAAATCAGCTAAATAAATAACTTTTAAAAATATAAATATTTTGGAACACAAATGTAGCCATGTTAAATTCATAGAAAACAAACAAATAAATGTTTAAGTAAAAAGTAATGTAGTTGTAAAACTTTTTCTGCTAAGATTGTTGAACTTTAGTAGGATCATTAATGTTTTTCATTAAAAGTTGCACGTAATCCATAAAGTTATAACTCATCAAAAAAAAGAATTGTCTTCGCTTATCATCTTTTAATTTCTGCAATGCAACCCTTTGTGCCTCTCACTCTAATATAAAATATTTGTGTTCTTTATGAATGTTATAGTGCTGATGAGCATTGAATTTCTTTAATGTTGATATTGCAGTATCACAAAGCAAGTAAATCATCTTATCTTAAGCAGAAACAAGATAATATTGCAATTCCTAATCCTCATTTAAATTTTTAAAAAAATCTGTTTTCTTCCTTCATCATTCTCTTGGTTCTCTTTGATGTGGTGGTCTGTTGAGCAGACAGAATTTAAAAAATACTGTTGTGTTGTACAACTCTTGACAAATTCCACTTCAAATGGAAACACAATGCACCATTGTCACAAGCTGATAACAGACTGGTGTACTTGACCCCCATAAACTCTTGACAACCAGCTTCAAATGATGGTGGTGCCAGTCAGTCAGGGAAAGTTAGAACTAAATAATGAGCATAGCAACCCTAAATTTAGTCTTTATGGTATATTGATGTTCTACTTGTGTCAGTCAATCTGGGAGGATTATTTAATTGAAATTTACTTGGTATTTAAAATACATTCAATTTAAAAATGAAATAAAAATACAAAATACAAATATTCATTAATAAAAATAAACAATTTGATTTGTAAAATTTGGATTTGGTCAAAAGTCTGCATTTAAGGATCTACAAGATGACATTTTGCTTTAAGACTGCAGGTTTCCCACCCTGCTTTATCCATTGTGCTAGTACATCTATTTCCTTAACCCTCTTTACTCCAAAATGTGTATGGTACTTGCAGCACTCCTTTGATATTCTACTCTCCTCTTTCTTCTCTACAGGAACGGGAAAGGTCAATCATTCTATTTCATTGCCAATTTGCCCCTGAATACATAGACTAAAAGTGCTATTGCCTGCTCAGCCACACACTTGAGTAAATCTCACAATAATGCATCTTTACTTTGATATGATGATAAATTCACAAGCTAAGAGTTATCATCCTCTAATAAGATAATTATACAATTGATGCCAGACTTTAATTTCTTAATAATAAAAGCTATTTTTACTTGATGGATGTAATAGGAAACACAGAAGTAGTTCACACCTTGTTTCAAATATTGAATTAACACCTTGTTTCAGTTCAAGTTTCTTTTGAGCCTTGTATCAAGTCTGTTAAGACACACAACTTGTGAACCCTAGAACTTGTGAACTACTGGGGAGAGGTTTATGACCATAAGTAAGGAGAGACCCAGGCTGGAGACAGCAGAAATGAGAAGAGAACCCTTATGGTGGCAGAGTGGAGGAGGAGAAAATTTGTGGTAACCCCACACTCTGTCTGTTCTGTCTGTGTTGATGTTTGTTTGTGATACTTTGTACAGAAGCCCTTGGACCTTACTGGAAACCCTGAAAGGGGACTTTCTGGTTGTCTGTTTACAAAAGTCCTGGAAGAGGGTTTTGGAAATTCTGGGACTTTACTGATGGCTTGTATTGACCTCTTGGACCTTATTTGTGGGTCTGTGTTGATTTCTATGTTGATGACTTGTGTTGAGTTCTCAGTCCTTGTTGGTGGGTCTCAGTTGATTTCACAGGTAGGATAGTGTTGGCAATATATATGAATATTATTGTGGCTCTGTTAAGCTTTGTCTTCACAGAAACAGGAACTGTGAAGGACTTGAGGTGGACTGGACACTATGAGTTTCAATATGCAACAGGAACTGCACAAGGAACTGGATGAAGACCTGGACAAGGAGCTGGACAAGGAACTGGGAGCTGCCTGCCTTTGAACCCAGGTGACAGTTGGAGCTGGGACCATGGAAGAGGAACCATGGAAGCTGAGAGCCAGCCTCGAGTCAAGATGAAAGAACACTTTACTTGGATACTGTATACAGACTGAGAAGATTATGATTTACTGTTACCTAGGGGTGGAGAACTTTGATCTTTGTGCTTTGTGTCCCTCCTTAAGGATGATTGAATTAAAGACTTACTAAATGATTGTTATTAATTAAATGTACTTTGTTTTAAACTATGTGACCACTTTGGTGAAAACTATGTGGCCACTTTAGTGATAAGTTATTATTGTGAATGCTGTGGCTTGATTTCTGTGAATGATTTGTCTTAATTTATTACTGAATAAATAGAGAGTGTGTAATCAGAACCTTGAAAGCTGTTCACAGCAGCAATCTTCTGGAAAACTGCTCATTCTTGGTTTTACAATGGATTACAAAGGTACAGAGATGGCTTTTTAAAACTAGTTGAGTATGCAACAAAGACATATATATACTCCAGTTGTTTCCAAAGTATAGCTGTTGGCAAAATCAGCCCATTAGGATTTGAGAATATATAACTGAATGAAACCTTGGCAGTCTTTTGGCCCAATTCTCTCATTTTACAGATGAGGAAAACAAACCTAGAGAAGTTAAGTAATTTATTCAAGGTTACATAAAGAAATAAAAAGTAGCAGAGCTGAGATTTGAGCCCAAGCTCCTTGACTTCATATCCAAGGCTCTTTCTACTGAACAATGTAGTCCTCCTAATTTAACAAGTAAGGGAATTGAAGTCCAGAGAGATTACAATTTGCTAAGTTATAGATAACAAGTGAGTAGCAGAGGCGGCATCAAAACTCAAGTTTTCATACTCAAAATTCAGTATGTTACTGCTAAAATAAGATTCTCATAG
>CM053581.1:378580857-378610684 GCA_028627135.1 Pseudochirops cupreus | reverse complement strand
TAAGCCTAGGGGAATTTGAAGACCTTCCCTGCTTTGAAAATAAATTCTGCCCCCTAATAAGCTGAATGTAATCACAATCGAGCCTGTGGTGGGAGGAGTTTACTGAAGGTTGGAGCAGAGCCCACAGGAAGTTGGGAGTCAGAGCCAGAGAAACAGTGGGAGAGAGACGATGTTTAGGCAAGGAGTTACTGAGGTTTGTGAGTAAAATATTGGTCTTGTGTTGGTTTGTGGGAAGGCCAAAGGATGGTGTGGTTCTCTGCTATGTTGTGGTGCCTTGCTAGGATGGATTTTCTTTTCTGGTGTCTGAATAAATGTTTTGCTTCTGTCTTCTAAAAAAAAAAAAAAAGAAAACCTAGCCTCCTTTAAGGATTAGCTCATATTTCACCCCTCCTATGTGCCATTATTCTTGTTTCCTCCCCTGTTCCAATTTTTGGCACTTCCTTTCCTGTACCCTTCCCCATTGATAACATTACTTTGCATATTTTTTGAAATCATTTGTATGTGTAGTAGGATCATTATAGCATTTTTATCTAAAACACAAAATAGGAAAAGATCTAACAGTTCAAGAAAATGTATGTCCAAACAGTTGAACTTTATCCAAAGATATACATTTTTAATTGGCCTCTTTCAATGTGATGCTTATGTTGATGTCCTTGGAGACCCTTCTCCCTTCTTATTTTGAATGAACATCAATTGTAGAAAGCTCCTCCCTACCACTGATACTTGCTTTGTGGGAAGCAGTGCTGTTTTGTTTAATTTGGTTTAGAAAATAAGAACGTGAAAAATAAAAAAAAACCAAATCAGAATTAGTGTTGCATGTAGGAAGAAATATGCTTTTCATCTAAGGAATCAAAACCATTTTCTTAAGAGCAGCAGGGATTTCATTCACTCTTTTACTCATTCCTCTAATTAACCCTGTTTATAGTTTTCTTGTACATAGCTATTTCCATGTTGTCTCCCTTATTAGACTATAAGCTCCTTGAGAGCAAGGACTACCTTTTGCCTTACTTTGTATCCTCAGTGATGAACACTATGCCTGGCATATAGTAAGCACTTAATATTTGTTGACTGACTAGTTGATTGAATTCTTTTTTTCATTCAAAAAGCATTTTATTACATGTCTACTATGTGCTAGCAACTGTGATAGGTTTTTAAAGACAAGAATCAAAAAGTTCTATCAGTCAATCAATCAAGAAGAATTTGGTAAGCACCTACTATGTGCAATTTACTTTCCTAGTTCTGGAAATATAAATACAATGAATGAAGCAATCTCTACTTGCATGGAATTTAAATTCTTACTGAAGAGGCAATAAATATTATATTCAGTATAAAGATAAAAAAGAACAAAGAGGAATACATCAGAGTAGTTTACTAGTAATACGTGGGAAGAGAATGCAGTAGCCATTGGTGGGATTAGGAAAGGCTTCCTATAGAAGCTGGGTTTTGAGTTGTTTCTTCAAGGAAGAGAGGGATTCTATGAGAAGAAGTTGAAGAATGATTGAATTCCAGGCATTGAGATGGGAAATGTGATGACATGTGTGAGGAACAAAGAATATCAGGGTGACTGGATCATAGAGCATAAGAAGGAGATGCACCTGGGAAAAAGCTGATGGCTCATAGCTGAAGAAAATATTCAAGTCACTTGATAAAATCTTTTTTAAAAATTTAACAGTTAGTAAGATGTCAGCACTCATACTTGTCATCCATATGTGGAACCATCAGTTATAGCAAATGGAGAAGTTTTAAATGTTCTGTATAAGTTCACTTACCCTGGTGGTATATATTGTGATGTACACATTGATAATGAGGTTAACATATGCATTGCCAGAGTTAGTTCCGTGTCTGGGAGGCTCCAGAGAAAAGTATGGGAGAGAAGAGGAATTAGACTGACTATCAAACTGAAGGTCTAAGCCTTGTGCTAGCCTCACTGCACTATCCCTGTGAAAACAAGTGCTATGCCAGGAAACTGAATTGCTTCCATTTGAATTGTCTTAGGAAGATTCTGAAGATTATCTTGCAGGATAAGATACCTGACACTGAGGTCCTTTCTCAAACTAAACTGCTAAACATTCAAACTCTGCTTCAGCAAGCATAACTCTGATGGGATGTCCATGTTGGTCAAATGCACAACATGCTTGCCAAAAGGACAATGGAGAACTCACACAGGGTAAGTGTTCACATGGTGGCCAGAAGAAGCAATGCAAGGACACTCTCAAGATCTCTCTTAAGACTTTGGAATTGATTGTGTGATATGGGAGTGCGCAGCATGGCGTGCTCATATCAGAGAAGGTGCTGCAATCTATGAGCAAAGCAGAATTGAAATAGTTCAAAAGAAATGCCAGATGCACAAATTTAAAGAACTTGCCCCAAATATTCACACAGACCATTTGTGCCTGACCTGTGGAAGAACATTCCAAGCTCATATTGGTCTGATCAGGCATAGTCAGACACACTGAAACTTTACTCTAGCATAGTGATGCAATGTTGGTCATCTTTGAGAAGGAAGATCAACTAGTATTCCCAAATTTAGATAAAAATCATAAATATAACATTTAGAACATTTTCCCAATGACTTAAAAGAACATGCTTCTCAATAGCAGCTAGAGTAGCAGACAAAAGCAAGTTTCTTCTTGGAAATAATGACTAAATTGCTTACTGAGAAGATATTACAAACATGTAAAAGATGAAGGTTAAACACGATAGTTTCTAGTCAAGATGGCAGCATAAAATTGTCTAGCCAAGCCTAGCTCTCTTGAGAAACATTAGCAAAAATGAAAAAGACAGACAGATGAAGCAAAGATTTAATAAAGACCAAAGAGGAGTAATACAATCCTCTGTTGAATCTAGTACTGCACAGAAAAATGTCAGGAAGTCAATGGATATTTTGGTTAGGAGTCCTTCAGAGCGGACTGAAGCCAACATCAATATTGGTAAATTAGGCTTGAAGTCAATGGGATTTGGACCTTAGTCTATTGAAGTCACAAATAGATCTCAGTAAGTAAATTCATGCCTTAGGCCCATGCAAAAGGTCTAAGGATAACTTGATTTTTTATTTTCCTGTCAGTGCTAATTAGGATTCCAGGGCTAGAGGAGAAACTCTCCTGCTTCAGGTGAATATCAAAAAAGCAGGAATGGCAGTCACTATCTCATTCAGTGCAAGAGTGAAAATAGAAATTATTAAAAGAGATTAGCAGGGAAATTATATGATGTTGAAAGTACCACAAGTAAAAAGAATAATAACAATATTATACACACACACACACACACACACACACACACACACACACACACACATAGACATACATGTATATGCAATGAATGACATAGTAGCTAAGTATTTAAGAAAAAACCTAATTGCACAAGACAATAAGAATAATTCAATGATTTGGCCATGAAACTAAAAAAAAAAATAGAAAAGCAAAACATATAAAAATATAAATTTGAGGGGCAGCTAGGTGGTGCAGTGAATAGAGTACTGGCCCTGGAATCAGGAAGACCTGAGTTCAAATCCACCCTCAGACACTTGACATGTACTAACTGTGTGACCTTGGGCAGGTCATTTAACCCCAAATGCCCTGCCTTCCCCCTTCCAAAAAAAATAGAAATTAAGAAAATCAATGAAGAGATAAACAAAATTGAAAATAACAACAAAAATTATATTTAATTGATAAATTGAACCAGAAACTCTTTGGGCAGGGGGAGAGGTTTGAGGAAACTAATAAAAAAAATCCTTAGACAACTTGATTTTTAAAAGATGAGAATAAAATTACCCAATTAAAAATTTAAAAGTCAAATTCACAAAAAGAAAACAACCATAAGAGAAAATGAAGGAAATTGTCAGAAACTTGTGCTCAATTATATACCAACAAAGTAATAGCAAGTAAAATGGATGAATACTTATATATACTCATCAAAAGAATAAAATAGAGATATTTAAAATAATCTAATTAAAAATGAACAAATATAGAGGAATCCTCCAAGAAAACAATCTCAGGACTGGATATTTGTTGTTTTTTGTTTTTTTAACCATTGAATTCATAAAAAAAAATTTTTGTTTTGTTTTTATATGACCAGTTCTGATCTATTATAAGAAACAATTTGTTTAAAAGATTTAAAAGCAAAAAAGGAACAAGAGAAAATCAGTATTGTAAACCAGTATATTAAAAATATAACCTTATATTAAATCCATGGGAATTATTACATTCACATCTGTGGATTCCACCTTCCCCCAAAGTCCTACAATTTAATATTCTTAACCATTCAAAGATAAATTCATTTGATTTTTAATTTAAATTGCTTACAGTAGTTGAAAATGAAGACAGCCTACAATTATGTACCAAATCCTCAGAGGCTGGGATTTTTATGCCTCAGGCAGGAAGAAAACCAAACCAATGATGATCTTGAAATAGTCCTTGCTTTTCATACTGCACTTAAGCAAATGAGTCTTGAGCTCTTTGTGTAATTACAGCCCAGTTTTTAACTACAAAAAATAGGAGGGCATCACATATATTATAGCATACCATTTATATGTAAAAGGAGAAAGCATAAGACATAACCTATTCAAAATAGGAGGGAAGAAAAAGGGGTGGATTTTGTCTACTTTTCTTCTCTCACCCTTACTCCATGCCTGTTGTGATGACTTTACAATGTTCAAACCCAGCTCAGACATCATCTTCTGTAGGAAAAGCATTCTAACCAGAAGTGATCTCTCCTCCAACACATTTCTGATGATATTTTGTTTTGACTTCTCCTCTGCATTACCATTGAAGCAACTAGGTGGCTTAGTGGATAGAATGCTGGTTCTAGAAGTCAGGAAGACCTGAGTTCAATTCCAGTCTCAGATGGCTTACTAGCTATGTGACCTGGGCAATTCACTTAGCCTCCGTTTACCTTAATCCACTGGAGATGGAAATGGTAAACCACTCCAGTGCTATAGCATGCTACAGATTTTGAAAGATAGTAGAGGAGAGAAGAACATGCTATGGTCCACAGAGTCAGCAAGAGTTCAACATGACTGAACAACCACATGCACTATGGTATCTTGATCGACATTATATCGATTGGTATTTTTATTTGTCCCAGTATGCTGTAAGGTAGTGGAGTGAAGGTACTGTATCTTCATTTATCTTAGTTATCTTTGTAAATGTAGTATTTAGCATATCACCTTGATAAAGTAGGCACCTACTAAATGCTTTTTAAATTATTGAAATTAGGTTTTTCCTTCCCTATCCACTGACTATTCACATAATATTTCTTCCATAGAAGGTTCACTAATTATTCCTAGGGGACACTACTTAACTTGAACCTATTTGCTATAGAGATAGTAAGTTAGGTAAATGACAAGCATTTATTATTGAGGGACAAATCTGTAGACTTCTCTTCATTTAGGGGCACACTAGACTTCAGTTTCATGACAGCAACTAGTATTCTTATACAAACACTAGTATGTGAACATCTTAATCTGATCATGTATACTAAATCTGGTGTGGGAATAGGTAAGGGGGAGAAGGTAAGGCTTATATTTTGCCTCTGAATTTATTTTTTTCATTATTAAGAATGTGATCCCTAATGCCTTTATTTCATAACTTTCCATGTTTCAAACATTTTGTGCTATAAATCACATTTTCAGCTATAAACTACTTTAGCCAATCAATTTGCAGATGGGGAAAGTGAGGTATAGACAAGTGAAGTTCTCAATATCCATCAGTGTCTGAGTAATTGCTTTTTTGTTGTTGGGTTGTTTTAATAGATTTGACCTTGTTTTATATTTTCTTGGCAGAGATCCTGGAGTCGTTTGCCATTTCCTTCTTCAGCTTATGCTACAGATGAGGAAACTGAGGCAAAAGGGCTAAGTGACTTATCTAGGGTCTCATAGCAAGTATATGCCTGAAACCAGATATGAACTCAGGAAGTTGAGTCTTCCTAACTTGAGGCCTTGTACTCTACACACTGTACCACCTAAATGCCCAGTAATTGCTTTAATGTGTTATACTGACTAGAACTCACCAGGTAGGAAATTGACCGGTATTTCCAGTTCATTAAAATTTAGGTTAAAATAGTGAGGTATTATCATGATTACTATCATAATGCTCTATATATTTATTCTCAGCTCAATCAAATCTTGTTCCTAAATATTTAAATACAATTCTAGAAAACTTTAGTGCTTGAGAAAAGGCCATAATACTAAGTTCCGTGAATATCCCTTCTTTTTATTTGTAGTTAAATCTTTATGTCTTTATTTGTAGCTAACTCTTTATTTTTAATACAAATCTTGATTTTAGCAAGTGCACAAAAGTATCCTGGATATAAACCAGTTATTACGAGTATTCACTTAGCATCCCTTGAGGAACTCATGTGTCACAGACTGAGTGAACAGTTTCTCCATGATGCAATCAGTTTAAGATATTGGCATAGTTCAACTCTTTGTTGTTTGAATTACTTGATAAATCAATTTCTAGGGTCTACTTCATTCACAGAACAAGACTACTTACCTGTTCAAAGTACATCACTTTTGTCCTCTAGTTGCCATATTGGCTTTCTGTCAGGTTTCACATTGATTTCAAAGTTTTATTGTTGGCTTTTACAGCACTTAATGGTTTGATACCTTCTCACATTAATGATTTGCTTATCCCTAAGGGCCCAGAATAAAATTTGAAATCTTCATCTTCTGTTTAGATGTCAGTCTTAAATATCACCTTGAGACATGGAGTATGAAGGGATATTGCCTTCTGTGCACTTTGTCTGCTGTTCCAATCCCTGGGATATTAGAAAGAAAACATCTTTTTTTCCAAAGTTCATTGGGGCATCATGACATAAATACACTTTTAAAAGATCTTTGGAATGATGAAGCAAATTATACACTTCATTTTCTTAATTAAGGAAGATAAAAAAAAATAAAATCAGTTGGACAAATGAAAAATAATTATAAATTGTTAAGATGATAAGCTGTATAGTGAAAATGGTTGTATTATTATACTGATACATTATTATATTGATAGGGCAGCTAGGTGGTGCAGTGGACAAAGTCAAGGCCCTGGAATCAGGGAGACCTATATTTGTGAGTTCAAATCTGGACTTAGACTCTTACTAGTTGTGTGATCCTGAGTGAGTTACTTAACTCTGTTTGCTCCAGTTTCTCTTCTGTAAGATGAAAAAAAAAAAGATCTAGAGAAGAAAATGGAAAACCACTCCAATATCTTTGCCAAAAAACCCCACCAAAACCACAATAACAACAAAAAAATTGCATCACGAAGAGTCAAGCATGACAGAAAAATGCCTGTACAAGAGCAACAACATCATATTGATCTCAAATAATGGAAATTTTAAAAATCTTAATCCTCTGTATCAGTAGTTCTCAACCTTCCTAATGCTGTGACCCTTTAATACCCATATGTGGGCGTATGTGCATGTGGGCAGGCCTGCCTGGAGATGGATAGAGGAGTGGTGTCATCAGAAATCTGTGTTTTTCGATGGTCTTAGGCAAACCCTGTGACCCCTGTGGAAGGGTCATTCAACCCCTAAAGGGGTCTCGGCCCACAGGTTGAGAGCTGCTGCTTTAAATGAAAGAATATTTCATTTATCTTTATTTTAAGTATTAGTCAAAAGATCTGTGGTTTTTGTTAGTTTTGAAGAACTCAGACTGTGGGAACTCTTCACCAATGCAATGTATCACTTATTAGTCAAATGCTGGGAATTCTCTGATATATGTACAGGTTGCAATTTGTCCAGGGTTACATAAATAGTATTAGAGGAGTATTCGAACTCAGGTCATCTTGACTCTAACACTAGAAACTCTATTTACTTCAGCATGTTGACTCTATAGCCATTATTGTTGGTTTTTTTAAAATAATTAATTTATTTTCTTGTTTACATCACTCATTTCCACGAGATCTTGAGTTACAAATTTTCTCCCCAACTTTCCCCTACCCACCGCCCCAAACAGCCATCCCACTGTATACCCCGTCCCCCAATCTGCTCTCTCCTGTGTCCTCCCCCTCGCCCCTCTGACTTTCCAGTAGGGCAGGATGGGTCTCCCTACCCCACTGCTATAGCCATTATTGTTACAACAGTGGAAAACAACAACAACAACAACACAGTTTTAAAGTGGAATACCCTTTCAGGGAAGAAGTTATTTTTGTTCTCAAAAATATTTCTAGTGAATTTTGAAGATGGGAAAAATATTGCAAGAAGCATTTGTGAATTCACCCAGATACAGTCATTTGCAAGTCTGGGCTAGGTTTTTCATTTGCCTAGCAGAGTTCAAGGAACATGGAAGAAAAGGAAACAGACAAACAACATTAAATCAAAACAAAATCCAAATCAATGACTTGGAGAAGAAACAAACAAGCAAACAAAAAATCCACAAAATCTTTTTCTCAATAAAAGGGCTTTCCCCTACCCAAAACTAGGTACGTGGTTCCCAATAGAACTCAGTCACGTTCCCTACCTTATCTTTTTTACAGTGTCTCTATGATAGATGAATATGCTACACTTTTGTACATAAATCAGAACAAAATAAAAAACAAAAAAAAGAGTTCATTTGTTTTTCGGATCTAGAAAACATGGACTCTTAATCTGGGTTCCAAAGACCTTTAAGGCATCTGTGGGTAAGATTTCAGAGTCCTTGTACTTGAGTGAGGGGAAAAAACTACACCATTGTCTCAATATAAGTTATTTTAAAATAATCTTACGAATTTCACTTTATGCATTTGAAAATCACAGTTTGAGAAGGTGTTCTTAGGCTTTACCAGACTTGAACAGTCAAAGGGAACCATTATCCAAAAATTTATTAAGAGCTACTGCCACAATATGAGGGAAATCAAAGCAGCTGTGGCAGAATGAATTTAAAACAAAACAAAACAAAACAGGATTTGGAGTCTGAAAGCCTGGGTTTCCTTTCTCTATATCATCTACAATATACAAGAATTGATACCCTGGGTTGTCAATTTCTTTTCTGATTCAGTTTCCTTATATCTAAAATGGGAATGCATTCCTATCCTGTGTTTCCTATTTCATAGGCTTATTGTGAATATACAGTGGGATAGTATGGAAAAGGCTTTGCATTCCCCAAAGAGCTTTTAAGAAGTTGATTTATAATATGTGTAGGAAGTGTCTGCTTTTTATTCAATTTAGACTTTGGAATAGGTATCTAAAGTTAAACCATAACAGTAATAATTATACAATGGTAATTATAACATAGAATATATTATTAATAATATATTATACTAACTGATAGAATGTGGGATAATGTTTATAATTATTAGATATTGTTATGTATCATATTTTATATAATAACTTATTCCAAGATGATTATAAAAGTTACATTATAATAAATGATTTTTATGTGATACAGTAAAAAATAAATCTAATGCTAATAAATAGTAATAGCTAGCATTTATGTAGCATCTACTATGCACCAGCCACTAAACTAAGAACTTTGCAGTTGGAGTGGCTAGATGGCGCAGTGAATAGAGAAGTGGCTATGGAGTCAGGAGGACCTGAGTTCAAATCCAGCCTCAGACACTAAACACAAAACTAGCCGTGTGACCTTGGGCAAGTCACTTAACCCCAATTGCTCCTCCAAAAAAACGGCAAAAAAAAAAAGAACTTTGCAGTGGTATCTCATTCATTTTTCTGAAATCCATCTGCTTATCATATCTTTCCCCACTATTCTTAATGTGAAGGGCTTAATTTGGTAAATGGTGATTTGAGTCCATCTTGCTTTTTACTATTGGTAACATGTTATAATTTTTTTTTTAACATTTCGCTTGAAAACTATTGACGTGATACCTTATCTCTAATGTTGGAATTCTCAATGCTCTATTATTTTCATTATTGATCAAAGTGGAATCACTAAATTTAGACTCAAACCCCTTCAAATGCCTGATGTGAGCTGTCACTGACATCCAAGGAGAGGTTGTGCAGAAGAGTCAAAAAGTCATTGACTGTAACAGCACAGGGCTTGGCTATGAACCCTGCCTCTGGTATTTACTACCTTTGTGACTTTGGGAAAAGTCATGTAATCTTTCTAGGTCTCAGTTTTCTTATCCGTAAAATGAAACTTTAACAAATGTCCCAAAGAGAGTAGATGGAAGTTCAGGAAGGGCCACAGACAAGCAATGCAGTATCGATGGGGTGCTTGGGTGTCTGTATTTGAACCACAGTTTGTAAAATCACATCCAGTTCCAAAATCACATTTCTCCCTAGCCTCAAATACTCTCTCAGGCAGTTTCTGTCTAGCTCAAGGGCAGCATGCCCTAACAAAGTACTTATCTCTCTTCCTGATAACAGTAGCCAGCTGCACCTGTAGAACTTAGTAGTTTGACACAATTGTGTACTGGCTGAAGCAGCTGTGTGCTGGGTCATACCTATCATCATATGTATCCTAGATTCAGTCATATGTATACTCCCTAGTTCATTATATACATCCCGAATCCCTCATTAGCTTGGGATATACATAAACTCCCAACATCCATCTTGTGAAACATGACATTGATGGGTGGCAGCTTGGTCAGCCCTGACAGCTAGCTGACTTAGTGATGTTTCAAGCCTAAAACCACATCTCCATGTAGCTCCCTCCCTTGGGCTATTTCCCTGTGAATTCTGGGCAATACATCTGCACAATAGATATTAAAAGTGGTTCCTTTAAGAACTGAGCACTCCTTAATTCCTCCCTAATCCTACCCTGACTCACCTAGTTAGGATGTTTGGCATATGTTTTACTATAGGATATCCTATGAAAATTTTAACTGTACCCCTCTAAGGCTGTGGGTTCCCTAAGAACTCTTGCCTGCTATATAACATAACAATAAATCTTTGCCACCTTGACTTAGAGAATGCTTGAGTCTGTGAATTCATTCCTTTCAGGGACTCTGGTTATTGAGGTTCCTGGACTCCCTGAATTCCCCGACCCACACATCAATATTGTTCATATTTTGTTGAATTTAATACACACTTGAAAGTGAATTGTAAATATTAGTGAGTCACTGATTTATATACAATGAAATTTTCTGTTCTTTGTAAATTGAAACATTCATGTTTATTAAGTTCATCACAAAATAATTAATATTTGAATAATACTTTCAGGTTTTCATAGTGATTTGCTTGTATTCTTTCACTTGATCATAATAAAAAGGTAACTTGTAAAAATGAAAAAAATACATATACATACATATATATGTGTGTATGTGTGTGTGTGCATATATATATATATATATATATATATATATATATATATATATATATATATATATATATATATAATAAAGTGATTCTACTGGATGATTCTTGTGGTCCTCTCTACTTGTATACCTTTGTTCCAATGATCTAAGATAAAATGGGAAAGAATGGCTGGCCCTAACAAAATATAAGCAGAAGAAATCTGAATTGAAGGTAGAACAATCTAAAAAACACTCAGGCATTACATTTCAAGACATGAGAACAAAATTAATTTTTAAAAAAGGAAATAGATCGTAGGTCATAGTAATAATTAAAAGAAAGCACCTGAGAAGACATCAGCAACTGTTAAATCCTACACTTATTTTTTTTTAATTTCTATGAGAAAAATTTTACGAGAATGAACTACACATACATTGAAAGTAGCTTTGTTGAAGACATAACAACAACAAAAAACAGCCTAATTTTCATGGATAGTTTTATATACAAGACAATCTTTTAACAGAAAAAACAAGCATGCTTTTAATGTGTTTGACATAGAATCCAATACATCCATCCATTCATATATACACATACATACATATATATATATGTGTATATATACATATATATATATATATATATATATATATATATATATATATGTATATACTATTTAGGACTAGCAATCTCCTTAATTATATAATACATGATATCTGAGCACACTCAATTTACAGGAAGAGGATCTCCAGGAGAAATTAATGATGGTGTAGAAATTTCAGTGGCTTAGTTAGTAAGTGGATATGATTCTGGAAATGAGACTTCAAGAATTTGGGGCTGCATTTCAAAATTTATAAGATTTTTTAAGCATCTCCAAACACATTTTATAAAGCTTAAAAACTAATTTTATCACTAAGACCCTTTAGACATGAAAACTTATTGTAAAATCTCTAGTGTAAAATAGTAATGAAATTTATGTTTAATTATCACTTAATTAATGTTACAAATTTTGAGGAAATATAACTTCAAAATCAAAGTTATTTTGAAACACTTTAATTTTTATCTTATTTTTTTCCAATTACATGTAAAAATAATTTTTACCATTCATTTTTTAAAATTTTGAGTTCCAAATTTTTTCCCTCTCTCCCCTCCCATCCCCTTTTGAGAAGGCAAGCAGTCATGCACGGGTAGCCATGTAAAACATATGTCCATGTTTTTTTCACACTTTAAAGGAAATTGCACATCTAAAAATTCAACATGACAAGGATAGGATCACCAAGCAGAACAAGGCACATTGCAGAATGTCTTTGATTTGCACATATATTGGATCATTGACCTCACTCTTTCAGAGTCATCAAAGTCCACTCAAAAGACAAAGTCAAGATGCCTGGTGATGACCAGGGATGCAGTGGATGGTCTTGGCATCTTCAATGTCTCACCAAGTTCCAAGCATTCCATTGTTTCTGCTTCAGATACCTTCGTGGCCATTGGAACAAATTGCTTTCTTCCACCTATTCCACCAGGGCAAGTATTCACATGCTTGGGGTAGACACCCTACAACTAACCAACAGATTTGAGACCCCTAAATTACCTTCAACCTGAAATGACTTACTAAAGTATAGCCATTGGGCATACTACAACTTCTTAGAGTCATAGGTAAGAGTTGGGTGAATCAGGTGGATGACCTGGCTTAATGCCAGTGGGCAGCCAGTCTTACCCTTTTTTCTTTTGGGTCTTTGGTGTGCCCCCCAGATGCAGCCTGCGCATTCAACAAAGTAGAGTCAGGAGCTAGAAGAGTTAGGGATATGCAGACAGCTTTATTGTTCTCTTCATCCATCCATATCCATATTTCATCCATATTTCATTCTTGGGGCTTCTCCTCTTTTATCCCCCTACTGAGCCCCTTTGGCAAATAGCCCACCTCCCCTGTAATCACCTCTGATGCCACAAAGGTCGGGTAAACACAAAAAGGAAGGATGGAGCTCATGTCCCCGGAACAGAGCATATCAACAGAACATCTGTGTCGTGAAATGCAGAATAAAACAGGACACACTGACCCAAAGACATAACTGTCGTCATGACTCTGTGTTTATGTTACTAATGTCTTTCTGCATTCTCAGAATATTTTGGCACTCATGTTCCCGGGCAGAACTACACATACTCCATCAGGTGGACACTAAAGGTGGAAAGTAGTCCTACAAAGGCCTCAACAATCCTCACACTGGAGGTACTAACTAGTCTTCCCTGAACACCCTACACCCCTGTAGAAGGTATGTCTCACTAGAAAACAAACCAAAAGCTGGAGTTCAATGATCTTGTTTATTTCAATTAATGGGATTTAACAAATACTTATATTGGACAGAGCCCTTAGAGGTCAATGGAACCTTATAAAAACTAGAAATTGGCCTAGAAATATAGAAATTTAAGTAACAAGACATCTTAAGTATACACATAGCCTATGTTGTCCTTGATATGTGTCCTACCTTAGAAAATAAAACTATTACAGAATATTTTAAATTATATTTGGCTTAGTGCATAATGAGACAAGTTTCTTATTTTTAGAAAAATGTACTATGGAAATGATAGTATCAGAAATTCCAGAATTAGTCAACCATCCATGAATATTCAGTACTGCTTTTACAATGCTCACATTTCTATCCAAGGACTCTCCCAACACAACATAATATTCACTCCTTTTTTTAGTGCACAGATGGGAAAACTGAAGCCGATAGACATAAGGACACTTTCTCAAGTTCACAGAAGACAGTGATGGATCTGCAGGGAAAGTCATGCTCCCATGTTCCCAACCTTCTGTTCTGAACACTAGAATACACAATCTTATGTTGCCTTCTGTGATAGGTGTTGTGTCTCAGAAGAAAAGTCCTATTAAGATTTCAGAAAAAAAGTGATACAAAAATATTTTCAAATGCTTTGCATTGAACCCAAATCATTGTCTTTCATCTAGCTCCTGCCTCATAATGGGAGAATCCATTTTAGTAATACCATTTTGTGACAATTCTCCAAATTAATTTTTAACTCTTGTTACTTCAAGCTCAAATCCTGCTGAAATTGAACAAATATTGCCTTCATTTGGGGGATATCAGTCACCAAAGATTGACAATGAACTCAGATTAGTTTGTATTGTATTGCCACTGACATATTTTGTGCATTTATTTACTGAAGTCACATCAGGTTAATAAATTACATAATTATCTGCTATATTCTTTCTTCTTTTTTCTCCAACTAATTACATAAATGATTCCTAAATGTTTTAATTCAAACTGAAATCTCTCAGAAACCTCTTAAAATCACATAGCTTAGCAGGGAGTAGTATGAAGGATCCCATATTATTACAAATATATTTCATTAAAATAATGTGGGACTATAAAACATAGAGAATGAGTTGTCTAAATAAGAATACCAGAACTTAATATCCTAAACTATGGCTATTTTTATTCAAGTAAAGTTAAAAAAAAACAACAACTAATACCTAATATGTGCTACATTCTGTTAATATAAAGAAAAGCAAAAACAATCCCTGCCTTTAAGGAGCATACATGCTATTGGCAGGTGGCAATAAGTGGACAAGTATGTGCAAAATTAAATATATACAGGATAAATTAGAGATAATTTCAAAGAGAACACACAATCACTAAGAAAGATGAGGAAGACTCGTAAAAGGTGAGATTTTAGGTGAAACATAAAGGATGCCAGAGAAGTCAAGAGGCAGAAGAAAGGAAGCAGAACATTCCAAGCATAGGGGACAGTCAAAGAAAATTCATGGAACTGGACGTGGAAAGTCTTGTGTTACAGATAGTGTAGGGGCTAGTTTTTAGAGTCACAGAATATGTGAAAAAGAGTAAGGTATTAGAATACTGTAAAGTTTAGAAGAGGCAAGATTAGAAGAGCTTTAGAGCTAAACAGAACATTATATGAAGGCAAAAATTAAGGGAATGCTGGAGTGTATTGAATAGGTAGGTTACATGGTCATACCTGCGCTTTAATAAGATCAGTCTAATAGTCATTCAGTTAATAAACATTTATTACATATCTCCCATGTGTCAGACACTGTGCTAGGTGCTAGGGATATCAAAAACTGGCAAAAAAAAATGTCCCTGCCTTCAAGGAGCTCAAAGCCTGAGGGGGTGACAATGAGCTAGAAAATATGTACCAACAAGGTACATACAGGGATAAAAAGGAAATAATTCAAAGAGGCAAAGCACTAGAATTAAGAGGAGTTGCAAGAGGTTTACTATAGAAGATGGAATGGGGGGGGGGGCTCAAAGGAAGGTAGGGTAGTCAATGGGTAGAAATGAGGAAGAAAGTCACTTCAGACATGGCACACAGCCAGAGAAAATGCTCAGGACAGAGAGATGGGGATTCTTATTAATAGAACAGCAAAGAGGTCAATGTCATGGTTCAGAGAATATGTGGCAGGAAGAATGGCATCAAAAGATTGAAAAAGCATGGGGAGGGAAGGTTATAAAGTGCTTTGAACACCAAAGAGAGGATTTTGTATTTGACCATGGAGATAATAGGGAACCATTGGAGTTTATAGAGTGGGGAGAAGTGATATAGTCAGACTATGCTTTAGTTACTTTGGTGATTGAATGAAAGGTGGATTGGAGTGGGGAAGAGATTTGAGACAGATAGACCCATCAGCAGGCTATTGCAATTGTCCATGTGTGAAGTGATGAGACCCTGCATCAGGGTGGAGGTAGTATCAGAAAAAAGAAAGGGACATATTTGAGAGATGTTGCAAAGATGAAATCAATATTCCTTGACAACTTACTGGACACGGGAGTGCTGATGAGAGAGAGGAGTTGAGAACCACACTTAGGTTATGAGTCTGAGGGACTGGAAGATGCTGTTTCCCTCTACCATAATAGAGAAAGTTGGAAGAAGAGAGGGTTTGGGTGAAAGATCATGAATTTATTTTTGGACATGTTGAGTTTGATATCTACTGAAGTTGAAGTCATTTGAAGATATGAAAGTCAGTTGAAGATATGAAATTGTCAGAGAGGTTGGTGTAGGATAAGTAGATTTGAGAATTATCAGGATAGAAATGGTAATGAAATCCATGAAAACTTGGACTAGGGTGGTAGCAGTTTCAGAGGTGAAAAGGGAGTCACATATGAGAGATGTTACAAAATAGAACTGACAAATTTTGGCAACAGATTGAAAATGAGGAGTGGTGAGAGTGAGAAGTCAAAGATAATACCTAGGTTGCAATCCAAAGTAATTGAGAGGGAAGATGGCAGCATTCCTAACTAATAGCAAAGTTAGAAAGAGAGAAGATTGTAGGGGAAATATATTGAGTTGTTTTTGACAAGTTGTTTAAGGTGTTGTAGTGTTAAAGGAATTTAAAGATCTTCCCTGACCCTTAATAGGCCCATGTGACCTGCTTTGAGCTTTGGCCCAGCCCATAGCCTGAGTCACCTGGATCCCATGGTGGGAGGAGTTTGCCAAATGGGTGGAGCAGGAAGGGTGGAGCAGGAAGAGAGAGTGAGACAGAGCTGAGGCAGAGCAGCTAGCAAGAGTGAAAGAGGGAGGAATTTTGCCTAGGGTAGCTTGTTTGTGGGGAGGCCTAATGGAGGGAAGGCTTGGGAATATCAGTGTTCCCTGCGTTAATGATGTGTATAAATTTCTTTGTTACCATGTTGGAATTCACTTTCTGGTATCTGAATAAATATCTTAGTTTCATCTTTGAGGAAGAGAGTTTGTTATATTTTGTGATTCAAGCCTGGAAATATGTCGGCATATTCATAGTGGCTGTTATGGGAATCACATTGGTGATATAGGTGTCTATAAGACACTCAGTTTGAGATGTTTAGTCATATTCCTTCCTTACCCAGCTTTGGCAGAATATCTAGGCCTTATGGTAAAAATATTACTGGGAAAAGAATGTCAGTATGCTCTGAATGATTACTTATTTTTTGAATGATCTCTTAAAAGTTCCTAAAGATCCTCAATTCCAACCTCCTTATGTTCCAGTGGAAACTATCTCCCAGAGAGTGGAAGCAAAGTCACATAGAAAAGAAATAGAAAATTCAAACTTCTGACTTTTAATAACCATCTCTTTCTAATAAACCAGGCTATTATATTTTTTATAAATTTTGGGAAAATTAAAATCAGCCTTCAAATTATTGCTAAAATTAATTCTAAATTATTTATTTTTAAAGACTCTATTTCCTAAGACTTGATGACATATTTTGACATATTATTCAATGGCTTAAACATAAAGATTTTCCTATTATTGACTAGTCTAGAAATATTAAGCATATTTCAGTATTACTACGGTCACATTCTCAGGGTGTTGGGAACCCCAAAATTCAAGAGCAAAAGGCTTTCTTGAAGGTTCCGCTTTAAAAGAATTTGACTCAAGCCTTCTTTTAATCAGAGATAATGTTTATTAAAACACACATTAAGGTGGTAGAGATTTTAAGAATCCATACGTTAGTAGATTAGACTAACTCTTTTTATAGGAAAAAAGATCTATGGGAAGATAGGGGTGGGATCTAGGAGTGAACAACAGGCTAGGATGACCTGGAAGTAGCAGAGAAGGGGTCTATATGGGATTAAGGGTAGGAAACAGCCTGGAAGTAATAGACAATGAAGGGATGGGCTAGGTCAGGGGTAACAGAGAATGGAGGTCAAGGGTGAAATCCAGGGACTAGGCCATGTGGAAAAGTTCAGGGGAAGTTCATCACGGCTGCTGTCCAAATATCTGTATTCTCTAATTATTTTTCTGTTGGAGAATTTGGTAATTCTATGCAAACTGATCAAGAAACACTTCAACAGATATTGAAATAAAGAAAACAGTACATAAGGAATCTAAGATGGGGGAATGACATGGTCAATAATTTAAATGAAATGCAAAATTTGCTTTCTACCAAGAAAGTCAGAATAATTTTATGAAGAAATTTATTGGAAGTAATCCTCATTACTATGTGTTTAATTCATGTAGGTATAAAATTCTGTATGTTCCTTATGAGCCAGGATTCATTCATTATGTGTATATCCCCAGTGCATAGCACAATGCCCAGCATATAAAAATGCATAATCAATACTTGTTGATGGAACAACCATATATTTCCTCATTTGGAAAATTTTGAAAATCAAAAGGGAAATTTCTATTAGTTGATTGGCTCACTTTCCATAGTGTATAAGGAGTCATTTAGGAACTTTAGCAGGTGTGCTTATTATTTCAAGCCACCTAGGTACCATTATATGAATTACATCCCCAATACACTTAATGCTATAGAGTGGCATGAACTTGTAAATGCACTTTATTAAGAACATGAATTACTCCCAGGTAGAGTATTTATGGCTACCATGATGATATTTTTCAATTATATTTCTTTCTTTTAGTTAAAGTAATTTGGGATCAACTTTAGAATTATAATAAGCCTTCATCTCATTTCCCATTTAAAGCAATAATTCCCAAATGGTGTTATTTTCCTGCCTTGTTCTTCTGACAGCCTTGCAAACTCACTTTTAACAAATGGTTCTATCACTTTCTTCCAACCACCTGGTTTTGTTATGCATTTTTTTCTTCTGCATAAGAATACTCAGGAAGTGCCTGTTGGTCCTTAGTTTTTTTTTTCTCCCCTAAAAGACTTCTCATGCATTTGTAGGAAATGAGGTTGTTGATGGGAGATGAGAACAATAAAGGTCAACAGACAATCCGTTGTCTCAGTTATAAGAAAGACTAAATACTTTTAGGTGTAGATGGGGTTATGAGGCAAGTTGCCTCACTGATACTAAAGGTTTTTAATTCAGCTTGTTTACATCATTTTTGAGACTTCATTATCTCTCATGTGTCTTTATTTGGTTTATTTTATATTCTACTTTCCTTTCATGTTATTCAAAGACGCATTTTCTGATTTCTACTTTAAGTAAAATGGTATCATTGTTCTCAAATTTAAAAAAAATGAAGAATATAGAAGAACCATCTCCAATCATTTATTTCAATGCTGTTTAACAAATGTTTTAAAGTACTTACTATTTGCTTTATACCTGTATACAAAAGACAAAAAAGGATAAACTTTGCCCATGGGTTTACTTTGTACTGAAGGACACACATATGTGAAAGATCATTTGAGCACTTACAACCAGCAGATAAAGAAAGGCTTTCCTAAGGAGGGGATCTCTAACCTCAGTCTGAAAGAAGCCAAGGATTCCGATAGGGAGAGGTAAATTGGATGAATGCACTGGTGGTGGACACTACAGCGACATTGAATGCAAAGGTACCAAGATAAGAGATAGAATGTTGAAATCATTTATAATTACTATAAATGATTTGGAAGACTCCTCCAAAATAGTGTTCCCTAAGTCTTTTTAGCTGTGGAAGAATTTAAGGCTGAGATATAGTAATGAAATGCATAAACACTGGTCTGGGAGACCTGGGGGATATGGAAAATATGTCTCCAGGACAAAGTGGGAATATCAAGGTCTTAGGACAAAATAGACAAAGCAGCCTGTTTTATGCCCCAATTGGGTCATGTAATGAGGATTTTTGATGCATAAAAAATTTAGTGTTTAAAAATTTTAAGGAGAAAATATTTTTGCCTGGAATCTTGTCAAAGATTTCCAATTCATGCCCTCTGATATATAAGCATTTCAAGGCAGTTAATGGTTCAGAGGATAGAGGACTGAGCCCCAAATCAGAAGACTTGACTTCAACTTCAGCCTCATATCGTAGTAGATATGTGACTTCAGTTTGTATCAGTTTCCTCACTCATAAAATGGTGATAGCACCTACCTCCCAGGGTTGTAATGATGAGGTGTAAGCTCTGAGAACCCTGCTTTGAGCACTCCTTGACAGGCTCTGGGAACCTCCTTGAGTTCTTCTTGAATCTTCCCACATAAGGCATTTGCCTGAGGCCATGGGCCTTAAGTTGTGACTCTGCCCAAGTCTTTGGCCCTCCTTTGTCCAGCAATTTTGCGCCCTTGATCCTCCTGTTCCACCCTTGAATTGGACAGGCATTGTCTGTCAGTTCCAGGTAGCCTCCAACAATTTCCCACCCTTGATCCTCCTGTCTTTCCCTTGAACTGGCCTAGCCCACCATTGTCTGTCCTCTCCAGGTAGCCTCCAGCAACTTCCCACCCTTAATCATTCATTACTGGATTCTGACCTGATGAACTCCTGAAGACTTTTCCCAAACTCATTACTGGAGTCTGACCTCATCTGACTCCTCTTAAAGACCTCCCCAAACTCCTACCCTAGACCACACCTAGATTCCTCCCACAACCTTTCTATATATAAAACCCCATCAACCTCATAATTTTCTAGTGCAGACTTGCTTTGTTTCAGATGCTGGGGCTCCTTTAGAGTCTATCCAATATGGCAAACTTTTAATAAACTTTGCTTTTCTTTGGCTAAGAGAAGACTTGAGTCAAATTCATTTGGCAAGACCTGGTGTGTTGATATTTTGGGGTCTTGAGCACCCTAACCCAATACCTCATCCCTATGGGACCTGGACACCTTAAAGGAAAAGACCATCTCTGAACTTTCCTACATTGGGCTTCACCTGAAGAATCTGGCCTATCCCATTCCACCTAGATATTCAATAATACTTTTAAGTGCCCTTCCACTGTGGCTCTCCAACCTCTTTACTCCTTTTATTGTCTGTACCTGACCCACCTCAGGCTACTTGCCACTCCTTAACACCATGGGACCTTCTCATTGTTTTTATATAAAGTATCAGTCCTATCCTCATCAAATTCACAGATTCACTTGGAACTTTGCCCACTCCTATTGGTGATACAATAGAAGATTTACTAGGAATCTTACCCACCATACTGTTGTTATAATAAAACCTTGCTACTCTAACTGAAAGAAAGCATGAGTGGTCAAATTCTTTCAAGACAGACCCCACCCCCCCACCCACTGTACACTTGCATTTCTGGGGTCCCAGCACCCCAAGCCACAACACAAAGATGCATACTGAGAACTAAATTTGAGGCAATTGAGGAGGGAGAAAACTGAAAATTAGCAGTTTTTCTCATTTGTATCCCCAGTGCTTAGCTAAGTTCCTGGTATATACTAGGGATTTAATAAATGTTTACTGATTATCAAATAATTTGACATTGACTTTAAAGAATGAATGCAATTTGTATAGATGAAGAAGGAGGGAGCACATTCCAGGCTGAGAAAAATGAGAAAGGGAGGAATTATAATGCATATTTAGAAAAAATGTTACAGAGTTCAGATGAGGAGAGTTCATTAAAGTGGAAGATCTAACTGGAGAGCAAGATTGGGGTATTAATTAGTTGCAGTAGCCTAAAATTAATTTAGCCTAATCCAGGCAGATATGTGGTTGTTATTGAATTCTTGAAAATCAAATCAACATGGACAATCATGATTTTCTGAGCTTTAATTATTTTAGGTGCACTTGATGAGAAATTGTCTGACTTCTAAACCTTAAGTATAATTTCCAGTTCAAATTAGTTACAATCGATCAGGCAATACACATTTATTAAGCACCTATTATGTGTCAGATACAATACTAATTTCTGAGGATGCAAAGACAACTAAAAGATATGCCTTGCTTTTAGGGAATTCACAGTCTAACAGGGGACAAAACATGTAAAAAAAACTGTACAAACAAGCTACATACAGGATAAATTGCATACAATCAGCAGAGGAAAATCATCAGAATGAAAGAGAACTACTAAATGTGTCTTGAAGTAGGTAGAATTTTAGCAGGGTCTTGAAGGATGCCATGACAAGCACAAAATGGAGATTAGGAAGGAAATAGCCTACACATGGAGGATAGCTAGTAAAAAGGCATGGAGATGAAGTATTTGGTTGAAGTTACCTGAAGGAGGTCAGTATCACTGGATTGAGAAGCACTTGGTAGGCATAAGGTATCAGAGGCCTGGAAAATGGAAGAGGCAGGTGTTAAAAAGTTTTGGCTTCCAAACAGAGGATTCATTATTTGAATATTTGATGCTGGAAGTGATAGGGAGCCATTGGAGTTGAGAACAGGAATGATGTGGTCCAACGTGTGCTATTGGAAGATTATGTTAAGAACAGAGAAGATGATGAACTGGAGTAGGAAAAAACTTGTATCAGGAAGACCAAACAGTAGGCTACTACACTGGTCTGGGCATGAAGTGAAAAGGGTTTACACTAGTGTGGTGCCAGGGTCAGAGGAGAGAAGGGAGAGTATATGAGAGTTATTATGAAGTTAAAATAGATAGAATTTGGCAAAAGACTGCATGTTTCTAGTCATACACCCTCACTCCTATAAAGATGTATCTTACTGCAGGCAAATTGTACAATGCCCTCCACTCAAAAAAATAGATCACCCTATTAATCAAAGTATCTAGACAAGTGAATTGCATTCTTGAGTCCCTCCAGCATCACTCTTCCTATTTCTATGGTGTTAAGATGAACCATGAAAATACTTCAGTTCTGGTCTAATTTGTTCATTATGATTTAGAAATAGTCAAGTATGAGACTTAAGTGAATTTACAATTAGTTCACTCCTATGGTAACTAGGTTGTCCCCAGAGATTCCTAAAGCATGGACTTCATTCCTTTAAGTTGTGGAAACATATGGAAATTTCCTTGCACTAGAAATTCTAAGAGATCATATTTCTCCAATCTAAAACCTTTTAAGAATTTTCCTTTAGAAAAGTGAGAACAAAAAATCTTAGGATTTAAAAAAAAATATTCATTCATTTGTTTATTTAAGAAAGCCTTTAGGCTTTCTTAAATAAATAGATTAAGGGAGACAATTAAAATTATTTCTTGTCTAGATAAAATAATTTCTTCCTCAATATGTCCTAAAATGATTGTTGCCAGGACCCACTGCTCTCCATTTAGAAAGGATTGATCAAAGGAAGCAAAGCCTTTTGTTTAGTCCTGGAGTCTTGGGGTTGAAGGGAGTGGAATAAGGAATCTGAAGGTTCCTTGCATTGGTTACTCAACTCTTCTGAAATGTTAACTCCAAAACTATTTTAAATACACAAAGATCAGGCTGTAACAGTAATCAATCTAGCAGATACTTAGCACTTAGTAATTTAGGACTAAGTATGGAAGGTGTGAGCTCATCTCCTGTCCTAATGGCAGGAGGGGGTTGGCTGAGGTAGGATACCAGTGTGGTATATATAAAAAGAGTTCTAGAGACAGAGATACAGAATTAGAATGTTCCTCCTGGTGGCTCCTGTTGGATGAAGCAGGATTGTCCCAGTATCTGGAAGCTGGGCTGCTGGACTGAAGAAGTGAGTTAGAGTTTTCTTGAGAGAGAGAGTTTCTCTCCCAGCGTTTGAAAGCTGACTGAGAACTTAGTTGGAGTTTTTCTTGAGACCAGAATCTGGTGAAGGCTGAAGTGCCTGTTGCTGCTGCCTGGAAGGCTGAGTTTTCTGCTGGGTCCTAGGGCCAGCTGAACTGCTGGAGAACTGAAGAAGCATGACCAGGATAAGACTTTGGTTGTTTGTGGCATGGTTGATGCTTGAGTTCCTGACAACAGAATTGGTCTGAGATGTGCCAGACCTTACGAACTTCAGTGTGTACCAGGGACTGGCTGGAGGACTGGACAAGGACCTGGGAGTTGTCTGCCCCTGAATCCAGGTGACTAATTGGTGAATTCAGGTGGGAGCTGAGACCATGGAAGGGGATCCAGGGAATCTGAGAGACCACCTCAAGTCAAGATGAAGAAAAGGCCTCCCCTTAGATGAAATTGAGGTTTGCTAGACACTGAGGGGTGGAGGGTTTATGTAATTTTCTAATGATTGTATCTTGTGATTAATGACACTTAGTGACTGATTGGTAGATGAGGGGTTGATTAAGTTAATGATTGCCCCATGAGTGGAAGATTGATTATTGTACTGTGAATTGATTGAATGATTAAGCGAGGAGGGTTTCCCTCTTAGGGAAACCAGATGATTATTCTTTTGTTCCTTGTTCCACATATTGTGGCCACTGTAGTGAAAATGTGTGGCCATTCTAATGTTAAGCTGTTGTCAACACTATATTGTGATTTTCTGTGATAAGATGTAATTTTGTAAATATTATATTGTGATATGTTGTGAATATTTGCTTTTATTTGTAATGGAATAAATGGAGTGTTTACTATACCATGTAATCTGAACCTTAAAAGCCATTTGCAGTAGCATTCTTTTGGGAATCTTCTTGTTCATGGTGTTACACAGGATTAACTGACACAAAAATCTTCTTATATTTTTATATTGAATTAAATTTTTTTCTTTCTCTTTCTATTTTCTTTGCCTATAAAAATATCTTTAAAATAACCAAATTAAAAATTAAATTAAAAATATTCTGTCAACTGGCAACTTGTTACTTAAATTCCAATACATCTAGCTTTACATATAATGGTCTTTTCCTAGTCCAAGATGCCTATAAATGTTACTTGAAATTATCTTGGCATGAGTTCATGTTGGAAGACATAGAGAGGTGATTCCAGTTTGGGTATCTCTGTTTCCAAGCCAGAAATGCTTATTAGATTATTGTCACATTAAATAAAATTGTTCCTGGCAGACTTGAAGCTAAACCACAATGGTATTAACATTTTCTTTTTCTTTAGCAAAGCTAAACATCTTAAAATGCAGTTGATAAGCATAGTATATTGCATATGAAGATAGGTCAATTGTCCTCATTTGAAAAAAAAATTATACTAAAAGAGACCACTTTTCTGAGTTAAAATGAGTGTGATTTTTTTTCACTGAAAGTACACAGTGATTCAACAGGGATAGGATGTGTCACAAAACAGAAATGTGCCTGATTGAAGAGTCATAGAATTAAGAGCTGGAAGGGATATTTGAGATTATCTAGTATTTTACAGAGAAGGAATTTGAGAAGTTTACTGAGGGAGTAAATTGCCCAAGAAGAAATCAGTCCTTTATGCTTTCACTCTAAATCCAATATGGCACTAAGAGATATACTGCATTTCCACAGTAAAGACACAACTAAGGTGGAACTAGAACTAAGCCTCAGGGCACTAACATATAGTGGGTGTAAAAACGTAGTATGTGCAACTCAACAATGTAAAACTGCATAATTGTTAACAAGAAGCTTATCAGTTAGCTAAAATAGTTATAACTAGAAGCCAACTGATCTTCAGGTTGCAAATTATGACAATTTGTGAGTACAGTAAATAATTACCATTTTAATTAAAATTAATTTGTATCAATGTTATTTTCATAATAATTCCTGTAAGTGCCCAAGCCATCGGTATCCCTGCCCCATTGTTTTGCACTCACTAGGCTTGTCCTGGTTTCTTCTTGCCCAGAGTCAGTCACATTTCTGGCAGCATAGCTAGGTCAGGCATTTCCTGAAAGGTTTCCTTGATCTTCCCTGGCTCAGCCACTCATCTCCCCTTGCTGTCCTAGGATAAAAGTTCCTAAAGTTCCTGCGGCCAGGGAAAATTTGCTTCCCAATCCAGATAACCCCAGGGCTCTCCTTGTTGTTTAAGTGGAACAAAGCTGGAGGTGTTTATTCTTCACTGATACCAAACCTTGTTCTGGGATTTTTCTTCAGAAATTCTCTGTCCCAGGAGAACCAGTGTCCTACCCCAACTCTTTTTTATTTTGTTTTAACTTCTCTATATTTACCCTGAGGTACTATTGTATCTCATTTGTGGGGGAAATCTGGAGAGCTTGGAATTTTCTCACCTACTCCACCATCTTCCCAGAATCCTCCCTCAAGGCATATTCTTAAAAAAAAAGTCAATGATGATATTGTTGCATTAATGTTGCAATGGGAAGCATGAGGGATGGAGGGATTTTACTATGAAGATAAAATTTGAGTGGAATACTGAATAACAAAAACTTGATAATAAGTCATACCTTTTTTCTCATTATAACTTATAATTCAGTCTTTATATACATTTCACCATTATGAACTTTAAAGGGATATATGACTATTTTAAGATCAACATTTTGATCACCAATTAAAGGATGGATTTACATAAAATTCTTAGAAAACAAAAAGCATTTCAAATATACAAGAGCAAAGTAAAGATTTCCTTTCTTTTTCCTACAGCCACACACACACACACACACACACACACACACACACACACACATGATTGGAGGCAGAAAAACTCATATTCATGAGTTCAAATATAACCTTAAACACGTACTAGCTGTATGACCTTGGGCAAGTCACTTAAACCTAATTGCGTAAGTTCCACATCTGTAAAATGAGCTGGAAAAGGGAATGGGAAAAAAAAAAGAGTGTATTTGCCAAGAAAACCTCAAATGGGGTCAGGAAGAGTCGCAACTGAAATGATTGAACAACACCGTGTGTGTGTGTGTCTGTGTGTGTGTGTGTGTATGTAATTATTAATTACAAAAAATTAAAAGTCTTGGTACTCTTAGGACTATATTCCTATTTCTTCACCCTGATCATGTTCAGTTCTACATGGTGTCTTATAAGTGCCACATCCCTCCTCCTTCTTCTCTCTCTCTCTCCCTTTCCCTCTTTTATGACTTAAGCTTTTATTACTTAATTGCAATATATTACTCTTTTATTACCTATTGGGAGAAAATTCTCATACTGTAGTTTTCTGACTTGTCACTTTGCATCTTTCCAAGTTCATTTTTAAGTGGGCACTAATTTTCATAAATTACTGGAACATATTGTATGTAGAGAAAACTCTGGGAATAGAGTCTGTGGACAGAAGAGCCCAGATACTGTGATACATTATTTGTGGTTAGTGTAATATTTTAAGACTTTGAGTTACCTTAGAATTAACTTAGGGAATTCTCTTTCTCCTCCCTACCTCTCATATCTTCTCTGAGCACTTTTATTATTAAAAATGAAACAATTTGTTACATCAGAAGATTCTAAATAAAAGAGAAGTAATATTTTGACCTTTCCAAGAAAGGGAAACTTTCTGTATATTTCTCCATAAAAATAATATGTAAAGGAGTAGTTGATCAAGGATACTATCAAAAACAGAAAAAGCACTTTAAGTGTTAAGAAAACATCATTTTTTGTATAATATGCTCAGAAAGATGGAGGACTTAGAACCTCTCCAGCATCTCTAAAATAGGAATTATGTTCCAGAAATAATACCATTTCAGTTGTCTCCATGACCTATGAAACAGGAACACAAGGTAAAAAATAAGTGAACAGAGAAGAGTAATCTCTAACTCCTAATGCACTTGCTCAATACTCCCTTTCACTCCTATTATGTTTCCAGAAGTAGAACTATAAAATTTGAGTAACATAACTGAAAAAAACAAAACAAAACAACTTAAGGCTTCCTTCTCCTCCAACCCACTCTAATACCTTGGATATCCAGAGGGCAAGCATTTGCTCAGACTGTGATGACAGCAATGTTGGTAATAATTTGTGCTATAATAAATCTCAGTCATAAAACTGAGAAAGAGTGAATTGAGGTAGGACATACATGGGGAGGTTTTTGGCACTACACTGAGCTAGAAAGAAAGAGCTTAGCATCCAACTGTGGCCAGTTCTGTTCTCCCAGAAGTCACTTGAAGCAGAAACCTAGGATGGTAAACCATAAAATTAATTACCTGGAGTCTGAGGAAGCTGAGAAAGTTTTGAGATCCAGAGCCCTGGGAAACTGCCACAAAAGGAAAGAGAATCAGAGAGTGAAAAATAGGGGGAAAAAAAAGACTAGAATTGTCAAAGATCTCAAGAGGAAGAAAGTTCAATTAAAGATGTTGATCATAAGCAGATAAACCATCATGGAAGATTTAATGCCAGAGGAGAAAATGGTTTCCAAATGACAAAAAAGTTTTCAGACATTTATGAATAATTATTGAAAAAGAAAAAAATGAATGATGAATCAACATCTGATGAGGCAGAAGATCCTATGACTTCTGAAAGAGAGCATGTAAGCACAGGTGAATGTTCCTGAATGTTTTAAAAGCAAGATGGAATTGTGAAAGCAAAATTTATCTTCCGAACAGCAGAAATAGCTGATAAAACAGAAAAACTTGAATCCATGGTGGCAATTCTCAACAAAGAAACAAAAGAGAATTCAAATTCATGACAGTAAAAGACAATCTCAAAGAACAGAAGGAAAAAAGCAATACCATTGAAAAGAAGCATTATTTCTATATAAGCAAAATATATTGATGTCCAGGACAGGATCCATAGAGACAAATTAAGGAAAATAGTTTCCCCAGAAAGACACAAAGGGGTTAAAAAAAACCCTAAACACTAAAATGTGAGAAATAATAAATGAAAACTTAATAGAATTTCTGAGAACAGAAGCACCTACTATGTGCCTTTCAGGCTGGTGGAATGGGGAGCTAGTTGTAAAATACAAACTTCTTATGCACACATCTCTACAACTGGACCCCTCAGAGAGGTGTTTGAAATTTGAACTTTACAGTAATGGTTTACAATTTTTAAATTATTGTTAATTAATATGCAAATGTAAGTACATAATACTACTTCAAAGACAAATTACTCTTAGCTACACTCACTCCCCTTACTGAAGACTCTTCAAAACTATGAAGTATTGCATCAGGAAGAAATGAGGTTTATAATTAGTTGAAGAAAGATCAGTATGCCCCAAGGGAGCTGATACTTCACTGCCTGGTTTAGTTCCCTAAAACAAAGAATGAAAAGCTATGCTCCATCAAGGACAAGACATTGCCTAACTTTATTACAGAAGAGCCCTGGAAGAGACAGAAGCTAGTATAGATGTTCAAATTCACTAGTGTCTTTTTTTTTTTGTCTTGTAATATCCTGATGAATTTTAATCTTATGCTTAACGTCACTGAGGCAATGTTTATGCATATAAACCTGTTAGAGTTTCTTGACTAATTGAAAATAGTAAATTAAGTAAAATTGATGGAAAAGTTAGTGTGTCTAGACTGTCTACTATGATGTATGTTTGGCAATTTTTGAATGTTTGCAAGCATGAAAGATGGTAGATGTGGTGCCCTTCAATGGTTAAAATGATGCCCCAAATGTTTTCACACACATACACACACACACACACACACACACACACACACACACACACACACACAGGTTTCAATTAGATAAAGGAATCTAAATACATTTCTTTTTTTGTCTAAGCACCCATGCTTAGAATTCACTTGAAGCTCCTTGGCTCTGATTATCAGGGACTCAAGGAAATTTCCAAAAGGAAGTGGTAGTTAAATGAATAGCATATTTATTCTGTTTGAAATACCTGAGATTAAGCACTTACAGCCTTCTCCTCCCAGGTTAATAATTTACTAGCCTTCCTAAGGAAAAGGACAGAGTGCCTTGTTTTCAATTTTAAAAAGTTTCTAACTATAAACTTATTGATTTGCCCCTAAATAATGTTTAGTTACTAGCACTAACTCCCTCTTAAAATTACTTAGCATGTCTTTAAGAATAGAGCTTTTTATCAGCAAGGGGGTTGACAGGAAGTGTAATTTCTTTCCCAGTTGTAAGGACAGACACATTGAAGAAGGACAAAAGGAAATTCAGAGACATGTATGGTTAGATATAACCATAAGACTATATTGAACACTCTCTCTTTGTCTCTGTCTCTGTCTCTGTCTCTCTCTTTCTCTCTCTCTCTCCTCCCCTCCCTCTCTCTCTCTCCTCTCTTTTTCTCTCTCTTTCTCTCTCTCACCACTCCCATCCCTAGTGGCTTCATATAGATAGATATAAATACAGATAAAGACTTTGATATAGATATAGATAGATAGGTGATAGATATAGA
>CM053581.1:378549137-378580357 GCA_028627135.1 Pseudochirops cupreus | reverse complement strand
GCCTGGCGCCACAGGCTCCACGTGATCACATTCAGCCTATTAGGGAACAGAGTATACTTTCAAATATCCAAGGGTCCTCAGTCACGTAGACACTTTAGCAAAGGGCCTAGGGGCAGGGAAGATCTTCAGATTCCCATAACATCTACCCATATAAAGTTAATTGGAGATATGAAAACATAATCCAGATAATCTTATCTAAATAAAGGGAATTTTACAGGTTATTTGTTCTAAATTATGTGGGAGGCACCTTAATTACCTACTACTTACTTGGTTTTGTATCTTCAGGCACATACAATGAGAAAGCATCATCAAGAGGTTTTACCTAAGCAAAATTTTGATAGATTTCTAGAGACGTTGTGAACCATTTTGAACTTCCCAAGACTGGGAAAGCCCTAAAATGTGGACCGGCCAATCAGGAGAAAGACATTTTTTACCCACTTGGAGCTTAACCTACCAGAATGCCTTGCATGCTCTGGTATAACAGACATTGTTTGCTTTGCTGCATGAACCCAAAATGCCAATTCCTGTGCCAACAACTACAAGATCAGATGAAGCTGACCAGGAACATTCTTCTGTTTATGACTATCCAGGGTAGGATGCCTTGAGCGAATTACTGTCTTGAATAAAGGGACTTTCAATTATGTTGATATTTTATGGACACCTGTTATGCTGTGCTATACCAAATACATATATGTGTGTACATGTATGTGTATATGAGTATAAATATGTATACGTGTATGTGTATACATAGATATTCATGTTAACGATAAAAGAAACACAAACATCTTGGATGTATAATTTCCATTGACACCTTGACATTCTCTTACCTTACTGTATTTACAATCTATCTAATAAAAAATTCCTTCCTCATATCATGGTTAATACATATGGAGACTATAACTCTGACTGACACAGGCATCCTGAGCAAGGAAGGGAGGGAGGGATGATTGGGAATTACTCTGAAGATTTAAAGTCACTTTTGTCTATTCTTCGTAAGGGTCATTTTCTACAATGAACTCCCAAATATATCTCTATATCATGTTCTACCAGCTTTGAGAGAAATAAACATGCACATGCAGTTAATTTTATTTGTCTTTCTTAGAATGAACTCAGTGATGATTGACAATGACAAATATCATGCTTATTTCCAATTTTCATATTAACAGTAAGAAATATAACTGCATGACATTTAAATGTACAATCTTTCCCATGTACTTTTATATTAAAAGAGCTATTTCTATTTTTTTTTCAATACTATTCTGACACAGTAATCTTAATATTTAAATCTAGACTCCCATGAAAATCTGATTGTTTCTTTGGGGGATGGGAGGATATTTCCTACATTAAATAACCAAAAGGTATTCCTGTCAAGGATGAAACTAGAGTGTGTGGAGACAAATTTTCATTTAAATAGAGAATGGTTTATACAGTCTTTTTTTTTGGCACATTAATTGATTGCTTGCCATGTATTGTCTAGACATTTGATAGATTTCTATGAAGGGTTTTGAGAACATATGAAAGGAATTTCCCTGGGGTCATATTACCAACCACTTTAAATAAAAGTAGGAAGACTACTGGTATAATTGTATATGATTAATATGTGCTTAAACAATTTACATTCTCAAATAATTTTAAAGTTAAAATTTTGTTCCTTTTATAGAGGTAGTAAAAGTTTAGAAAGAATTTGTGGAGGAAGCAAGACCTAGAGGAATAGGTAACTCTCAAAAATAAAATTCTTCTGATATTAGGAGGAAAAATAAGATTAAAGAAGGAAAAGTGAAAGTTGTCTAAAGAAATTGACAAAGATATGCAAAAAATTTATCATGTAATAAATAAATGAATAGAAGATAGAACCAAGAACAGGTAAGAAAGGATAAACACATGACATGATTCTACAAGAATAAGTAATGACCAAAGTGCTAAAAGTCAGAATGAGCCAAGACTGATAATTAAAATTACAGATAAAAAGAAAAGGAAATATTTAGCTATTGGGGGCGGGGGGGAGGGGGAGGGGATAATCAAAAAAGAGATAAGACAATGCCCCAGAGTGGAAAAGATGATTAAAAACTGAAAATGGATAGATTAAAGAACTATTCAGTTTTTAACTTTGCTTTTACTTTCTCAACCATGATGTTTGAACTAGAAAGGGTAGACTAAATATTGTTAATAAGGAGTTTATACCTAAATTAACTAAGAAGATACCTATCTTTGAGGAGGTTGTGCAACTGGCTCAGATGACCTATATCCTCATATCTTTTATTTTATTTACTATTAGTGTACAACATTCAGTTCCACAATCTCTTGAGTTCCAAATTTTCTCCCTCCTCTTCCCCTCACCACCCCTGCCATGGCAGCATGCAATCCAGTAGAGGTTCTCCAAATACCTTCACATTAAAAATTAGTCAGGTTGTAAAGAAGAATTATAACCAATGGGATGAATAACAAGGAAGAAGAAACCAAACAAAAAGAAAGGAAAAAGAGAGAGAGCAAGTAGTTTGCTTCACTCTGCAGTCAGACTCCATAATTCTTTCTCTGGATGTGGATAACCTTTTTCTATCATGAGTCCTTTGGAGTTTTCTTATAGCTGTGCCTTGCTAAGGGCAGCCCAATCTATCAAAGTCAGTCATCACAGATACAATGTATCTGTAATCATGTACAGTGTTCTCCTGGCTCTGCTCCCCTCACTCAGCCTCAATTTATATAAGCCTTTTCCAGGTTATTATGAAGACTGTCTACTCCTCATTTCTTATATCACAATAATGTCCCATTACATTCATATACCACAACTTGTTTACCCATTCTCCAATTGATGAGCATTCCCTTGATTTTCAATTCTTTGCCACCACAAAAAGAGTCGATATAAATATTTTCAAACATATGGGTAATCCTCCCACTTGTATGATCTCTTTTGAATACAGCCTTAGAAGTGATATTGCTGGGTCAAAGAGTATACACATTTTCATAGCTTTTTGGGCATGGTTCCAAATTGCTCTCCAGAATAGTTGGATCAGTTCACAACTCCACCAACAATGCCTTCGTGTTCCAATCTTCCCACATCTTCTCCAGCATTTATCATTTTCCTATTTTGTCATGTTAGACAATCTTACTGGTGAGATGTGGCACCACCTCAGAGTTGTTTTGAATTGTATTTCTCTGATCAGTAGTGATTTAGAGCATTTTTTCATATGCTTATAGATATCTTTAATTTTTTCCTCTGAAAATTGCCTGCTCATATTCTTTGACCATTTATCAATTGGGGAATGACTTGTATTCTTATTAATTTGTCTCATTCTCTACATGTTTTAGAAATGAGGCCTTTATCAGAGACACTAGTTGTAAAAATTCTTTCCCAGTTTCCTGCTTTGCTCTTAATCTTGGTTACATTGGCTTTGTTTGTACAAAAACTTTCAATTTATTGTAATCAAAATTATCCATTTTGCATTTTGTAATGCTCTCCATCTCATTTGGTCATAAATTCTTCCCTTCTCCATAAATCTGACAGGTAAACTCTTCCTTGCTCTCCCAGATTGCTTATAGTATCAACCTTTATATCTAAATTGTTAACCCATTTAGACGTTATTTTAGTATATAGTTTAAGATATTGGTCTATGCTCAGATTCTGCCATACTATTTTCTAATTTTCCCAGCAGTTTTGGTCAAATAGTGAGTTGTTATCCCAGAAATTGGAGTCTTTGGGTTTATCAAACAGTAGATTACTATAGTGATTGACTGCTGTGTCTTGTCTATTCCACTGATCTACTACTCTATTCTTCCACCAGTACTAAGTAGTTTTGATGACTGCTTCTTTATAATACAGTTTAAAATCTGGTATGGCTAGGCCACCTTCCCTAGCATTTCTTTTCGTTAATCTCTTTGGTATTCTCAAACTTTTGTTCTTCCAGATGAGTATTGTTACTTTTTCTAGCTCTATAAAATATTCTTTTGGTAGTTTGATTGGTATGACACTAAATAGGCAAATTAATTTAGATAAAATTGTCATTTTTTAATTAATTCAGCCTAACCACAAGCAACTGATGATTTTTTCCCAATTAATTTGATCTGATTTTATTTGTGTGAAAAGTGTTTTGTAACTTTATTAATATAGTTCCTGTGTTTGTTTTGGCAAGTAGACTCCCAAATATTTTATAATGTTTATAATAACTTTAAATGGAATTTCTCTTTCTATTTCTTGCTATTTGTCTTTGTTAGAAATATATAGGAATGCTGAGGATTTATGTGGGTTTATTTTATATCCTGCAACTTTGCTAAAGTTATTTATTATTTCAAGTAGTTTTTTACTTGATTCTCTAGAATTCTTTAAGTATATCATCATATCAGCTGCAAAGAGTGATAGCTTAGTCTCTTCTTTACCTATTCTAATTCCTTCAATTTCTTTTTCTTCTCTTATTGCTACTGCTAACATTTCATCCTCATATCTTGAAACCACATGTGATTGCTAAATTACTACTGCGAGTGATATTTGAAAGATGCTGGAGAACAGAGGATAGATGTCCCAATTTTCAAAAAGTGAAAAGAAAATGGAGCTTTTAAATTGTAGATGAGTGAGCTCAATATTTTCCTGAAAAAATGTTACAAGGTTATAGTATTAAAGCAATGTTTGGGGAATACCTAAACAAAGAAGCAATCATCACGAAGATTTGGTGAGATTTCATAAAGAAGATGTCAAATCAGACTACTCTTGTTTGTTTTTCTTACAATATCATTCAATTAGTATGTTATGTTAGTGCTCTCTAAATTTCATCAAAGCATTTGACAAAGTCTCAGAATTGGTTGAATAATTGGATGCAAGGAGTAATGATTATTAACAAATTAAAGGCAACTGACATGTACTTCTCCAGTAGAATGTCCCAGGGACATACACTTGCTCCTGTGCTGTTTGACAATTTCTTTAATCAATGACATGTGTAAATGAACAAATAGCATTCTTATCAGATTTGTATATGACACAAACCAGAGAGTAATAGACAACATACTGGATGACAGCATCAGTATTCAAAAAACCTTGAGAGGAAAAACAACTTAGCTAAATTCAATAAAATTTAATTTAATCAGGATAAATGTAAAGATAATAACATTAATGCTAATAATAAAATTTATATAGTGCCTACTATGAACCAGGCACTGTGCTAAGTGCTTTACAAATACTAACTTGCTTGAGCCTCACAACGACTGAGGGCAGTAGGTTAGTCTCATTTTACAGGTGAACAAAGTGAAACAAAGTTAAGGGACTTGCCCAGAGTCACACAGCTATGAAGTGTCTGAGGTTGGATTTGAGGTCAGGTCTTCTATACCTAGCACTCCATCCACTGTACACCTATCCACTTTCTACATAAGTTTTACACCGATATTGAAAAAAAAATGGACTTCATGAGTATAATATAAGGGATGTTCAATTGTTTGTCAGAGAAACATTCATGGGTTTCAATGCACTGCAACCTAAGTTTGTGACTGATACTGTGAAGTAGCACCCAAGAAAAGCTAATGTGATATTGAACCACATTAATAGAGATTCAGCCTCCAGGAATAAGGAAGTAATATTTCTGTAACCAAGGTAGTCTCAAGGTCATGTCATATGACAGTGATTTGAATGACCTAGAAATGATTATATCAACTAGAGAAGACAGGGGTAGGAGTGAAAGAATGAGGAGAATAATAACTCTTTCAAACATCTGAAGGGCTGTCATATAAAGGAGGATTAGATGTGTTCTACTTTCCCCAACAGAACTAAGAAGCAATGCATGGAAGGCAATAAAAGGAAAACTGGTATAAGTAAAGCTTGCTTTAAATATTTTTTTGCTTTTTTCTTGAAGGAGAGAGGGCAGGGCAATTGGGGTTAAGTGGCTTGCCCAAGGTCACAAGGCTAGTAAGTGTGTCAAGTATCTGAGGCCGCATCTGAACTCAGGTCTTCCTGACTCCAGGGCTGGTGCTCTATTCACTGCACCACTTAGCGCACCTAATTTCTATTTTTGACAATTTTAAGGTAATAGAGGCTGAATCTATGATTTCTTTGAGACAGGAAATTTCTGGACAAGAAAACTATCCCTGCATTTTGGTATCTTCCTTGGAATTTACAGTCTTAGTGAGTTGCTTAGAACACTGAGACTTTAAATTACTTGCCCAGATCTTGCAAATAGTATATATCAAGAGGTAGGACATGAACTCAGTTATTCCTATTATCCAGACCAGCTCTGTATCCATTATGATATGCTAGGCTGAAAAATAATGAGTTTTTCCTCTCTTGAAGTGTTTGAGTAAAGTATGTATGACATGATAGGTATGTCGTCCTGGGGATGCTTGTTTGTAGAGGGATTGTACCAAAAAATACATAAATGGTGGGAAGAACTATAGAGCCTGATAAAAAGTTAAATTGAGGAGAAGTAAAGTGAAGTAGGGTAATGAAAGAATGAATGTAAATATTTTTTTCTTAATTACTAATGGTCCCTGGGTCACAATTTGAAATAAGTTTTTCAAAATATCTATATCCTCAATTACTATGACAGATGTGCAATAGGATCAGCGATTTCAAACTAGAATGCACCACAGAAGCCAGCAACTGAATGATAGCTCTGAGTCACTATAGCACCCTTAAACACCAAAGACCTAATTATAATTAGCACACAATCCATAATCTATTCTTTTTGGCTTAGAGCAGATTTTAGAAGCTGGAACAGAGAAATACACAGGGATTTTCCCTGGGGTCAAAAGCCTAGCTTATTATGTTCACATCAATTATATTTTCAATTATACTACAAACTCTATAACCTCTGAAAAATTCACTCTTTATTTATCTATGCATAGATATATAAAGCTAATAATACCTTTTTACTAGCTATAAGAGGGGTAAAGTGAACTTCTTTTGCCCTCTATATGAATCAAGAAATATCTGTTCCAATGAAACAGACATTTATTAAGTGCCTATTATGAGTAGAGCACCATGCTCAAGGAACTGGAAGAGATACAAAACTTAGCTTGGACAAAAACATCTGGCCTTGTGGAGCTTACAGGAGGCACCATACTACTGCTGAATATATACATACTCATTCTGTAAACAGAAAAACTGTGTTCAGATGCCCCCTTTATGTTATTACCAGTATTGCCTTAGGCAAATGACTTAACTTCCCTGGGTTTCAGTTTATCTATAAAGTGTGTGTGTGTGTGTGTGTGTGTGTGTGTGTGTGTGTGTGTGTGTGTGTGGAGAACTAGATGGTCCCTGACTCCTTTCTAACTCTAGTCTAGATCAGTAAGCCTATGATAAGAACTGAAAAGGATCATTTAGTCTCTTCCTTGTACAAATAAGGAAACTGAGGCCTGCTAATACTCAAATGGTGGGATGACTCTGGAAGTTAGAGAGAATAGTCTTTTCTTACAATGACCATTACTGACATACTGTCCATACCCTCTTTTCTCTGGGAATCATTAACTGCCCAAGAATAGTTTATTATATATCATTCCAAGGTAACCAAAAAGTATTGTACAGAGTGCAGGTGAGGATCAATACCAAGAGTCAACAGGATTATCACAGCTAAGTCAAGGAGCAAGAATCAGAAATCTGAGGGTAGCCACAAGAAACAGGAAATATAAAAAATTGAGTGAAAAATAGAAAGACATAAATGGATACAGAATAAAATAAGCAAGGACTAGATATGAATAGAAAGAACAACAATAACAAAAACCCTAAATAGTGTATAATTTTATTAACCAAGCTCGACATCAAAGAAGATATGAAAAAAATGTACTCTGCTCCCATCTTTGAAGTGGTCAACAACTATGATTGTGGAATGCAGTATATATTGTCTGAACATGTTTCAAGCACTTAGCACAGTGCCTGGCACATAGTACATGCTTTAAAAAGTTAGTTGTTACTTAGTTCTGCTGAATATTATATACATATGTGTGTGTGTGTGTGTGTGTGTGTGTGGGTGCACATATGTTTATATACCTAAATCTGGATTGCTAAATTGGGGAGAAGGATAGGATATATTTGGAAATAAAGGTATTATGAAAATAAAATATCAATCATCTTAAAAAAATAAAACAAAAAAAGTCCTATTATCATATATTAACATGTAAACATTTAGCAATAATCTGCAAAGGCCTAAGGGCTCCTGGAATCATTTGAGATTAGTTCTAGATAAATCAGTAACCGGAGAACTCTAACAGTTAGAAATGAGCTACAACTCTAGGGCTGAGCAAGCTTCCTGTCTGCAAGACTGGAAAGACATATACTAGAGTAAATTGAAAGCCCAGTCACTAAAGTACAAATGGATGACAATGGAAGAAACAGAATATATGACTACCAAATAGAACGATGACTATATTCTTTTAATCTATTGATGAGTTACAAAGTTCACACACTCTCAAAGCAGTTGAAAGGTTGCCACATGTGCCTTATTTTCATATGTGTGTTATCCATTATACGTGGTGCTGAAGAAGATAGGGAGACAAACAAGATGGACTCATGTCTTAAGGAGCATACACTCTTATGGGGGAGATAAAATATACATCCAAAGAAAACAAATGAGAACATAGTAAAAGGATAAGAGAAATATGAAGTGTTCTACATCTGGATGAGTTGCCAGTGTATATAGGTAAACTACAATGAAGACATTTTTATATAGCTTAAGTTATAGTGTGATTATGTTTACTTCTTTGCATTACCCCATTATATACACATCAATCCTATGAAAAAAGCATTACCTTAAATAGTAATAATAAAATAGAAATATTATTAATTGCCCCCTTTTTACATATTAGGAAACTAAGACTGAGATGATTGACTCATGACCAAATAGCTGGTAAGAGAAAGAGGCAGAATTTAGAAACAGGTTTTCTGACTTCAATAGCTGGGCACTTTCTACTGCAACACCTTGCTTCTATAATACTACTACCCTTCTTTCTTCTTAATTTTAGTTGAATCAGATGTTCCCTGTTATTGCATTTTAAGCAAGTTCTCAAATGAGGCAAAAGAAATACTTAAAATCAGATTAATTTAAAACCATTCCTAGTTCAGATGGTATTTTAAACTACCTGATTTAAGGGTTACCAGCATCAATCTGATCATTCACAGTTCATAGAATTAATCTCATAGAAAGGAGGATTATACACAATGAAGTGTTAAAAAAAAACAACACTGTGGGCATTTCTCTCATCCTTTTAATTTTGTTCTTTGTTGTTGTTTTAAAGGATCAAGTTTTTATTTTAGTTCCTTCAGACTGTGCTAATCTGCTCTTAACTAGTGCATTTAAATCAATTCAATCGAACAAATATTTATTATGCACATACTATAATAATAACTTATATTTCTTTGGTGTCCTAAGGCTTATATTGTGCTTTCTTAAGAACAACACTATAAGGAAGATGGTACAATTATTATCATTTCTAGTTTTCAGATGTTTCATTGTCATATGAAGTGACTCACTCAGGGCCAATACAATTAAAATGTAAAAAAGGAATGTTTAAACCTAGTTTTCTTAAGTTCCAAGTTCAGAACTCTTTCTTCTATTTCACATTGTCTATATTTAGCAACATACTATGGACTGAAGAACATACAGAATAAGTCACAAGTTCCTGTGCGCAAGAACTTTAGAATGTACTACTGAAATTTTATATTTACATACATTTATCTAGACATATATACACATATACGTGTATTATCTATACATATCTAGTCACATGTATTTATGTATACATATGTGTTCTGTGTACTTATATATATATATATATATATATGTTTTTTCTGTTTTCTGCTTTTTATCTCAAATGCTTGACACAGTGCTTTGACCATGATAAACACTTATAAATGTTTTTATTTAATTTCATTCATTGGAAAATAAGTGGAAGAAAATAAGTTAGAGGAGGCACAAATAGTTTTAGGTTTAAAAGTCAAGCTAACTAGCAAAATAGTAGTGTCATTAAGGTGATGAGTTAAATTTTGGACATGTTGAATTTGAGGTATCAATCAGACATCTAGATGGAACTCTGTAATAAACAGGTAGAAATGTATATCTATAGCTATAAAGGGAGGTTAAAGATAAAGATAAAAAGTTGAAATCATCTCCATGAAGGTGATATTTTACATCTTGGAAATGAATGAGATTGCTAATGGAAAGAGTATATAGAAAGGGAAAAGAAAGCCTAAGTCAGAACCTTGGAGAACACCCATATTAAGAGCTTGAAGAAGGAAAAGAAACCATTAACATTTTTTTAAAAAAGAAGAAGTCATTTAAAAAGGTGGAGAATAATCAGGAGCAAGGCATTACAAAGTATACAGAATGACTATTTTATAATGCAAGAAAAAAACAGTATTTCTTTTTTAAAAAATCAGTTGTTTCAAACAAGCCATCTCTCCTCTCTTGGTGGGAGTTCTTTTGTCTGTACAATGAGAGCATTTGATTAGGTGACCTCTAGGGTACTTTTCAACTCTAAAATTCTATAAAGGATCATTCTGCTTGAAATCTTTAGAGTCCTAAGAAGGAAAAATAAATCTGGCATTTTGATAGTTTTTACACAGCACAAGCAGTTACCCTGAGCTATTTCTATGTAGATCATAAGTGTTGTTGCCTCTAGAGACAAAGCTATTATAATTGATGGAGAGTGAAGTAGGGGACAACTTAAATTAGCTGCAAGAACAGAAAGTTGGAAAGATTGCAGTTTGTGTCTTGTTTGTTTTGTTTGAGACCTAGTCTCCCTATCCTGTCCAGGCTTGAAGTGCTCACAGAATTAACAGTACAAAAGCTTTAACCAGTACTGTTTTTTGGTTTTTTTTCCATCCTGGACTAATTTGCCCCTCCTTAGGCATCCTGGTGTTCCTCCACTCCTGGGAATTCACCATCTTGGCATCAGAGTTAGTGTAGAGACCAGATCAGCTTTAGCTTCACTAAAGTTCAGAATTCCTGAGCTCAGACAATCCCCCAGCCTCAGCCTCCCTAGAAGCAGATAATACAACCACAGCAGACCAAGAATGTGGCTTTCTAAAGAAAAGATATGAGGTAAATATAGGTGATTACTTTCTTCATGAATGCATATGATTTATTCAGGTAAACTTTTCTAATTATAAGTTAAAATGTTATTTAAAAGATTCATTTTTTAATTGACTTGAACAATTAAGAAACTGTCACTTTTCCTTTTTCAGGGCATTTGAAAACTAATGTAACTAATGACATTGGACAGAAACAAATCTGAATGTAACTCCTGATCTGAATGTCTTTTAATGTGCATTTAATGTGCATCGAAAAAGGAAAATCTTAGCAAAAGGTTATAATCATAAATTAGATAAATAGTGATGATGGAAAGAAGGGATTAATTTCAACTAGGTTTAAAACTTGCATCTGAAAATCTTCTTGAGTGGACCATTAATCTGTCTAATTAATGGGATTCCCTAAGGTGTATGTGGCCAAAGGTACAGTGAGACTTTAATGTGGTCCGTTGGGAATGTAGTTAGATTTTCTTGAACTCCCTTGGCTTTCATCTGAATCTTGACCCTTTTCTATCTATTCCTTGGACACGTCCTTCAGAAACATGGAAACTGTTCAATTGCATCCATGCCCTTTTATGTCAGCAAAAAAGCTGAAAATATGTCTAGTTTTGTTGCTTCCTTCTCCTTACAGGCAGAATTGCTTTCAGGAAAATATATTTAAAGCATCAGGAGCTCCTGCTACATCAAAGGTACAGTGTGAGTGAAGCCTTGAGAAGGATTAAAAAGATCTCTTAAAGAAATAAGCCACACATCTGAGGAGAAATGAAGAGGGGAGAGATGATAAACATAAAAAAAAAATCAGAAAATGACTAAGAAGGGAAAGAAAAGAGCAAAGGACTAAGAAAGACGTAAACTAGAAAGAAGGGAATATCGCAAAATGTGTTATTAAAGTATAAAGGTTTTAAGGATGGGTCCAGCAATCTATTACATGAAAGTATGTGTTTGTAAAGTATGTAAGTTATGTAAAGTATGTAAGTTACATAGACAGTTTAGTTAAGAGTAGAGAGACTCCATTCCCTAAAAGATGATTGCCAAGGATAAGAAATTTTAGGCTAATAAATTTCATTCAACTACTGAAACTAATTTCAACTAATGAAAATAGTAAGGCATAGAGAGGTTGGAATCTGAGTCATTCAGGGAATATTCACTGAATGAAATCATAAAGTTCTTTAAGTTATTCTAGTATCATACATTTTGCACTATGCTTCCTTTTATTATTATTTAGCTAGTGTATGTATATCTCTATCTTATTATCTGAGAGATAGATAATCTAGGTATCAGACAAACAGATAGAGACATAGATAGATCTTATCTCTCTGACAATGTGGGGTCTACATATACAAGGATCATGCCTTATACTTGTTTTTTTTTTATTCCACAACATCTAGTGGAACATGATATTCATAATAGAGATTTAGAAATATTATTTGATTTAAATCAAATTATGTTTGAGGATGGTTTGGATCACCTTTATAAATTAACTGTAAGGAGAATGATTATTGTCTGTCTACAGTTGCTACTCAATGTGTCTGTCCACAGTTGATATAAAAGCTCAGTGTATACTAAAAAATTCCAAGGCCATAAATTCCCTTGTTAAAGATAATATTCCCAGAGGCACAGTATTAAATTGTGTCAGTGAAGTAGGTATTTAGATCTCTATGTCTATGCAGCAACAATTATTTTTGGAGGGGGGAAGGCAGGGCAATTGGGGTTAAGTGACTTGTCCACAGTCACACAGCTAGTAAGTATTGTCTGAGGCTGGATTTGAACTCGGGTCCTCCTGACTTCAGGACCAGTGCTCTATTCAGTGTGCCACCTAGCTACTTCAACAATTTTTATCAATGAGTTTCACTCCATGTGTGCCACAGAATTTTGTTCTTGACCATGAGGTTCTTTTTTTGTCATATTCAGTCAACGATTAACCTAATGTGTACCAACAGTGTTCTAGACTCTACCCAAGGCAAGTAATGTTTCACAAGTAACAATGTACCTGCCCCAGGAAATTTCTTTAAAGACAAATATCTGACATAGGCAGAGGAGAGGAATCAAAAAGATAATCATATAAGACTTTACAGCCTGCAACAAAATTTGGAAATCTAGCACAACCCACTCATTTATAGAAAATGAAACTGGGGTTTCAAGATGTAAAGTGATTTCGCGAAAGTCAAACAGGTCAAATGTGACAGGTTAAGACACATGGGTAAGCAAAATAGAGGAAAGATGGAGGAAAAAGAATGAAATTGAATGGAATGAAATGGAACAGGATGGAATGGAAAGAAAAGGGGATGGAGAAAAGGGGTGAAGAATAGAAGGAAAGGTAAGAAGAGAGAGAACAGTACAGGATCATCGAAACTTAGGGCTAGAGCTACAAACCTGCTCATAAATATGGTCATACAATGCTCATACAAATGAATTCCCTACGATATCACTGTCTCTCTCTCTCTCTCTCTCTCTCTCTCTCTATATACATACATATATACATTTTATATATGTGCATACATATGTACATATATATGTATTTATGTATGTATGTATGTATATGTTTATGTAGTTTATATGGCACATACCATGGTGCCAGGCACTAACCATTTTATAACTGTTATCTCATTTGATCTTCCCAACTAACCTCAGTTCTTTCTGTGCTTGGCCTTTTTTGCAGCTCGGATCCTCCTTTTGGCCAAGGCCTCTTACAAGCCAGAGGAGATACCTTGACAGAAATGCTACTCTATCCTTCATTCAATATTACGTATTTACACATGCAATTCTTGAACAGCCAAAATGATAGAATCTAGGGGCGGCTGGGTGGCACATTGAGTAGAGCACCGGCCCTGGAGTCAGGAGGACCGGAGTTCAAATCTAGCCTCAGACACTTAACACAAAACTAGTCATGTGACTTTGGGCAAGTCACTTAACCCCCAATTGCTCCTCCAAAAAGCAGAAACAACAACAACAACAACAAAAAAACACTAGAATCTGTCTAAAAATTAAGGATAATTTAATTGGGTGGTTAATTTGTTATCATTCATCATGGCCTAATTGAAATATTAAATCTCAGCTTTGCAGTACTTCATAACTAAAAAAAAAAACTTAACTGAAGGAAAGTTGTAAAGGATTTTTTTTCTTTAATTCAACAAGGATTTCAAGTCTGCTAATATTTATTAGCTATTTACTATGTGCAAGGCACTGAATTATGTGCTAAAAATAATTGTTCACATGAATACAGTGCTTTTCCTTTCTTTTTAATAAAGCACTTTATATACTTATCATTTGATACAACCATGCCAAGTAGGCCAGGTGAGTACTATGACCCACATTCTTCAGCTGAGGAAACTGGGGGTCAGTTTGGATATGAGGTTGGTCCAAGATCATGTAGTTATCAAGTCTTTGAGCTAGAATCTTTTCCCAGGTATTAGAATAAATCTAGTTTCGAGTACAACATGGGTTTTCTCAACTAAACTTCTCATTATACTAAAAGAAAATGGTCATTTTTTTTTTCTTTTCATAATGAATGTTTCTCTTTTGGAAGTGAACTTAACCTTGACCCTTTTTTTCATCTCTTGCTCAATTTCTTATGGCACATTTAATTTTATATTTCACAATTATTTCATAACAACTCAGAGCATTTTTAGTCATTGCTAATAAATGTTTCTTCTAGAAAAGATTCCACTATCCTAAAATGTTTGAAAATAACTTTATGAAAATATTGAATTCAGTTCAGTAAAGACTTATTGTATTATAACATTTATTATATTATAAATGCTCACTATGTGCTAGATACAGTCCTAAGCACTGGGGATACAAGAAAAAGACAGTCTTTGTTCTCCAGGAGCTTACAAGCTAATGGAATGTTCCTGTAATCTCATGGAAAATGTCCTGCTCTCAGAGAGCTTGTGTTTTAGAAAACTTAGGCAAAATTACATTCCCTGTCTAGCCCCCTTTTTTTTTATTGGGGAGGGGGAAGCAATTAAGGTTAAGTGACCAGCCCAGGGTCACACAACTAGCAAGTGTCAAGGTCACATTTGAAATCAGGCTCTCCAGACTCCAAAGTCAGTACTCTACCCACTGCCGACACTTACTTAGCTTCCCCTTATCTAGCCTCTTCTCATTAATCCTACTCTTCAAAGCTTTAAATACATCAAGGATATGGAAACTCCCACCACCAATTCAGAACACAGCTTATCTATAATTACCTGTTGAGGAGTTTCATGATGTCCTGAGGAGATAAGTGATTTACCTTAAGTCAGAGCTAGTAAATGACAAAATCTAGACATGAAACTAGGCCTTTCTTCCTCTAAGTAAGGATCTCTATTCATACCACCATATTACTAGAATATATTAGCTTATATTAATAGCAACATAGGAGATATGATATGTCATACATTAGTTATCATCAGAAATCCATACCCAGAGGAGAAATTGGTTCTGAAAATTACATTCCACTGTGCTGTTAAGAAACAAAAATCTTTAAAAGAAATAACTATCACCGCTTTTCAAATATACAAAAAAAAAAAAAGAAATGATTTATTTATATGGACATTCAAAATTTGACCTTTATTTTGCATGGGATGGGCTTTCAAAAAAAAAAAAACAAACGGTGGCATTTCCAAAATGGAATTTCTAGTTTAGAGCATTGCAACACATGCACATTTTGCTTGGGGGCTGGTTGCTAGAAAGTTTTGGCCAAAATTTCCTCAGACCAGCTGCCCATAGCTGCCACTCATATGCCCTGCAAGGTTTCCAGGGACTTTTTTGGGATTTCAGTAATTGCCCAATGGAAACATTTGCAAAAACATTTTTGGAGTTAAGTCAGACAAGTCATTTTCAAAAATGTTTGTGTGGCTGATTCTTCCCCGTAATATAGACTCTTGCTCCTTAACCCTCTCCAAACACATCCATACAAATCTCCCCTTGTTTCATTATTGTCCTGTTAACTTGTACTGACTTACAGTTAATTTCTTTTTCACCTACTATTCACAACTTATTTTTCAAATCATTTTTATTTCTTCACTGCTTCCAATGAAGCACTTCACTGTATTCCTCCAGAGGTAACTCTGATTTCTTGAAAGGCAACTGGGTGATACAGTGGTTAGAGTTCTGAGTCTGGAGTCAAGAAAACCTGAGTTCAAATCTGGCCTTAGACATTTATGAGCTGTGTGACCCTGGGCAAGTCACTTAACTTGTTTTGGTCTGAGTTTCCTCATCTAGGTGAATAAGATGGAGATAATAACTGTACCAGGCTACAGGGTGGTTGTGAAGATCAAATGAATGTCTATAAAGTACTTAGTTAACCTTATAGCATTATGCAAATGCTTGCTGCTGCTACTGCTGCTATTATTGAAGACCAGGACAAAGGAGCACAAGATCTATCAGGTCTTACCAAATTGAAGTCTTCCGCAGGTGATGCGACTGTGTGTCAATTATGCATAGATCAATCTAACTAAACTGGGGGAAGTCTCTTAGTAAATTGCTCAGTTGTTTCTCAGTCATGTCCAACTCTTCATGACCTCACTGAGGATTTTCTTAGCAAAGATACCTGAGTGGTTTGCCAGATCCTTCTTCAGTCCATTATACAGATGAGGAAACTGAAGCAAACAGGGTTAAGTGACTTGCCTTGGCTCACACAGCTAAGAAGTGTCTGATACCACATTTGAATTCAAGAGATGAGTCTTCTTGACTGGAGGCCCAGTGCTCTATCCACGGTACCACCCAGCTGCCCTGCTTAGTAAGTTGGCTTCCGAGTAATAGATGGCTCAGCTACACACAGCAACACTTGAAGACCACCTGCTAGGCTATGGAGGCATTTGAGTATTGGTATACCGCTGGCACCAACAAAACTATGGACCCTTGAAGTGCTTGTGGCAAACTCAATTAGGTAGCCTGAATGACAGCATTTATTAAACTATGGACTTTTTATTATGATTGAGTAGAACTGTGGTCATTTATTAGTTGTTCCAAAGGCATTACATGGGTTCCCACACGTAAGGAATATTTAGTTACTACACAGAGGCTTAAGGCTGTAAGTTCCTGCCAGCATACACATGACAACTATATGTGCTGGCTTGATCCAGTCCAATCCAGCAATCAATATTTGAGAGTGCAGCATGCAGGTACTGTCATGGGTGACCATATCAGTGAAAGCACTCTTCCAATGGTTTACTGAACAATACAACATCCTGTGATGGCTAAAGAGAAAATTAGGATTTCAAAAGTACTCAGTTTTGTCAAAAATCATGCAAATCGCAAAATAGTGATCTTTTTTTTTTAAATTCACCCTCCACATACTAAGTCTTTATTTAATCAAGCACTACGCATGGAGCACAGTTCTTGCCTGTACGCCAAAGAATATTTACTTCCAAAGCCCAAGGTGAAGAAGACCTTCTGATGAGAGTTCCAAATTCTGCCCTGAGGTCAAGCTTTCTCTTAGTTTCAGGCCCAAATCAGAGTTCTCCAAAGAGCCTTCCGGCTTCAACTCAGCACATCTTTGAAAAGGAAGTTCAGTCATGCAGTGAATTGCTGACACACTTAAAGTGAGGGTGAGAAGGGAAAAAGTAGTCTCCCCAAGTTTTAGAGGTTACAGTAGCTAACAAAGGGAAGTTTGCATCAGAGGATCAGGCAATTCTGAAAGATTAATGGAAAGTACCTTTTTCTGATTTCTCAGCACATGTACCCCTGAGCCACAGAAAACAAAACATTTTCTATGTTCTTGTTTTTATTAACTCCTAAGTGTCTTCTGCTATAAAACTGCTCTACTCAAAGGTAAAGGATTGGACTTAATATTTGTAAAATTCCATTAGTCCAAAGCTCAACTTTTTGTACACTAATTCCTATATAAACCTGGCTTACTAGGGATGTCCAATGGATTTTTTTTAAAGTGCTGAATTAGGCATCTGAAAATCTTGTTTCAAATAGCAGTTCCTCGTTTAATAAATCTTTACATGACCATGGATCACACATAGCCCTCCAAGACTGAGGTTATCTGTAAAATGGATGTTATAATATCTATGCTGTGTACTTGACATTATATATATATATGTATGTACATATATATATATATTTAATTTCCTAATTCTTAGAGTGCTATATAAATGTAAGTTATTACTACCACTGACTTTTAGGATAAGTATCACTTTGAGACAATGAGGAAGTGGGATAAAGGTCAGTAGCACAAAAGGTAGGATCATTTAGTGGATATCAAATTGAATTAGCAATCAGGAAACCTAACTGTAATCTTGTTTGTATGCATCACTGACATGTGGCACTAATCAAGTGTGCTCTGTCAAGTTGACTCCTCCGTAAAGTGGTTATATTTACCTCTCTTTCCTCTCCCAAATCTCTGTTTTTGTTTGGGATTAGTTTGGAGATAATGTTTGATTCCTATATTAAAATTCCAGCTTCACTGTAAAAGGCGGATTTGGTAAAATCATACCAAACTCATCTAAATCCCTGGGGTACCATCTGACATAATAAAAGTAGGGGCAGTGTTTTACTCATAGTAGGTAATATTAGTTGAACTGGATTGAATCTGGAAGGGAGATGCATAACTTGAGGTTATTACCTTGTGAAAAGCTACTCTTTTGAGTTAGGATTAGGTCACAGAGGGAAGTTAAAGAATCCCCTTTTCCAGAAGCTATTTTCAAATGCCTTTTGAGTTAATATAGCTGAGTATAGTCATACCTTAGAAGGAGAGGACTGATTTGGCTTACTGAATTCATTTGACTTGTTCTCATTCCTGATCTTGATTTGTCCTAGGGTTTGATGTCTCAATGACACAGCAAATGCAACTCAACATGCCTCTTACAAGTATGCTGCCATCTGAACTCGGTGGTTGGGCTGATAGCCACAATGTTCCCCAGTCTAACTGCCAGTAAAAGGGCATCCAGTGTCCTGCTCTCCCTCTTTCCCAACCTCTGCTCTCATGTCCTCATCATCCCTTCTCCGCTAACTCCCATGGGTCACTTCCTATTGGCCAGCTTGAGGGAGGGGTCCATGAGATAATAACCTACAGCTAAACCCATTGCTTGTTACGCACTCCCGCCCTCGGCCTAGCCTAGCCCTGCCTCTAGAGCCAGGAAGGGCAGGCAGATAGCGTGTGTAGGAAGGCGGGAGACTGAGCAGCCTTCCAGAAACCTTTCCTCATTTGCCCTCTCTTTAATTCCCCCACTCGCTTCAGTGCAATCACAAAATCCCTGTCCTAGCCTTAACGGAAAAAGGCGGACACCGGAATGACTAGGCGGACTGGAGGCTTTGCCAGCCGGGGCCAAGGCACCCAATATCCCCTTTGGCGGAGCAAAGACGAGACAGACTGGGGAAAAAAGGGGCGGAGCAATAGGGCTCGCGGCAGTCGCCTGAGAGATGAGGACACTCGCACGTGAGAGACACAGCCACCTGGCCAGTACTCCCGGGCAGCCAGCTCCGCACAGCTGGCCCAGGAGCAGCGCGTGGTCCTAGTTGGGAGGAGTCGCCGGGAGTCGGCCCTTCCCTGCCTTAGCTACTGCAGCAGCTGCCGGGGTCCATCGCCGTGCTCCCCCGGCGCTTCACTAGCCCTCCAGTCCCTCGGCTGAGCCTTTTTCATCCCAGGCACACACCTCCCCCATCCCCCATTCCCATTCATCAGTAGAGGCAGAGAAAAGAGACTCCAAGACTCTCTCATTCTCAGACGCCCTCCTTGCCCCAATCAACTGAGTCTTTGCAGAAAATGAACCTCCGCCCCCACCACCAGCACCAGCACCCCTCCTCCCCTTTGCTGCACCAGCGCCATCCTCGTGAGCAGTCACCCTTGCTGCCTACGTCCCGGTTTGTGGTATAAGATGCTCGCTGAGATGCAAGCACGCGATACACAAAGTCTAGGTGCAGACTAAGAGACAACAAACACCATGAGCCCTGTAGCGAGACAGCTAGGGAATCTCCTGTGCAAAATACCCCACAACTCCACCACCACCCCTAGCCAAGAAACGATCCGGGGCCCTGTTTCTACACCAAATACGCAACCAAAAGGGCATATCCAAGACTGGCAGGAGTTCTTGCATGGGACCCCTCCCCAACCTCCCCTTGTCTCCTCTACTCACAAGCGCGCCTGTTCAAACAATGCTGAGGCTGAGACCCCCGTGCTGGGTGTGAGCGTGCCCAACACACACTCCTCTGGGGACAGCTTCAGCTTTTTGTCTATATATGGACTCCCCTCCCAGCACTCCAGTACCATGTATGTTATATCGTGCACGCAATGGGCATTCTTAGTACACACACGAGCAGCCCTTCTCCTTAAGGGCATCTGCGAGCACTGGAGGTCTCCGATCTCATCCTCCTCCTTCCTTCTTTTCCTCCTCCTCCTCCTCCTCCTCCTCCCTGTTCCACCCGGTATGTACTTACTTTACCTGGTCTCTAGCTCGGGGTGAGTGGGTGGGCGCTTGGCTCTGTGCGTGACCCCCCGCAGCAGCCGGTTCTTTTCGCTGTCACAGGGTGAATGGATTTATTTATTTATTTATTTCCCTTGACGTGTCCTCGCTAGCCGCAGCCAGAGTAGGAGGAGGCGGCAAAGGCTGGGAGGGGAGGTGGAGGACTGATGAATGCCCTTGTGTATGCTTCCTGGCGTGTGTGTGTGTGTGTGTGTGTGTGTGTGTGTGTGTGTGTGTGTGTGTGTGTGTGTGTGTGTAAGGGAGGGGTGAGGAGGAGGAAGGGCAGGAGGCAGAAGGGAGGTAGAAAGAAAGAGGAAGGAAGAGAGCCTTCATGGGCCACCCGAGTTACAGTGTAAAAGCTTCCTACTAGCGCCCCAAACCTGCCGTGACTAACTGAGCATGCCCAGCTCAACAGTCATACAGACTTTCCAAGGACTGAGGGCATTCGCTCCCGCTTTTTCCGGATTTTAGCTTTGACCTGAGAGCGAGTCCCGAGGAAGTCGCAAGGCAGGTAGAGAGATCACTGAAGCAACAGCAATCCTGACGTGCTTGGTCTATAGCGTGGAGACAGGTGTATTGTGGCACCCCCTAGACATCTAGGTGAATAAGGCAAGGCCATTAAGATCAGTTTAAAAAAAAATGCGGTCCAAATGGGAAGGAGGCTGGAAGATGCCTATCCTGGATCTTGAGGGGAATAAAAAAAGAGTTCTCCTTTACCTGAAGAGAGAATTAGTGGTTATTTGGGCACTAGGTTCTTCAGGCATCCAACCAAATCTTGTAGTGGAGGACACTGGAAGAGATTTGGAAGAAAATATAGTATAGGAAGAAATGGAAGTAGTTTGTAAAAGTTTCCCTTCGTGTAATTCTGAGGTCACCAAATGATAAGATTCCTCCAAAAGACTTTTTTTTGGGGGGGGGGGGAGTCTAAGTTTGTGATTTAAATGGTGTATGCAAAAATTCTCTCTCCTGAGGGACAGCAGAAACTAATCTGTAACTTTTAGGTTTAAAGTTCTCCAGTACTGAGGGTTAAACGACTTATCAAGAGTCAATATGTGCCAGAAACAAGACTTGAATTCAGATCTTCCTTATTGCACAAGTGGGTGACTGTTTCTTATGCCATTCTTTCTGCTGCACAAACCTGATGAAAGTAAGACACTTAGTTAACTGGAAAATGGATAATTACAAGGATTATAACAATCATTTACATATTTTTGTTTAGTTTAAAAGCAACTCCCATGGTTTCCAATCACCCTTTTTCCCTCAATGAAATCACTTTCTGTACAATTTCTCCTGAAAAGTTTCTTTTACAGAAGATAGAATTAGAAAAGATAAATTCTCTACAACTAAGAATGTAAGGCTTTCCTGTCTTTAATATAAAATTATCCTTAAAGTTATTCAGAAGACAAAATATGAAACAAATTAAGGATACAGTTTTCCTAAAAATTCCTTTCAAAGGACGAGTGGTTTTGCAACCTCCTTAACAACTGTTCATCATGGCCTTAAAATAAAACTTTGGACTAGCTTTGATTCTGGTTTGTTTCTAAGAGTTCAGAAGGCATCCTCTCTCAGCGAGAGTACTTTGGAAAAGCAAATAAATAAATAAATGAGAGACCAGACTAATAAATAGATAAATAGACAGATAAATGAGCTAGATTTGGGGAAACAACTAAAAAAAAAAAGAATAGGAAATACAATCCTTTTAAATAGACTGTCTATGCAGTAACTTCTCAAGTCCAAGACTTTCTATATAGGTAGATTAAAGGGCAGCAACAGTTATTTTCCGTGGAACTACTGTCCAGGAACACTATATTTTCTTAGAAAACAAGAGGACAACTGGAATGTCAGGATGTGCTTTGTAATGCAAATCGGAGTGTGCAAGGTCAGTTGCATATATGTGTGCATGTATATGTATGAATGTATGTATGTATGTATATGTGTACATCCATGTACCTACACAGATGGATATACATATGTACATACACATGGATATATGTATCGTTAAATTTAAAGTTTGGTTAATGGAGACAAACAGACTAGGTGATATACATTTACATAGCTTATTCCCTTAAAGCTAGATGAAGCTAGCGAGCCCGTATGGACAAGGAGCCAAAACCTACATTCTGACTACCTGAGCAAAAGAATGACAAAGTTTTTATTTGTTTTTGGACAATCCCAGGATGTTTGTTCTCAAATTTATGATCTCCATATGCTTTCTCTCCACCATGAAAAAGGGAGTTTCTTAGTTGTAAATACATGACAACTGATAAGGTAGAGTCAGCAGATTTTACAAACTTAGGATGTCTCTGTTTTCCTCCATCTGGAGTATGCCCCCAAGACAAGAGAAATTCCATTATTCTAAATTTCCAAGCACCCTGTCACAAACTGGAGAATAACCAGTGCTGACCTTATCTGGTCTTTCAAGTTACAGACACAGGAAAGGGCACGAATTAACCAAAGCAAAGTAATCTGATTAGTTTAGGCCCTGGCCCTTATTGAGGTTATTAAATTAATATTAAATTGTTGTCAGTATATATGAATACATATAATAAGCTAACGCTTATAGAGTGCTTGCTTTGTGCCAAGCACTGTTAAGTTGTTTATAATTATTATCTTATTTGGTCCTACCAACAACTTTGGGAGATAAGTGCTATTATCAATCTCATTTTATAGATAAGGAAATGGAGGCAGAGGTTAAGGTATCCCTGCAGGATTTGTCTGAGGTCAAGTTTGAACTCAGATCTTCTTGTCTCCAAGCTCTATATTCACTGCACCACTTAGCTACCTATTTACATCTATATATACTCACCCACGTGTATATATATTTTATGCATAGATGTGTCTATATATGTGTACACACATTTGTATGTATGTATACATATATGTGAGCTACCGTTAAACTTTTTTCTATTTCCTTGAGCCAATTTCCTTATTTTTTTTAAATCTTTCCTGCCTCTCTTTTGTCCTATCACTCTTTTAAAAACATTTTCCCTCATTTTCTTTATGTCTTAGGCACTAGCCTCTAAATCCTCATAATCCTTTGCATGTCACAGGCAGCTGATGACACAGTAGATAAAGCACTGGGCCTCTGGTCAGAAAGACTGAATTCAAATCTGACCTCAGAAACTTACTGGCTGTGTGACCCTGGGCAAGTCACTTAAGCTCTATTTCTTTAACTTTCATCAACAGTTGGAATAATAATATAGTACCTACTTTAACAGAGGTTGGATCAAATGAGGATCAAATGAAATAGTATTTGTGAAGGCCCCTAGTACAGGACCCAGCAGATAGAAGGCACTATCGAAATGCTGATTCCCTCTGTGTGGGATACGGGGACCCCAAAAGTCCCCTCCCCAAGAAAAATCAAAAGTCCGAGGCACCTTGAAGAAGGAACAGGAAGTTTTATTCTCTTCCCAAGCAGGAAGACGTTGGACCTCTACATGGGGGGAGAGGGGGGGGGACAAGGAGAGGAGGCCTGTTACAAAAGACAGAACAAGAATTTATACCCTAAGGCAGACAAGCCCCCTACCCCTGGCTGTCCCTTCTCCCATTGGCTAGGAAGTGGGCTCTCAGTCTTAGCACAAAATCTAACCCAATGGTGGATAACAAAGAAGCCCGCCACTATCTCCTATTGGCAGGGAGGTGGGACAGGAAGCCAAGGTATCATCCATGGCCTTATTTGGTAAACACCAAAGCAAGGGAGGGGAAAAGGTCATAAGCAAGTGTGGAAGTCAAAAACTCCTGAAAGGGTGCTAATGCTAATGACAACAAGAAAAGAGGGGAAGGGTCCTAGGTTGTGTAAACCCAGAACTCAGGCTCTGATTTCCAGATAGTGTCTCTCCCGTCTCATTCTGAGGAGTCTTCACAGAAGGAGCAGAGAGTGTACCCCACTCACCTCCCTTATTGAACCCTGAAAAATTATTGATGATATTCATGAGGTTCAGGCTCTGGGAACCCCCCTTGAGCTCTCCTTGACAGGCTCTGGGAACCCCCTTGAGTTCTCCTTGAATCTTCCCACATAAAGCATTTACCTGAGGCCATGGGCCTTAAGTTGTGTCTCTGCCCAAGTCTTTGGCCCTCCTTCGTCTGGCAATTTCCCACCCTTGATCCTCTGTGGCCCAAATCTCTTATACCCTTGAACTGGCCTAGCCTCCCATGGTTTCTTCTCTCCAGGTAGCCTTCAGCAACTTTCCACCCTTAATCACTCATTACTGGTATCTGAACTCATGGACTTCTCCTGAAGACCCTCCCCAAACTCTTCCTCTAGACCACCACTAGAGTTCTCCCACAACCCTTCTGTATATAAGACCCCATCTTGCCTCCATGTGGTGTTAGAGGGCCATAGAATGACCTAGTACAGACTTGCTCTGTGAAGGCCAGAGAATGAATTCTAGAACAGACTTACTCTGTGTCAGATGATTCTGGCCCACTTGTCCAATGCAAGCCTTACAGACACCAAGGCTCCTTAACAGTCTACCCAATATGGCGAACTTTTAATGAACTTTGCTTTTCTTTGAGAGAAGACTTGATTTGAATTCATTTGGCAGGACTCAGCATGTCAGAATTTTGGGGTCTTGAGCACCTCTAAAGCTAGACCTCTACATTTTATGGAACCCTGACCTCTTCAATATCTAGTCAACTTTTGGCTACTGTTTTCATATTGCTGTCTCAGGATATTAAGCCTTTATTCATTCTACCTACTATTGGCCCAGAGTTAATGGTGGAAGACTCCTTTGGACATTCCTCTGTCAAGATGACTTGTCAGGAATAATAAAATTTGTGAGAAACTGAAAAAGTGAAATCTAAGCATATTAATTTATTAGCAAGGATAGCAGTTACTTAACAAATTGGGCCCAGGGCCCCTCAGTAAGCATAAGAACCCTGAATGGCAGTGACCAAGGCTTTCTGATAGTCAATAATGAGGAACAAATCAAATTAGATAATCTTGAACAAAAAAGGATGTTTCTTCTCTCTGATTAGTCAAAGCATGACAAAACTAAAAGAGACTTACCACAAGCTATTCCACTATTCCAGAACATTTTATGGGAGTTCCAAGAACAGTTTTGACTAGCACTAAAGTTCTCTATTCCTGGAAAAGCTTGGCACTAGGTGAGTGAAAACAAGATAGCCAAAAAAGGTCAGGGATTCATCTGAGCTCTCTCAAATTCCCCTCCAAACAATTTTAGATAACACCTCAAAACAAATTATGTAGTGGCATAACCCACAAAATGGGATGGGGAGGGGAGAATAGTTTTCCAGTTCAAGACAACCTAAAAATAGATAGGGAAGATCTGTCCCACTGGGGTGAGTGGAGTACAGTCCAGTGCAGACTGGGTCCCAGTAAACCAGAAGCAGACCTTGGGGATGACTAAATCAGTGGTAACAGCAGCAGCTTCTAGAGCTCTCAACCCATAGATGGTAAAGGAGTCAGATAACTTGTCAGAAGGAGATTAGAGAGGCCCCACTGTGTTCAGGACTCTGTTACATCACTCATGCATGGGTCTGGGTGAAAATTCCAGGGTGCAGTTCTGGGTCAAAGTTCCAGGGAAAAGAGAAGCACTGGCACCCCGGAGCTTACAGCCATAGGATAGAAAAGAGAGCTCGTGGCCACTCAAAGACCAGAGCACAGGCCAGGGGAGTAGTGAACACACTTCTCAGGTTATGTCACCTGGAAAAAATTGAAAACATATAGACCTACAAAACTAGCTCTGAGAACATCAACCAGAAAGGCCTGAAGTTTGGGATGGAGGCCCACTCCACTCCTGAAAAAGGGCCCCACTTGAACATAGAGTTAAAAGTTGAAAAAAATAAGCTGGAAAATGAACAAACAACAAATAAAGAACTGGGCCATAGAAAATAGCTGTGATGACAGGGAAAATCAGAACACAAACACAGAAAAAGATAACAAAGTCAAAATGCTACATAAAAAGCATCAAAGAAAAATTTGTGTTGGTTTCATACCCAAAAAGAATCCATGGACAGTTAAAAATAATTTTAAAAATCAAATAAAAGAGGTAGAGGAATAATTGGAAAAAAGAAATTAAAATGATGCAAGAAAATCATGAAAAAGACTTAACAGCTTGGTAAAGGAAGTAGCAAAAAATACTGAAGTGTTATATCCTAGCAGGCCAAATGGTAACAGATACACAAAAATCCACTGAAGTGATGAATTCCCTAAAAAGAAAAAAAAATGGTCAAATAGAAAATGAGGTTCAAAAACTTATTGAAGAAAATAATTCATTAAAAATTAGAGTTGGTCAAATAAAAGCTAATGACTCCATGAAACATCAAGAAATAATAAAACAAAATCAAAAGAATGAAAAAAAATAGAATTTGTGGAATATTTCACTGGAAAAGCAACTGACCTGGAAAATAGATCCAGAATAGATAACTTAAGAATTATTGGACTACCTTAAAGTCATAATCAAAAATAGAAATCAGTTTTCAAGAAATTATCAGGGTGAGATGACTAGGTGGCACAGTGAATAGAGCCCCAGCCCTGGAGTCAGGAGGACCTGAGTTCAAATCTGGCCTCAGACACTTAACACTTACTAGCCATGTGACCTTGGGAAGTCATTTAATCCCAATTGCCCTACCTTCCCCCCTCCAAAAAGCCAAAAAAAAAAAAAAGAAAGAAAGAAATTATCAAGGAAAATTTTCCTGATATTCTAGAACCAGACGTTAAAATAGAAATGGAAAGAATCCATCTATCACCTCCTGAAAGAGATCATGAAATGAAAACTCCCAGGATTATTATAGCCAAATTCCAGATCACCAGGTCAAGGAGAAAATATTGACAGCAACCATAAAGAAACAATTCAAATATTGTAGAGCTATATCAAGAGAACACAAAATTTAGTAGTTACTACATTAAATGATTGGATTGCTTGGAATATGATATTCCAGAGGACAAAGGAGTTAGGATTACTACCATTATAACCAAGAATCACCAAAAATAAGGGCACTCTTTCATGGGGAAATATGAATATTCAATGAAATAGAATACTTTAAAGCATTCCTGATGAAAAGACTAGAGCTAGACTTAATATTTTGCTTTCAAATATAAGAATCAAAAGTAGCATTAAAAGGTAACAGGAAAGATAAATCAAAGGATTTAATACATATAAGCTATTTGCTTTCTTACATGAAACAATGATACTTAAAACTCCTAAGTTAGAACTGTCTCATCATTAGGTCAGTTAGAAGGAATTTATACGTACATATACATACACACATATAGATATATATGTACATATATACACATAAATTCATACACACACACACACACACACACACACATATATAGAAAGACAGAGGGCAAAGGTGTGAGTTGAATATAAAGGAATGATATCTAAAAACAATATTAAGGGGTAAGAAAAGCAAATGCATTGAGAAAAGGAAAAAGGAGAGGTAGAATGTGGTTTATTAACCCACAAAAAAGACGTGTGAAAGGAGGAGTTTTGCAGTAAAGGGGAAGATGAGAAGGTGGAGGGGAGCACTGGAACATTACTCTCATTGGAATTAGCTTAAAGAAGGAATAGCATATGCACCCAATTAGGTATAGAAGTCAATCTTACTCTGTAGGAAAGTAGGAGAAAAAAAAGGATAAGAAAAGCGGGGTATTGATAGAAGGGAGAGCAGATTGGAAGTGGCAGTAGCCAGAAGCGAAACATTTTTGAGTTTTGACTCAAAACATTTTGACAGTGTGAAAGGAGGAATGGAGTTGTGAACTGATTCAGCCATTCTGGACAGCAATTTGGAACTATGCCCAAAAGTCTTTTAAACCATACATAACCTTTGACACAGCAATATCACTACCAGATCTATATTTCAAAGGGTTAAAAAAAGAAAAACAAAAAGGATCTATAGGTGCATAAATATTTATAGCAAATCTTTTAGTGGTGACAAAGAATTGGAAATCAAGTGGATGCCCATCAATTAGGGTATGGTTAAACAAGTTGTTATATATGATTGTGGTGGAATACTATTGAACTATAAGAAAGGGCAAACAGGTTGCTCTGAGAAAAATCTGGAAAAAACACTTATATGAACTAATGCAAAGTGAAGTGAGTGGAACTGGGAGAATATTGTACACAGTAAGAGCAATATAGCACAATGATCAACAATGAATGACTTCACTGTTCTCAGCAATTCAATGATCCAAGACAATTCTGAAGTACTTTTGATGAAAATTGCTATCCATCTCCAGAGAAAGAACTAGTGAGTGAAGACTGCAGATCAAAGTTGACTCTTTGTATCTTTCTTTCTTTTTGTTTTTTTTGGGCTATGATTTTTTTTTTCTTCTCACAACATGGCTAACATGGAAATATGATTTACATGACTACAGATGTATAAACCATATCAAATTGATTGTGTTCTCAATGAGGGGGAAGAGGAGGAAGAAAAGAGAATTTGGAATTTGATTTTTTAAATGTAAGAATTGTTTTAAAACATAATTGAGAAAAAATAGTAAAGTGAAAGCTTAGCACTATCTGAACACAAAATTTTCACTGGAATTAAGAAATATAAGTCACAAAATGGATACTATTCACAAAATGGAGTTGGTTTGGTTCTTTCAATTCCTTACTTTGATCACTAGAGAATCTATTCCCCATGGATCACTCATCCAACACCTGCATAAAATTTATTGTATATTCAGGTTTTATACTTTGAACCATCATTGTGTCAAGTGTATTTTAAAAAGTATTAGTGTCTATAAAGGCTAGAGGATTTAAATTTGCAAGAGGAAATAAGCATACTGTGGCCATGAGTACCTCAAATTATAATCCCATGTTTCCTTCATTGTAATCTGATGTAGCCCTTAAAGAGGAAACCCTTAAAAAACTGGATCTATAAGTAAATTAAGTAAATTAAGGTATAGATTAAACCATTTTGGGGCATCTCCATATATTAATTTGAGAGGACAGATTAATATAATACCAAGGTCACAAAGAAAAAGCAGTAAACATAAATAACCATAAACCAAAAGACCAAAGCAATACAATGACAGTCTCCACTACTAGTAGTATTGTTATGACATATTGTTACAATTCTCATTGTAACCTTGTAATTCACTTCCAATGTTCAATTAAGTAACACATTTCATTTTCAGTCCCAGAAGTCTCATTTAGTCATCTGGTCCTTGAAAATATCTTCCACTGGACTGCCTGGAGCAGGTCTCTTTCTTAGGGTACTTCTAAAGGGGGCTCTTCCTACTATGTCTGCTTTTCTGATTTGATCCTTAGTCTATTTTTGAGAATTTACTGTTACAACATACTCAAGGTCTGTATATCCCATTAGAAATATTTGTAAGTGAATCATATACATATGTATATCCTGATTCTAAACAGTCAGATCCTGTTGCATTCACAAAATTTACCACTCCATTAAATTGTGAACTTTTTTTTATCTTTGCTTAATTGAAAATCTTACATCTTTGATTCCCTGCTTTTGAGAATAATATCCTCATATCAAAATGAAAAATTCAAGTACCTAATCTTTTGCATAAAAAATATAATTGGGGAGGGGCAGAATCAAGATGGCGGGGTAGAAGCAGGAGAACTCCGCAGCTCCCACCATAGCCACTTCAAATACCTATAAAATATGACTCTAAACAAATTTTAGAGCTCCAGAACCCACAAAAGTACAGAAAAACACATCTCCCCCTGGGAGCAGCCCAACAGGCAGGATAGGAAGGGTTCATTACAGACTGCTGGGAGCTGAGCGCAGCCTGGCCTGAAACCATGGCTTAGCCCCAGGGCAGCCAGGACAAGCCCCAGCTGGAGCAATCTAGAAAGTGGATCACTAGCAGCTGTGGCAGTTTCCAGACTTATCAATCCATAAGAAACAAGGACAAAGTGAAAGGTCAGTGGAACTCAGCTAAATTTGGGGGAGAAAAGTGGGTCTGGCCATCTGGCCACCAGGCAAAGCAGCAGAAGTGGCACAGCTGACTCCACTTGGCTGCTTCAGAGCTCTAGGCCTGCAGATTGCAGGGGGGCCAAGAGATCATCCAGAGGCTAAGTGCTCTTGCCTTGAGCTGCCTGGATCCGGATTGTGGTCTTGGGTGGTGGTCCTGAGGTGCATTTTCAGTGAGCCAAAGCTGGTGGGGGCTGCACAGAATGTGCCTCTTGATAGCTCTGGCAGTTGCAAAAAACCCAGGAATTTGGGACAAAGCTCTCCCCTCTGAAACCAGAGTTCTACTGTGGCTCAAAAATCAAATTAATTGACTGGCAACATGAGCAGGAAAAGGAAGCAAACTAAGCTCAGCAATCCCACTTTAGATTCCTTTTTTGGGGACAAAAAGGATCAAAGCATGGAATGGGAGGAAGACAAAGAAGTCAGAAGTCCTGCACCAAAAGCTTCCAAGAAAACTGTAAGCTGGCTACAGACCATAGAGGAGCTTAAGAAGGATTTTGAAAACCAAATAAGAGAAGTGGAGGAAAAATAGGGAAGACAAATAAGAATGATGCAAGATAATCATGCAAATAGAGTCAACAACCTGACTGAAGAAAATAGCACCTTAAATAATAGAATAATTCAAATGGCAAAAGAGGCCCAAAAAGCCAATGAGGAGAAGAATGCCTTAAAAAGTCAAATTTGCCAGATGGAAAAAGAATCTCAAAAGCTCACTGAGGAGAATAATAACTCCAGAGTTAGAGTGCAGCAAATGGAAGCAAATGACTTTATGAGAAATCAAGATACAATTAAACAGATCCAAACAAATGAAAAAATAGGAGGCAATGTGAAATATCTCCTTGAAAAAACCACTGACCTGGAAAACAGATCCAGGAGAGACAATTTAAAAATTATTGAACTACCTGAAAGCCATGATTAAA
>CM053581.1:378521990-378548637 GCA_028627135.1 Pseudochirops cupreus | reverse complement strand
TATATATTTTTGGAGGGCAATTGGGGTTAAGTGACTTGCCCAAAGTCACATGGCTAGTGTATTAAGTATCTGAGGCCGGATTTGAACTCAGGTCCTCCTGACTCCAGGGCCAGTGCTCTCTTCACTGTGCTAACTAGACCCCCCAGGCATATACACTTTTATAACTCTTTGGTCATGGTTCCAAACTGCTCTCCAAAAAAGTTGAATCAATTCACAACTCCACCAACAATGCATTAGTGTTACATTCCCCCCTCCTCCAGCATTTGTCATTTTCTTGTTTTGTCATATTAGCCAAACTGATAGGTGTAATGTGGTAGCTCAGAGTTGTTTTGATTTGTATTTTTCTAATCAATAGTGATTTAGAGCATTTTTTCATATGCCTATAGATAGCTTTTCATTTCTTCATCTGAAAACTGCCTGTTCATATTCTTTGACCATTTATCAATCAGGAAATGACTTGTATTCTTAGAAATTTGACTCAGTTCTCTGTATATTTTAGAAATGAGGCCTTTAGGGGCAGCTAGGTGGTGCAGTGAATAGAGCACCAGTTCTGGAGTAGGAGGACTGAGTTCAAATCCGACCTCAGACACTTAACACTTACTAGCTGTGTGACCTTGGGCAAGTTGCTTAACTCCAATTGCCCTAAAAAAAAAAAAAAAACCAAACAAACAAAAAACAAACAAACAAAAAAGAAAGGAGGCCTTTTACCAGAAACCATGGTTGTAAAAATTCTTTCCCAATCTTGTACTTTCTTCCTAATTTTGGTTGCATTGGCTTTGTTTGTGCAAAATCTTTTTAATTTAATGTAATCAAAATTATCCATTTTGCATTTCATAATGTTCTCTGTCTCTTGTTTGGTAATGAATTCTTGCGTTCTCTATAAATCTGACAGGTAAACTACTCCTTGCTCTCCTACTTTGCTTACAGTATCAGCTTTTATTTCTAAATTGTGTATGCATTTTGACTTTATTTTGATATACTGTGTAAGATGTTGGTCTGTACCTAGTTTCTGCCATATTGTTTTCCAGGTTTCACAGCAGTTTTTGTCAAAGTTCTTATCCCAGAAGCTGGAGTCTTTGAGTTTATCTAATAGTAGATAACTATAGTCATTGACTATTGTGTCTTGTGTACCTAAGCTATTCCACTGATCTACCATTCTATTTCTTAGCTAGTACCAAGCAGTTTTGATGATTGCTGCTTTATAATACAATTTAAGATCTAGTATGGCTAGGCCACTTTCCCTTGCATTTCTTTTCATTTAATATCTTGATATTCTGGACCTTTTGTTCTTTCAGATGAATTTTGTTATCATTTTTTCTATCTCTACAAAATGATTTTTTGGTGGTTTGTTTGCTATGGTGCTGAATAAATAAACTAATTTAGGTAGAATTGTCATTTTTGTTGTATTAGCTCAGCCTACTCGTGAGCAACTGATATTTTTTGAATTATTTAGATCTGATTTTATTTGTGTGAATAGTGTTTTGTAATTAGTCCCTGGGTTTGTTTTGGCAGGTAGATTCCTAAATATTTTATTATGTCTACAGTAACTTTAAATGGAATTTCTCTTTCTATCTCTTGTTGTTGAGCTTTATTAGATGCATACAAAAATGCCAAAGATTTTTGTGGGTTTATTTTATATCCTGCAACTTTGCTAAAATTGTTTATTACTTCAAGTAGTTTTTTCCTTGATTCTCCAGGATTCTCTAAGTACATCATCATATCATCTGCAAAGAGTGATAGCTCTGTTTCTTCTTTGTCTATTCAAATTCTTTCATTTTTTTTCTCTCATTGATAAAGCTAACATTTCTAGTATCATATTGAGTAGCAGTACTGATAGTGGACATCCTTGTTTCACCCTCAATCTTAACGGAAATGCATCTAGCTTATCCCCATTAAATATAATGCTTGCTGATGCTTTTAGGTAGATGCTTTTTTTAATTTTTAAGGAATTCTGTATTTATTCCTGTGCTCTACTTTTTTTAAAATTTTTTAAAATAGGAATGGGTGTTATATTTTGTCAAAAAGCTTTTTCTGCCTCTATTGAGATAATCATATGGTTTCTGTTAGTTTTGTTGTTGATATGGTCCATTATGCTGATAGCTTTCCTAATGTTGAACCAGTCATGCATTCCTGGTATAAATCCTCCCTGGTTATAGTATATTGTTCTCATGATAAGTTACTGCAATCTTTTTGCTACTATTTTACTTAAAATTTTAGCACCTGTATTCATTAGGGAAATTGGTCTATAATTTTCTTTTTCTATTTTGACTCTTCCTGGTTTAGGTATCAGTAACATATTTGCATCGTAAAAAGAATTTGGTAGGATTCCTTCTTTGCCAATTTTCCCAAATAGTCTATATAGTATTGGAATTAATTGTTCTTTAAGTGATAGAATTCAGTTGTAAATCCAACTAACCCTGGAGATTTTTCCTAGGGAGTTCATTGATGGCTTGTTAGTTTCTTTTTCTGAAGTAGATTTAAGTTTTTTATTTCCTTTTCTGTTAATCTGGGTAGTTTATATTTTTGTAAATATTCATCTACTTCACTAAAATTGTCAAATTTATTGCCATACAGTTGCACAAAATAACTCTTAATTACTGTTTTAATTTCCTCTTCATTGATGGTGACATTGTCACTTCAAAAACATCACTATTAATATTTCTATATTAGTAGGGGTTGGAACATGGAAAAAATGAAGATGCATTGTATGTATATAAAAATAGTTCGTGTTCATGTAGTTTATAAGGTTTTCACACTTTATGTCAATTATCTTATTTGGTCCTCACAGTAACTCTATGAAGAGTGATTACTTTTGCCCTTGTATATAAATGAGAAAACTAAGAAATGACTTGTCCAGTTTCATACACCTAGCAAATGAGATTTGTACCCAGTTGTTCCTGACCCCAAATCAAGCAGTTACATTGTTCCTGCTTTAGTTTGGAGACAAAAATATACAAAATAAAGAGGGAAAAGAACAGGAACTCATAAATTAGTTAGTAATCAATATTTTAAGGCCCAATAGGCATTTTGGGTATACAAAGACAAAAAGTGAAATAGTTCTTGCTCTCAAAGAGCTTAAATTCCACACATCTATATATATACATATCTATATACATAGAATTTCAATTCAATAAATATTTATTCATTGTCTACCTTGTGCCAGGCACTGTGCTAAATACTTGGGATATAAAAAAAAAGGTAAAAGAGAGCTGCTGCCCTCAAGGAGCATGCAATCTAGTTGGGGAGACAAAAGGCAAACAAATATAAACAGAGCAAGTTATGGATAGGATAAATCGGAAATATTAATGCAGGGAGGGCATTGAATTGAATTAAGAATTTTGAGGAAGGCTTCTTATGGCAGGTAAGATTTTAATTGACACTTTGAGTGGAGGAAGGAAATCACTCTAGGTATAGTGTATAGCCTTGAGAAAATGCACAGAGCTAAGAGATGGAGGGTTTTTTTTTGTTGTTGTTGTTCATGGAATAACCAGGAAGCTAGTGTCACTGGATCAAAGAGCATCTGTGAGGGTGTAATGTGTAGGAAGACTGGAAAGGTAGGAGGAGGCTAGGTTATGGAGGATTTTGAATATTAAACAGAACATTTTATATTTGATCCTGGAAACAATAGGAAATCACTGGAGTTTATTGAGTAGGGGAGATGACATGATCAGACTTGCATCTTGGGAAAATCACTTCCTTGTCTGTATGTATGCATACATGCATACACATATGCATGCATATACAGATGTATAGATGCACATAACCCACATATACACATATGTGAATGTAAAATATATGTAAATATAGACATATATGAATTTATACACATACATAGAAATGGAAACTATCTATATCTATATCTATATCGACCACATAATTGCAGAATGAATTTTTAAAAATGAGATTGTTAACTGGGCAGATGATACTAGTAATTGGGATCAGGGAAGGCTTCTTGTAGAAAATAGTGCCCAAGCTGCATTTTGAAGGAAGAGAGATGTTCTATAGTATGAGATTCAGGTTAAGAGGGAGAGAAATTTTGACATTGAGAATGACCATTGTAAATGCATGGAGGGAGAAAATAGAGTGCTATATTTGAGGAACAAAGAGAAATCAGATTTGGCTGGATCACAAAATGGAGAAAAAGGAATTGGTTGTAATAAAGCTGGAAATACAGATTGCAGTCAGATTGTGATGGATTTTATAAGCCAAGTAGAATAATTTATATTTTATCTTAGAGGTAATGGGGACCCTTTGGTGTTTATTGAGTAGGTAGTGACACGGCTAAATATGCACTGAATGAAAACCATTTGGGCAAGGTTTGAGGAGTATGGATTGAAATAGGGAAAGACTTGTGACAGAGTAAAAAAAAAGATAGGAGGCCCTTGAAAGAGTTAAAGTGAGAAGGCACGGGAGTGGGATTTAAGGTGGCAGCAGTGTGAGTAGAGACAAGCAGTTGAAAATGAGAGATGTAGGGGAGCTAGAAATTATGGAGTTTGGTCACTGGACATGTGTGATAAGAGAGACTGAGGCATTAATAATAAAAGGGAGGCTTTTTTTTTTAACCTGAGAGTATGAAAGAATGATCATTTCTTCACAAGGAATATACCAGGTATAGAGGTGGGTTTGGGATGAAGTCCTTCTTTGGAAATGTTGAATTTGAGATATTTACAGGGCATCTGGATGGAAGTATATAAAAAATAGCTTTTGATGTGAAACTGAAATTCAGGAAAGAAAGTGGGGCTGAAGATATAGATCGATAGATCATCTGCATAAATAAGAGAATTAAATGTGTGAGTTGATGAAACATGAGGAAAGGAGAGAAAGAAAGAGAGAAAGAGAGAGAGAGAGAGTGAGAGAGAGAAAAGGAGGAAGAGGAGAAGAAGATGATGATGATGATAAAGGTCATTCAACCAACAAGGAAGCAAATTAGTCGTTTTTTTAAAGACACTTTTAATTCTCCAACCCACACACATAAAAAAATTATTTACCAGATATAAAACTATTGCAGATGAATTCATAGGATAATATTTAGAGACCCATAACAAGGTAAAATATATATGACTTAACATTGGAGAACTCTAATCTTTAAACTGTTCACTGTTCACTCATTATTCCTTACCTGTCAAACTCCACATGTCCTCTACAGACAGAGACAAGTCAGGTTTGTATCTGGGGCCCATCCTGGGATCCCTTCTTGCACAGAGACTCTGCTAGTACACCTTACCCTTGCCTACCCCTCCATCCCACAGTAAGCAGTAGACACTCACTCTGTTCAGCCACATGAAGGAGGCAATTCCTTTTGACTGACCTATATGGTTTTGGAGATTCTGAATGAAATAGCTTTCAGATACTTCTCTGTCAACGCAAAAGAGGAAAGTGCTGATGCAGCCCAGCCACAAAAAGGAAAGGAGAGTCAAGGGAAGACTTGAGATTGAGAGCCAGTAAAAGTGGTTGTGCTAGACCTGAAGTAAGAAGGAATAAAACAGCTTGGAGTCAATGTGGCTCTCCAGAGGCTACTTGGGGCAAAAACCAGGCCCAAAATTCAGTGCATTGCAGACCAATTTTGGGTGTGTGCTTATTGGCAAAGGGGAAGTCTCAAAAAAGTAAATGATAGAAAACTATTTTTAAAGGGCTGAAACATATATTATATCCATACATATATACATATATGCACACACATATATAGTTGATATCATATGTCTCTGTGTATTTGTATAACACTCAATTAAAACTAAGAGGACAGGAGATCCTCAAATCAGAAGAAATAATGAGTACTAAATTATTCAAGAGATTATAAATTTCTCCTAACATATTACAAGACAAAGAAAAGTGAATAAATGCCAGAAAAAAACACAAAATTCTCTTGACTTCCAAAGGAAAGAGAGAATGATATAAAATCATGTTCATATAAAAGTGATGAGGAACAGGCACGTGTATTGTCTTGAAGGAATTCCCTTAGAATGTCTCCAAATCATGTAAAGGCATATATTGGGGTGACAGACCCAGGGACTCTGTTCCTTATGGAAGGCCAGAGCACCCAGTTGACTTAGGTGTCTGGTGTATATAAGATAGGATAGGGGAAAAGGAAAAGAAGCAGTAGCAGCAGAAAAAGCTCTGGAATGCCTGGAATTTCAGGTAATCTGAAGTGTCTTTGTGAATACATACAAGAAAGATAAGGGAAGAGAACAGGCTAGGGGAGGGGAAGAGTAGTTCTGGAATGTGAGGTAGTCCCTATGCTTTGTGAATGCATACAGATAAGTCCATGGTGAGGGGGCTCATTAATGTGTAGTCTTCACTTTCTGACTCGTCACATCCTGCATTCTGTCTCATATCTCACATCCTGCATCCTGTTTGCTCCATCTGACTTGAACACTTCTATTTGCTTCATCAAAAGGGTATTGGAATTTTTGATCAAGGAATTAGAATACTTATAGAAAGTGGTGAGATTGAGTCAAAGACCATCAGTGTTCTTTACTGAAGTGGAGCAAAAATTATGAGATTTGAGGAGACAGAGGAACTGTTAGGTTAGAGTGTTTAGGGGCATATCAACAAAATTGACACATCTAGTAAAAGGGAAAGAGAGGAAGACAGTGAACCAAGCACTAAACTCCAGAAGAATGGAAGGATAATGACCTGTGGGTTGGTAGACAGCAGACACTATGATTTGTATGGGGTGAAAGATTTTAAGAATGAACTTCAGTGGAGGAGAGGTTGCTGAGTGATGATGGCAAAAGGAGAATCTGAAAGTAGAAGTGGAGAGTAGAGCATTTTACCTTTCTCTTCAAGGGTCAGTGTGAAAGGTGGTACAATGGAAGGTACAGTCACTTATGAGGAGAGTCGTCCAAGATGCAGTGTTATGTGGGAAAAGCCAAGTCTTTTGTGAATGTACATACATGAAAGGAGTTTGAGAGGAAGTGATCCAATATTTGGGGAGGATTTTTTATTGTTGATTAGAATGCCAAAAGGGCTTACAGAATATTAAATTGAGTTGGAATTGGATGTGGAAGAAGGAAGTTCAAGGGGAATAGGATGAATTGATAGCCATTTACTCATAGGAAGATGGAAATTAAGTAGGGTAGAAGAAGTAAAATATAGTGAGAATTTGCTTGCAATAGAAGTAGCAGTAGCAGCAGAAAAGAACATGGAAGGAAACAGAAAAGATGGACAGGTAGAAAGGTCCATCAAATAGTTTCACATGGTACAGAAAAGTAATTGGATTTCAACTATATTCAGGACTGAAGTTAAACAAAAGCAAGGTGTCCTTGTGTAGAATCTCAGAGCTATCAAAGACATGTAGAAATGATCTAGTTCAACATGTAACTGAAGAGGAATCCCCTTTATAATCTCCTCAACAAGAGTCCATCCAGCCTCTGAATGAAGCCCTCAGGTAGTAGGGAACCCATTACTTCCATCTGGATAACTTTCATTATTTGGGTGTTATTCCTTATGTCTAATTCCTAGACTGAAAGTTTGAAGTTATATAATTTGGGCATCAACTGATGCAATAGTATAGGGTGCAAAAGTTCCTCATTAGACTTCTACATTTTTTGAAAGAATATCCTCGTGCGAGGCAACTCCGTTGTATAAGCCCTTGACCTAACAAGAAAATACAATTAACCACAACAGCAGTAACAACAATACTTCACAAGAGGATAGCACTTTTAAAAAATATTTTGGAAAACAAAACTAACTACATCACCTTGGGCAATCTACTTAGTCTCTCTCCATCTCTGAAGTCCCATTGCAGGGTTCTGAAGACAGGTAAAATTAAATCTGCAAATTTATTCTTCCAGATTTGGAGAACAAACGTTAGGTACTATTATTCTTAATAAGTAATTACAGATATTTACAACACACACATACATGCACTTGCATAAATGATGTCTCTGTCTCAAAAACTGACTTAGAAAATTGTATCTTTTATGCATTTTTAAAAACTCATAATTGACAAGTGTTGCATACTAATCATGTGAAGGAAGTTATTTTGTCAACATGTAGAGTCTTTTCTGTATTGTATCCTGTCTCAAGCAATCTATTAATAAACATTTATTAAGTGCCTACTATGAGCCAGCCTCTGTACTTCCCATTTGTAGTAAATCTTCCTGAAAAGTTGATGAAATTATAAAAAACATGTTAGAAACATTTTAATACCTTACTTTTCCAGACATTTACATTAAATGACCCAAAATGAATGAGCAAAATGCCTTGTTTCCAGTTTTAAAGTGTTATGTGTTTGTACCTATCAATTAACACACATATGTATATGTATACATACATATTATATACATTTAGTATATGCAAATACAAAATATATACACATACACATATACTTATGCATATATATTGAATAGGCATACAGTAGATTTGTGTATGTATATGTATATATATGTAGATATAGAAATTTCTATACATATAGACACACACACACATACAAGTACATATGTACAGATACATGTATACATGTACATATACACACTTATATGTGTGTATACTGAAAACCAAGGGATCTCTTTTTCATCTAGGCCAGTGGTTCTCAACCTGTGGGTCATGATTCCTCTGGGGGTCAAATGACCCTTTCACAGGGGTCTCCTAAGACCGTTGGAAAACACGTATTTCTGATGGTCTTAGGAACCGAGACACCACTCCTCTATCCTTCTCCAGACTGGTCCACCCACGTGCAGATATGCCCACATATGAGTATTAAAAGGCTGCTGCATTAGGAAGGTTGAGAACCACTGCTCTAGACTTTACCCTTTCTCTCAGCAATCTGTAATATGGAAATAGTCACATTAATTTTTCACTAAAAATACATTATACATTACATAGTGATATATGCTGGTTCTATATATAGAAACATACCTAAAGAAATTTAAATCATGATTCATTCCCTCCACAGTTTGTGTCTTTCTTCTCCCATCTGCTAAACCTTCTTCAGTCTGACTTTGGATTTCCTCACTCATCTACAACTATTTATTCTCTTCAAAATTACTAAAGATTTTTAAATGACCAAATCTCATGCCTTTCCCCCGCAATCCTCTTCCCTGACCTCTGTGCAATATTTTCTACTGTTTATCACCCTCTCATCCTGGAGATTTTCTCCTTCTGGATATTTTCTCTTCTCCAAATTTTGCTTTTTGAACATTTTTATTCTGGATTCCACATATAAAGAATAGAAAAAGAACATTTTAAATAAAATTGTAAATTTGTGTTATGCACAGGTTTTAAAATGTATATTAAATCAAACATGGTACCAACACTGCCATGTTTATCTGTGCCTCTTCTGAATTTGTTTGCTATATTCTGTGTATTTTTTAAATGTTTCATTAAAGCTTGTTTCATTTCTTCTTTTTTGAAACATTCTCATTTCCCACCTACTATTCCTTATCCACAACTTTCTTCTTCATATGCTCCTCAGCAATAAAAGGCTTAACTTGCACAAAAAAAAAAAAGGATAGTTTAGCAAAACAATTTTCCACACTGGTCATGTCTGAAACTTATGTGTAATTCCTCGCCTATAGATACTTCATCTCTCTGCCAAGTAGTCATGATTACCTTGATTAGTTCTGAAGTTTTTCAAAGTCTTCCTTTACATTATTATAGTTATTAGATATGTTATGTTCTTGTTTCTGCTCCCTTCATCAACATTAATTCATTTAGGTCAGCCTAGGTTCTTCTAAACACCATCACTTGCATTATTTCTTATGGTGACATGATGCTCAATTAGATTCATGTATCGTGTTTTTTAAGCTATTCTTTAATTGATGGAAACTTATTTTCAAATTCCATGCCAGTATTAAAAATGCTGCTGTAAATACTTTGGTACATATGGGAACTTTTTCTTTGACCTTTTTGGGGGCATATGCCTACTAGTGGTATTGCTGGGTCCAAAAGTTTATAGGTTTTATTATTATTATTATTATGTAGTATGGTTTCTTTTTTTCTATATCTTGGTCCATGTCTCAGCTACTGTTGATGTAACATGAGGTTCTGTTGTGTGCTCTCTTCTTTTTTCTTTGTATACTAACTTACTTAATGATTTCATCAGATCTCATCTTTATGCAGATGATTCTCAGATGTATAAATCTGTCCATAATCTCTAGCTTCAGCTTTGAACTTTCATCATTAGCTACTTATTAGACATTTCAAGCTGTATGGCAGCTTAATCTCCATAAATCCAAAACAGAACTCATTAACTTTACCGTCATACCCACCACGCTTCTGAACTGCTCTATTAACGTCAAGAGTACTATCATTTGTCTAATCACCCAGATTAACACTTCATTATCTTCAACACCTCACTGTTGCTCAACCCATGCATCTAACAACTTGCCAAATCTTTTTGGTTCCATCTTGAATTTCATTTATAACTTATGGCCCCTTCTTGCCTTCCCAATCTTCTTACACATTTTTTTCCCTTCCATGCACACTATGACATGATTTTGCTGGCCCAAATAGACCAGTTACAAATAGGCTATTCCATCTCTCCCAGCTTTGTCTCTTATTGTCCCTTCATGCCTGGATTGCACTCCCTCCTTACCTCTGTCTCTTAAAATTTGTTTTCATTTAAGATTCAGCTGAATCAGCCTTCTCTGTAATGTCTTTCCAGATCCTCACACATGCTAAAGTCCTCCCTCCTTAAACCATGCTTTTATTCATTTCTATCTATCAATCAATCAATCTGTCTATCTATCTGTCTGTCTGTCTCTCAGTCTGTCTATCTCTGTGTACATATATACATACGTATTATATATGTTATAATATGTACATACATATATATACATATATATACACACACACATATATGTATATATATTTATATGAAATTCTGCATATTCAATATCTTATGTGTGTATGAGAATTCTGTCCCCTGGTAGAATGTAAGTTAATTGAGGACAAGGATTATTTAACTTAAAAATACATCCTTAGCTCTTAACACAGGGCTAGGCATATAGTAGATGCTTAATTAACTTTTCATGATTTATTGAATGATTTTTTTTCTCCACTTTGTTTCTATAGAAAAACCAATGAAATATAGCTCAATAGCTATAACTTGATTTTCTATTATATCCCCTCTTTTTCTCATGTATTTTTCTATCAAATAAGTTTGGGAATGATAAAGTATTTGTTAGTATGGCCTACTGCTTTAATTTTCCTTTGATTTTACGTGCCTCAGAGTGACATGATGATGCAACTTTGATAGTGTCTGATCTCCCCTAGAGTATGAATGAGTCTTTAAGAAGCCATATGGCATGATTTAAAATAAAGTCAAATAAGGTTGGTACACATGAGCCAAAATTCTAACTTTTCCTGGAGAACAAGATAATGTTAGAAGTGTCTCTCACTAATTCCATGTGTAAACATTCTTATCATCTACTTACGTGTTGACAAGTTATCTTTCTAAGCCAGCATGGCCTTCCTTTCCGGCAGAAAAACAAATTTTGTTTTATTTATTTATTTTTAAGAGTCTTAGTGACTCAACATGGAAGGTAAACACATGGTAAAAGGAACTGTGGTATATAATTCAATTTTAAGGCACTAGAGAGATAATAATCATAGTGTCTGATTATTGAATCTGTCTTCAATTAGATGTGCATGGTGGTTTCATATATCAGTTATTGATAATTAGAGATGATCTTATATTTTGCTAAGAAATATTCAAATAAATAAAAGTAACATCAGAAAAATAATTACAAGGAAATGTTATTTCTACATAAATTTCATAATTTATTAATAGAGAGGAGAAATGTTTTATCTTCCCTGAGATTTTTAGCTGCTAGGTTGAGAAATGGATCATGTAGCTCTTATTACAATATTAAATACATTAACAAGAAAAAATATGCTTCTAAAAACTTACCACAAAAGCAATTATAATTTTGCATTGGTTTCTATGAAAAAAAATATTGATTTGTTTCTCTTAAAAAGAGGCGTTGACAATGATGGCTGGGAAAAAAATACTCATGAAAAATGCAGAAAATCTTAAGGTTTATATACTTGAATTCAAATGAAAACAGTATTTCAAAGGTAAAACATAAATATTTATATTCTAAATAAAACACAAAATGATAATATTGTCTTGAAATTAAAAAAAAAATGACTCAGCTTTATAACTACATGAGTGGAGTATGTTTGTTTTACTTGACCCACAAAAATCAGGAGATGGTTCTCCATTAAATGTTAATAATTCTTTTTAAGATAACAATATTTAATCTATTTGTTTAGCCTACATTTAACTGGGTTTCAATTTTTAAATAATTGAAATAATTATATGCTTATTAATAATTGAAGGGATATTCATGAATTGATGGGTTTCTTGCTCTCTTTTGCATATTCAGATGATCATAGGGTCATAGATTAGGAGCTATAAAGGATTTTATAGGCCATTGAGTCAAAACTCATTTATTTTCCAAATAAAGAATCTTATTTTTCAATTAAGGAATGTGAGACGAAGGGGATTTATGTGATTTGTTCAGTCACACAGCTTATAAAAGCCTGAGACTGAATTAGAACTCATGTATTCCTGATTCCAAATCCAGCACTTTATTCACCAGGCATTTGAAAAGAAGTTCAATGGGCCAGACCACTTAATTTCTATTTTATATAATTGTCTTTAATAAAATTAAAGAAAATATATTTGTAATTTATATAATTATGATTAAAATATTTCTGTATCGTAATATTTCTATTAGTATATATTTCTTTATAGCAAATTTTCTTTATGAGGGTTTGGGGATAAATTAAATACAGATTTATATAACCATACTGGGCTATCATTCCATTTGTGGGTCCCAGGTAGAATTCTCCTCTTCTACAATATTTCCATTTTTATAGATCTCAAAATTATCTTACAATTCCAACATAAAAAAAAAACTACTTGAGAGACACTAGGGTGTAGTGCAATTCCTTGCTCTCACACTTTTGAAGTTCACTTGAAATCTATGAAATTCATTTTCCTTATCTAGGAAATCAAGCTAACGTTATCTATATTACCAACCTCACAAATTGTTCATTGACGAAAAAAAAAGAAAAGAAAAGAAAAAAAGCCATTTGCCAGTAAAATGCTGTCAAACCATGTTTACTATGTGCAATGCAATATAGAAGAAACTGGAGATAAAATTTTTTTGTTTGTTTTTGCTGTTTTGGAGGGGGAACATAGGGCAATTGGGGTTAAGCGACTTGCCCAAGGTCACGTGGCTAGTTTTTGTGTTTATAGTGTAGGAGATGCTCCTGACTGCAGGGCCAGTCTCTCTATTCACTGTGCCACCTAGCAACCCCAAAATATAAAATTTTTAAAATAGCTGCTACCCTCAGGAATATTCTACTTGGATTGGAAGCTACCTAGTTAACTTGGAGTTTACTGGCTGTATTTCTTTATCAAAGGCTAAGCCTTAAACTCCATTCACTCTAGATCTCATTCACTAGACAGTAATAGGTCCCTGTCCAATCACCACTTAATGGCTATTTTTGGGGCCCTTCAAGTTTTGAGTGAATGTAAATAGTAACTATTTCTTTTTTGGCCAAAAACCCTGAGGTTTTTATTTTTTATTTTTTATTAAATGGGCCATCTCTTGACTCACTTCTGTAAGAGGCCTATTCACTGAATGGACATTGCCTCATTCAAAGTAAGAACTTGAAAAGATCTTAGCTTAAAAGGGCCAAAGTCTTCCACTGCCTCCTAGGCCACCCCCAGTCATACTGATGATTATCCGGCCACTGGACCCAGATAGCTCTGAAGGAGAATTGAGGATGATGACTTTGCACTGCCCTCCTTCACTCACATCAAAGTCAATTGCAAGTCATGTCATCCTCTCCCTGATGTCATAGTTCCTCTTCATGAATGAAGGACACACCACACAATCACGACTTGGAACAGAATATCATCTTGGCAGGCAATATCCAGTGTAGCACTCTACGGATAGGTGTTTGATCCTGTGATAACATTTTTATATTGATAACATTTTTATCAGTGACTTAGATAGTCATAGAGGGCAAGTACATCAAGTAGAGAGGTAACACAAAGCAGGTAAGCACAGCAAAAAACATTGGATAGTAGCAACCGGATCCAAAAGCATTGGAGCAGCTCTTCTAGACCTGGGTACATACATTTTTTAAAAAATATTTTCATAATTTTATTTCAATATAATTGATTTCCTTTCTAATCCTACATATTTTATTTTAGGATGTTAGAAATTTATTTTGAGAAAAGATTCATAAGCTTCATCAGACTATCAACATTTATGACACAAAAAAGGTTAAGATCTTGTGAACTAGAGCGTTAGACTAAATCAAATGAAATGAAATTCAATAGGGATAAGTATAAAATCAAATTTGGGAACAAAAAATCAATTTCCCAAATATAAGATAGAGAAGCATTGCTAGATAGCATTTTTTTCCAGAAAAGATTCAGAGGTTCTAGTGGGTTACAAGATAATTAAGAGTCATTAGTATGACAACAACAACAAAAACCTAATACAATCTCAGGCTGCATCAAGAGTATCACAGCTTCTAGGGATACAGAGGTGCTTTGTCAACTGTATTCAGATTTCATCAAGCATCATCAAAATTATTTGGTTCAGTTCAAGAAGAATACTAATGAACTGGAAAATTTCCAGAGAAGAGCAACCAGGATAATGAAGGATCATCTGATTTGTTGAAGGAACAAGAGGTGTTTAGCCTTAGAGAAGGATGAAAGCATACATGATAACTCTGTTCTAATACTTGAAAGATTGTCATGTGGAAGATAGATTGATGGTTGAATTTGGAGCAAAGGGTAGATGTTGCAAAGAATTAAATTTAAGCTTTGATATCAGGAAAAAAGGAATGATATCTTTCCCCAACTTGGAGGTCTTCAAGCAGGCTGGACAATCATTTGTCTTGTATATTAAAGTGCACGTTTTGTGTATTATTTGGACCATATGACTGCCGATGTACCCTTTCACTTTCAAACTCTGTGATTCTATGGTTGGTTACACATGTAGATAAAATAACTGATTTTTGAACAGTTCTATTGGTATGCTAGTTCATCTCTTGTAGGCTTATTGTAAGCATTTTTAAGACCCATTCCAGCTGCAGAGAGCATGACAAGAGTGATATATAACTCCTCATGTACCTACATGATTTTATTTTATTCTCTTAGGGCTCTAATTTGGAAAGCTTTCCATTTCACATAGCTTGGAGATGATAAATATTTGACCTGACATTATCTAGAAGAAAAATGATCATTTTTTCTTTTAATGTATCGGTGTTATATCCTGTGTTATTTGGGGCAGGTTAGATCAGTAATAAGACTCCAGTTCTAGTAAAGTTTTTCAAGTGCTCAAGGATATTTAAAGTCCATATTCATAATATGGAGATTTGTCATGTATCTTTGTTAGGCTTCTGATGTATAATTCTAGTTACCATGACCTATTTTGTTGGTAATTTGTTAGGTGATAAATTTTTGCAGCCAGCAATGACAGTTTGCATACTTTAAAACATTTTTTTTGCATAATCTATATTGAGTAATGTCTGAATTTCTTAAGATATAACATCTGGAATTTTGGGTAGTGATGATGTGACCCTAACTTGCCATCATAAACTGCTGATTCTATAAGTGTTTTATATGACCAACTACTTGGTCAATGATTTAAATGCATACATATATACTCAGTCATGGAAAACCTTTTAATTCTACTCTTGGATCTTAATTATTTCATAGGCTTTATATGGAGCTAAACCACTTTAATATCACTTGGCAAACCCACTGGTGTATACTTATTGTCACCCTTTTCCCTTTCCAATGAGGTGTTTTCTGTTTAGTCCACTACTATTTTTGTAAGTTTTTAACCTGATCAAATGAAATATTATTTGTAAAAAGCACTTAGCACAGTTCTTGACATATAGTAGGCACTGAACAAATACTTATTTACTTCCCTTCCCTTTGTTTCTCATGTGCTCCAAGAATGTCTATCAATTTTCTTCTTCCTGTTTTATAATAAATTCTTAATTATCTCATAATTGTCTTCATGTAACGAGCCCTACATTTCATTAATATTGTGTAGATTTCAGGTAAGCTACTTTCTAATTATGTTATGATCCATTTTGTAGCTCCCAAAGTGTGTGCTAATATGGGTATTGTGTAGGTGTTAATTGCTTTTCCCGATTCTATCTGCTGAGCATTGATTTTTGTATATCAGTAAGTCTCTTGACATAGACTTCCTTGGCTTTCTCCTTTACAACATTTTGCTTCATGTTTCTTACCTGAAAGATGCCAAGATATATTTCCATTCATTCAGTTGCGGTACATCAAGGATTTTATATTCAATGATTCCACGTGGTATTTTGCTTTTATTAAAGAAAGGTTCCATAATAAACAGATGATCTTTTTTGTGTGATTTGAGATATACAAGTGATCAATGAGGTATTTTAATACAACTTCTTTAACTTGGGAGAGGTTTCATTTAGGAGAGCTGATACTTTGTCCAACTCGATTGTATTTAGGAGATGTGACAATTGGCCTAATTTGATGCTATTTATGAGAAGTAGTAATAGTTTTAAATCTAGGAAGAACCACAAATGGTTTAACTTGTGCCTCAAAAATACACTACAGTTTATATCAGTTGCTCTTGGTACTGTTAATGTTGGTGTATTTCAAAAGAGGAATGATTTTTCATGTAGATATCCTATACCTATTATTTCAATTAGTAATAATTACAGTGATATTAATGTTATTATCATCTACTAATCAGGATTGGGGATTTTAAAGCTCTTGGGTAAATGTAGTTAGTTATTGATTGTCATTTGACCCCCTACATAAGGAATTTCTAATAATTTAAAAAAAAAGTACACAGGGGTTGACTTTGGTAAAACTTTGGTTTGACTTTGGTTGATACTTGGAAAAAAAACCTTGGGTATAGCTACAGAATGCTGATCTAAGACACATTCAGTTTTTGATTCAGGATTTGATTTGTTTATTTCTTGTTATTGCAAGGTCATGTTGAATGATAGCAGGGAAAATGGTTTCATTCATCCCAAGATTACACGGGCCTTTCATCACTAAATCCTTGTTCTCTTCGAAAAGGAGAAAAAAAATTAGAAAAAAAGTCAATATAATAATGAGAAATGTTCATATTTTCATGGGTTTGGTAACTTCAACTTAATTTTCTTAGTAAAATAGTCCTCCCCCTGAAGAAAATATCAATTCTGCTATTCCTAGAATTATCTTCTAATTTCACATTATATACATTGAGGATAAATATATGTTACCAGAAGAATTTAGCTCAACATGACTAATTTAGATGAAATAAAAATGCTTCTACTTCATCAATGAATTATTAGCCATAGTATGTATTTTAAAAAGAAAATTATTATAATTTATTTCTTATAATTTCAGAGTGCATTTAGATATTATTACTATTGTTAGAAAATTTAGAAAAAAGGCATCCTACAAATTGGTCTTGAAGCATTTTAAAACATAATATAAACTCATGTTATTGAATCATTTCAGTAAGTATCTGTCTCTTCAATTTGAGGTTTTTTTGGGCAAAGATACTGGAGTGGTTTGCCATTTCCTTTTCCAGTTCATTTTACAAATGAGGAAACTGATGCAAATGGATTAAGTGACTTGCCCAGAGCCACACAACTAGTTAAGTATCTGAGACTGAATTTGAACTCATGAAGATGAGTCTTGTTATTTCCAAGCCTAGTGCTCCATGCACTGTGCCACCTAACTGCCATCTAATATGAACACACTAATTTATGAATTAATATGAACACATTAATTTATTCATTGAAGAAATGATGATTGTGTATCCATTCAAGGCCTTCTTCTAGAATCTGTGGAGAACACCAACATAAATAAAGGAAGATTCTTGACATTTGGAGGTTGGAAAACCACAAAGTAATAAAAATGAATTAGAATCCAGCTCTATTATTCGAGATAGGACATATATACAGATAATTAGTTATAAGATAAGACAGTTCCCATATGAACTTTATAAAATATTATGAGAGAGCATGGATGAAGAAAATTTATCTAGGTGGTGGTAAGGATCAGAAATACTTCTTGGAGGAGCTGACTTTTGAATTATTAGGCTTTGCTGGAAGGATAGGATTTCAAGCAGTAGAAATGGTGGGAAGGGAATTTGAAGTAGAGGTAAGACCATAAGCAAAGAAACAGAATGGAGAGTTTAATGAAGGAAGCAGAAAAAGTAAATTTTGGGTTGAACTTTTGATATGTAAAGACTAGAGACATATGGTTACTGGGAGATAAGGAAGAGCAATTATAAATTGATGACATTTTAGAATTTGAAAGTTTCTTAGCAACCACCAACTCAGACTACTTAATTTTATCGTTGACTTTACTAAGGCATAAAAAGGTTAAATGTTTTGAACTAATTTATGGTAGAAATATAATTGTACCCATGTCTCTTGAGCTTAAGTTCATTTTTTCCCCTACTAGACACTAATTAGCTGGGAACAGATAATATAGAGCCTTGAATGTCAGGCTTAGTACTTGCTTCTTTATTAAGGCAATTGGAAGCAATTCATTTTAGATCAGCAGAGTGTCACTATCAGAGTTGAAATTTAGAGATACTAATCTGGCAGTAGTGTACAAGATGAATTATAGGTGAGAAAGACTGGAGGTGTGAAGATCATTTAGGAGGATATTATACTAGTTAAAGTAAGAGTTAATGAGTACAATCTAATTTAGAATGGTTGAAAAGAGAATGGAAAGCAAGGAATGGAAGCAAGATAAATGATCAGGTAAGATCTGCAAGGACTTTGAGACTAATTGGATTTGAGGATCAAGAACGAGGGAAAAGACAAATTATGAAATTGCAAGCCTAAATGAATGAACTTTTGATATGAACATAGAACTCAGTGGGAGAAACTGACTGGGGTGTGTGTGTGTGTGTGTGTGTGTGTGTGTGTATGTGTGTAAATATTGAATAATAACTGAATAATTTATATATATGTATATATTATGTTTATTTATAGGAAGAGATTTCATCAGGTTTGAAGTTTTATACTCGATTTCAAAAATTTTCTTTGGAAAAAGATTTAGCAGCTTTGGTGGCTTATTAAGCTTAATATGAGGCAACAGTAAAATGTGTTAACCAAAGAAAAGCAATAATAATTAAGAATGTCTTAAGAAGTATAGAATACAGAATGAAGACAGTTGAAGTCACCTTAAACTCTTTCTGGGTCAGTTTTATGTTCAAATCTAAGAGGAGCTAAATGGCACAGTGGATAAAATGGTAAGGTTAGAGTCAGTAAGAGTCTTCTTCCTGAGTTCAAATCCAGCCTCTTACACTTATTAATTGGGTGACTGGGCATGTCACTTAATCCTGTTTTAGTTTCCTGGAGCTGGAGAAGGAAGTGGCAAACCAGTCAAAGAAAATTCTGAAAGGGTTCATAAAGGGTCAGACATGATTGAAAAATGACTAAATAACAACCAGTGTCATTCTTTGGAAAGTACTTTGGCAAGCTGTTGTGTATGTAGGAATGAGCAGTCCAGCTGACATAGAGATGTGAAACCATTCTGTAGAAGACTGGTCTTAGAGACCAGAGATATTTACTATAACAATGGGACAATTTAACAGTACTCAATAAATTTGTTCAATAAAATCTTAGAGCAGTGATCCCCTTTGGAAGTCAAACGACCCTTTCACAGGAGTCACAGGTGTCACCTAAGACCATAAGAAAACACATATTTCCGATGGTTTTAGGAACTGAGACACGGCTCCTCTATCCACCTCCAGGCGGATCTGCCTACATGCAGATACGCCCACATACGAGTATTAAAGGGTTGAGGCATTAGGAAGGTTGAGAACCGCTGATTTAGAGGCTTTCATATAGAAGAAGACTTGTGAACTCAAAGATTAGACCTCAGACCAGTGGGTGAAAACTGCCGGAAAGCAAATTTTGACTTAATCTAAGGAAAATTTTTCTGACAATTGTCTTCTTTCAAAGTGAAATTATGTTCCTTGGGAAGTAGTGTGTTCCTTGACACTGGATGTCTCCAAGTAGAGGATAAATAAACACCTGTTGGGAATATCATAGAGTAACCTATGGGTTACTTTCCCATGAAAGGGAAGTACAGGAGATGTACCTTAGAGGGAAATAGCTCTTTGCAAAACTAGAAAATAAGGGTAATTGGTAATTGATCTATGAGACTGGAAAGTAAACTCTTGTCAATGAACTTGGTGTAATGGACCCCTTTGAAAATCTGGTGAAACATATGAACCCCTTCTTGGAGAAATCTTTTTAAAAACATGTAATAAATAATAATTCTACAAAGAAACAATTTTATTGAATTTTTTTTTTCCCCACAAAATTCATGAACCTCTAGGACATTGTTCTAGAGAGAGGACATATACTTCAGATGAGGATTTGGGACACTTGAAGTTCCTTGAATCTACATGTAAATCTCATACCTTTTCTATATACAAGTTCAAATATCTTTCCTGAACCTGGCTAAAATGTGGACCCCTCAGACTTTTTCAAATAACAATTGGAACATGAGACAATATAATCCAGAAAGTGCAGTTGACAAACAACTATTCTACCTATGAAGAAGACCCAGCATTTTTTTTTTTAAAGGGCAAGTGGATTCCCTGGGCCTACCTGAGCTTCTACATTCAAACTTCCAGTTTTAGCCAGGAAATTACAGGTAGGAGGAAAAATGATATAAAATTTGTTGGTCTGCCTGTCTTGACTGAACTTTGAAAGTCCAAAAGAGGCTGAGAAAATAAATTCAGTGGCTATTGGACTTAATCATTCCTTTAAGAGAAGGGAAGAAGGAAGCATGATGGTAAAAGGATGGTGGACAGGGAAGTACTGAGATGTACTGGGCAGGCTTTTAGTTGCAATGCAACAGTGGGCACAAGAAACATAGGCATGTCAGTGAAATGACAAAGGATGTCCATGCCCTTGCCAGTGTAATAGCTTCCCCAAGGTCTCTATAAAGAGACCAAATTTCTTTCTTCTTCCCAGGAAAGCGAAGCAGGGAGGGTTTACCTGAGAGCAGGCCTACACAACATACATGGCCTGTGGTTTGCTTACAGCCCACCAAAGGATTTTAGGTGGCTTCAGAAGAATGTAAAGGATATACAAGAAAGTAAAGATGTACTGGGTACTTTGTGTCCTCTTTAGCCCACCTTCCACTAGTCAATATTATGCCCATTATATAACTTCGTGGGTGGGTTGCCACTGTACACTCTCTCCTGTTTCTCACATGACATGTGGCAACCAACCATTGTTTGTCTGTTTCTAGTGTGAGAGGAGCAAGAGTCCTAATTTTTGCTGTGTTTTTGGTCCTTACCGGCGTTGATCAGGAGCAAAGTGAGGGCAAGCCACACATCAATGCTATGTTATGTGATGAGTGGCAACAACATGAGAGCTTCTTCCTCTACCTCACTACACCATCACTCTCCAAGTTACATGAGTGTCTGGTCCTCTTTCCAAGGTCAGAAATTCAGTGCAGTATTTCTTTGTGAGCAGTTGCTGTGGAGATTTTTTGGTTCTAACAAAATTTCTTGGGTGACTTTGTAAAAATGAGTGATAAAAAGGAACTGAAGATCAAATCAGAACATAGAGTATTTAGTCCTGAGTGGACAAATAGATACTTGTTTACTTACACAAAAGACAAAATATTGTGCCTTGTTTTCTGAGAAGTAGTAACCATTCCAAAGGAATACAGTCGCCATTTCAAATCAAAACATCCTGACTTAGGCCAATTGGACACTAATGAAAAACAAATTAAAGCATCCACATTATTGAAAAATCTCAGTGGGGAACAATGGTTTTTCAAGAAAGTAAATTCAGAAAATGATATGGCTACTAAGATTAGTTTTCAGATTTCTAAAGAAATCCATTTCAAACATGATTCCAGAGTACCATAAACTTATTGCTGACACGAAGTGTGATATGTGCCATTAACTAAATGTAAACAGTATGAAAACCTAAAAAAAAGTATTAAAACTTGTACAGCTTAGGAAAATAATTTTTTTAAACATTAATATGATTTCCTGATAAATAAAAAATCTTAGGTAATAAGTATAATTAATTGAAATTTTCCTTTTTAAATATGGTTTATTTTCAAAATGGTTTAACCATTAATGACACCTTTACTTGGAAAATGAACCACTAAAAACCTATCTCCTGGAAGTTTAACCTGTTTTAATTTTGACACCTACCTACTACCAAATTGTGCAGGTCTGCCTTAGAGGAATAGAAAGCTATGAGATAGTAAGGATAATTGCTCTGGGAGTCTGGAAAGCAGTAATTGTTGCTATAAACTTGATGGGGGCATCTCTGTCTCTCTATTTGAAAGAATCAATGGTCCACTTAGAAAGGTGGAGCTAGACCAGTTTTACCATTTGGTGTTTCTAAACCAGTCTTTAGGCTGTTTACCTGAATACGTAATCAGAACTTTTACTCTTTGGTCTCAGTGAAGGTCAGGGTCTTTGATCTTTGTTTTCTTTGGTGCTATATGAACTAGGCTAAGCACTGGGAATAAAAAAAGAGGAAAAAGGCCCTCTTACCTTGGAGAGCTTTCTGTCTAATGGATTCATCATAGCAAAGGCTTAGTCTCCTTAATGTGGACCTTAAGATCTATTAAAACCCAGCTCTAGGATAATATAACCATTGAAGACTATAGGCTGAAAAAATGAACTAGTCAATCTTATCTTTCCTGGGCAGGATCCCCTCTCTGGCCCCTCCCCCACCATTAACAAAATTTTGGAAAAGTTCTAACTTTATTTTTTTTGGATATAAGAATTCTAGGCTGAATCGAAAGGTATGAAAAACAGAACAAACGATACTCTCTCTATATATATTACCCTCTGTTGTGTATGCTATTGTAAAAATTTAATGAATACAAATTTAATGCATGCCAGGGATGCTATATGCCCATAATAATGTTTTTCCTTAATGAACTCTTCAGTGTGAAATATAACCTTTTCAGAGGTTAGTTGAAGGTTGAACTAAGTCTGATAGGAAAGTTGGATGATTAAGTTTAGTGCTTTCATGATATTATAAGGGGGAAGGTCTTGAGTATTTTATCATGTAGTTAGTAACACAAAATACGTTTTTCTTCAAGGGCAAATGCTGCAGGAATATCTGTCTCTAGGTATACTGACTTTCTTTTCTAAACCTTAAAAACTTCTATTACTCAAATAGCAGTCCTTTTTTACCCCCTAAAAATCTAAACTACTCTGATTTTTAAGAACACATTTGTAAACCTATTTCATTCAACTAGCCAAGGCTTGTAAAAAAAATGCATTTTAGAAATGTTCTTTTATAGCCATTAACCTATTATATTGATTTTTAGCTTATTCTGGCTTTCAAAATATAAATATAGAATCATTTCAGAGGAGTTTCAAGATTCAGGGTGAAATGGAATGTTGGCACAATGTCTCCAAATGCAGTCAGTTTGGTTTCCTGGAGAGTTTTGACATGCCACAAGGTTATTTTTTTTCTACTCTTACCAGTAATTGGATTTATTTTCTTCCTGAATTTGGGTTCAATAGCTCAGGCAAAGAGATGAGCTGTTCTGTAGCTAGAACAGACCTTTGGGAAGAAAATACATTCCATGCTGTGCTTTTGTTTGCAGCAAAATGTCAAGACTGTTACCAACTGAAGACAAACCTATAGTATTTTGGGACATCAAACTGGCAACAGATAGAGGCATCTTGCTGGAGAAAGAAAATTGAAGCTTGAAATAAGAAAGCCCTATAGTATACTGTTATATTTAGTACATTAGCTTCTGTGAAAGTCATACTTTATGCTGGCCAATATACATTGATACAGATTTTTTAAATCAGTTCTCCTTTTCTTCCTCCCTCTTCCCTCTCATTCTTTTTCTCCCTTACCTCCATCCCTACCTTACCTCCTACTACTGTCTCTCTTTCCCTCCCTTCCTCCTTCCTTCCTTCCTTTCTTCCTTCTCTCTCCCCTTTCCTGTTTCCTTTCCTTTTACCTTCCTTCATCCCTCCCTTCTTTCCTTCCTCCCTCCCTCCCTTCTTTCCTTCCTCCCTCCCTTCTTTCCTTCCTTCCTTCTTTCTTTTGTTCTTTCCTTCCTCCCTCATTTGCTTTATTCATTAATTCCTCTCTCCTTTCTTCTTTCCCTTCTCTCCTCTTTCTTCCTTTTTCTTCCCTCCCCATTCCTTCCTTCCTTCCTTCCTGTACCAAGAAATTTGGCAAAGTACAGATTCGTTTTATTTTAGTTTGGAAAAAATGGCACACAGTTTCTGTGCAAAATTGCTCTGTAATATTCTAGGGATATATTATTTCTCAAGGGGGAAGGCATTCCTGTGTTAATCTTTTACTTTCCAAATTGCTACAGTATTCTAGATATCATAACATGGAAATCTAGTTAGGGTTTTGTAGTATGCTCTTTACCATTCAGATTTGCATTCGTATCAAGAAATAAAGATGCTGATATGTGAGAAAAGTGCTAGAAAGAGTCAGAAAATCTGGGTTTGAATTGTGACTGTGACAATGCACAAACGATTTTACTTCTGCATCCCTCAGTTCCCTCATCAATAAAATTAGACAATTGGACCTAATGATTGCTCTAAGGGAGACAGAGTGTCAAAAGGGAAAGAACAATTTCTGTGTAGTCAGAGAAGATGACTTCACGTTTTGCCTGTGATGCTACCTGTGTAATCTTGTAAACTTTGCTCTGCCTTTGTTTCCCCACCATAAAATGAGGCACCGGGATAAGAAATCTCATAAGAGCTCTTCATCTATTACTCTGTAATCGCTTCTAGATCTAAAGTTTTATGAGTCTAATATGTTGCATGTATCTTTCCATAATACAGATTCATTAGGGTTACTGAAATCAGGCATATTTTATATAGGTCATTAAGTTATTTTAGTGAATCTTTCAACTGGAAAATTCTAGGTGACCCACACTCTATAAAGTGTCATAACTACATTGTACACTGAATTTTTAGCAATAATCTTTAAAAAAAGATTTGGAAATCTAATAGAAAAGATTATCTTTCATTCATGTAGAATTTCATAGCCTATTAAAAACACTTTCATATATATTACATCATTTTATCCTTTTGATCTCCCTCTGAGATCAGGAAGACAAATATGAAGAAGTATATTTTGTCAAAAGAGCCCTAAGAAGACTAGAACTCAAATTTTGACTTTGTTAGTCACTAGATGCATGATCTTAGACAAGTCATTTAACTACATTGTACCTGTTTCCTATTCTGAAAGATAGAAATAGTCTTTTATTTCCTGCTGTAAATCCTCTCATATGTGATCTTCAATTTCTTAAATAGAAGGAGACTCAGAAAGGTCCAATAGTTATCCACAGTCACAAAAACAGTAAAAGTAGTAGAATTTGAACTAGAATCCAGATTTCTTTATACTCAGTTCAACAGACCAGATTAAATCTCATTTGCAGCTCACCTAATTTTAAATCCAGAATATGGTACGTAAAAATATAATTGATAAGATACTTTAAAGCATAATTCAGTGGCATATTATGGTTAGTTGAAAGATATTGGAGGAAGAGAAATAAAAGAGATGATAGAAGAATACAGAGAAATACAGGATATAAGAAACAGAGAAAAAGAAAGGAGGAAAGAGAAGAAATATAAAAAATTAAGTAGAAGGGATAGCTACAGAGAAGATTAAAACACAACGAAGCAAAGGGAAAGAGTGAGACTAAGGTTGTGGCAGGAAAAATATTTCATAAGACTCTGACACATAGACTGAACAGGCTTTTAAAACCAAAGTCTCTAAGATTTCACATAGGTTAGGCTGGTTTTTTCCTTAAAAGTTACTGAGACCTTCTTTCATATTTAATTGGTTCAAGATAATTAGGCTGAAACTATCGATGTAGCCTTCTGATGGCCTTTGTAAAAAGAGTCATTGAATCAGGCTAACCATACTGTCTGCATAGCCAACTGGTAGCCAGGGAAGCCGTGCCTAACTAATTCAATGATGTCGTTGTTGGATTTTTTTTTTTTTTGCTGAATATTCCTTCCATTGTATGATTAAGTCCTTTTGTTAATGCTTAGCTTATCTACAAGTGTCTAATTTTATTCCATTCCCCAACCTGAACCACCTGTCTTGCCCAAGTGAAATATGACCTATGATAAAGGTAGATAGAAAAATTATCAGTGGAGAGAAAAGACACAGAATCACTAGATTATGATGTTTTAGTACGCTAGTCTTGTCACATCTTGCTGTTTAGTTGGTACGGACTTTGGAGTATGATTATTTTATGTCATTGCCCTTGGAAATGCTAATTAATCAATGTTCACAATTCTTTGTTGTTATTCAGTCATTTCAGTTATGGCTGACTGTGATCCAATTTGGGGTTTTCTTGGCAAGGATAGTTTACCATGCTTTACCATTTCCTTCTCTAGCTCATTTTACAAATGAGGAAACTAAGGCAAGCAAGGTTAAGTGACTTGCCTGGGTCACTGACTAGTAAGTGCCTTAGACTGGATTTGAACTCCAGTCTGATTCCCGGTTCAGGACTCCATCCTCTGTACCACCTCACTTCCCTCACAGTACTTTGTTGCCTTCTCTTTTTTTTTTTTATTTCTTTTTTTTATTTAAGTTTTATTATAGTTTGCATCATTCATTTCCACAAGATTTTGAGTTACATATTTTCTCCCCCTCTTTCCCCCACCCACCG
>CM053581.1:378489559-378521490 GCA_028627135.1 Pseudochirops cupreus | reverse complement strand
GATCATGGAGGCATTAGCTTTTGCCATTAGAAGCTACACTTGCATTAAAGGTGTTATAACTGGATATATGTGCTCCAAATTCTCATTACATACTGATGACCTCCTCCAATAAATTGTGGACTTGGAGTTTTCAGCTTACTACTTGTTGGTCTTAATTGGAAAATTCTCAGTTATGTCCAAGTACAAAATGAACTATTAGAATCAGAGATTTTGCTCCTTATTAACATTGCTTTTGTGACTTATTTCTCCAATTCACTTTCTGTTGGAAATCTTATTGAAATAAATACCTCTGTTTTTCTTTCTTTTTTTAAATAAAGGTATCTGTTCTCCAAGACATGCAAATCATGCAATGCATTAGCCAAAAGAACAATCCTAATAATTTTGTCATTGAAAAGAAATGGAATGACTTTTAGGATTACAAACTGGTTGCTTAGCTCTTGGTTTCATTCACCAACTCAGAGCTGTCCATGGTTACTGTTACTTGTTGTTATGTAGTTACTGTTTTCCTCTTCACCCCTCCCCCTCCCTGTATTCTTTTGCCAGAATACCTGGTAGTGGCTAAATGTATGTACCATCTATTTGGAGATACCTTATAAAGTTGGTGCCCAAGTGGTACCAGTAAATTCCACAGGGCAAAGATATATGAGTTGTAAGCTCTTTGGATATCTGATAGCAATTCTAAAATGTCTTCTTTGAATATTTATTGCAGCATATGGCACCTTTTGGGCTGAGAAACATGGTCATTTGGCCAATAGTTGCCCTGGACATCCCTTCTCCTTCACTATTGTAAGAAATATTTTACTTAATTCAGTAAATATTAAGTAAGAGCTTACTCTGTCCAAATAATTGTATCAGCAAGCACCCTAGCATACCCAGGGTGGTTGCTAGCACAGGTTCTTATATCTGCTTTTCTAAAGGAAAGCAACTCAAAATGGGTTAACAATCTTACTATAATCAATCAAACATATATCATTTACATAGTTCAGGGGAAAAAGCCAGCACCCTGAACTTCAGAGAATGCAAACAGAATACAAACACAAGTTAGAAGCAGACAAAAAAACAGATCAGCAGATGGGCTTCCAACTGTCTGACGATGACATCCATACCTATTCAGTTACTAGAGAGGGAAGCACCAACATCTGGATTTTTCAAAGCCAGGGGGCTCAATGGCTTCCCAGAGTCTCATCTGGCCAAATCACACAACTCTTCTCAAAGTGAGCCCCCAAAGCAAAACCCACATCAGGGTATATATAGCCTTCTCCTGGATCAGAGAATGTCACAGCCCTCTTGACCTACTGCCCAATCACAAAGTGATAAGGCGTGGGCATTCCTGAAGAACAAGTCTCCTGCCACAGGCTCCATGTGACCACATTCAGCCTATTAGGGGGCAGAGTATACTTTCAAATCAGGGAAGGTTCTCAGAGCCACTTAAGCCTATCAAAGGGCCTAGGGCAGGTAAGATCTTCAGATTCCCATAACAATAATTTGCTAGGTACTAGGCATAAAAAGGTATAGTCAGATATATTGCCTTCAAATAGCTTAAATGTAATGGGGGAGGGATAAGACCACTATGATATAAGGCAGGACATAAGTGCACAAGAAAAATCTAGACAAACATTTGAGGAGAAAGATCACTTTCAGAGAAGGAGAGGCAGAGTACAGAAGTTTTTGAGAAAGAAGCAGTACCCAAATTGGACCTCAAAGAAAATGATAGTTTTCAATAAGTGGAAAAGAGGGAATGAGAGAGTATATTTTGTTCTTAGGTACAACATGATCAGATATATGGAGATTAAAGGAGGCAGAATAAGAATGGAGTATGGCGAGTAGTCCAGTTGAACTAGAACATACAGAACTAAAGTATGTTACATGAATGGGAGTAGTGTGAGATGAGAGTGGGCAAGTAGATTGTAATTAGACTGTATAGAGGGAGGTCCTTGAATGCCAAGACTATAAACTCATATTTCCCCCTCCACTTTAGGGAATGGGGAACCACAAAAGACTTGACTAGAGAACTGAAATAATTATGGAGAATGTAAAAGATGAATTGCAGAGGTGGTAGAATAGAAATAGGAAGATTATCTAGGAGATTAATGTAATTGTCTGCATTAGCGGTCATCACCAGAACCAGAGTTTGTGCACTTCATTGGATGGAACCTTAGGGACCATCAAGATTGAATTTGGAGGGGATATGTGTAAAAGATATTGTTTAAAATGGGCAGACCTTGGCAATTAATTTAGTCAAGTAATCAATAAGTATTTATTATAAACCTCCTTTGTGTTAGACACAATGCAAGGTACTGCTTATATGTGAAAAGTTAATTAAGGTTGAAAGTACAGAGATGACTCTAAAGTTTCAAGCTTGGGTAACTGGGAGGTAGGGAATGCTATTAACTGATACAGAGAATTTATAGATTGAAGCTTTTAAAAGGGTAGTGGAGGGTGACTGATGAGTTCTGCTTTTGGACATATTGAGTTGAAAGAAATGACAATCCATCCAGTTGAATAGGTCCAGCAGGGTATAGTAATGTGGAATTGGAGTCTTGAGAAGAGCTAGGGGCTGGAATAGTTGAAGCCAAGAAAATGGATGATATAACTATGAGTATGGTTTTGGGGAAAAGAGAAGGCCAAAGCTCTTGGGGATATCCAAATATAAAGACTGGACAAAGGAAAGGGAGGCATTCAAAGAGATATATCCCAATACTAGGGGGAGTCCAAGTTCAGCAATAATTCATGATTATACTACCTAGCAAATACTAAAACTTAATGAATAGAGGAGATATGCTTTAAACAAACAATACAAAATTCCAAAGTAAAGGACAAACTAAAAATACATATTGCACTCTTTTAATATTTTAAAATAATAATTGTTACCATAATCTGTTACCAGATTAATAGATATTTAGAAATTTATTTCCCCAATATCAGAAAGGAAAAAAAAAATCTTGTAACAGTCTGATGTACTATGTTTAATATATGTTTTACTCTACATATTCCTATTAAGAACTGATCGGTTGAAAACAGAAACAATAAAATTGCTTGTATAACATTTCCATAGAGTAAGCTTTAACATAGACGCAAGAGATTCAGCATACCTAACAAGGTTAATGATACAAAATAATTTACATGCCTTAGGAGTTTCCCATGGATTATATTTATGTGGAACATTGATTCATGTAGATCATTGACAAATATATTTTTAAAATAATTTATTTATTTACTTTTAGTTTACAACATTCAGTTCCACAATGTCTTGAGTTTCAAATTTTCTCCCCTTCCCTCTCCTCCACCTTCCCCCCCAACTGACAAATATTTTGAAGGTTCCGATATGAAACCTTATGCAGGATTTTGGTTTCTCCAAGACTTTGAACTTGAATGCTGTTTTGTTCTTTTTTGATAGAATAAAACCTGGTTGTTCTATAATGCAGTTTTCTTTTTTTCACATTAAATTTATTTATTTTTAGTTTACAGCATTCAGCTCCACAGTCCCTGAAGTTTCTTTATTTGTTTAACTTAATTCTTGTACTGATGACTACTATTGTGAACCATGAGCTAAGCTCTCTCTGTCTCTCTCTGTCTCTCTATTTCTCTTTATGTCCCTCTCTTTGTCTCTGTCTCTCTGTCTCTATCTCTGTTTCTGTCTGTCTCTCTGTCTTTCTATCTCTGTCTCTCTGTCTCTGTCTCTCTCTGTCTCTGTCTCTCTGTCTCTCTGTCTCTCTCTCTCTGTGTCTCTCTCTCCCTCTCCATGCTCCTTTCATGAAGTCTCTGTGGAATAATCCTAACTCTTCAAGGGGATAGTGATTTGTGACTCCATCCAGTGGAATCTAGCTCCCAGATCTTCCTAACTAGTGAGCCCCTTCTCCTTCTCAAAGTTCTTATGTTTCAATGAGCACTAGTGATGTGACCTTGGCCCAATGGAATTAGCTTTCAATAAAATCAGATGCTTCTATTTACTTACTGCATGCAGCATTTACTCAGCATAGAACCTCTATGCAAGCAAACAAGACATAATACTAAGAACATAATGTGTAATAAAACACTGTCACATCTACCAAGCTGCTGTGAATCAGTTAAACCCCTGTATGTTCCTCCACACAAAGGATCATATTGGAAATAGAAGTTACCAAAAAAGCACAGTATAAATTTCCACAGTTCACTAAATCTGTGCCCCCTGCAAAAGGACCAAACTGTATATACAACGCAATTGCCAAAGAATATTTTAATTGTATTTCAATAGAACCAGTTATCAGAAATGGAGGTAGATACTCTGGAGAACACATAGTCGAGGGAATCAAAGTTGGGTACCTTAGAATCTGGTGTGAACTGGAGCTTAGGGTATTTCTTTTGGTTTTGGTTCCATCGTTGCTAGTAGGGACTACTGACTACTTCTGACTTTTGCTAGCTGATTTTAAATTAGGGTGAGGTGAACCAGTGAAATTCAGCACTGCTGCTGTGAAAGTTGGCATTTCTTTTCCTCCTTGAATACACCCTTCTAGCTTTTATGATATCTCTCCATTTTCTGTGTTTTCTTCCAGGAAAATGAAACAAAGTTCCTTTATCCTAGCAGTAGGGAGCCAGTGAGGCAGAGAGAGTGAAAGAGACACTACATTTACATCTCCAATGCTAGCCTTGGACATGTTAGGAGCTTGAAAAAAAATGTTAATTAAAGTGAATCCAATTGAAGGCTTTTGTCATATCTTTTCACATTTTTGTACAAGTACATTGTTTATCTTTTCTTCTTGGCTCCCACCAAATAAATTCTCCTTTTTCCCTTTTTTTTTTTAAAGTTTTCCTTTTTATTTTAAATTTAATGGTTACCAACAAATCCAAACATTTCAAAATATGAAGAACCTTGAAGATGTTTGTGTTATAAACAATGAATTTCTCTTACTTTAAAAAATAAATATTTATTAAACTTACTAGGAGAGTAACAAAACTTCTGTATTTCTGTCCTTTTCTGTCCCTTTTGCTTTCTTATGTGCATTAAAAATGTTTTGTTGATATTCTTTTTGGTATGTTCATCATTAAATACTAATCTTTATGCCTCTAGTTGAATCTCTCTCTTGTAACAAATATGGATAGTCTAGCCAAACAAATTAGTGCATTGAGAATGCATAGCTTATCCAAGTGTGAGGAACCTGTGGCCTTGAGGTCACATGTGGCCTTCTTTATGTCCACAAGTACATCCCTTTCACTAAATCCAAACTTCAAAGAATAAATCCCCTTTATAAAAGAATTTGTTCCATAAAACTTGGATTCAATCTAAAAGCTATACCCAAAGACCTAGAAGACCATGGGTTCCCCACCCTGGTTATATTTCTCTGATCCATGGTCTCTACCTGCCTCCTTTCCTGATACATTTCCTTGGTGATATCAGGAGTACCTGGTACATAGACCTTTGCAACTATGCTTCTTCCCTTTGTACTCAGTGCCGGTTGTCAACATGATGCTATTGACTGCCTTTGGCAAGAATATATAATCCTGTTTTAGGCTTTACATAATAATAACTAGAGGGCCACTAAGCAAAGATATCTTTGTTGATCTTTGTCCAGGAATCTTACATGATCACCGCATTTTCATGGAGACACATTGTTGAAGAAGAGTCTTTAAGGATCCATTTTACTCTACTGAGTCAAATGATTTTTGAGTCATCAATTGATTATAAACAGAGTGAAATTTTATATTCATGATACTTTATAGTTTATCTGTATGTGATGATTTGGTCTGCTTTAAAAAATTAAAAGCTGCCTCTTGTTATGCTTATTATTTGCATATTATCTATATATGTACATAAATCATTTTAAAAATAGTTTATGGAGATGAGAAAGTAAGTATACATATGGGCAGAAATTTTTAGATCAGTTAATGTGGTATAGTAGATTGCCAGGCCCAGAGTAAGAAAGACTCATCTTTCTAGGTCGGAATCTGGCTTCAGACACTTACTAGTTGTAGGACCCTGGGCAAATCACTTAACCACATTTGCCTCAATTTCCTCATCTGTTAAATGAGTAGGAGAAGGAAATGGCAAACCACTCCAGTATGTATACCAAAAATACCTCAAATGGGGTAATGAAGAGTCAGATATGACTAAAATGAACAACAAAGATATTTTTAGATATTTTTCCAATTACTTCTGAGTCTATTCAGCATTTTATCTCTTCTAAAACATTTTTTTCTACATATAATTTATTTGGTACAGCCTTTCATTTTAACTTTATCTTAAGGGCATTATATACTGACCTGTTATAAGCCAAATCTGGTGATTCTATTATTATCACTGATGAGACTATGATGCTAAAAAGACACTGGTAAATTTGTTCCATCTTATTTCAGTATATACATACATGCACACATGTATAACATGCATGCATACATACATATAAAGACACACAAATATATCTTCTTTCATCTACAAATGATTTTCCGGCATACAGAAGCATATGTAAAGTCTTTCCCCTCCCTGTTTTCTTTGTTTCTTTGGTATATTTTGATCAACGATCTCCTGATAAGTTTGTATTGCACATATAGGCTTTAGTTTTATCTTTGCATGACCATGGCTTTCTTGGGTTCAACGGCAAACTTTCAATAGACTCATTTTCTCCATTTTAGGGCTGGTTTGTGAGGTCATACTATTATAATTCTCTATCATCTGTCATCATAATGTTTTCTGAGTAAGTTCCTACTCTCTTTGGCAAAGAGAATATCCATTTGCTGTTTAGTCCAGATTCTGTTCTTTAGTCTCTTTATTATGGAGATTATTTTATATGAATTAAACCTTTGCTGTCACCTGCACATCACACTGGTTTGCTACTCCCCTGGGCTTCTAGCTGCTCCAGGTTTCACTTCCCTATGACAAACTGTGGGACATAGACCAGCTTTTCCCTTGATCCTATCATTTCTGCTCCACTTTTTTTTTCTAAATAGTACAAAAGTTCAGTTTTAAGATATTCATGTTCCTGTCATTCAAGAAAACACTGTAACCTTCCCATGTTTTCAGTGAACTAAGGCATTTAGGTACTTTTCTTTTCCCTTTATTGCATTTCAGTTAGGGATGATTTATTTTTGTTCTCATTTTATTGTTAAGGAATAGAATGGTCTCAGAGATGGGAGAAAATGGATAGAAAGATCAAAGCAGGGAGTCAAGAGAGGAGTCCAATGTTTTTTCTCCAAATATTCCATCTAGCCCATTGTTTTACAAAGTTGACAGATTTCAGCTTTATTGAGTTTCAGATGACAGCTATTCTGTTGATTCCATTTGTAACGTTTAAACATGCAGCTTGGGTGTTTAAGGAGGTAGTAAAGGGGAAAATGACTTAATTTATTAAAACATTTTTTCCAGTTCCAGTCATACTGAGGATAGTGTACCCTGTCAATTAAGTGCAAAGTCCAAATTAGGGAGAGTAATTTTATTTTTTTTTTTGGTTGAGTCATGTTCAACTCTTTGTCGACTCCATTTGGCTTTTTTTTTTTTTTTTGGCAAAGATAAGGAAGTTTGCCATTTCCTTCTTCAACTCATTTAACAGATTGGGAAACTGAAGCCACACAGATTTTAGTGATCTGTCCAGCATCATACAACTAGTAAGTGTTTGAGCCTAGATTTAAACTCAGAAAAAGGAGTCTTCTTGACTTAAGGCTCAGCAATCTATCCACTACACCACTTAACTTCTTAGAACCAATTTGGGTGCTGAAATTTTTAGCAACACTACTTTCTCTCATAGCACAGTTGTAGAAGAGTTAACAATGAACATGAAATATAAAAACATTCATATCACCAAGGATTTTACCCTTCTGTTTCCAAAACCATCTGTCTATTGTAGGTGAGACTTCCTCTGATTCAACCATAACCTCTACTCTGAATACCCTTAAGACTATTTTCTCTACTCATCTGTTCTAGTACTACTGTATCAATATTGATATTGATGTCACTATATATACACATATATACATACACCACATATATATATAGAGAGAGATACATATGTGGAATGTGCTACTAGAACAGAATAGTGAGGGATATACATATGTGTAAACATGTATGTACATGTAGAAATAACATGCAGATATATAGTTATATAAATGTAAATGTATGTATGTGTGTCTGATAGCTGAAAACTGCATTAAGATTTTTGGAATACCCTGTAAACACACACACACACACACACACACACACACATTTCTATTTAACAACACATCTAGATTGAAATTTTGGAGGCAAAGCCTCAGCTTGCTTGAATAATATCCATGTGTCACATCTACATTGCATGTAATTTCCCAAGAGACTCTACTCCGAACATACTAATTGCTTTATTCCCCTTCTAAACTAAGCCTTTGAGAATGAATTAGCCCAGGTAGGGAGCTCCCTTTGCCTTTTTGAACCTTGCAACAGCTAGGTGAAGTCCAACATTTTGCTGCAAAATTTTCCCCCAGCCACCCAAATATAATCATTCCAGGCTTGTAGAGATTTCCAGAAACTCTCAACGGCTTTATTAGTGATCAGTGATATGTCCAAGATATCTGTCAATAGTGAGACTATCATGGCCATCTCAATAGGGTCATGTTTAAAAATAGACCTGAAGCAACTGCAGATTGGAGGAATAACTGAGGTGATCAGTGCTTCTCTGGGGTGGGAGACTGAAGTTTAGCTATGCTCTTGCATTTTTGACACCCTGACCAATCCTGGTACCTTCCTTTGGCTGACCTCATGGTCTCTCCCCACATTCCCCCACACCCCATCCCTTGCTTGAGGCACCAGAATCCCTGCCTATGGCTCTAATCATACTGACATTCCATTCAGGAGATAGGCTAAAGTAAATTGTTTAGAGAATTGAAAACCACTTAGTTTAAAAAAAATGTTGCTTGCCTTAAGATAGCATTGTGAACCCTGTTTACATCATCTCACTGGAAGTCTTTGCCCTTCTGAATTTCCCTGGTGTTCAGTTAACTCTATTTCACTAAAACCTATTGCCACACTGTTTGACAAAATATAGGTCAAATATGTTAAATCATAGTGAGGGGAATGTTGCTAAATCAGCTGGTAGATAAAGTTCCACAAGCTCTGCACTAAAGAGCTGTAGGTTTGAGATTACAGCATGAGTTCAAATCCTTCTGCTGTGTGGTTCCTAAAGGTCTTTTAATAAGTTATTGAAACAGTTTCTATTCTGGGAACTGTTAAGTTATGACTTCCACAATTCATTTCACAGGGCTTGGTTTGTGGTTTCTATCAGCCTTCTTAATATGTCATTAATACCTAGCATTTCGATAGTGATTTAAGATTCACAAAGTGCTTTGTAAATGTCATATGATCCTCACCACAATCCTGAGAGGCGGGCACCATTATTGTCTTCAATTTTCAAATAAGGAAACTAAAGAAGGTGGAGGGTTAGGTAAGTTGTTTAGAGTCACATAGCTAAGTCAGTGGCTGAAGTCCGATTTGAGCTGAGAGATCTTCCTTAGGCCAACTAGTTGCTTATATGTATAAGCATATGTTTCCTTCTTAGAATTTTGTGACTTATAGTGCCATCTGCTTCAATAGATAATGTAAATGAATTGATATTGTTTGACACACACACATACATACATACATACATAAATACATGGAAATAGATATAGATAGATAGATATGTTTGTATCTGTGTGTGTGTGCATACATATACAGATTTCTCTATAGTTATATTCCCAATTTACACCTTCTTCCCTTTTTTTAGTTGCTTTCTGTATTGGAAATTCATTTTCCCTCCCCTTCAGAATCTGAATTAGAAATTATATGTTCAGGAAAAGGTCATAAAAGACTTTTTTCACTATAAGAGACCAAGGTCAGTTCAGAGGTGGAAATCCACATTCATTATAATGTGTTAGCTATTTCACTTTAAAGGCTTCATGTCTTTTGTTTTGGTACATGAAACCAATGGAGAATGTCTTCCTGTTTTGTACTAAAGATAACTTCATAAGACATCATTTTCCTGTTATTTTAATGTAGGTCTTCTTGCTCCAATCTCTTTCTCAAACTCAGTTTCTATGGATTCCACTTAGAAACCTTGGGCTCCTTTTTGGGGAGAGTTCTTCACATCAAACTCTACTCAGATGCAGAGTCAATACATTTCTCTCTTGCCATCTTTATGTCATACTCCAGTCAAACATTTGGAGAAGTATTGGCTTCCAAATGGAATTGGAGAAACTTATTGGAAAATTTTCCATTTTAAAAGCCCTTATAATATGAGGACACATAATGCTTATAGTCCAACTGATGTCTTTAGAAGTCCCACTTTAGTGTCCTCATTTGAAAAAAAAAATGGTGGTACTGTTAGTGTTGGTGGAGTAGATGATATCTAAGAATTCATTCTTCTGACTTTAAATCTATGCTCATATTAACTTACATAACACATAGCTGTCAACAGAGTTAAAGTCTTAGAGCTTATCCATTTCTCATTTTTCAAAATTTACAGCTTGATTTAAATAGTCACAACAGAGCTGTTGGAGTAATGTACTATATCTATTTCTCATCCTTTTTCCTCTAATTTGTTGTTGATTTTTTACTTTTGCTCTAATTAGTTAATGCTCTGATTGCTCACCAAGAACTTGTTTGGAATTGACTTCTGAATCAGTAAACATTTATTTACTCTCTTTAATATATGGCCAATTTAATTTTTGTTTTGTGATAGTGGTTGTTCCTTGCCTTTGTCTTCTGATGATGCCTTCTGATCTGCTTTTTAAAAGAAATATTCACAATAAAGAAATGAGTAGCTTATGATTGATCTGTACATTTTTGCCTCTTTTATTTTTAATAAGAAATCATATTTTCCCAGTACTTTCCATATTTATACCTCATTTCACATTGAAGTCATCAATTACCTTGACATCATTTGGAAGATCTTGCCAATTTCTTAATAGAATTTCATTACCTCTTCATTCTCAGTAACAGATGTTGTCATACAGGCTGTGATGAACATGATAGTGATCTTTTATTTTTTTTGCTTGTGATCTCCAAGAATATTTCAAGGCAAAAAGGCTAAAAATTCCAGGAAATAATTTAATTCAACAAAAAAATGAACTCAACAAGCCATTTACTAAAAACCCTACTGTTGATCACACGAATAAACCTTCAAATCTGAAATAGTTTTAGAAAGAAATTTAGTAGGTCATTTGGTAGACAGAGTGCACCAGAAAGAAGGGGTAGCTCCTTTCCCAGGTTTTGGAAGGTTTACATTATATAGGATTTTGACAAAGGTATCTCACATGAAACACACATGAATCACATGAAGGAAACACAAAACACTAACCTGAATGAACCCCAAATAAATCTGGCTTTTGGAAACCCTTAAAAAATGTTTTGAACAGATCCTGGATCTGAGGAACCCACAATTCCTTGTAGCCATCTCCCTCATTTCTAAAAAAAATTAATGAGTCAGGGCAGCATTCTAGATGCAGTCTCAAAGTGTAGGAAGTTAGGTTCACACAACATTAAGAAGTGGTAAATAATAATCCACGCTACAAAAGTCACAGTATTATGCTAGTCAGAGGGAATGTGACAAAGAAAATCAAGGAATTTTAAGAGTTAGAAAAAAAACAACAAGAATCTATTCTTATCCATATCTCAAAAGTGTCTCCAATATAAGGTAACTAAGAAGTGGTCCATGAAGATTCTGTTCTACTTTTAGCCAATTTCTAATTTTGAAGAAGTCTTTCTTGACATCAAGACTAAATTTGTCTTTTATAACTTCCATCTGTTTTTCTTTTCTGGATCCAAATAAAATGAGTCTAATTGATCTTCCACACAACAGCTATTCAGTTACTAGAAGACTGCTATCACATTCCCTCCCTCTGAGTTTTCTCTTCTCTAGTCCAAATGTTCCCAATTCCTTCAACTGATCCCCTTTATGAAATGGACTCAGATCCCTTCAATATTTTATTGGCTTGTTCTCTATAATCTCTAGTATAGCAATATACTTCATAAGATTTACTACTCAGAACTGAATAGCATAATCCAAATGTGGTTTGTCTGGATAAAATATGGAGGGACTATCATGTCCTTATATCTGCAAGCTACATCTTTCTTAATACAGTCTAAGATTGCATGAGATTTTTTTTTTCTTTGCTGCTACATTATGCTGCTGATTTGTACAGAACAAACTCTCCCAAGTCTTTTTTTTTTTACCAAGTCCTCTCTAAGTATCCCTCTTCTTATACAGTATTTTTGTGTGTTTTTTTTTAATAATCCCTAAAGTAAACTTTGCATTTTGGTTGGATGTCATATTAAATTTAGTCTAATTCTTTAGTCTAACAAAACATGTTTTATAAAGTCCTTACCCTAGGACTACTTGGAGTGTGTATACAAATGAATATGTACTATACATATACATACATACATTTATACATATATAATATATGTGTACTTATGTACTATATACAGACATATGTACTATGTAATGTCTATATACTTATTTTTACACTATGTATATGTCTATATGTGTGTATATGTATACACTATGTATTTAGTCATCTATGTACATGACCCAAGTTATATGTGTGCACACACATACACATGGATGAATAAATTTATGTTTTTATACACATGTGTATGTTGCTTAGATACATATGCACATGTACATATACATATGCATATACATACATGTACATACATATATATGCACACACATTTCAAGGTGGCTTAGAAAACTAAATGAGGGAATTGGGAAAATCCCTAAGATGTGGCATCTGATTGATTGTTTAAGAGAGGTGGGAATTGCAAGAGAGATATGAGGTATGGGACTATTCAGAGAATCAGGGCATAATTTTTGAAAATTCAAGCAGCTAGGAAATGAAGTAAATATGGAGGCAAAAGATAGAATGCTGACTTTCTCCCAGTCTGGAGGAAGTATACAGGGCAGAAGTAGAATCTGACTGGTATGTAGATTATAGGAAGGTGAATAACATGAAACAACCCAAAATACAAAGAGGCGATAGGATCAGACATTTGCTCTGAGCAGCTATGTAGAAGACTAAATCTGTAGAGGAAGGACTATAAGCTAGGAAACTAATCAAGAGACAAAAGTATAGATGAGAGATGATGAAGGCCTGAACCAGGCTGGAGAAAAAAGGGATGGATGGAAAAGATGTGCTAATGAGCAGAATCCCACAAGATTAGGCAACTGATTAAATGTGGGGGTAGAAAAAATGGGAGAATAAACAGAAAGGGGCAAAGATGATGCTAATGTTTTTTTTTTGCTGTTGTTGTTGTTGTTGATTTTGGATTTATGGTGAAGCCAACTTAAGCAACTTCTTTTTTGACCTCCCCAAGGAATTATGAGCAATCCTTCCACTTATTTTCCATTTCTTTATGTCTTCTGGCTTCATTTATAATGAGATTATAAATATCTTCTATCATAATAATAGTAGGTAACATATGATGTTTTAAAGTTTGCAAAACCTTTGTGAGTCCGTGTGCGTGTGTGTGTGTGTGTGTGTGTGTGTAAAATCCTTAGCTTAAAGTGCATTTGAATAACACTTTTCTTATTGGTGGAGATTAATCACTCTATGCTCCAAGTTCATGGTAGTGGGGGAGTTGGTTAGCCTCGAGAGAAGACAATTTATACCAGAATCCTTTCTGGGAGCAATCACTGAAGGTAAAGGAAGACTCTGAGAAGAAGTCAATATTTAGAGGAGCAGATTTCTATCACCAATTTGCTACTGTAGAGTTTTTGGGGAATTTCCTGTTGGGTGAGGTCTGGGACTTTCTCTTTTGATTGAGCTTAAATACCTTACTTCCAAAGTCAGAGCTCATTTATTTTGGCAGTTGTCTGGTATATTCTGATATGCTATAGGCCTAGATAAGTGGATTTTTTTTTCATTTTCATTATTTGCTAGATGTATTCTTTATGTGAGTGGCATTTGATGGAAAAGGAGTCAAGTCTGGAATATATGACATGGGGGAGACTCTTTTCCCATTAAGGTATAGTAATCAGGGGCTCAACTTGGACCCAAAAATTATTTCCTCTAGACTAACAGTATTTATGGAGGGAATGAGCAGAGAGATATATTTCTAGCCCAGTACTCCCTCTCTGAGGAGAGCAGAGTGGCCAGCATCTGGCCCTAACCTCCTGCTTTCCTTTTTTATAGGAATCAAAGTCTGTCTTGGAGAAAGATTAGTAAAAGAGATATCTATTAATGTCTCCTTCCAAGGCACTCCTAGGCAGCCCATTGTAGACACGTATAATTTACATGGAAAAAACAAAGAAACGAACAACAACAACAAAAAAACCAATTCTATGTACGTATATGTGTGTATAATAAGGCATACCAAAAATCTTCATCCGGTTTTCAACTTTAATAACTTAAAACTGCACTAAGACATCTTTTGGGAAATTGTGTGTGTGTGTGTGTGTGTGTGTGTGTGTGTGTGTGTGTGCGCGTGTACATTATCATCATCATCATCATCATCATCAGTAGGATTTCTATAGCACTTATTATGTGCCAGGCATTGTATTAGTGCTTTTCAATTACTGTTTTATTGGGTCCTTACAACAGGCCTGGGAGGTATTATCTCAATTTTATAGATGAAGAGACTGATGCTAAGAGAATTAACTGACTTGTCCAGGGTCACAAAGACAGTAAGTATTTGAGGTAGGATTCAAACTCAGGTCTTCCTGACTCCAAGTCCATCGCTCAATTCACAATATACTTGGTCATGGCCCAAATATCTCATTTTCAAGTTACCAAGCTGTAAATTAATGCTTTTAGATAGTCTGAAAATATTTAATTTTCAATATTCCCTGCTCCCTTTTCTGCCTCTCCTTCACTGTCACCAAAGAAGTGGATTGAAACCTTAGAATGCCTTTAGTTCCAATTTGTGTTTTTCTTTCTATTCTTTTTTTGAGTCCCTAAGGCTAAGAACCTCACATTGTAGCAGCCATTCTCCTTGTGAGAAGCTTTTATGAACTCCGTTGATCCTGGGGCAGCAGGTATAACTTGAAATCTTTCCAGCTTGGAAGAATCTGCCAGGGTTTACATCTCACTAGAGTAAACTTTCAAAACCCAGAATCATCTCTACTCCTGAGGCATAGAGTATTATCTTTGCATCCCATAATTGGTATATGCCTATGTATGTATATGTGTATTTTTCTTTTCAAAGAAACTTCATTTTAATGGCATGGCCCATATGGGGGAAGAGAAGTTAATTAAAAATTATTATCACCAAAATAATCTGACAATCTAAATCTTCTTATCTATGCACACAATTTTACTGGTCTTTTTGAATAAATTATTCTATGGAACAATTCTATAGAATAACAATTTATACATAGGAATCCTGCCTATATCAGTTATATTAAGGGGCACATTGATTTTTAATTTGAAAGAAACTATAATTAAATTTCTTACACGTTGATCTAGAGTCAGAAGGGACCTCGGAAATCACCTAATTTAATTCTCTTTTTTTTCAGATGGGGAAATTGGGAAAAGAAAACCACTTGCTCAGAGTTCACATAGGTAGTAAACAGCCTACCCAGAACTGCATCTGAGTCTTCTGACTTCAGATCCAGTGATCTTTCTATACACACACACTGTTCATCCATTAAAACTGGCTTTAAAACAAAAATATGTTCTATAGTCTGCCTTCCATCTACCTCTCCTCTCCTATTTTGTGTTACATTTTTTTCATTCACTGTTCTTTTTACACAACATCCATTTATACAAGTGATCCTCATCTTCCTTCTGTTTCTTAGAATCCCACTGTTTTTGGTTTCCCCAGGTTGTTAGCATTTGCTATATACATGCATACATGTATGCATGCATACATGCATACATACACACATATGTGTGTTGGACCCAGGTAGCAGTTGACTGAAGCTTATGGAGTCCTTAAAACGTTGTTTTTAAATGTATAAAATAAGGTACATTGGATTACAGAAGAAACCAAACATATTGAAATACAGTTATCAAAAGCTTAAAAATAAATTCACAGACCTCAAGTTAGGAAACCTAGATATGATAGAATGTAAATTCCATAAGGGCAGGAATTGTGTCCATGCATATGTATATATATATGTGTGTGTGTGTATATGTATGTATACATGGATATGTGCATATGCACAAATATATATACATACACAATATACATTTTATACACATAAGCATATAGTCATGTGTGTATGGAGAGAGAATTCATAGTGCTTAGTATAGCATCTTGTGCAGTGTTGGTGATTAATAAATGCTTTGAATTGAATTGAATAATATTTCCATTAACTGAATTATTTAGAATAGAAAATTTTTATGTCATTTTAAGGTATAACTCAATAAATCTCAGGGTATTGATTTTATTTTAGAGCTAAGTCCTGTACAAATACTTAAATTTCTTAGGAAATAATAGTAGAATGAAATCATTTTCCTTGATATAGCCAGGAGTGTTCAGGTTTTTATTCATAGTTGGCCACTTGATCTCAGTACATCATGCTTCAGCTTTTAAAACGGCAAACCAAGAGCTCAGATTGTTCTAAAATGTAAAAAAGAAAAAAATAAATAAATCCACCAGGAACCCAAATTTCAAATTAATTTAGAATGACTCTTAGCACACATACGTGCTTGCACATACATACACACACACATGTGCTTGCTTTTGAGATTTTAAAGTATCATAATGAACAACAACAGCCTTACAGCCTAAGATCTTTATTCTTTAGGAAGCCGTGTGAATGCCAGGCAGGTTGACTAACTAGGTTTATGTGAAGGAAATATCAGTGGGTAACACATTGTGACTATAGTGTCTTATCAGAAGCAGTCACTTGCGGAATTCTAGGAGGAATTTGAGTGAGAGGGTCAGTAGGTAGCAGATGTCTTTGAACACAGCTTGCGTATTTTAGTTACATAGTCTTCGTAGGTCAGGGTCTACATCTCTGTGTCTGTCTTGTGGAGAATCAAGCACCATGAAAGTGATAATATTAGTAATTCCAGCTTGAGCATTTTATACTTAGTTCAGGTCAAAAGTGGCTTACTTTAATAATAGGGTAATCAGATCCTTATTACATGTAATTCACAAATGCTGTTTTTTATTCCCAGGGCTTCTACTGACTTAGTGTTCAGAGAGGCCTCAGAAATATATATTCTTATTCTCTTAGCCTTTTTACACACAAAAAATGGTGACTAACTTTTACATGTGGTTGAGGATTATAGTTAAAATCAATCACTTGGTACCTATCAAATTTTAAAGAAAACAAAAAGGATCCTAGCGACTGAATCATAACCCCCTCCCCCCCCAAAAAAAAGTCCTACAAGATACACCTGCTTATCATCAATTCCATACACATATGGGTATCAGATTACAAAATAATACAGGTTTTCCGCTTTTTTTTTTTTGATTTAGGCTTGTAGCTTCCTGCTTCTCTATCTTTTTTCTATTAACATTTGAGTTGAACTACACATTTGCTGTTAATCTCAGAGTCAGAAGAATAATTTTATTTCAATCTCTGCTACCATTTTAATGGCATACACAACTATTCAGTTTGGGGCTGCAGTTGAAGAGGAAACAACTCAGTAATCTATGTATGAACAAATTTTATAACTCTGTTGGCTGACACATTCTGTCCTTGATTCACCCCTCTTCAGGTACTTGTTGATACTTGTCTACAGTTAATTTACTTTTTTTTTTTTTTTTTGGAGGGCAATTGGGGGTAAGTGACTTGTCCAAGGGCACATGGCTTGTTTTTTTTGTGTTACGTATCTGAGGCCAGATTTGAACTTGAAGTCAGGTCCTCCTGACTCCAGGGCCGGTGCTCTATTTACTGCACCACCTAGCCACCCCCTACAGTTCATTTACAATGTTGGGACTAGAATCAGGAGTTTGAGGTTAATTGTATTATCATTGAGGTATTTGCTATTTTTTAATTGGGTCTATCATTTTGTCTCTATTATGGAACTCTGTTCTATCAATTTCCAGTTGATGCAAAAGAGCATGTATTTTTTGCTCCTTTTTTTGCTCTTTCAATGCTCTCATCATTTCTGTTCCTTTTCATCATCCTCTAGTTGCTATCATTGAGGTGTTAGGCAAAAAGAAGCTGATATTTTGGATTTCATGCTATCCACGCATGCAGCAATAGATAAGTCATCTTGGCTACAGAGTAGGGCTTCTTAACTATTTTTTGGGGTGTGTGTTATGACCCTTTGATGGTCTGGTGAAGTCTATGGACCCCTTTTTGGAAAAATAAAAAACTTTTTAAATGCAGACAGTAAAATATATAGTGTTACAAAGGAAACCAGTTGTATTAAAATATAGTTCTCAGATTGATAGATTTAAAAATTGATAGATCCCAGGTTAAAACTTTTGTCATAAAGAGTAACAGTTGCCATAATTCTGTTATATAATACAATTCTCCATATAGGTCTAAAATCCCATCTTCTATGGGGATCCAATATTGGTGGAGCTACTATTTCTCAGTGGCACTCCAGATCCGGAATAGTGGCTACCAATTCAAGGGAACTGTCAATAGGAAGGGACAGAAATTGGATTCATATAGCTCAAAATAAGAAAGAAACTTGAGGACAAATTTTATTGCTTGCTTGTTCTTATCTTTTTTTTTTTCTTTCTTCCTTGTAATTTAGGCCATTCTGATGATCACAGGTTTTCCTTCTGTTATATTTTGGTAAGTATGTCCTTATTTTCTTTTGGAATCATAATTGATATCAGCTTGAGCGCTCTGTAAATACTGTACCGCTTTTTCACAGCTTCATTTTTCTGACACATTTTAATGACTGCTTTGCATGCCACCAGTATTTAAATGGCTGAAAGTCTCTAAAAGTGCATTGCTACTCTTTAAATAGACTTGGATGCTTCTCATGCAAATAACAAGGGCTTCCGTGTCACCTTCAGTTACCAAAATGCCTTTAGGCATGCCAACTATTTGTACTTGTGAAGGTTTTTCAAGGATTTTGTCCCTTTTCCCACATGATTGACAGGTACTCGGAAGGTTATTTGGCAGTCTCTGTTGAAAGTAAGTCCTGCCATGTATGAACAGCTTTAATTAACCACTTTTCATTTTGGCAACCTGAGCTTGATATTCTGAACATGTTGTCTAAAAGAGGATATTCTGGTACTCACACAAAGTTCCTTCTGGAACTCTTCAGCTTCATGCTGAGCAATCTGATGGGAGGGTAACTGTGTTGTTGAAAAAATAACTTGGAAATTTGGGGCGGGAAGAAATAGGAAAACAGCACTAGTTTATAGATGGACTCATGTATAATGGACCCAGATTCACCCAATCATTGAGGGGTTTCTCAAAGGAAAGGAAACTTTACATTCATTGATTCAGTCAGTTAGCATCTATTAAGGAACTCCTACGTGCCAAGGACTGTGCTTTGTATACAGAGAGAGAAAAAAAAAATGAAATACTCCCTGATCTTTAGAAACTTATTACTGGGAGAAGTAACATATACATACATCTTACATATTGCTGTTTTTGTATACTTTACCTCTTCCATTAGAATGTGAGACCAGGATCTATCAGTGATTTTCTTTTTATCTCTAGCAGCTTGCACCATGCCCAGCAAATAATAAATGCATTTTGGTTATTTGATATACACAGTTAATCCAATATAATTGGAGGTAGCACTAACAACTGGGGTTGTTAAGGAAGGTATCTTGTAGGAGGTGGCCATGGAGTTAACCTTTGGAAGGAATTAGGTATTTCTAGATGGAGAGTTAGGTAGGGAGGGAATTCTAGGCATAGATGGGGAGGAGTGATAGCTATGCAAAGAAATGGAGGTGGGAGAAGTGTTTGTTATGGGGGATTAGTGTGCAACCAGACTGGAAAGGTAGTGTAGGGCAAAACAGGGATTTTCTATTATGCTAGATATAATAGGAAGCAACTGAAGCTTCCTAAATAGGCGAATGACATGGTCAACATGGTGCTTTAGGAATTTTAATTAGTAAACTGAATGGAACAGAGGTATCAAACATACCAAATTAAAATGAAATTAGGAACTATTTTAAAAAATAAACAAAAATATAGTAAGTCATAGATAATGCTAATATGTGGTGTTCTAAGGAACTATATATCTACAGGCATCCTTGTGCACAATTCAGTGGCCCCAATTTTTATTTGAGTTTACATCACTGGTGTAGAGGATGGGTTAGAGAAGGCAGAGACTTATGACAAGGAGACATATAAAGAGGGTATTTGGAACATTTGAAGAGCATATTTGAAGGCATTTTCACATAGGTGAAAAAGATGATGACATCCTAAACCCAGGTAGTATGCATGGAGAGACAGGAATAGATTAAATGATACAGAGCTAGAATTAATAAGATATGGCAACTTACTGTGTTTGGGGATTAAGGGAGAGTGAGGTGTCAAGGATGACTCTGAGGACTCTCAGGAGGTTAGAAAGATGGAGAAACTGAGGCCCAGAGTGTTGAAATGACTTACTCAGTGTCATATGACTAGTAAGTAACAGGGCTAGGTGTCAATCTCAGGGACTCTGCACCTGGCCACATTACCTGTTGAATTCACAGTACTTACTGTAGTCTTATGCTTAATAAAACAATACAAAATATTTTTAATTGTTAATTGTGTGCCAGCCACTGTGATAAGCTCTGCAGATAAAAGGACCAAAAAAGTACTTGCCTTCACGGAGTTTATAGCATAATGGAAGAAATGAAATATATACAATGTATATGTATTTGTATATACATATATAATATTATATATAATATATATAAATGTGTGAATGAATGAACAGATAAATAAATGGTTGAATAGGTAAATAAATAAATTAATGAACAATTAATTAAGTAAATGAATTATATATATATAAGGTGCGTGTGTGTGTATGTGTGTGTGTGCGTGTGTGCATGCGTGTGTGTGTGAAATAGAAGGTAACCTTAGTGGGGAAAACTCTAGCAAGTGAAGGAATGGAAAGTCCTCTCTGCAGCATGTGATATTTGAGGTGAGTCCTGAGGGAAGCCAGAAGTAGAGGTCAAAAGGGAGACATGGAGGACAGCCAGTGCAAAGGCATGAAAATAACAGATGAAGTGTCTCATGTGAGGAGCAAGCAGTGGGCCAGCATAGCTGGGATCATAGAGTGTGTAGAGGGCAATAAAGAACAGGTAGGAAGGGACCTATCTGGGAAGAGATTTAAACAGAGGACTTTCTATTTGATCCTGGAGATAATAGGAGATACCTGAGTTTATCACGTGGTGAAACATACACTTTGGCAAAATCACTTTGGCAGCTGGTGGCTGGGGGTGGGTTGGAGTGGGAAGAGAGCTGAGGCAAAGAGACCAATCAGAAGCTCATTGCAATAGTCTATCTAGACAAAAGGTCATGAGGACCTGAAATGGGTGATGCCTATATGAGTGGAAAGAAGGGGATACATAGAAGACATTTTGAACCTGGGAAAATACAAAAAATAATATTTTAGAATGTGCTGATTTTATTTGTACAATATAATATATAATATATGTGTTGTATACATACATAATTGCATATGCATACATATTTGTATATACATATACATATATAACACATATATATCCAAATCTATATGGGCATATGTGTGTAATATATTATACTTATAGTATACATATATACTATAGATGTATAGATGTATATGCATGTGTATATACATCTGTGTATATATATACATGTATATAATATAATGCATACACCCGTACTTTGTGTGCATACATGTCTATAAACACACAGAGAGTTTTGAAGCACTAAAACAGTAACTGGAATTCATGATTCCAAGGATGGTTCTATATACCACATCATATATACCTTTCTCAGTCTCAGCTTCCTCATCTGTGAAATAATGAGCCTGGAGCCAATGAGGTCTATTACAGTTAAAAATCTATGAGCTTCCAAAGTATATGTCATAGTATGGATTGTGCGTGAGGTGAAAATGAAGCTGTAATAGTCTAGATACGGGTTCCTAGTGTCATTGATTTACAGCTGGAAGGGACCTTGGTAGTCATCTTTGGGAAATGTTGGGAATGAAGTATAGGATTTGAGAACAGACTGGGGATATGGAGTGAAGGAAACTAACAATTTCTTGGAGGTGTTTCAAAGGGCTGTGGATATGTAATGGTCTTCCTTTGTGGCCCTGGGCAAGTCTCTGAACCTTTCTGAACATTAGTTATAGTGCTTCTCTCACAGGGTTGTTGTCAACATCAAATGAGAAACCAAAAGTATTACAGACATCAAAGTACTATATGAACGTGAACTATTATCATTATCACCCACTATAAGTGGCAAAAAACAGGTCCAAGGGAAGATTAGATTTTAATTTGAAGATTTAAAGACACTCACATTTTTAGTTAATGACAATCAATTGTCCTACCTTAAAAACAAACAAACAAAACAGCAACAACAAAACCTTACAAGTTCTATTACCCTGGGCAAGTAATTCTCTTGGTGTCAGTTTCCTTATCTGTAAAATCAGGGCATTAGATCTGAGGGCTTCTTATTTCCCTTAGAATTCTAAATCTAGGATGCTATGATTCTGTAATCTTCTAAACTTACTCTGAATTTTTGTACACAATAATATCTATTTTTAACACTTATGTAATGGTTTAGATAAATATTATTGCATAATTCATTACTAAGTGTGTCTGAAACGTGCCTGTTTACAGCATGAGATGCAGAGGACAAATAGAAGTATAATTGTATTTTATTTAGGTTTTAGCAACAAGGCCTTTTATATAGAGCAGTGGTTCTCAACCTTCCTAATGCCACGACCCTTTAATACTCTTATGTAGGTGTATCTGCATTGGGCAGACTTGCCTGGAGATGGACAGAGGAGCGAAGTCTCGGTTCCTAAGACCATCAGAAATATGTGTTTTCCAATGGTCTTAGGTGACCCCATTCGACCCCCAAAGGGGTCGCGGCCCACAGGTTGAGAAACACTGATATAGAGGAACAGATAGCAGAAGGGTTAGTTTGAGGTACTTCACTTGGCACATGTAATTAATTCTATGATAGTAGGTACTGAAAGGTAAGTGGTGCTGCATTAAGGAAATCAGGTTGAATTATATGAAAACATTGTTCCTCTCATAGCCTTTTCCCTTGACAAAATACGTTTTGCCAAGTCGTTTGGTATTTTAGGAGAAATCATGGATGCCAACCCTGACAGATGGTGAGAATGTATCAAAGGTCTCAGTCATATTTCAGCCTTGGAAAGTGACTTTGGAGTGAACAAAATCAAGATGTCCAAGCTGCTTGATGCAACAATGATTAGGATAAAGATAAGTTGTTTCCCTTTAGGAAATACAAACACAGAGAAATGTTCATCTTTTATAGAGTAGTAGAGGCAGCTAGATGGGCCAGTGGATAGAGCACTGACCCTAAAGTCAAGAGACTTGAGTTCACATTCAGCCTGACACTTACTCACTCTGTGACCCTGAGCAAGTCACTTAAGCTATGACTCAATTTTCACATCCATAAAAGTAGTATAGTAATAAAACCTCCCTTATGGGATTGTTATGAGGATCAAGCAAAATGACTTTTTTAAAGGACATTGTAAACCTTAAAGCACTATATAAAAACTGTGTCTTCCTCTTCTCTTCTTGCTCTTCTTCTTCTTCCTCTTCTTCCTCCTCTTTTTCTTCCTCTTTTTCTTCTTCATCTTCCTCTTCTCCTACTCTTCTTCCTCAAATATGGCTGAAACATCAAGTGTATTAAAGGTGTACAATTTAAATTTTTTTACAGATTTATATTTTACATACAAAAATCATTAAATTATTTTACAGATATATATATATATATATATATATATTTAAATTTGCTGTTAAATTAAAAATCAGGAAACATACTGATATACTTAATTCCTTTTAGTAATTTAAACAAAATAAAACAAAACTTTAAAAGAGGAGGAAAAACCCCAGCAATAATATAACTTTTCCCAGGTATAACAATCCAAGTAGTGTTGGCCCACAGAAAGCAAATTATATAATGATCATAGAAACTTACATTCTGTGTTAGAAAGGGAAGGGGCCTTAGGATCAGCTTTGTAGGCACTAGGTATAACTGCTAGTGAAGATGAGTTGTAAAAATGTAGAGAAATCTGAGGGGAAAGACGAGTATTCAACCTGATGATGCTTTTGGCTGGGAAGTCTTCTTGAATGAGTATTGGGGTGGAAGACAAGAGGATGTTGTGAAATGGACGTGGGTTTTGCATCAAAGGACCTGCCACTTGCCACTTATGTTTCTGTGGACTGTCCTCCTTTCCTTTCTGGGTCTCATTTGTACAACAAGAGAGTTAGGCTATCTTTTCTAAGCTCTCTCCCCTCTGTAAACTCTAAGCATACCAGACTTTTGTTTTAGATCCTTTCACTTTCCAACTTCTTTTCATTGGGAAAACACACACACACACACACACAGACACACACACACACACACACACACACAAACCTGGTCACTTTTATTTTCATCTGTTAGTAAAATTTTTGTAAAACAACAACCTCCCCTTGCCCCACCCCAGGTGCTGGACAGCATGTAAAATTATTTATCATGAGGCAAATGTAAAAACAAAAACAAAACAAAACACACACACACATGCTGGAATTCTGTTGCTCTAATTGTAACACATATAGACCACATCCTTTTCCTCTAAGCCTCCTCCTGCCACTCTCATACTACTCTTTATATTTTGTTTTAACCTGTCATCATAAATACATTTTTAAGTTACTGATGCTTTTTATTTTTATAACAATCTTTTCTCACAAGCATCTCCTTTGTGACAATAAAATAGTTAGTAGGGGTGGGGTTAACCTGCAGCCTTGGCACATGTAACCTTCTAGGTCCTTGGGTGCAGCTTTTTGACTGAGTCCGAGTTTTACAGAATAAATCCTTTTATTAAGGGGATTTGTTCTGTGAAGTTTGAATTCAATTAAAGGGCCGCACTTGAGGACCTAGAGGGTCATGTGTTGCCTTGAGTTTCCCCACCCTGAGTTAAAGAAAGGAGGAGGCAATGTAACCTTAACTCACAGCTTATACAACATTTGATTCCCTTCTTTCTCCACCTCTACTGAGAAAAGAGAACTATGTTTTAACACCTCTTCTCCATAATGAAAGTATCTCATCTTTTCCTAACCATGCCTTCATTCAACCCTTCTCATTCCTTTCTCCCTGTGATCTTCCTAGGAGCATTGAGCTCAAGTCCCATTCTCATCTTCAATTTGTGACATGACTATATTCCCTTTTTTAACAGAAATAGAAATGATAGTTAATATTTTTGTCGGGCTTTGCCTGCCTTAACTCCCTTGTCATTGCTTCGCCTTGTTGACCGATCCAGAGGCCACATCTTGCACAATTTAATTCTTTCATCCCCATCACAGCCTCCCTGTAGCCTCATTTTTCTTATTGCTGAGTGCCTGCAATCACCACCACATTCAGCCAGGACAACCCCAGCGATGATTCACTTTATTCCCTGGCCATCTCTTCATACACCTCTCTTCTCACTGGCCCTGGATTTCTTGTTCTAGAATCATAATCAATACTTTCATTGCTTCTGGAAAAGGATCATCATCCTAGTCCCTTCTGGCTTCACTCACTATCCCTGTTATTTCCCAAACAGAAATGTTCCTTTTGTACCACCCTTTATGTTTTGTCTTCTTTTATTAAAGTATAAACTTCTTGAGGGCAGGGCTCATTGTTACTTTTTTATTCATATCTCAAGTGTTTAACAAAGTTCTTGGTACACAGTAAGCACTTAATACATGCTTTTTTATCCATGATCACATTTGATCCTCACAACAACTCTGCATGGTGAGTGTTAGAGATGTTACTATCTCCATTTAACAGATGAGAAAACTGAGACTAAGAGTTTAGATAACTTATCCAAGGTCACACAGGCACTCTAAGCCTAACAGCTATCCACTAAGACCATCTAGTTCATCCTCAATCAGCCCACTTCTTTTCCTCACCTTCCATTACCTTTTTGTGTTCCTATAATTACACTTTCTCAAGATCATGTTTCCGTTTGTGCCCTTCCTCCTTCTGGTCCTTATCTGTGGCTCACTTCAGTTAAGCCTGCCAATGTAGAGCTCCAGGGATTTCAGAGGCCCAATAGAAGTCATCACCCCACAAGTCCCTCTGTGCTTCCTCTAGAATCCCCAAAGCCTGGCTACTAAGCTCATCAGAAACAAACATATCCTGCCTCTTGCCTCATTAGTTAACATGAAGGCTTCTGCCTTTATACCTGTTATACTCGAGTGACTCTGTTGGCAATTCTAGATACAGTGCAGTGTATGGCTCATAAAGACTGAGGAGACCTTAAAATCAGTCTAGCTCCCCCCACTCCACTCCAGAAAATGGAGACTCAGAGACATTAACTTTTACTTAAGGACAAACAGGTCACAAATAGAACCAGTTTGTCTCCAAATTCAGAACACTTTTCCTAAGGATTTTGTTGAGAAGTCCACATGTAGAGTATATCTGGGATATGTTTCTTTGCCCGGGATTATAATGAGTAGCTTTTTAAGTTAACTAAAGAGATAGGAATGAATACTACAATATAGTTAGTCAGAAAAGAAGAATGTTATTTACAGAAAGATTTATGGTTACTAAATAATGATTCAGTTAGTCATTTAGGCGATCAGGTGACAAGAATTCATTGAGTGCTTCCTATTTCCAAAGACTGTGCTAAATGCTAGGGACACAATGAAAGGTGTGTGTGTATCTGTGTGTCTGTGTGTATAATGTATATTTATATATGTGTACATACACACATAAATATATACATATGTGTGCAACTATATCTGTACATATATATGTATATATTATACAAAAAAAATTCTGCTTGTACCAAAATGTGGAGCAAAGATCTGCCCCTGACATATGGTGCTTTGTTATCATAAGTTTGAACCTTTGCTCCTTTCTTTAGCATAAAAATACAATATATATGAATAATATGTATAGTATATAATATATAGTATGTATTATATGTGTATATACATATACACATGCATATGTATGTGCATACATACCTGTGCATGTGTGTGTATGTGTAATCACCAGTGAAGGAAACCCAAAAGGCATGGTAGACAGACAGGAGGAGAACCAGAAGAGAGCAATGTCATGAAAACCTAGATAGGAAAGAGTATCCAAGAGAAGATGATAGTGTCGAAAATTTGAAAGCAGGCAGGAAGAATAAGATTGAAAAGAAACTTAAGCAGTCAGTAGAGCGTTTGTAATAGATTGTTGGGTAGGGCAGTTTGAGTTGAATGATGAGGCAGGAAGCCAGATTGCAAAGTGTTATAAAGACAGTGAAAAGAGACAAAGTAGAACCACTGATTAAAGATGGCTTTATCAATGGTTTTAATCATAAAAGGGAGGAGAGAGAGGATCATAATTAGTGGAGATGACTGGATGAATTGAGGGTTTTGTCGGGGTGGAGGGTACATAGATATGTTTCACTTCTATTCTTTCCCTTGTTCATTATATAGCCCTGAGACGAAAATAGTGCAAGGATTTTCCTCTTTTATAGGTGAGGAAACTGAGTTTCAGAGTGATCAAGTGACTTTCTTAAAGTCATACAGCTAGTAGGGAATAGAACTGGTATTCGTACCTAGATCACCTGACTTCTAAGCCAATGTTATTTTCACTTTATGGCAGAGTGGTGGACTACTCTAGGAGCTAACAGGTCCGGCCTTGGAGGATTAGTCTCATACAGATTGTCTCTGGTTTCAGGAAGGTTTCTGAGCAATAGAGCTATTATGGAAGACTTGAATACTTCCCAAAACATGAGTGTGTGAGCAGTGGTGACATTGCCAGCATAATAAACTCAGAAGCAGTCAAACATTGTGTAGTATAAAAGTTACTAGTTTTGGGCCATTTGATAACTGCAGCCTAGAAGTTGGGGGGGGAGGGGAAATATGACATATCCAGCTTCCTTTTGGTAAGTGTCATGTAGCCAAGTAATGAGGAATGATGGATTTGCTTTAAATATTTTAGTAGAAAAAAGGCAATAACAAGAACAAATATTTTTTAGACTGTAACTCGGATTCCTTAAAGAGTAAGAATAATAATAATAATACAGGGTTTCAACATTTAAGAACAATTTGAATGAATATATAATATATGCACATGTTATATACTATTGAAGCATATATATATATGCATATATATATATATATACGTATATGTGTATGTATAATGTGATTCCACATTAAAATAACCCAAAAAGCTTTAAAAATACAGTGACTGATAATTCTAAATTTTTATTTTTCCTGAAAAATCTTTATTTTAATATGTTGGTATAATATAGCATTTGCAATGCACATTATGGTTTCAGAGGATGTCTCATTTATTTTGTAATTTCAATTAATGTTGCTGTATCATTTAGTCTACAGAACATTAAACTTTTTATTTTTAATTTCCCATCATCTTTTCTTTTAAGGCAGTCATATAAAATGAAAGGAGCATTAAACCATACTTAAAAGTACTTAAAGATCCCCAGTAACATATTAACTCAGCAAATTGCATATTAACATTATCCGTATTCTACTGTACTTTTATTTACTTTCTGAAATATTTCCCAATTACGTTTTAATTTGGGAGTAGCAAGAGGGCATATCTGACATTTTTGCTTTAAGAGACTTAAAAATATTCAAACAGTTCTAATATAAATCTTTAAGATTTTTTTAAATCAAGATTCGTCCAAATAATTTGTTTGTGTCTTTGCTTATTATTTGATCTCCTAAAAAAGGGATGTGGGGCGGTTTTCTCAATTTCCTAGATTCTGAAATTCAGGTGTCTTTATAGAACTTTCTCTTTAAAAAAAAATTCTACTTGTTCCGAAGTGTGGATCAAAGATCTGCCCCTGACGTATGGTGCTTGGTTGTCGTAACTAATTGCAATTTGAGCTTTTGCTCCTTTCTTTAGCAGAAAAGAAGCCGAGTGAATGATGTCAATCTCTCCTATTATTTTTTAAAAATACACAAAGGGGTTAAATTCTGATTATGATGGTGCTTTGAAAGACCGCAGAGGAAGTCAGCTCTCCCACACACACCCCAGCAAAATTCTAAAAAGGGCAGCAGAGCAAACTGATTAAGAAAACCAAAGAGAAACCAAGTGAGTCCAGGACTTTACCAAAGGATAGAGAGAAGTCTGTGAGTCTTGAGAGAAGCATCATGTCAGGAAAGCCAGAATCTGGCAATATATGTAGGAATTTGTGCAGACTGAAATGACTAGAACCAGAACAACAATTTATTCAATGAATACAAAATCATAAAGGAAAACCTATCTAAATATCTTCAGGACTTTGATCAATGATATGATAAGTTATGACTCCGAAACACTAATGATGAACCATGTTTCCCATTTCTTGGCAAGAAGATGATGGATTGTGGGCTCAGACATGCATTTTCAGAAATGACCAATATGTCCATTGGTTTTGCATGACTCCACTTATTTGCTATAAGGAAAGGTTCCCTTTAAGAGGGAGGGGAGTTTTAGAGAGAGCCAGGGTGTAGTGATAGTATCTCTCCCTCAACCCCAGATGAAAGAAAAATAGCATCCATGAAACATTCGAAAAACACACAGTAGAGAATGTCAGGAAGTTCTGAAGGAGCAGAGAAAAGCAGGGCTTTATGGGTTCTCCTAGTGATAGATTTAATGTGTACTTAAAAAAAATGTATTTAGTAGAGATTCATGGTTTCATATAACACTTATTTTCTGTTGTTTACATTTGGGGGGAAAAGTTCACGGTTGTTGAATTTTGTTAAGTTTACAATAAAATAAAAGTATTATGTATATGCGTATATGCATTACACACATATATGTAGATGTATGTATATCTGCCTATATGTATGTGTATATATGTGTGTGTGTATATACACATATACATGCATGGAGGGGCATATGAACATTTTCTAGAATGTATACTCAGTCATGAAATGTGACATAAATCTGTACCCTCTTAAATGAGGAATGAAGGTGCAGTCTATGAAAAACGAAGAATGCTATCAGGTTTCATAATAGTTGAAATGAGCTCTTCAGAGGTTGAAGGGTACTCAAGGTCTGAACCAACAGGAAATGTCTGGCTAAACATCACTACAATTTTAGCTTGTTATTTCCATTGTTTTTCTTACTAGGATAACAGACTCGCAACTATTCCCACCTTTTACTTAGTTGAACTAATAGGAGCATGAATGATAAAAGACAAAGAGGGGATACAGGTTCCAGGAATGGGGTGTCACAGAAATGGTTATTGGACTCTGGAATGTTTTCACAGAATTAGAGAGTGGAGATGGTCACATCATGGCTAGCCCACCATACCAAGTATATGTACTTCCTAGGATTTTGGGTAAAATTTGAGGGAAAACCTTCACTTTATCTACCTGAGCAGCATCTCTGAGTGATAATGATTAAGGGAAGCAATAAATGAGTCCATCAAAACTCCTTTGGGGATCTCCACTATTTTCTTAGTCACGCATATTTCATATGCTACAGATTCCTAGAAAAGGAAATAGGCAGGGTTTGTAGGACTGGATAACCAGTAGGAGCCCAAAGAGTGGGTTCCTCAAGAGACAGTGTATACTGGTCAACAAGGGAAATTTCAAAGTTTGAGATCTGCACTCTCGGAGAGTTCCTAGAATAGGAAAGGTCCCATTGTACTCTGTCTTAGACCAAACGTATCTGTAATATTTTCTTCTTTTTTAGTGACACATTTTATAAATACATTAACAAGTTTGTTGTTGTTCAGTCATTTCTCAATTGTGTGTGTGACTCTTTGCGATCCCATTTGGGGTTTTCTTGACAAAGATACTGGAGTAGTTTGCCATTTCCTTCTCCAACTCACTTTACAGATGAGGAAACAGACAAAGAGGGTTAAATGACTTGCCTTTGGTCACAGAGCTAGTAAGTGTCGGAGGCCAGATATGAACTTAGAAATATGACTCTTCCTAAATACAAAGCAAGCACTCTATCCATTTTGCCACCGAGCTGCTCTATCTTAACAAGTTTGAACTTGTACAGATGAAAGCAATCAGTATGGTGAGGGAGTAGGAAACTATAATAAAGGAGGATTGATGAAAGAAACCTAGGGTATTTAGCCTGGAGAAGGTTTAAGGGGAAAATAATAACCATATTAAAATATTTGAAGGATTGTCTTGGACATAATGAGTTTGAGATGTCTATGGGACACCTAGTTTGAGATATCCAAGAGACACTTGGAAATGTGTGATTATAGCTCAACAAATAAACTAAACTTGGATTTAAAGATTTGAGAACCATCAGCACAGTGATAATAATCGAATCCTCTTACGGAAGATAGGCACTATTTGTTCTGCTTAGCCCCAGACAGTATAACTAAGCACCATGGGGGGAAGCTGTGGGGCCGATTTTGACTTTATGTAAGAAATACATTCCTAAAAAATAGAACTATCCCGGAGGGGTGGGCTGCCTCGGAAGTTGGGGTCAAAATTTTCTTTCACTTGAGGTCTTCAGACAAAGTGTAGATGACTCCTTGTCAAGGATATTGTGAAGGGAATTGTTCATCATGTATAGGTTGGCTTAGATGACCCTTCAAGTCCCTTCTGATTCTGAAATTCTGTGCTTTGGTGAGTCTGTCATTCTGTGTTTTATTATAAGGCAAAAAATAGACCATACAAGGAAAATAAAGGTATCTAATACTAAGAAAATGTAATTTATTTTATATTAGCTTAACTTCTCTAAGAAATTCACCTTGAACTTGAATTCTTTGGTTGTTCTTACTGGGCTCCCAACTATCTATTTATTCTTTAATTTATTTATCTTTACATCATTTTCTCACATCCAGATGTTTGCTAGTGTTGTTCACAATCATAGGATTTAGAGCTAAAAAAAAATCTTAGAGATTATCTAGTCTAACCACCTTATTTTGTAAATAAACTGAAGCCTAGAGGGATGGTTATCAACTTGACCAAGGTCACATGAAGTCTACATTTAAACCCAGTTGTCTTAGTCTTTTCT
>CM053581.1:378438634-378489059 GCA_028627135.1 Pseudochirops cupreus | reverse complement strand
GGGGTGGGGTGGGGTGATATGACGTGTACACAGAGAAGGAAACAGAGAATGTAAATAAAATAAAAAGTAAAATGCCACGAACGAACATGAAATAGAAACCTACATTTTTGGCAGGAGAAATACTGAAGTGGATTAGGAGCTAGAGTGGTAGTTAGGAAGACCTGGGCCCAGATCAGACCTTGTTTGAAAGCCATGTGACCCTGGGAGAGTCATGTGAATCCCTCTGTGCTTGTTGTCTGTAGATTGAGGAGCTTAGACTTGAGGACCTACAAGGTTAGGACTAGCTCTATATCTATGATCCTATGCTCCGGAGATCAAGAAACTCAAGTCAGGAGGTCCTGGATTCAAGTCCTGCTTTGGGGACTTACTAGACTTGTGACCTTGGGCAAGTCCTCAGACTCTCTATCCTCAGTTTCCTTATCCACGAAATGATGGGGTGGGATTACAGGAAAATGAGAATAGGAAAGGCCACGTTTAAGAGGTGGTACGTGTTGCTGTGAATGGAGAGTAGGGTCTGGATTCAGGAAGACTCTTCTTTTTGAGTCAAATATGATCTCAAGCACTTCCTAGTTGTATGACCCTGGGCAAGTCACTTAACCCTGTTTGCCTCCATTTTCTTATCTGAAAAATGAGCTAAAAAAGGAAATGGCAAACCATTCCAGTATCTTTGCCAAGAAAGCCCCAAATGGGGTCAGGAAGAGTCAGTCATGACTGAAAAAGTATATCATTTCATCATCTGAACCCTACACATTTGGGGTTCAGTTGGGGGGCATGCTGGTTGTTTTTCCTGCATTGATTGTCTTGTTACATTTTGAGGCATGCAACAGTTCATATAATATCATTTGAAAATGGTAGAATCTAAAGTACCTGACTTTTGGGAATTCCTCTCTCAGTAAACATCCTCATGAGAGATGCCAATACCTTTGGGATTTTTTTTTTGTTCGTTTCATTACTTATTTGATATCAGCAGTCAATGATTATAATATGCGTGTAAAAATTTATATATATAATATACATGTGTGAACATTCATGTATGTGTACAGATACGTATGTATCTATGTGTGTGTTTAATAATAAAACATCAACCACAACAGCTAACAATTATGTAGTCCTGACTATATGCCAAGGTAGCTAGGTGGCCCAGGGCATAAAGTGCCAGACCTGGAGTCAGGAAACTTCATCTCCCTGAGTTCAAATCTGACCTCGGACACACGCTAGCTATGTGACCCTGGGCAAGTTCTTGAACCCTATTTATCTCAGTTCCCTCATCTGTAAAATGAGCTGCAGAAAGAAGTGGTAGACTACTTCAGTATCTTTGCCAAGAAAACCCCAAATAGGGTCACAAAGATTGAAAATGCCTGAAAAATGACTGAGCGACACCACATTCCAGGCATTGTGCTAAGCGCTTCCCAATTATTATCTTATTTGATTCTCACAATAACCCTGGGAGTGAGTTACTATTATTTTTGCTGTTTTTCAGATGAGGAAATGGAAGCAAACAGGGTTTAAGTGATTCGCCTAAAATCACACAGCTAGTCACAATCTTGAGTTCAGATTTGAACACAGAACTTCCTGAGTCCAGGCCCAGATCTGTATTCACTGCCCCATTTAGCTGTCTGTGTAGGCATAGGTATATATAGTTTGAGAACATGTGACGCTATCCCTTTACAAGTGTAGATCACAGCCCTACTATGCCTAAGTAGATTGCATTCACGAGTAGTTATATGGCTCTAATACCTCACCGTCCTGTGGCAAAGCTTCTGGTGATGATAAGTCCCTCCAAATAAGCGGGGTCAGTGTCTGGTTCTGAATCATCATGTCTGTTTCCAGGAGGAACTTTGAAAGTCTGTGATCCTTTGACACTGGAGCAAGGTTTAATGGCAGACACACATACACACAGAGACAGACTCACATCTGTATTTAGGTGTAGGGGCCTCTTTGTCAGAAACAGATGCAGATCATCATTTTCTTTATTTAAAAATGGAGAGTTGTTTGAGGCCCTGAGAGGTGTAAGAGCCTGGTCTGGGTCACACAGGCAGGCTAGCACAGAGACAGGAGCTGAATCCAGGTCTTTTTGCCTCTGAGATTAGTTCTCCCTCAATCCCCAAAGCAATGCTTTCTTGGCATATGTAGATGTGGTCATAAGATCTTATCAAATTACATATATATGTATATGTATATATATACACATACATGCACATACACACATATACATAATACATATATTGTGTATTTATATAGACACATATACTTACACATTATATGCACAGAAATGCATGTATTCACATTTCTATTCACATACAAATATATATGCATCATCTCTCTTTGTATGTTTATATGCAAACTTACTATATGTTTATATATTATAAGAAGAAAGGAGACAAAGATAAAGTCAGATGGAGACAGTTAGAGATACAGAGACAGAAGGACAGAGATGGGTGAGAGGCAGAGGGAAGGAGTCATGGAGAAAGTGGGGCAGAGAGGAGAGAGAGGAATTATGAGTATGAGAGAGAAAGAATTACAGTGAATAGTAGTCAGGAAGATGTGTCATACTCTGTGACCATGGACAGATAACAATGTCTCAGTGTTTTTGGCAATGACCTGAGACTGTAAAATGCAGAGGACTTGCTATTCTGCATTCACGGAATTTCTATGCCATAAATTCTCTGTACTAATGAAATCAAAGATTGAGATACATTGGCACAGTGAATAGAGCACTGACCCTGGAATCAGGAGGATCTGAGTTCAAGTATGACTTCAGACACTTAGCACAAAAATTATCTGTGTGACCTTGGGCAAGTCACTTAATTGCAAGTACCCTACCCTCCTCCCTCAAAAAAGCAAAAATAAAAAGTACTAAAAAAAAAAAAAGGTTGAGATATACACACACAGATGTGTATGCATGTGTCCACGTGTGTGTGTGTGTGTGTGTGTGTGCGCATGTGTACCCAAAACTACTTATGGCAGGGAAGTGAGCTGAGCAAAATCATGTGCTTCAATGCATATTCCTACCTATTTACCAGCTCCTCAAGTTTCCTTCTAGGATAAATTATTTCTTTTCCAGGGAACAAAAGTGTTCTTATTTCTAGATTTGTTAATGTTCAGATTATTATTTCTTTTATTATTGCCTAAACATGAAGTTTCAGCTTTTCCACATGCTTTTGAGCAAATGTGTTGATTTATATACATATATATATGTATATATATATATATACATATATACATATATATAGTCTTCACGAGCTTTTCTTTTTCTTTTATTCTTTCTTTCTTTTTCTTCCTTCCTTCTTTTCTTTCTTTCTTTTTCTTTCTTTGTTTCTTTGTTTCTCTCTCTCTCTCTCTCTGTTTCTCTCTCTCTCTCCCTTCCTTCCTTCCTTCCTTCCTTTTTTTAAAAATTAGGCCCATGATTTCACTGGTCTAGGTCAGGGGTGGGGAACTTGTGGCCTTGAGGCCACATGTGGCCCTCTAGGTCTTCAAGTACAGTCCTTTGATTGAATACAAACTTACAGAACAAATCCCCTTAATAAAAAGATTTGGACTCAGTCAAAAGGCTGCAACCAAGGACCTAGAAGACCACATGTGACCTTGAGGCCACAGGTTCCACATCCCTGTTTATAGGGAACTCCTATTAGGATGTGTCCCTCTACCAGTGCAGACTGACACTTGCAACCCTATAGAGTTGTCTTGGGGCAGGCACTGGAATGCAGAAGGTTAAGTGACTTGTCTAGGGTCACATAAATGATTTATTTCAGAGGCAGAACTTCAGTCTGGGTCTTCCTGATGGAGATGTGTTCTCCTTATTTACTATTTCATATTTCTTCTCTTTCATGGTAGAGTAAAAAAATATGTTAGCACAGTCCTTTTCAATTATTGCACAACCTCTATTTAATTTTGGTGTTTAAAGTTCAGACTACAAACTATCTCATAGACTAACCATGTTTTTTCAGCCTTTTTAAGCACAGAGTCGTTATTGGGCTCAGTACATTTGAAGTCATGTAATATAAAATCATGTTTGTTTTTTTTCAAGTTTTAGTCTATTTCTAGAAACTTAAAACTATAAGAGATGAAGTACAAACCCTAAGTAAATTGGAGAGATCATTGTGATGATGACTTAAAAAAAATGTCCATTGGAACAGGGGAAAAAAGTCCAGCTGGGTAGCCTATAAATAGGGGAGGGCATATTTTATCCCTTTCCTTTGTGAACCCAGCTGGATCCCTAGGAGAGGGGAGTTCATTGATAAGGGAGTCTGTGGCCAGGTGGTTAAACAAAGGACAATGAAACTCCTGGACTTCATTTTCCAGAGAAAAAATTTGAAGAAGTCTGTTTTACCTAGGGAAACATACTGATTCTTGTGGGGTGAGGGGGGGAGAATGAGTACATGATTAAAATCTACCTCATATAATAAAGTGACTTCTTTTTTTTAAAGGAAGGCAGTGCTTTGGGACTGAAACCATGTGTTAATGTCTTGGAATTATTATGAAAGGTTATGATTTTCAGTGGAAGATTCTTTTTGTAGAATTGAATTGGACAATTTTATTTTGTAGAAGCTTTACATTTTTACTTTCTGTATCTTCAATTAATCCTTATGTTGGATGAATTCTTATTTTCTTAAGAAGAATATCAAACATTATCTCATGTGAGTGGTAGTCTAGCCAGTAGATTTAATGTTCCCTTAAACACCATTACCACATTGCTTGTGCATTTCTAATGTTTTTTGTAATGTCTTTAGAACCGAAAGAAGTAACCTCTCCTGATTTCACAAATGGTAATGAAAAATCCACAGCACATTAAGCTGCCTTTAATAGTCCCAGTGGCTATAGCAACAGACAGCCACAATACACTTAATCATGTTATTACAGTATAACCCACAAGTTGGGAGATTTTCATGACAGTTATTAGAATATAATGTCACTCCTTCTGAATCAACTACTTATGATGGAAGTTTGTAGTAACCTATATTCTCTTCTTCTAAACTGTGCCTTCAAATTACCTTTTCATCTCAAACCTACTGGTATTCATCTTTTTTAGGCCCTTCTCCCTTTTCTATTACCAGGTTCCTAAATGGAGAAGAATGCTTAACGGAAGAAGAATAACCTTATGATATGCCCTTAGTCCTTAAATAACAGACCATAAGAGGAGGTGCAGTTAGGAGGGCCTTTGCTTCAAAGTACCAGACTGAAAAACAGAAGTCTTGGGCTTATCCTAGCTTACCTGGTATTTGACACTGAGCATATCAGTTAATCTTCCTAAGCCTCAGCTGATAATAATGGGTTTAAAATCTATCCACCCATTTCACAAAGTCATTGTGAAGAAAGTGCTCTGTAAATGTTAGTGTGCTAGATAATTGTGAATTTTTTGCTGTTTTTCCAGTGTCTGGTGATCAATGATGGAACCATAAGACTAGAAGAATAAAGGGATGACCCTCAGTCCAAGAATGTCTGATTAAATTCTGACATATGAATATAATGGGATAATATTGTGCTATAAGAAATGATGAAATAGATGCTTTAAGAGAATTTGGAGTAGACTTGATATGATTTGGTGCACAGTAAAGTGTGCAGAATCAGAAAAATTTATATAATAAGCATTGTCAATACATAATAGATTTAGAAGACTTAAGAACTGTGATTAAAACTGACTAAAAATGATTACAAAGAACTGATAATGAAGCATGATACCAACCTCCTGATGGAGAGGTGATAGACTCAAGGTACAGAATTACATACATACATAAATACATAAATGAATGAATGAATGAATGAATAAATAAATGTATATATATGTATGTGTGTGTGTGTGTGCATATATATATACACACATACATACACACCATATATCTATATATGGTGTGTATGGATGTGTGTGTGTATGTGTGTGTGTGTGTGTGTGTGTGTGTGTGTGTGTTCAGTCATTTCAGTATTATCAAACTCTTTATGATCCCATTTGGGGTATTCTTGGCAAAAGTACTGGAGTAGTTTGCCATTTCTTTATCCAACTCATTTTACAGATGAGGAAACCAAGGCAAATTGGGTTAACTGACTTGCCCAGGGTCACGCAGCTAGTAAGTGTCTGAGGTTAGACTTAGACTCAGAAAGATGAGTGTACCTGACTCCATGTCTGGCACTCTATCCACTGTGCCACCTAGCCGCCCCTTTTGTGCACGGCTAATATAATTTTGGGGTTTTTTTTTGGTTTTTGTTGTTCTTTGCTCACCTATATACTTTTATAGGAGCTTATTTGATTTCTTTTTTTCAATTGCAGGGTAAGAGGGAGAGATAATAGGTTATCCTGTTGATCCTCTTTCATTTATGGTAGACCTATGGACCTTGGGTCCAAATTGTGTAGTTGTACTGGAAGGCGAATTGAATGGGAAATCATGTGACCTAGTCCAAGTTGGCCACATAACAGTTGCTTGACAAAGGGAGTATCACTTAACCACTACATTTTTATCTCTTCTTAAATAAAATGAAGATGTTGGATTAAGTGACATCCAGGTTAATTTTTTAGCTTTGAAAATCAGATTTTTCTTCCTCTCATGAACTTATGGAGCAAGGAGCAAAATTACATGGGTCAAGTGTTTATGTCTGTGGCAGCTCTGAGAAAGGAGATGTTCATTTGGTGAGGGATAGTCAGTGAAGAATCCATGAAAAAGGCGGGACTTCAAATGAGCACAGATTAATGGGCCAGATTTAAATAGGTAAAAAAGGAGCAGATAGGAATACAGGTTTTGAAATGAAGTCTAGGCTTTTGCCCAAAAGAATGTTTCATCATCACCTGAAAATGGCGCAGAAGCTTTTGTCATCAGAGATTCTATTATAGGAAAAACTAAGAAGGGACTATATTTTTTTCTGTTTTATTTTTTCAGAGAAGGTTTTAAAACTACCTTTTTATTTGCAAGAAGATTTTAGTTAATTGCTAAGCATTCCTAAATGGCATTTTTAGGATGATATTGGAGTCTCACTATTGCATATCCCCCCAAATAAGAGGTTCTCATTTCTTCCCTCTGGGGATCTGGGAATTAATAAAATAAAGATTTGTTGATTCACCGAAGTGAATCTTAGTAGAAAACATAATGGGGAGGAAAAAAAAATACTCTTACTTAAGATTTGATTCATATTTCAATGGCGGGGGTAGAACATATTTTCTTTCTATCATGAAGGTGAAGAATATGGACTAAACCTAAGAATTTTGTTCGTATGGAGAACTCTTGGGTGAGGAAACTCTATCAATGCGAACTGGCAACACCTCTGCCACTTGCAGTATTTGAGGCTTTCTGAGAGCACTGAGAGATTATGTGTCTTGCCCAGGAACATAGACCTGGGTCTTACCAGATTTGAAGCTGGCTTTCTAACTACTACACCATGTTGTCTTGCCTCTACCATAAAACAATAGGGGAAAAAATATTTATTAATGTACACATTCTATTCCTTGTAAACATGGGAGTCCTTAAATGTACCTTCAAAGGTATCTTGCGACCAAGTACCTTCAAAGCATGATCTAATAATTCCTTTCTAGTTGAACCTGAAAGGGTTGCCAGTGGGAACGTAAGGAGAGGAAAAAATCCTTATCAAGAGTCCAAAAACCTAGTTTTCAGCTCTACCATAACTCTCAGTGTAACTTTGGGCAAGTTATCTAACCTCACCAAGCCTCAGTTTCCATTTCAGCCAATAGAATAACCTGGATTAGGTCATCTTTAAAATTAATTTCTATTCTAAAACTCTGTGATTCATAGAAGATAGATGGTCTTCTAAGTATATTATACTCTAGGAATTCAACCTGGTACTCACCACATTATAAATGAAACAAGAGCACACAAGAAATGAATATATCAAGTACTAGGGTATTACTTCCCAGTAATAGTGTTCTGCTGAATTTTGTGGAAAATAAACTCATAAAATTTAGATATTTGCTGATTTTTTTAGTTATGTGTCTGCACTGATATTGGCAAGTTTTGTTGAATTTAAGTTCACTCGCTCTTAGATTTTATAGCAGCAGGTTTATAACACATCAGACAGTGTGAGTAAAAGCCACAATGTTAATGCATAAGGATAGTTATGTATTTATTTCCCTCACTGAAAATGTTAGTACAAACATGTGATGGAGTCAGTGAAAATTCCTTTTCTCTCTCCATTTTCAGAAGTATTCAGTTTTTCAAAATTTAACAGAAGCTTATCAGATTCTACAAAAAATAATAAATTGCACATAAGAACAACCTGGATTGCTTTTTGTAAATTGTACATAGCTTTTAATGGCCCTTAGATTTTTTTTTCCTGAAAGAAGAGCTCATTTTAAAACATATTAATATTCTATACATTAAGGCAGCTGGTAGCAAACTGGATAGGACACAGGGCCTAGAGTTAATACAATCTGAGTTTAAATCTGGTCTCAAAAACTGATCAACTATGTGACCCCGTTGAAGTTACCTACTCTCTGTTCAGCTCAATTTCCTCATCTGTGAAATGAAGATAATAATAGCATGTACCCACAGGCTTGTTATTGTGAGGATCAAAGAGTATATTTGTAAAAGTGCTTAGTTTCACATCTGGCACATAGTGGGCACTATATAAGCACTTATTCCTTCCCCTTAATTGCCAGTAATTCATTGGCATAAAGTAAAAAAAAAAAAGTCTAATGGTCAGGATGTGTGGTGGACAGAATTGTTCAGTTACTCCTTTTTCCATCTCCTCATCCCCAATGACTTGTTGCATAGAAGGATTTCTCCATATAAATGCTCTTCTGACATGGGGAGTGGTATCAAATGATCTGTAATATTCTCTCTGTCTCTCTCTCTCTTTCTCTCTCTCTCTCTCTCATCTCTCTCTCATCTCTCTCTCTCTCTCTTTCTATGTCTGTCTGTCTCTCTCTTTCTCTTTCTCTGTCTCTGTCTCTCTCCCTCTCTCTCTGTCTCTGTTTCTCTCTCTCTCTATCTCTCTCCCTTGCATGGTCTTAGACAGTGATAGTGCTTTTATAAAACCTGACAGCATTAGATTTCTTTTTTTTCCCCTCCTCTCTGGAAATTCTTTGAATATTTGTAAAAAGTGCTTAGCACAGTGCCTGGGTCCTAGTGGGTGCTGTGTAAATGCTTATTTCCCTTCCCCCTTCCCATTAATGATATGATATAACTGTGAAGAAAGCAGTTTTTAAGTCTCCTAAGAACTAAAGTTTAGTGTTACCCAAAGGGTAGTGGAAAGATACATGATAGTCATGCATAAGTGACAGTATATTACTAATGGAGATGTGGATAGGAGAAGCAGCATAAAATGTCAGAAAAATATTATCAGAAAAAAATATTAAAAACAAAAGGTCTTAGCCCGGTAACGTAGTGACAATGAGAGATAACCAATCAATAAACAACTCATTTATTCCACTGGTATAGAAATGGCATCAAGAGTTTCCAAGCAAGCTCTGTTGGATATAGAAGAGACTTCCTATTTAGTATTTATCATTAGCAAGTTACACTGGATGAGAAGGCATGAATGGAAAAAATCTGCATTGTTGGAAGATGTGCTTATAACAATGAGGTTACTGTTCTATTCAAGTCTCAAAGTATTAATAATGATAAAGCATATTATCATTAAAGAATAGAATTGGGAGTTAGAGACATAAATTCAAATCAGGCTCTTTAGCTTAGCACCTTGTGACCTTGGGCAAATAATGTAACCTTGTTTCTTCTCAATTTTCCCTACATATTCATTAGTAAATGTTAATAATTCTTTGATTTATATAACCTCGTCAAAATGGTTATTGTTCCCATTTTGAGCACATACAGACCAAGTTTACACAAGTACTTTTCATAAAGTTATAAAATTCCAAAGGGGGACAGTGTGTTAGTAATCATATAGTACAATCTCATTTCACAGATGAGGAAACTACCACCCATCAAACTTTAGGGATGTGTTTGAGCTCGCATAATAAAAACGCTTAGGGAAGCAATGAGGTTTCCTTATTCTAAGTCTTATAGTTTTTGTTAAGGCATTTTAGGGCAATGAATCAGGGTCAGAAAGAAAATTCTATCATCTATTTTTTAAAATTTCCCCAACATCTGATACAACACTTTAGTTATCAAAGGGCCTTAATTTAGTTTTCATTAACTACGTAATTTACCTGAATATCCCAAATAATTCCTTCAAAGTTCTTCATTTTGACTATGGAAACCTGGCTGGAGAGGGATAATGGCAAAGTGTAGATTGGCTCAGACTCAGATCTAGAAGTCCTTAATCCTAAAGACATGCTAAAATGAGGTTTTTCTTTGTATAAACTTTTTGTATTGAATCTATAGCATTGTTTTCTGAGACTGGATGATAGTCCATTTCACAGGGTTTAAATGGATCACATGCTTATCAGTTCTTCAGTTGATTGGTTCCATTAATGTTTTTCTTGTTAGTGAAAAGCAAAATGGCTTCAAATGATAGGACATATGTATTTTGGTGAAATGAAACCCAGTGCTGTACTTTCTACATGGAACAACTTGTTTATTGAGGAGGGATTTCTTTTTGAAAGATAATTTTATCAAAAACTTTCCCTCCTATTTTTTTTTCATCAATAGCTCTAACAACAGAAAGAATTAGAGTTGAGGAAGTATTAGTTCAGGATGGGGGGGGGGTGGAAATAAATGGATGAGTGAATGAATGAATAAACAAACAAATTTAGAAAAAAAATGAATTGTTCCTTCAAGTAGGTAACTAATACTAGGCTACACTCAATAACTCAATACTAATCTTTTAAAAAAGAAGATGACTTCTGGGCTCATACTGCTTTATGACTGTTAAGATAATAGTAATCTTCCTAGGAAATGAAAAGCTAAGTGAGAAACTTTTCACCATAGGTGTTTCCCTCCTCCACCCTTCAGGATGTTTCCTCTGTTTCTACTTAACTTTTCATAGTTGTGAAGATGGTGACCAAAGCTTCAATATACAAACCACCTTCCCAAGGTTTTTTCTGTCCTAAACACTCTTGTATCTTTTAGTCAGGAGGATTTATTGTTGTTGTTGTTGAATATAAATCAATTCCTTCTCCATCCTGCCCACCCCCACATAGACACAAGGTGATATATATTCAAAATCTCATTAAAGGAGACAGAAATCAAGCATGGAATTTGGGAATAATACCTTAAACAATTTAATTATTTAGCTAATGGTATAGTGGATAGAACTCTGAGTCTAGAATTAGGAAAACGAGTTTAAATCCTGCCTCAGACACTAACTGTGTGACCTTGGGCAAACTACCTAAGCTCCATTTGCCTTGATTGCAAAAAAATAGTGGCAAGAATAAGAACACCTATGATTGAGTTGTGAGGATCAAATGATATAATATTTGTACAGGTGCTCTATATAAATGCTTATTCCATTCACCTTCATTGCCAGAAATTCCCTGGCAAATAACAAATGAGAATGTGTTAATTTTTACTAATGTAATAGTGGTGAGGATATGTGGTGAGCAGAGTTGTTCAATTATTCATGTCTTCCTCTCCCCCAAAGACTTGTTGCATAGGTGAGTTTCTCCATATAAATGCTCTTTATCTTTGGAAACTATTCAAAGAATCTATAAAAATAGATGGATAGATAGATAGATATAGAGATAGAAAGATGTAGATAGAGATGATAGATAGATAGAAAGATAGACAGATAGAAAGAGATAGATAGATAGATAGAAATAGATTTTTGCCTAACCCAGAGACAATCCTTTGATTGACATGACAGTATTAAATTTATTTCTCTTCTATGAAAATGCTCCCCCTTGAACTGATTTCTTCCCAATGCATTTTCAGTTAGTATATCCTGACTAGCAGAAGCCTGTGATTAACACTGTTTATAAAGACAAAGTAAACATCTAAAACCAAGAAAAGTAAACAGACTTTCCCTGTGCCCAGAGGGAAAGCTTTCAGGTTTCCAAGGAGAAAAACTAAGGGGAGAAAAATGATAGTGCTCTGGAGTTTGTAGTTTATAGAGGTTTTGGACATACATCTGGAACAACATTCCTCATTCCCAGATTGGCTCAGTGGGCCAATCCAGCTTCAGTCTTAGGCTTGGTCCCTATCCTTGTAGTGATTGCCCCTGATTATGCCTCTGTTCTCTGTTCTTCCAGTCCTGTGTGTCACTTTTCATGGTCTTCCTTTTTCCAGCTCCATGCTCCTTTATAGAAGGTCCTAAGAAACCAGGTTTCTTTTTTTTTTCACTTTCTTCCCCATGGAGTAATTTCTAAGGGTTACCTGGAGGTTCAACCTGTTATTATGGGTTATTAGTCATATCTGTTTATTTCTTTTCTAATTCACTCAAAAGGTCTATCAAAGGTTTTTTTCTTATAGAAGTTGAAGCTGCATTTTTAGTTAAACACCTTATTATCAGCTCCTTTTCTATGACTAACACCTAAGCTTTCAGTGAATAACTGGAATGATAAAGAGTATACAAACTTAGAAGTATTTTTCCTCCATTGAGAGGGCTTGTAATATTACTGTTTATAAGTTCAAATTCTACCAGTTTAGATTGCAAGCTCTTCCAACTCCGTGCTTTCTCATTCTCATTCTTGTCCTTCCATAAACCCTCCATTAAAAAAAAATAATCCATGGACGAACTATGTCTCTGAGGGCACCCTGTATAGTGCCTGGTGTTAGCACATGTAAACTTTAAATGTTATTTGATAATATTGGTGACAGTGAGTTAGGGGCTTTATTGAGGTTTAATTCAACAGACATGCTTTAAGTATCTATTATTTTTCAGCCTCTGTAGCAGGCGCTGGGAATATATAGGCGAAATTGAACAATGTTCCTGTCTACAAGAAGCTTACAGTTATAGTAAAGAATTTAAGATTTACATAAATGGTCCTTGACTGACAAGGTTTGCAGAAAGCATTTTGCAAACATTAAAGCATGTTGTAAATGGAGAAAAAAATTCATGGATAGCACTGAAGCTCTTAGATTGGTCTTCGATTATCCATCCCCTTCTCTCATCATATGGTCAGATCACCTCTTTTTCCTTTCATAAAGTCCTTATTGATGCTAATTTTGCAATTCAGTAAGTACTTATCAAGTGCTTACTTGATAGTTGCAGGATGATGAATAGGTGCTAGAGATGCAAAGAGGAATAAAAAGGGTTTTTAGGGAGTTTATAATTACCAGAGAGAGGGGATACGTTGTATGGGAAGGGGGGATATGGCATATAGTAGGAGGGAATATGGCATAGTGAATTCATTCCCAAATAAGGAAGACCAAACTATCTTGGACATTGAGTAGCCATGTGGTCAATGAACAAGACATTTTAGTTTGCTTTTTCTTCATATATGAAATGATGATAGTAATATGTATAGTACTTATCTCAAAGGATTATTGGGAGACTCAAATAATATAATGTAACATGTGAATAGGGTGTATATGGATAAATACAGAATAGGTTGAGAGAGAAGGCATTCGTGGTTAAAGAAATCAGGAAAAGTTTTATGTAGATGGTTAACTCTAGACCTTCACCTTGAAGGAAAATGGGGAGTCTAAGAAGTAGTGGTGAGAAGAAAGTGTATTCTATACATGGGAGCTAGCTGGTACCAGTGTCCACATGGAGAGTCATGTGTGAGGAACAGAGAAAAGGCTGTTGTGACCAAAGTCATGCGTTTGCAAGATAGATGTCAGAGATTAGGTGTTGTCAGATGGACTGAAGCTAATAGCTCTTGAAGGCATCCAGGCACAGAGTAAACTATCCCTGAAGCCTTGGCCTACATGCATACTCAACAAGTTAACCTTAGCCACACACATTGTAAAGGTTATTGGTGGGGGTGAGGGTAGGGGTGGGTCAAGGGGAAATGAATGACTTGTAATATATTTCATAGTAGAGCATTAGAAAGAATATTGGTCTGAGCACTTGAAGATTCGGATTTCAGTCCTGGCTCTATATGTTTCTTTGTGACCTTAGGAAGGTCATGCCATTGCTCTAGGCTTCAGGTTTCTCCACAATAAAATGAAAGGAATGAGTTACAAGGTCTCACAAATTCTTCCATTCTGTGATTAGAAATATCTGTGAGAGCATTTGCACGGCAGGCAAACTTCATGAAGATATGTCTCTACCAACTTCATGGGGAAAAAAGATAAGGAGTATAAATATGATAGCTAAAGCTGGCAGAAGTAAATAATGGCCCTCCTACTTTGCCTAGGATATAATTTAAGTTTGGGTTTGTCAAAGTGGAGGTATGAACTAATAGTACTTGCTAGGACAAGTCCTTCAAGGAGCTAAATGTACCACCTTTCCCCTATCTGAAAGGAAAGAGAATGAAGGGCATAAAGGCTCTTGAGAAATGTATGTAAGTTTGCTACTGGCTAAAGGTTAATGATTGGCTTCTTTTGTCCTTAGCTTTGAGCAACTGAGAAAAGTGGCAGTCTCTGGAGAGCTCTCTTCATTCAGGTAACTTGAATTCTACAGATCATACCCTTATTAGGACTGAGTTGAGATTTTTGGATGTTTATTTGGTTTTACATTCAATCCCTTTTAACTCTCTTAATGTTCTCATTTTCCAGTTAATAGAAAAGAGATTTGGGCTGTTTTTGTCTTTGTTTTTGTTTTGAATCTCAGAGGTGAGGCTCTGTGGAGGGAAGGCACTTATATTTCTCTTTAAGTATGTTCTGGGGTATCTGACTTAGCTAAAAACTCTCCCTACCATGTAGGTCTTATGATACGTGAATCTCAGAGTTAAGGTTCTGGCAAAGGGAAGGAATCTTCAATTCTTGTTTAGGTAAGTTTCTGAGTTTCAGCTGTAGGACAACCTGTTATATATGTAAATAGTATAAAATAATTTTCTGAATTGCTCAACTGTCAAGTCTTGTTTTGGGATGAGAACCAAAAAAGTTTTATACCAGAACTTTCTGTACAGAAGATTGATTTTTTCCCCCTAACTTTAAATATTTGCTTTGTATTTCATTCTGGTTAATGATTCAAAAGGTTTACCTAATTTGTTCAGTTTTAAATCACATTTCTTATAATATTGGGTAAATAGTTTTGCTCAACAATGGTAAAGATAAACAATAACAAAAATCATTAGGTTTAAATGAGAGTTCAGATAATTTGGTTCTATCCTATTGGAGAGTCAACCACACAGTTACTATCAGGTTTTTATGTTATTAATGACATAGTTTACTAATGATAGATCTCTAAAGGTAGCAGACATCAAGCTATTATATGTGTGTATACATTTATATGTGTGCATATACATATATATATGTATATATATATATATGCATACATACAGAGAGAGAGAGAGAGAGAGAGAGAGAGAGAAGCTTGATGTCTGCTACCTTTAGAGGTACCATAATAAAATAAAGAGAATAAACTAAAAGGTCTCCCAAATTCATGAGTTCTGTAATCCTAGAAATATCTGAGAAAAACATTTGTAAGACAGGAAATGTGCATTGTCTCTGTCAGCTTCAGGAGAAAAAAAAAAGATAAGGCATATAAATATGATATTCAAAGAGGACAGAAGGAAATAATGAACCTCCCTGCTTTACCTAGGATATAATTTTAGGTGCTTTTATTAGATATATGATTTATCTACCTATAAATATTTGCACATTTATACACATATGAATATGTATGTATGCATGTATGCATGTATATATTTCACTTTCTATTTAGAGGTAAAAAGTCTCTCCACAAATGCTATCTCATTGTCTTCTGATTTCACAATGCCTGTAGTTACCTGTCTCCAAGGCATGGGCTAAATAGACTCATCAATTGGCAAAAATTATGAAGAGTTAAGCATGTTCCAAACCTGACTATTGTTACCTTGACTCATTCTGCAAGGGCCCAAGGATAAAAAGATCTTATAGTGATTGAATTTAACCGTGGGTAATAAAGTCAAGTAAAACACTAGAAGCTTAGTAGTATTGTTAATTCCTCAGTGGTTCCACCCATACTTCAATTATATTTCTTTCACATTTAATTTAAACAATGATGATTATTAATTCTTAAATTTACCAGGAGACAAATGTAGTTAAATATGTTTCTTAGGGAGTTCCTCTATTCTTGTTAATAGGAAAAAAAAAGGTGATCTTTTATAATTCATAAAATAATAGTTTTAAAACTCTATGGGACCATAAAGGTCATCTACTTCTATCTATAGTCTACTTAGAGTAATTGAGAGGCAGTGTTATATAATAGAAAGAATGCTAGATTTGGAAAGTGAAGACTTGGAACTAAATCTTGACTCTTGCACTTACTAGTGGGTTAATCATGAATACATCACTTAAAACCTTATGAATGTCTTTCTTTCTTTTGTAAAATTAGAGAGTTAGACTACATGGCCTTTAAGATGCACTCTTATTCTAAAAATCTGTGTCTTTTTTCCTATGTGGAGGAATTTATAGGTTTGTTTTGCTTGACTATTCTGATTTGTTTCAAGGGAGAACATTCAGCCATTCATTCATTTACTTATTTATTTGATAGAGAATTGAAAGGATAAGAGGGGTAGAGAGAGTGATGAAAGAAAATACAAAAGAAAGCACATCAATGAAACATTTAAATGCACAAAAGAGAACAGAAAGTAATTTAAGAGGAGAAACAGGCATTAAACAACATTTGTATTAAGCTGTGTAATGAAGTAATTTGTCATTAAATATTCAATATACTTTTAAAAATCCAAATGATACATGAATGATTGACAATTTCATATGTAAATCTCTTTTCTCTTCTTTGCATACGTAAATGTTCATACTTGATGTTTGCCAGATTTAGAACGGCAAAAAGTAAAAATGTAATTTAAAAATCTATGAACTTAATGGTTTTTAAAACAAGCGTATTGTTACTTCTTAATGTACACCTTGTATAGTTTAAACTTGTTGCTAGAATGCAATGACTATAATCTTATCCTTTAATCTGTACATTACTATGTTAATATTTATCCAATCTTTATTCTTAATAAGGATTAAGAAAGACTAGAGAGAGTACTCAGTCCAATTCAGGTTCTGTTGTGGACCAAAGCAAGTTAACATCATACTATTTTACAAATTAAAAAATGTTAATGGGCAAAAAAAAATACATATGCACATATATATATACATATATATATATATATATGCATCACACACACATATACACATACACACAGGACTAAATGGAGTGTTCAAGGAGGACTAGCACCCCTGGTGTGAGGGCTTGCTGAGCCCTTTTCAGGACTGCTCATGCACCTTTGATATCTACCTGGCACTCAATTCTCACCTGTGGCTCCAAGAAGCTGTAGCGTGCACAGTGGCCATACCCTGGTAAATGGTCTGGGCAGATGGGTCAAAATAGAAGTAATTGGTTAAAATTAGGCTACTGATGGACCTCAAACCCATCACTGAATTGGGGTGGGTCCCACTCTTTGTAACCCAATTTGAAGTTTTCTTGGCAAATCTACTAGAGTGGTTTGCCATTTCCTTCTCTAGCTAATTTAACAGATGAGGAACTGAGGCAAACAGAGTTAAGGGACCTACCCAGCGTCATGTAGCTAGTAAGTTTCTAAGGCCAGATTTGAACTTAGGAAGATGAGTCTTCCTGATTTCAGATCCAGCACTCTATCCACTACATGACCTAAGTGCCCATATTGGTCTTTATTTAGTTTCAAAAAATTATGTGTTTTATAATAATGAGTTTTATTTAGATAATTTTAGACAATTGATGCTTAATTTGTGTCTAATAAGAAAACAATACAAATTCATTCAATATTGTTACTGAATTCAGAGTAACTTTTTGTTTTCCTCTATTTTCTTAGATGTTGATAGTAAATTAATATAATGTGAAATTCTACCCAAGTTTTTTGACAATAAAAAGAGAATAAAGACTTTCAAAACCTAGGAACCATTCTCCTCAGTACAAATAGTAAATGAATTGCTATTTATTGGAAGAAAGCAAGAAACACACTTTTATTAATTTCTTACTATCTGTCAGGACCAAGTCTAAGTTCTGAGGATACAAAGGAAAGAGAGAAATAGGATATTTTGGGACAAGGAGCCCATATTGCAAGGTTGTCCAGCGGTTAAAACACTGGACTTGAACCTGAGTTCAAATGCTACGTCAGACACTTATTAACTGTGTGACTGAGGACATGTTACCTAATGTCCTTCATGCTCAGTTTTCTCATCTGTAATATGGGGTTATAACACTTCGCTACTGGTTTGTTGCGAGGATCAAATAAGATAACATACGTATAAGGTGACATGCCCAGGGTCACACAACTAACAAGTTTCTGAGACTGGTTTAAAACTAAGGCCTTTCCAATTCCAGACCCAGTTCTCTACTCACTGCACCACCTAAGTACTAATAAAGTAATGCAATACATTTCAAACCACTTATAAAGAAATGCATAAAAATTTTGGTCTTTTCTTCCTTATTAGTGTTGTACGTTAGAAAAAGTGCTCCATTTGGCACCAAAGGATTGTTGTTCCAATCTCTACTGCCTGGAACTTAGTACATTGTGGGCAAAATTACTTTCTCTCTCTGAACTTCTCCTTCCTCATCTGAAAAATGAAGTAGTTCATTTTAATGTTTTCTTCATTTAAATTGCTAAGAGACTGCCCTTTCTTATTTGGTGAAAGAGGCAGGAAAAAGGCCTTCTGTGTGAAACACAGCGAAAAACAGTTTGAAGAAACACACCATTTCTGAGAGAGAGAGAGAGAAAAGCAGCCCCTTAATAAAAGTACTTGAGGAGGGGAGAGTAGGCTCTGAGAGTACCAGAGAGAAAACATGCCCTTCAAAGGCAAAGATGCTGACAAATTGAAAAGCTGGCCGTAGGTAATTTAATATCAAATTAGAGTGGGTTTGTGATTCTGACTGCAGTGTCATATCCATAAAGCAAATCTGTTCATCCCTAGTTCTAACCTATTTCCCCACATCAGCCCAGGACACTAGCTTGTTTCAAAACAGAACTTTTGTTTTGCCCTGAGATCCAGTATCTCTTACAAAACATAGGGCCTTCTCCCAGGTCCCAAGGCATTTGCTGACCATATTAGAGGACTGTGTGCAAAGATTCTCAATAGAATGTAATAACCCACATATTTGTAACATAGAAAAGCGGTAAGAAGATAGTGGGAAATTATCCATTTCCCTATACCGGTGGCTCCAAGTTTCCAGACTCAGGCTTAGCACAATGCTTCTAACATTACAGTTTTTTTTTTTTACTTTTACTTTTTCTTTTTTGGAGGGGGAAAGACAAGGCAATTGGGGTTAAGTGATTTGCCTAAGGTTATACAGATAGTTGAGTGTCAAGTGCCTGAAGCCAAATTTGAACTCAGGTCCTCCTAACTCTAGTGCCGGTGCTCTATTCATTATGCCACCTAACTGCCCTCCCTTCCCCCCCCCCCGCTTTTTTTACTTTTAACTAAGCACAGTACTAGTATAAGAGTCATATTGAGTCTTTCAAAAGTCTAAAATGAAAGAATGGGTAGAATTCTAGGTTTGAAGTCAAGAATAGGCATAGAAACTACACTAGGGAACTCCAAGATGAAGTCATTTCCTCCACAAATGCAGATTGGTATCTTCTCTCCAAAGTACAAATATTCTTTGTGCTAAGGAGTTAAAGGACTTTTCTAGGGGGACAGAGCTGATATATGTAAGATACAGGGCTTGAACACAGGTCTTTCTGGTTTTGAGGCTGACTCTCTATACACTGTAGCAAACAACCTCTTAGAGCTAGGAATAACTTGTTTCAAATAATGCCTCTGACACTTGTTTGCCTCTTGCCTCAGTCATTTTTTCTGTGGCATGAAACCCTAGAACCAATCCACCAACTTGGGTAGCAAGATATCTATATCTATATCTATCTAGCTATCTAGCTATCTAGCTTTCTAGCTATCTAGCTATATCTATCTGTCTATCTATTGGGGCATGTGTATGATAGTTTCTATGGAGAAGACATGACAGATTCTTCAATGATTCACTGGTTAGGAAGCCTACTACTATTCTTTTCGAAGTGGGGATCCTATTTATTGCCAAAGTAACAAATATTTTGTTCTTTTTTTAAATGAATTCTTAGGGTTCTAGTATTCCTGTTTAGATCTAGAAGGGACTTTAAAGGTCAGCAAATCCAACCCTCTCAATTTCACAGTTCATATGATTAACCTTCTTAAAAATTAAAAGTTTTAGTTTTGAAGATGATAGAAATCTTCTTAATGTATTCTCATTCTTCTAGAATAAAACTTTTTAAGAGTGGGAAACTTTGGCATTCAGGGCCTAGGATTACAAGAGAGAATTCATCCGATACTCCCAAAGAAGCTCTCTTATTTACGTTGGTTCCGTCTTTAGTTTCTAACTCTGTCTTTCTTTTCTTTATATATTCTTGGTCCCAAAACAAACCCCTATTAGTTACACAACTGTCCTTGTGTACAAAATGCATTCTGTGAGACTTCAATTCAATTGATTTGGTGGAACTCAGTTGCATACTTCTTTTTTAATGCCACTATATAAAAATCATTGCTAATTCAGCAGAAATATACTCTGTAGAAGATAATGCACACAATAAAAGCAGATAAAATTATTGAAACTAAAATTAAATACCAATGAATATCAAATGGACTCTATCCCAAGCAGGCATAAAATCAGTGGGATAGGTATTCTGTAAATTAATCAAGGAGTCGAGATATCATAAGGTAAGGTACTACAAGAAATTCACACCAAAGGTCTCTTTATTCATAAACCCAGTATTTCATTTGGCATTTAACATCTATTTTACTTACCATTACACATTTATTCTTATGAAAATACTTTATCCTCCGTGCTGATGTCAATAAAAATATCTGAGAATGAAAAATCAGAAAACTGAAGTGACTTTCTGTGGTTGCATAGAAGGTCATCAGCACGATGCATAAAATCACAGAATCTGCTGATTCTGAGGAATTGGGCACTTATCATTAAATCATGGAGATACTAACAAAAGAAGTGTGTCATTCACTTTGTAGACAATTTTTCAAGGTGGCAATGACTTCTTGAACAAATAGCCTTTGTTTATGTGAAACCTAAACAAGAAATCTATCCCATCAATTCAATCACAAAAAAGTAGTCAATTGAGTGAATAATTCAGGCAAAAGGATTCTAGAATCAGATGTAGAAACTGGCTGAATTGACTGCTCAGTTTAGTCAAAGGAGGAAACTGTGTGTGTGTGTGTGTGTGTGTGTGTGTGTGTGTGTGTGGGTGGGTGGGTGTGTGTGGGGGTGTGTGGGTGTGGGTGTGTGTGGGTGTGGGTGTGGGTGGGTGGGTGTGTGGGTGTGTGCACATGCATTTGTACAGGGGTGTGTGTTTCTGCATGTGTATTGAGATAGGTACAGATTTGGGGGACATGCATTTAGTTTATTATTTTATATATTATATTATACTATATTATACTAATATTATTATATTATATTATATTATATTATATTATGTTATATTATTATTCAGCATTTAGCTGAAATGTTAGCTTCTTGAAGATAGGATATAGGATTCAATTTATCTGGTTATTTTGTTATATTTTTCACAGTTCCTAGGATAGTACTCTTCAACTGAAACATTGACTGCCAATTTTGGTGCCCAGGGCAAGCTTTAGGAAGTGCCTGGGGGAATCATCATGAAGTAAATACTCAGAATGACTCTTTTTGGGGGGACAAATTCAGCTGAGAAGTTGTAAAAATACTCTAAGACATAAGGCAACTCTGTGTGTGTGTGTGTGTGTGTGTGTGTGTGTGTGTGTGTGTGTGTGTGTGTGTGTGTGTGTGTGTGTGTGTGTGTGTGTGTGGAGACCCCAGGTTATCAATTAGTTTCCTATTTTAATTTTTTCTTCCTAATTGGGTACAAGGTTCTGTTGTTTCTATGCTACTGAGGGAGTCTAAGAATGATTGTCTTCTAAGTTTCAGCGTACTGAGGGCAAAACCCTAGTGACTCCACTGTAGTTACAGATTTACTGAGCACAGACTACATTGAATGCTTGATTCATTAGTTATTTATAAATAAAAGTCTAATTCATTTTTATCTTTATATCCACAGTGCCTATCTCTATGGAAGGATTTAATAAATGCTTACTGAGGGATTGTAAATTCTTCCTACTGGTTTTCATGTATATATATACATATGTATACAAATGTATATATATATTTCATATATCTTCCATATTCATATATCAAAAAGACGTGGCATATTCTGATGTGATGAATTAGATTTACTGGTCATTAATTGATTTTTTTAAGTATGTTTTGAGGTAGAACAAATTTCAAATGCCTTTGAGTTTATCTTTGTACATTAATACTTCTCCAAGTCTTGGGAACATTTTATCTCATGTACATATGTGTCAGTAGTAAATTTTATCTTGTGTCCACATTCACATAAACAGAAGGTCAAATAATCATACTGTTAAGTACCTGGTATATATTTATAAAATATGACAAAAATAATTACTGTAAACTGTCCTTCAGGAGAAAGTGAAAAGAACTCCCTGACAGCAGCTGCCTACATATACATATTTATGTACCACTGGGGAAAAACATGACTCATGGCTTTTTGCTACTGAACTGATTAAGCCTCAGTCTTAAACATGGTGACTGAAACACTGTAAAGACTAATGTTCTCAATGCCTTGTATGCATTCAATAGCATTTGCCCCTGATTTATTAGGCTTCTGTAGGAAGATGATTAACTTGATTTCTCAGCTAGGTTTTATTGTAGTTATTTTTCACTAATGGTAGCAAAACAATAATACAAATGATTATATATTAAATCATTTGAAATTTTGTCAAAATTAATCCTATTAAATTCTATTTTGTTGAAGAAAATTTTTCTATGGATGCGTAGGTCAGCATGAGTCAGATCTGTTCCCTTTGATCTTTTGAGGTGTCTCTGTTATTTTAAATTAACTTTAAAGTTATATAAGTTAACTGTTGAGGAATCTTAGAATCATTATAAGCATTTAACTATTTAGACACCAAAAATGTGCCTTATAAAAGGAAAACTTAGAAAATTCAGCACAAACCCTAATGACTGGATTCATATTTCTTACTATTTTTTGGTTGTTTATTCATCCATAGTACTTTGATATGGCATGCATTTATGTCACACTTTTCTCCCCTCAAGGAATTCATAAATATTTATCTTTAGGGTAAAGGATAGTACCTTTAAAAAATAAGTGGGGAGGTTTCAAGTTAGTAGAAAATCTAGAATGAGGCCTTAGATCTCCTGATTCTTTGGAAAGTGCTGTATTGTAGAAAATATACCGGATTTAGCGACAGAAAAGTTGTAGTTAGAATTTACCTTCTTCCATCTGATACAAGTATGAACTTGGAGAAGTCACCTAATCATTTTGACACTCTATTTCATCATTTCTAAAAATAAGGAATTTAGAACAGATTTTCTGTAAGATTCATTCCAACTCTAAATCCTATCAGGCTATACTTTCTATAATGTAGCATGAGAAAATTTCATGAGAAAATGCTAAATACCTAAATTGGTGCCTCAGCAAAAAATTATTATGCTCTTAATTTCTATGCACTGTATTTGATAATGAGAATATAAAGATAAATATGATATAGAGCCTATTTTTGAAAACTACTATATTCCACTGTGTGGAGAAGATACATATGGAAATGGTTTATGACATGAGAGAGGGTGGTTAAGGAAAGATCTAGAGAAATATGAGGAGGCAGATATCAATCAGTCAATCAACAAGCATTTATTAAACAGCTACTTTGGGTCAAGCACTGTGCTAAGTGATATAAATTTAATAAATGAAATAATTCTTACAAGGATAAAAAGTGGGTAAGAATATTAGTTAGGAAGGTATATTAGTATAACTGAGAAATGATAAAATATTGAACCCAAGTGATTGCAGTGGGAGTGGGAAGGAAGAGGCAGAGTACAGGGTACTTTTTAAAAGGGTGATCAAAAGGAAATGATAATTGATTTGGATATGGGGGTTAGAAAGAAGGAAGAGCAAAAGATGACTGAAGTTTAGACAGTGGGAGACTAGAAAGATTGCAAATTTATGAGCAGAAATAAAGAAGCAAAGGGATGATTTTGGAGAGAGGACAAGCTGAGATAAAACTCTTGGGACATGCTAGATTTGAGAAGCAAGAAGAATATCCATTTGGAGCTATCTAGCAGACAGGGAAATAGGAATAAAGATTTGAAAAGCATTGAAGAGTTAAGAAAGAGATTTGATAGCCATCAGCAGACAGGAACATAAATATATGAAAGCAGATGAAATCAAAAAAAGAATGAGTAGGGAAACATTGAGGACTATCCATGTTTTAAAAGCAGAGGAAGAAGAGGAATGAGGAAAGGGAAGAGAGAGTAGATGGAGGCCCATTTGGGTATAGAGAGTCATGGAAGTCAAAGAAGCAGAGGAAGGGCAACAGCTTGAGATTCTTTAGAGATGCTAAAGAGAAGTACAAAACAAAAGGTCACTGGACTTCATAATATGTGGGGGTTTTTTTTTTGTTTTTTTTTTGTGTGTGTGTGTCCTTGGTGAAAGCTATTGAGAATCAGGGAAAAGAAGCCAGATTGCAAAGGAATGAGAAGCCAGTGGGTGGTAAGGATGTAGAAATAAGGAGTGCTAACAACTTACCAGATTTCATGAATAATCAAAGATTGACTACATAATTAATGAGTACATCTAGCACCATTTCTCTTTGAGAATAAATCTGCTTGGTTGTCAGCTCCATGGGTGCATTATTGCCCATCATTTATTGTTATAATTCGAAGTGACTCAGAAAGTATCCTCAGAACACTGGGTTCTAAATAAGTGTCTCTAGAATTTGAATTGTTCTTTCTGATTTGAAGAGGGTTTTCCTGGGTATGAAAGAGGAAAACCTTTCTTCTAATCCATAATCTTTAGAGAAGTAGGTTACTCCTGACTAATACTTGGATCTTACATTTAAATAACCTTTCATGTACAGTTTGTTATCTGATTCTCAGAACAACTCAATGAAGTAGGAAACAGGCAAAGAATATTGTTTTTATTTTACAGAGGAGAAAATCAAGACTAAGGAGGTTATGTGACTTGCCAGTAATCTCATATCTAGTCAGTGTACAAGCTGCTCAAGGCCAGGAGCTGCTATATTTTCTCTTTATATTTCTGGCCCAGACATATAGCAGGCACTTAGCAAATGCTTAATTGGCTGATAAAACCAACTTTGATCATACTTTTAAGGTTTTCTAATGCTAATGCAACAACTTCCCACCCCTCAACCCCTTTAGGCTAACTTGCTTTTGAGGAGAGTTGTTCTTCCTTGTCCCTAGATACCTATAGTCAGTTGCAAAGAAGCCCTTATTTTGCTTAAAGTACAGTTCTCAGAACTGCCATGGATCTGTCTTCTTTTCTCACATGTCCCAAAGCCACTTCCTCCCTTCCCTCTTCTCCCCGATAATTCTTGTTCAGGGAAGCCAGAAACCAGAAAGATCATGTGTAGCGATGAGTAGTTCTCTCTAGTGTGCTACCACACCTAGGCTAATTTAGGGTGGAGCTGAATGTTTTCAGTCCAATGATTCTTCAACCTACACAGTTCTCAAGACTACTCCTATTGTATCTACAAAGAACCAAGTTGGTTCTCTGCAAGGTTAGCAACATCCTTACGTGTGGAATAGTGAAAAAAGTACTAAAATTACAATCATAAAAGCTGATTTTGAATACTGGTTCTTCCTCATCCTAGCTGTGTAACAATGTTCAAGCTGCTTAAACTGAGCATCATTTTCCTTATCTATAAAATCAAGACAAGGGATGTCATTAAGGTCTTTTGAAACTTTGAAATCATATGTGCCAGCTAAAACTCAAGAAAACCTTTCCAGTGAAGTTAACTCAATCACAACTGTTCAACCATCATTTGCTAAGCATGTACTAAAGTAAAGGCACTGGCCTAGGTGCTAGAGAAATAGAAATTAAAACAACAAAGGCCATGTCCATTAAAATTTTATAAGGCTATTCCAGAATGAGGTTCAAAGGTACCCTGAGGTTCAATTACATGTATGACTCATCTCAAGCCAAAATTCACCAAATTACGTCAGGAACACTTATAAAATAAGGAAAAAGAAAAAAAAGAAAGAAAGAGGAAAGCCAGGGTCTTTAGCAACAGAGATGGGTAAGACACTATTTTGGAGCCATCTTTCACAGCCCCCACCTAGCCACACATATGTTATTTTATACTAAGTATGAACCTCATATAAAACTGTATAAAACTACTCTTACTGCCACTGCTGTTACTACTATTTCTACTGCTCACTACAGTGAGAGGTATCCATGAAACAAGAAAAACATACAATGGTTTGGGTAAGTCATCTAACCTCTCTCCATTTTCTAGGTAGCTCTCTAAGGCTATAGGTTACAGAAAAGATACCAATCTGCATTATTAGGAGAGTCCTTGTTTGGGAATTCACTATACCAATGAAATCATGGGTCCAATTCCTATCCCTCATTCTCTTCCTGTTTTTTTTTTCTTTTCCTCCTCCCTCTTTGTCTTTATCCTCCTACTCCTCCTTCTACCACATAGTAATATAATTGGAATTCCAAGGGTTTTGGAACTGTACCAGTTTCATTCTCTTATTGAGGAGTCGTATGGCTCATTGCCTGTTTGTATTAAATACTTCTTCTATGATCTTTCTGTGTTTAGGCAGTGTCTGTTACTTTATTCCATTTATTGAGCTGAATAAAATTTATTATTTTAAACTGAATTTAATAAGTGGATCTTATGACCTTATCATGGCCTGCAGATTGTGATTTAATTTATAGCTTCAATCTCTGTTTTAGAATTGCATGAACAGCAAGTTCTGTGTAGGGGTCACCACCTTAAACACTTTGTTGTTATAATTAAACTTGCGAAGTCCACCATGGTGATGACTAGAGGAAATGAGCTGTTATAAATTCTTGGATAAAAGCTCTGGTGATCCCTCTGTGGACTTATATATTCATGTAAGAAATATTTATTGAATGTTTGCTTAGTATAAGACTAGGTGCAATGGGGAATTAAAGATGAGTTTAACATGAAGCATTTAAAAAGCTGAAAATCCATTTAAAATACTTTCATCATGAATTTATCAAACATGAGTATTTCAAAATACACAGATAAGAAAGATTATTTATGAAACCATAAAATTAACTTTGTACTGTTTTTTAAAGAGAATATAAACTTTAATACTGTAGTGACAAAACTTCCAGCTTGTCTTCATCCCTTTTATTTTTTCCTCTTCTGTGTTTTTTAATGTTTTATAAACTTTATATTTTTCTTTCTTTTTATATAATTATCATTGTCCACCAATACCTCTTCACCACTATAGAAAAAAAAGTCCTCCCTTGTAACAAATTCATATAGCCAAGTAAAGCAAGTCATAATATTGGTTCATGTCTGAAAATATGTCTTATTCTATGCTTTTTGTCTATCACTTCCTTGTTAGGAGAGAAGCAAGGTGATTATTGGTTTTCTGAAGTCATGATTAGTCATTACACTGATCAGAGTTATGAAATCTTTCATAATTGCTTTCCTTTATGCTATGGTAGTCATTGTTTAGATTGTATTTCTGGTTTTACTCCCTTCTCTTTGTCTTAGTTCATAAAAGACTCCCAGGTTTCTCTGAATGTGTCAAATTTGTCATTTCTTATAGATCAATGATATTCCATTACATTCATAGGATTATAGATCTATTCCTGGAAAAGACCTCAGCTACCATTCAACCCACTCATTTGACAGGTGAGGAAATAGATAGAGCAACAGAAAAGGAACCTTATTGTACATAGTCACATAGATGGTTAGCATCATGGGTAAAATTTGAATGTGCGCATTCTGACCCAACAGAATTGATATTCTTTCTACTTTACTATATTGCTGAACTATACCATAACCTGTTTAACAATTCCTTAATTAATGTGCATCAGTTGTGTTTCCAGTTCTTTGTTACAACCCAAACCTCTGATATATGTACACATGTGTACAGCCACACATATATAGAAACACCTACATATGTATGTATGCAAATATTCATGTATAGAACATGTGTAGATCTATATCATTTGTAGTAACGTTTATATCTTACACTTTTTCCACAATAAGCTCCAAAAAGATACATGACCTAGCAATATATTCATTTTATATTTCATACCTATATGCATGTGTAATATACAAAATATATAAAGTATGATCAATTGTATACATATATGTATAGTGTACATGTATATATACATGTACATATGTGTACATTGTGTTTTGTTTCTGTCCTTTCCTTTTGTCTCAATGTTCTGTGGTCATATATAGCTAGATCAAAGACGTATGCAAAGTTTAGTGACTTTTTGGCTATAGTTCCAAATTCATTTCAAGAGTAGCTAAACAAAAGTAAAAAAAAAAACGTTGATCAACAAAACTAGTAGCTGGATTTATGAAAAAGCAATAAACTGGATAATTTTAACTATATGAAATTAAAAAATTTGCATAAATAAAACTAAATGTCAAAATTAGAAGTAAAATAGGAAAAATATTCACAGCAAATTTCTCTGATACAGGCCTCATTTCTCAAATATATAGGTAACAGAGTCAAATTTATAAAACAAAAAAGAGTCATTCCTCAGTCAATAAATGAACAGAAGATATGAATAGGCAATTTTCAGAAGGAGAATTGAAAGCTAGCAATAATCACATAAAAATGCTGTAAATCACTACTGATTAGAGAAATGTAAATTAAAACAACCCTGAGATAGCACTTCACACTTATCAGATTGGCTAACATGAAAGAAAAAGGAAATGGCAAATGTTGGAGGAACTGTGGAAAATTGGAACACTGATGACATATTAACGGAGGTGTGAACTATTCCAACCTCTGGAGAACAATTTTCAATTCTACCCAAAGGGTTATAAAACCACGCATATCCTTTGAGCCAGCAATATCACTACTAGGTCTCTGTTACACAGAGATCTAAGAAAAAGGAAAAGAACCTATTTATAGCAGTTTTGGGGGGGGGGGTTTGTGTGTGTGTGCATGTGGTAAAGAACTGGAAAATGAGGGGATACTCAACACTTGGGAAATGGCCAAACGAGTTGTGGTATGTGATTTTGATGAATACTGTTGTGTGACAAGAAATTATGAACAGGATGGTTTTAGAAAAACCTGGGAAAACTTATATGCAGTGAAACAAAGTAAAGTGAGCAGAACCAAAAGAATATTGTGGTGTACACAGGAACAATATTGTAAGGATGATCAAGTATAAAAGACAAGACAATGACCCAAGAAAATTCCAAGGGACTCATGATAAAAAATGCTATCTACTTCCAGAAAGACAGAGATAGAAGTGATGCAATCTGGATGCAGATCGAAGCACACTTTTTTTTCTTTATTTATTTTTATTGTTTTATTTTGTTCCTGTTTTCTTTTGCAATGTGGTTATTATGGAAATATATTTTGTATGGCTTCATATGTATAATAGATATGAAATTGCCTTCTCAAGGAGAAGGGAGGAATGGGAGGAGAAAAATTGAAACAAATATATTTTTAAAAAATGTTAATTTTTGTTTACATGTAATTGGGAATATTTAACAAAATAGATTTTAAAAATTGAGTGGTGAAACAAATGAACTGATCCACACTATGCATTATTGCATTTATTCTCCCAGATCCTCTCAAACAATTGTTTTTTGTTTACTTTTTTTTCTACTTGGGTAATATGATGTATGTGAAGTAGGACCTCATAACTGTTTTAATTGTATTTCTTTTATTATTAGGGACTTGGGGACATTTTAAATTTGGAAACTACCTGTTTAATGTCCTTTTGTCATTTATATACTGAAAAATATTTTTGTTTTTAAACATTTGTATCACTTCCCTATGATCTTGAATATCAGATTTTTATCAGAGAAATTTGGTACAAATATTTACCCCAGTTCACTATTTCCCCTCTAACTGTATAAATTGTTCCTTATGACAAGATTTTCATTTTTATGTAAATTTGTCTGTTATAAGCATTCCTATCTTTTATTTAGTTGTTTTCTCTACGAACACAATAGTTGGCCATTCTTTCCCTCATACTCTTGACCCACTGGTTTGCAATGGAGTAATTGGTTTATTCCTTTATCCACATGCCACTTGTAGCCTCTCTCTCTCTCTCTCTCTGTCTCTTTTCTTTGTCTCTCTGTCTCTCTCTTTCTCTCTCTCTCTCTGTCTCTCTGTCTCTCTGTCTCTCTGTCTCTCACTCACCCTCAATAAGCAAACCTCTCTTCCCTTGAGGTTAATTGAATCCAAATTTAGTACCTAATTAAGATTCAAGAAACTGCTGTTTATCCACTTCTAGGATATTCTCCTTCCTTCCTCAATGAATTCAGTGCCTGGTTTTTCTCCTTTCTAACTATGTATCCTATCACTTTTCCCAGGTTTGTGAGGGAATTCATCTCCTTCCCATTTGTGGTTATGATTTTAGTTACGGTTTTGCCTTCATGATACCTATTTTAATGTTTCCTTTCATTGCCTCCTGTTCCACATTTCCTGTTCCTCACAAAGAAAAAAAAATGTGGAGAAGGAAGTACAATGTGACAAACAGTAGTAATCCATAATTGGAATGGGGTAGTGTACCATACTGTACCCTTTCACCCTTTGCCTAGCCCAGAACCAGACCATTTTTTTCTTCCTCTTTATCTCCTTTTATGATCATTCCTTTCTAGTTGAAGCTTGTTTTCCTTGTTACTTTACCCTTCCCAACTCAACCTTCTTTTTTAAACCCCACTGTCTCCATCTCTTTCCCTTTTGTCTTAATATATTTGTATAGTAAACGTGTGTGTGTTCAGTAGTCCTTTACCATGTTCAGATAGAAATGAGATTCATAAGCTACCTACTCTCCCCCCTCCATCTTTGTATATTCTTCTTCTTCCAAAACACAGGTGAAATAGCACCTTCTTCATTTCCTCCCTAGTCTTCCTTTCTTGTGCTGTTGTTGTTTGTCCTGCATTCTTGAAGAAGAACAACATCAGGAAGGCTATGTCTTGACTTGAAAGTGAATTGGATTTAAGTGAGGAGGGATGTACAAAGTCACCATCCTCACTCTCTCCTCCAAAGCCATCTGAATCCAGTGACAAAGTATAGATCAGGAAGACTCAAAGTGGTCCTCGATGCAGTGGGAGACTTTGGCATTTTTAAGTTAAGGTCTTTCTCCAGTCTCAGTTTGTCTGAGGCAACACCCAATCAGTGATTGGGATTCAAATGAGAAGGAAAGAAGGAGGAAAACATAGTACGCTTACTTTGGATTCCGTTCTTTCTCTCGAGGCAGATAGCATTTTTTTTATCACAATTAATTCAATGTGTTGATTGGTTGTACTTATGTCCCCCCCCCACCCCGTTTTTCTCTCTTTTTTATCCTTGAAAAAAATACTATTTGTTATATAAGATGACCCTCTGGGGAAAATAGGGTGAGAGATTTTTGGGGAAACTATGATGATATTAAAAAAAAACAATTAAAACATTAAAAATCCAAGTCAGATTCCCAAATTCTTCCTTCTTCCAAACTTTACTATTTTTGCTGGAAGCCCCACCATTCTTCCAGTCTCTAGACTGTTCAATCCCCATCATCGCATAGATCCAAATTGGTGATTAAATCTTGCCTGGTCTTCCTCCACAACATCTCTCATATCTGATCCCTTCACTCTGCTTGTGTAAATGTTTACAAGGCTGGAGGTGCAGCATATAAACTTTTAAGCTTAACTTGCATTGTTATTAGGTTCTCAAGCCTAGATTACCAGTAATTAAGCTCTGCCCATTTCCTAACTTTTGCCAATTTCCAAGATGTAAATGTTAACGAGAAAACTTAATCATCGGCTCCAGAGCCTGTTTGAGCTGACCATCTGTCTTTGGCACACCACTAGCTTCCCTCCCTCCCCAGCCAATTCTCTACAACTCTACTCCTCCCTCCACAGTGCAAACTGCTAACTTTCCCTTTTCTGAGTTGGCCCCTCAGGGCAGTTACAACCTAGTCACTTTCCAGGCCCCTACAGTAACACATGCACAGGTGAGACAGAAAATGATATGCATAGTCCTCACCCCAGCAGACATATCCCTCTACTCCACCTTACCCCATGTCTTCAGCAGGCAACCATTGAAGAACAGGATGCTCTGCTCTGAGACAATGAGCTGGTGAGAGTTAAGTTTCTCCCCACTCCTTTTCACTTTCGGTGAGACTGTTTGAGCTTCATTGGAGATTTCATTAAATTATCCTTCTCCTGCAAACCCACTCTTTTCCCAGACTTCCCTATTACTGTCCAGGTCACCAGCATCATTCCAATCACCCAGATTTATAACCTCCACACCATCCTTGCCTTCTTGTTGACCCCTTGAATTTCCTAGTAAAACAGATAAAACACAGATAAAAAAGGAGCCATATAAAATCAATGGCCAAGTCAGGCCCCAATTACCTCTCATCTGGGCTATTGCAATATTCTCCTAATTGGTTTCCCTACCTCATGTTTATTTCCTTCTCTGACACATCTTCCATGCAGCTGCCAAAGTAATTTCCCTAAATCACAGATCTGACTAGGTCACCCTACTAATTCAATAAACTTCAGTGTTTAACTCTAGGACTAAAAATTATTTCATCTTTATTTCATCCCTTTTTAATTTCTACTTCTGTGAAAGTTTCATAAAGTATATAACTGTTACTATAAATATGTATATAGTTTACAAATATGTGGGGTTATACTAATAATAACCAACATTTTTTTTTTGGAGATGGGAAGACAGGGCAATTGGGGTTAAGTGACTTGCCCAAGTCACAGGGCTAGTAAGTGTTCAGTGTCTGAGGCCAGATTTGAACTCATGTCCTCCTGACTCCAGGGCCAGTACTCTATTCACTGGGCCACCTAGCCATCTCTAATAACCAACATCTTATACTACTTTAAAGTTTGCAAAGCATCTTACAAATATTATCTAAATTGCCGTCACAATAATTATGGGAGGTAAGTGCTATTATTATCTTCATTTTACAGGTAAACAAAGAGGCGTACAGAGGTAAAGTAACTTACCCACAGTCACACAGCTAGCTACTTACTCCCTTTTAACCCATAGCAGAGCAAAATCATAGCCATATTTTATGTTTATTCTTTTTTATTCCTTCAGTAACCTTAAAATATTGTTTGTCTTTTGTTCTTGAAGAGAATCATGGCATCAGGAAGGTGATGCCATGATTTTTACATGAATTGGATTTAAGTGAGGGAGGGCTGTACAAAATCACCCACCACACTTTCTCCTCCCGAGCTGGTGGCAAGATATAGATCAGGACAACTGATGATGGCCCTGTATACTGTGAGAAACCTTGACCTTTTATAGTGGCAACCACACTGGCATATCCAGGCTGACTGCTAGCACAGGTTCTTAGGTCTATTTTACTAGGAAATTCAAGGGGTCAATAATCTCTTCTAATTATATTCATTAGTTCAGGGAAAAAAAAATCATCACCCTGATATCTGGGTTTTTTGAAGCTGGAGGGCTTCTTAAGTATTGGATAAGGGCTCCACATGAGGCCTATTAATGGGTGGGGAAGATCTTATATACCATTACATTACACTTTTTTAAGCTAAAATCTTTGTCAGGGCTCAGTTTTTCTGAGGCAATGACTATTCAGTGATTAAGACTTGGTAAGGAGGTAAATAATGGCCTCTTTTATCTAGTTAAAAAAAATCAATCAGAGAAGACAAGATCCTTAGGGTTTCTGGCCCAAACAGAAATTTACACTCATTCTGATCCTTTCTTCCTTCCTTCCTTCCCTCCCTCCCTCTTTTGATAGCTCAAACCTCAAAAGTAAAGAGGTTCTGTAGGAATGTTTATCACCTTCATTAGAATCTAACCATGTTAAGTTTCTCTTAATGGTGTTTGCATTTCAAAGGTGCTTCCTAGCTCTCTCTCTGTTTAAATCAGGAATGCTTAAAGGTCCTTTATTCCATTTACCGCCCCCTCCTGCCCCCCCCCCCCCAGTAGTATTATACTATTATACTCCCTTTTGTGGGATGTTATTAATGGTTTGTATCCTGGGGGTAAGGGGGAGGTGCTGTTGTTTGTTTATTTGTTTTGGGTTTTTTTGACCTTTTAGTGTGTATTTTTCCATAGTTGTTTCTCTGGTTTTGTTTGTCTTTATCATAGTTGCAGCAAAATTTTGTGTTCTTTCTTTCTAGATGCTTACAATTTTTTTTTTAAATTCAACTTGAAACTGTAGCTTGGTATGTCATTTTCAGATGTTTTAAATTTGGGATTTCTTTCAGAAGGTAATTCATGGATTTTTCACTTTGCCTTCTGGTTCTAATAAGCATTTTCAGTTTCCTTCTATTGATTTCTTGAAATATAAGTTGTTTGTTTGGTCATTCTTTTCAAGGAATCATATCTTGAGCCTCTTTTCTATGTTCGTTGCTTTTGATAGGATATACATTGTATTTTCTTCAGGTTTTTTTCCATCTTTTAACTTCATTCCCATATTTCCTATTGTCTCGATGAATTGTGGATTCTATTTTTTTAAGTTCTGTTTTTAGGTAGTCTGTTACTTGGGCTAGGTTTTCCACATTCTTTTCTAAGATGTCTATTGTCCTTCCAGTTTTTTCTTCAACAGTTGTAATATCACTTTTTATTTCTTTCCTTCACTCTTGGAGTATTTTTGGAAAGCAATTATTTTTTCTGAGGCTCTGCTTATAATTATTGTAGTTGTAATTTATAGATTCAAAAAAGAGGTGGCATTTGAGTTAAGCTATGAAGGAAGTGGATAGAGCTCTGGTCCCGGAGGCAGAAAGACTTGTCTCCATGAGTTTAAATCCAGTCTCCGATGTTTATTAGCTGTGTAACCCTGGGCAAATCAATTAACCCTGTTTGCCTCAGTTTCCTCCTCTGTAAAATGAACTGGAGAATGAAATGGCAAACCTTTTCAGTGTTTTTTGCCAAAACAAACAAACCAAAAAAAGCCCAAATGGGGTCATGAAGAATTGGACACAACTCAACAACAACAAAATGTGATAGGTACAATGTATCATCAGATAGTATTAATGGGAGGAGATGTTAATTAGAAATTGTAAAGAGCTGAAAGTTTGTTTTTTTTTAATCTATAGATAAGGTACTGGGTGATGCAATTCTCAGTAGATGGAGACAAAATATAGGAAGTCGTTTATGGCAAAAAAAAGGATATTGGACTTTATTCAGTACATAATGAGAAATCATACACCTAGTGTGGAGAAGAATGACACAGTCAATGTAGGGAAATGAATTTAATCATTGTGAAGAGAATAGTTTGGGAAGTCGGAGTGAAAAACAGGGGCAGAAAGGAAAATAGAAATTAAGACCATTAGTTAAGAGCCTTCTGTCATAGTACAGATAGGCTAGAAATACATGAATATTGGTGGCAATAGGAAAGGAATAAAGAAGAAAGGTGAGGGAAGAAAGCAGGAAGCAGAAAAGAAGAAGGTAGCAATGCACATTTCTATAGTGCAGTGGTTCTCAACCTTCCTAATGCCACGACCCTTTAATACAGTTCCTCATGTTGTGGTGACCCCCAACCATAAAATTATTTTCATTGCTACTTCATAACTGTAATTTTGCTACTGTTATGAATCGTAATGTAAATATCTGATATGCAAGATATATTTTCATTGTTACAAATTGAACATAACTCACAAGTTGAGCACCACTGAGTAATGATTCACATTTTCCTCACAAAAGTCCCAGAATGCTTAAGAGAGCAAGTTCTGATCTACCCTTTTTGCAAAATAGGAAACTGATGCTTGGCAGTGTGAATGACTTGACTGAGTTTACTTCACTAGTATTCAAGATGAGAAATAAATGGATATTATATCCAGGCTACAGTCAGACCTAAGGACCTCATTATTGTTCAAAACTTGAAGAGTAACCCACATATGGGTTGGGTCACTGAGCACTAAATAAAGAAGCAAAAACATGACGTCAGATGAAACTGTATTTGATAACAGTAGGATTATTCCTCAGCCCTAGATTCAGGGGTTCAGCCCTACATTATATATTTTCTCACATGTAGAAAGTACTCTTTGAATGTGAATAAGCTAATGGCCTACAAAGGAAAGCAGGTGGTAACATGTGTCTAATGTGAGCACAGAATGTTTCTGTCCTTCCCTGTCAGGTCTGGTCTTGCCAAAGCTTGTAGGTGGTTACTACATTGAGAGCAACCGAGCTCTTCTTTCCTTTGGTCTGATGTAATCTCGACTAAAGCAGAAAAACGCAAGGCAAAAGTGGAAGGGGACTTTAATTTTTTCTCTTATGCTCTCTGTCTAAGATTTTGATACTAGGATGAACCTTTGTCGATATGAAAGAATGAGTTGAGATGATTTATTTTCTCTTCCTTGTTTGCTAAAAAAGTCACTTGGTTTATCAATCAGTCATTTGAACAGCCAAGAAGCATGTTATACACCTACCATGTGCCAAGTACGGTACAAGGTGCTGGGGATATAAATGCAAAGAATGAAACTATCCCAACTCTCAGGTAATTTATATTCTAACGGGCAAAACCCAAAGACATAGTAACTAATTGATAAATATTTGTGTCTATTCATTCCAAGGCATTTTGGTGTATACTGGACATAGGAATACAATAAATAGCAAGTAGCATATATTCTAATAAGTAAGAAAATAGAAACATTTACTTATAAACAATATAAATAGAAAATTAATATATGCATATATGTATATTTATACAAATACACATACACATAAACACGTGTGCGTGTGTATATATGTATACACATATACATACGTATATACATATGTGTAAGTGCATGGGTATGTGTATGGGTATATATATATATATAAGAGAGAAATATAAAATGAAGTTGGAAAAATTGGTTAGGATCAAGTAGTGAATAGCTTTGAAAACCAAAGAGCTCATATTCTAGCCTAGAAACTGTATAGAATCATTGGGGTTTGTTGAGAATTGTGATATGGTTAGCTCTATATTTAAGGAAAATAACTTGAACAGCAGTACTGAGGAAGATGAACTATAGTGGGGAGAGATTTGAGTTATATTTAACTTTCAATTCATTATGCCTGTCAACCCCAAATTTATTCTAAATGATCAGTTGATATTAGAGAATAATGCTATCACAACTCATCCTGCTCTTTGCTGCCTCTGAGCATTTAGTTGTAATTTCCAGAATGATCTCTTTCAAGTTGTTAGGCTGTTCAAATCCTTTCCTTCCATCAAGACCAAGTTCAAAGACCATCAGATCTTTCTCGATCCTTCCTTTTCTGCTCTGCTACTCCAGTTAAAAGTGATCTCTCCTTTCTGGAATCTCTTTTCACATACTTATTTCACATGGATTCCAATTTTTAGGGAGAAGGGAGTTATGGGAGTGTGGGCGGAGGATAAGAGAACAGGGCAGAGCTGATTCCATCATTACCATATGGAACTCCTATAGCATGAACACTCATTCTACCAATTTGGCAAGTTATCTGTAGCTTACAAAGCCATCTTAAGTAACTGTGATGAAATTACCATTCTGTATGAAAAAGCAATAATCTTAAGTGATAGAGCAGGCAAAGTGTCAAATAAAAATCACCTGGGAATCAATGATTTGCTCATGGTCACACAGCATATGTGAAAAGCAACCAATGATTTTAAGTTTTCTTGACTCCAAGGCCAGTTCTTTCTCCACTATATGATTCTTCCTCTATACCTGATCATATTTTTAACTTTTTTTATATTCATATGGGCAAATCTTGTATGCTACTGCTGAATTTTAATCTCTTTGAGCAGTTACTTTATTCTTTAGGCTTTGTATAAAGCAGACACTAAATCATCAATGCTTAAATTGCATTTTAAAGAGATTTTAATCAAGAGGTCCATGAAATTTCACAGTGTGACTTTCTGACAAAAGATCCTCATCAGTGACATTTATCCAGTACTAAAGTGACACTTAATATTTATCCATTGATAAAGTGCTACATTGTGTAGTAGTATAAGAAAGTCAAGAGAACTATAGGTTCGGGTATTGTCTCTGATATTTAAGTGTTGTGTGTTAGAATCATACATTTATAGCCTGAAGAGACCTTAAGGGTCATCTAAGGCAACCATCTCATTTGAGTAAACTGAGACCCTAGGACATGACTTGCCCAAGGTCATAGTATTATGTGTCAATGTCAGGATTTGAACAAGGTCTTCTGACTCTTATTCTGTTGTTTTCTTATGTATCATAATCCCTCATTGAGTCTTGCTTTCTGTATCTCTCAAATGGAGATTAAAAAAACAAGCCCTCTGTTTTACTTAACTGTTGTGGTTATTCAAATGAAAAAATGTATAAAGAGAAAGAGACAGATGGAATAACACAGACACATAAGTAGGTAGATAGATAGATAGATAGATAGACAGACAGACCAGATAAAGTAGACAGGCAAATAGATAGATGGATAGATAGATAGATAGATAGATGGATGGATAGATAGATGGATAGACGGATGGATGGATGGACGGATGGATGGGTGGACAGATGGACGGCTGGCTGGCTGGCTGGCTGGATAGATAGATAGACAGATAGACATAGATAGATTATAGATGGATAGTTCAATAGATAGAGCTCGTTATCTAGATCATAAATCATAGAATTACAAAATCAGAAAACTTATAGCTGGAAGAAACTTTAGAGAATATCTAAGCCAGTTCTTTACTTTTACTGACATAGAAACTGAGATGCAGAGAAGCTAACTAATTTGCTTAAGATATCTAAATATCTGTTTCTACCTATTGAAATCGATATCAACATAGAAATACCTCAGAAATGTTTTGACATTAAGTTATATAGATAGCATTAGCACACTTTGCTGTGAAATCTGCACTGATAGACAAATATAGAGTACCTACCTGGTAGCTTTGCAATTTCTGTTTTCACATGTATTTGTAAATACATAAGCAGCCATACCTATGCTTGTACCTACAGATTGAAAAAATAAAATGATATATAAAATACCATAAATAATGGTCCACATATTAATTTTACCTTTTAAGGAATATTAATGTCATTTATTGTACATACTAGGTATTTTTAAAACAGATAGATTCTTGTGTTTATACGCAAACTTTCTTTGACTTGAAAAGTATGAAAATCTGCTCCAATGTTTTTAGTGCCTGATATGTGTGAAAAGTGCTAAAAAAAAATTGACCAGAACCATTAAGGATTTTGCAATTTGACTTTTATACTATCTAAATATGATTTGGATTGAGAGAAAATTCCAGCTGCTCCTAAGAAACTAAGATTTGGCCCTTAGAAGCCTCTAATAGATGCAGGTTAAGCACACGGGATTCTGGGCCTATGTAATTTCTCTGTATCACTGCTTCAAGAGATTTTTTTTTTCCATTTAACTCATACTTTTGAGCCTCAGAACAAAATTGTTCAAACAATGGCTCCCTGTTTTTTGTTTATTGTTCAATAACTGGCATTTTCCCATGGAATACTTTTTTTCTCTAGGTGTCATACCATGAAAAAGTCAGCAATACAAAAGCATTATAGAATCATTTCAAAAAACTGGAAGTGGAAGAGACTTTAGAAAATAATCCGTTCCTTTTACTGACAAAGAAACTGAGGCCAGAGAAGCCACATTGTTTGCTTAAAGGAACATAGCTGATGTCAATATGCCCTTGAGCCTTGAATTCTTCTTTGTTGCTATGAACTGTTCAAACACACAAACACACACACACGCACACATGTGCACACGCACACGCACACATGTGCGCACACACACACACAGTTTCCCAAACAAATAAGAAAAAAAGAGGACTGCATATGAAACTGACAATATCAGTCTATCAGTCAGTCACCAACCATGTGTCTGCTATGTACCTGGCACATTAAGAAATGAAAACCTTGGGGCCGCTAGGTAGCGCAGTGAATAGATCACCGGCCCTGGAGTCAGGAGGACCTGAGTTCAAATCCAGCCTCAGACACTTAACACTTTACTAGCCCTGTGACCCTGGGCAAGTCACTTAACCCCAATTGCCCTGCCTTCCCTCCTCCAAAAAGCAAAAAACAAACAAACCAAAAAAAAAAAGAAAAAAAAGAAAACCTTTCTTGCAAAGAGACAGCATGATTATATATAAAATAAAGAGAAGGCTAAGGGCAAAATAAAAATGAAGTCTCTGGCATACACGAAGTATTGAGAAAAAATTCCTGTTGATTGAGAAGAATTCTGGACTGTCTTTCCAAATTATTTATAGCCCGTAGCAGTGACTTTTAAGATGACTACTTAAGTAATTTTACTCATTTCTCTCAGCAAGTTATTAAACTTCAGAATGTTCAAATGAGTCTCCTTTAAAAACCAAAGAAAGTTTCATTGCATTTTTACTTTCCTCCTGTCTCCATGGCCCTGGTCTGAGGCCCTGCTCTTTCTCAAGTTCTGTGTGCTGCGATTTCCCAGCATTCTTTGTTTAGTACTTTTCTACCGTACTTATCATGTAGTATTAATTATTATAGTTATCTGTGTTCGGTGGTACTTAAGAATCTAAGATCCATAACGGTTGGAAACTTGGTATCTTATCCAAATTTCAACACTGGACAATCTCTTTGCTCTTAAGCCATGTTTGTTGCATGAATAAACTAAGTAAAACAAACTTCAATTAGAGAAGGATGATCATAAAAAGAAAGTTAGGAAAAGATCTGGTTCTGTTCTAGGTAAAGAGAATTCAAACCAGAAAACATTGAAATGTGATTTACTGTTATTATTATTATTATTATTATTTTGCTTTTTGGAGGGCAATTGGTGTTAAGTGACTTGCCCAAAGTCACGCGGCTAGTAAGGGTGTCAAGTGTCTGTGGCCGCATTTGAACTCAAGTCCTCCTGACTCCAGGGCTGGTGCTCTATTCACTGCGCCACCTAGCCGCCCCTACTGTTATTATTGTTAATAGGCAATAAAAAGAACTATTCCCGGACATTTGGAAATAGGATATACTTTTTAAAATCCAGTTAATCGCATATAAAATATTTCTTTTGTGAATTTTAATTATTTCAGACTTGTCATCTTCCCTCCAGGTTTTGTCCTTTGCCAAACAAATAAAAGCATAGTGTCTTATGCCAGCCTAGAGGCAAGAGTTATACTCAGTCATCTACATTAGGTAATTATAATTAGAGGTTCGTACACAAGATTTTGATAAGTGGTATAAAATTAATTCAAATTTCTCAAACATTTGATTTTATACCTTCCTTTAAACATTAAAATTAGCTGCTAAAATCATTTTAAAAGTGTAATTATATTATATATTGAAAACTAAAAATGTGCTTACCAACTAACAACAGGTCAAAAGATAATTACTTTTACATTAATATTCCCCCTTCATCCATGTGCTTAAAGTATAACTGTAGAAATTAGATGAATGAACAACAACAGGTGATTTCCTTACCTATGACTTGCATGTTGTATGGCTTCCTTAAAATTCCTCCCCATTTCTAAGGTTAGAATGCAAAGACAATCAATGTGATTATTTCAGTTTCCAAATCCCACCATCGAAGATAATCATCCCCTCCCCTCCCTTTCCTTAATATCCTGGATTACCCTTTTTCAGTGAACATTTCCAAAATTAAAAAAAAATAGAAAAACGGACTTTAGAGATAAATTAATCCAGCCTCATTATTTTCCAGATGAGGAAACTGAAAACTAGAAAGCTTAAGATTATCTAACTAAATTGATGGTGAAGATGTGATTAGGCAGGGTGGGGAACCTGCACCCTCAAGGCCACATGTGGCTCTCCAGGTCCTCAAGTGCGCTCCTTTGACTGAATCCAAATATCGCAGAACAAATCCCCTTAATACAAGAATTGGTTCTGTAAAACTTGGCCTCAGTCAAAAGGCCTCACCTGAGGACCTAGAAGACTACACATGGTGTGAAGGTTGAAGGTTCCCCACTCCTGGATTAGAGTTTAGTTTTTTTGTTTGTTTGTTTGTTTTCTAGTTCAGTGCTCACTTGCTATTTTTCTTATGATAGAATTAGCATTTATTACTAAATCTAAAGCTGATATTATTGATATTTTGTGAACTACGCCTATTTGGTAGGCTTCTTAGGTAACATTATTTAAATATTTCAATGAAAAAAAATAAATCATTTGGTTTTATAAGGTTGTAAGTCGGAAGATGAAATAGCCTTCCAGGATTGAAGTCCAATTTGAATTCATTTATGTGTTGGAAAAAAGAATATCTGTCTCTGTTTAATTCCTATTATATAGCCTGGCTAGTTGTCACTGGAACTTAAACATTATACATGAGTTTGACATTGACATTCCTTTCTGTTTGGGATAGGTGAAAACATAGAGTAAAGAAACTAAATGATGAGTCACTGAGGGGAAAAAAAATCATTCCTGTCAAACTTCAGACTTCATGCTGAGCATGTTGAAAAACATATGTGGTATCTAATAGACATTTGGAAAATTCATTGTTAAATTCCTCTATTTTTTTGCTTTTTGGAGGGCAGTTGGGGGTTAAGTGACTTGCCCAAAATCACAGGGCTAATAAGTGTGTCAAGTGTCTGAGTCCAAATTTGAACTCAGGTCCCCCTGACTCCAGGGCCAGTGCTCTATTCACTGCACCACCTAGCTACCCCAAATTCCTCTATTCTTGAAACCTCCACTGATTCAAATTGAATTTCTGTATCCACAATTATTTTATATAGAGTGAGATTTGAGGAATAGAATTCTTACCTGTTACTGAAAGGAGCAGGCTGTTCTAAAGCCTCAGAAGGTCATTTTAAGTGACAGGCAAAAGAGGAATTGCTTCTTTTTCATAAAGAACATCCAGGAACTACTACACAGCCTTGAATAACCACAACAAAAATTGTAAGACTCATATTAATAATGACTGATATTTATACAGTGCATTAAAAGGTAGAGAGAAAGCTCCTGGATCATAATACAGAAGGCAGCTCAGAATTGATCTGTGGAAGCAGAGGGCTATGTCTCTTGCCAATGATTATATTTTCAGAGAGCTGAGACCTCTGTTTCCCTCTGAAGTTTCTTGTTGCCAGCCTATAAAAGTTGAATTAGCCTTGGCTTCTGGACTGTTATTCCTGAGCTGACCCTCCTACAACAAATGAGAAGTTTGGAAGGAAAGGAAAAGTAAGGTCTTAAGAACCAGCATTTAACAAAGGTGCCATGACAACACTGCCTATGCTGTGCCACAAGACCTTCTGAGACTTTCCCTTGTTCTCATGGGTATGCCTCTGTGTGAGAACATAGGACAGTGGCATCTGGCTGCTCTGTATGACAAGTATGCTAACAGTAGTAGTTTGGATCCTGTCCATAGTCAGGACCCTGGGTCGTGTAATTGTCAACCAACATTCTGCCCTCTTGCTGTTCTGCCTTGCATTTTTATTCAGAAGGATGATTCATTCAATCTTTGCTGGCCCTCTACCTATTAGGCCGTGCCCCTTCTTTTGCATTCCTTTTGAGTTGTTTAATTCATCTGCCTTAACTCAAAGTCATAATTTTTAAAGAGTTGAAATTGTTTTGTAGAAAAAACAGAGTAAGACCAAAAACATTAATCACTTGTAACATAAACCACTCATTCCACTTAATTCCTTGTTCCCACCATTCCTAAAGAACCCCTCTGCCCCTCACACACTTTTTCTTTTTTTAGGCTGGAGTATGCTTCATCACTGTACAGTCTCCTGACCACAGTATGGGAACAATAAAGCTAATGGAGAATTTCATATTTTAGTCTTGAACTCTCTCTGTGCCTACATAAAATGGAAAAGGGACATACACAATTAACTGGCAATTGATTTAAGGAGTTTAGTAGAAACTTTGATAATTCTCATGATCGCAGGAGCATGGGCAAACAAAAACACTGGATCATTTCTCAAGGATACTAGGATCTCTCCTCTCTGGGGATCCCATAACTTTGCTTCAGGGTCTCTATACCTGGAATGTCCCTTCAATTCTAGCCTGAAATGAATCGTTCAAATGGTGCAGAAACTAATGCCCCAACTGTCCCAAATCTAATACTGAGAGAGGCACGGTGCACAAATACATCTCAGCCTCCACCGTATTATATCTGTTTTTTTTATCTTCAAAGTCCATCCTCAAAGTTCATTCCTTCTGCCTTCTGAAGCAGATTGAAAGTCCCAAGGGGGAACAAAAGCTATATCACAACCTCTGGTGTTGTGGACTGGGCCTAATTCAAACCAATCACCTGAGATGTGGTTTAGGTCTGATAATGGAATGTCATAAGCCACTTGTGGATCATTTAGCAGTTAAGATATTTATTTAGCCATACAGAAGAAAAATATTCAATAAATATATTAAATAAGGACACCATATTAGTTCAATTGAGCAAAGCTTCTTGGGGTTCTCTGGGGCTGATCTGAACCCCAGAGAAATCTGTCTTTGAAGGTCGCTGAAGCTATGGCAGTTAAAGCATCAGATAAATAAACTAGCTCCAGCTCAGAACATGTGATATACACCATAGCAGTAAGGAGTGGTTTTTCAACTCTGGAACTCAGCAAAGAGTTATTTGGATGATGGAAATGTAGAATGAGCCAATGGAGCTCCAAGATTAAAAATTAATAAGATATTTAGAAAACTCAGAAAAGATGGAACTCCTTGTATGGCCTTTTTAACTTAGGTGACCAGGAAGCCAAGTCAACACCCTAAGTTGGTTCACTGATGAAATCAAGCCTCAAAGTTTCAATATTTCTTAAGGAAAAGACCTAGCTGAACCTGTATGCTGTAGGGCCTTAGGAAAAGTTAGCCCAGCTTTCATGGCATGGCCCTAGGAAATATTGTTCCTATAATAGCCCATATCTTGGCTTTAGAGTCATAAAGATCTTCTAGGGGGCTTCTTAGCACTTAAATATTTTGGGAACTATTTTTCTAGACAACCCTGACCTTAGGATTTTGAGGACACCAGCATAGGCAGAGTTTGAGGACGAAAATTTAAAGAGAGACAGAGACAAAGAAAGAGGGTAATAACTCACATGATGGCCTTAGGAGGATCAGCTGAATATGGAAGAAGAAAAACCAGAAACTCTAATCTTTAATTCTCTCCTGCAGAAAGGCCAAATTTGTATCTAAAACATATTATTCATGTCGTAAGTGATGCTAAATTTTTGCATTCATTCTAAATGTAAAGAGGTGACCGTGGTCCAGAAAACCACCAGGAACAATCAGAGCTACACTGAAAATGATGGCTTCTTGTATACATATGGATCCTTATCATGTATCCAAGTCATCTGCAGTAAGGTAACCAAGATTCTGTTACTCTGTAGAATCTAGCTTTTGCAAGTGTTAGGATTAATTGTGAATTACCATGTCCTACCAACTATATAGAATTCCCCAACCCTTTAGAGACTTCTTCAGAAAGACTGCCCCACTCCTTCCACGGGAGCATAGCAGACAAGTACACCTAGTCTTTGTTATAGAGCAAGCTATCTCCCCAACATACCAGCTCTTCTTATTCCAAGCTTTTTTCCAATTATCTAATACTACTGGGTATTGCTCTGGTAGCCATGTGGAAGGAAACCATTAATTCCATATTATAGTAAGCAAAGAGATACCTTTGCAATTGTCTGCATCAAGTGCCCATTTTGCTGAATCCTATGTCTTTGCTTACTCTACTGCTAGTGTTGTCTATGACAATCTGTACTGCTAATGTCACTGGGGCCTGTCATAATGCCTGTTCTATTACTTGATACAACTGGGCCTGTGCTACTGCTTTTACTTCTGGGGTTAGTGTTGTAGTACAATCCACTACTTGATTTTGCTGAAGCTTATAGTGCTCTTCTCTCCCATGGCAGGAAATTGCTCTAGGTCTGAGCACTCACTGTTGCCACTTAGTAACCCCTCACTCCTTCTTCTGTTAATTGTGGAAAAGACAATAATGGACTGATTTCATTCTAATTTCAGACCTAAGCTGCCAATGGTCAGGCCTGACTCAGGGCCATTCCATAATATCTATCTACAGATAAAGTGGTTAGAATGCTTCAATGACATTTTAGTTGCTAGTGATATATACTCCCTGTCCTAATAGTGCCATAGATACTGATAATGGAAGAAGATTTGGGCATGAATTAAACTTTAAGAAATTCTTCCACTCTCTTCAAGAAGCTCAAAGTCTTTGACAAGAGATTTGGTCTTCACTCCAACCAACAATATCAGTTAGACATGTTGGTGAACTTCTTTAGATAACTAAATTTGTTTAACAGTGGCTAGAGCCCAATTCTGATAGTGCTATTGAAATGATGTGGTTTAAATTTCATAATAGTTCAGAAGAGAGAGATCAATATGAAAAAGACAATGCAGAAAACAGGATTTAAGAACAAGTATTGTAATCACCTTTTGGGCAGTGTAATATAGTGGAGCAAATGCTGGCTGATATGGTCCACAGATAGCACCTACCTCCAAACTTCTCTTATCTCTCTGAGTTAGAATTGGCTCACTCATCCCATCTCTTCTTCAAGTCAGTGTGATGTGTCACAAGAAGTGCATTCAAGAGACTACCACCCAAACTCGCTCTTCCAGGATGCTAGGTGTACTTTTAGGGTCAGAGTGATAGAAAACAGCAAAATACCATTGTAGTACCTGAGACCCCACCAGTATGTTTCCTATTTAGACAAAATCAGTCACAGTGACATCATCAGTTCTCAGCAAGGTAATATTTCTTTTTCAATCATCAAAGTTCCCAGCAAAACCTACCTGTCAGCTTTGATCATGTGCTCTTAGCTTTGTGTTCTATATTCTGTAAGTAACTCCTCTTTTTGTCTCCTGTGTCATTTGTTTTCAATTTTTCCTGGTCTCTGCTTTTCTTCTTGCTTCTTTCTTCATGTGGCCCTCTTCTAGCTTTCCTAAAGCATCTGTGTTTCAGATTAGGACCAATTTGTAAGCAGTGAATCATCTCTAATTTATGATGTTATATTAAAAAAAAATCTACCTTTCTGTCAGATATGATCCCAAGTCCTTGTAAAATCATCCCATTGTTTCAGTTATATCCTTCAAAATTCTGATAGCAGTGAAATTTACAAATGAGTTAGTGACTTACAATACAATGCAGCCATCTTTAACTCAGTACTATGCCTTCAGACAGGTCTTCTTATAACATTTATCTGAAGGAAAGTGTTTTGTGATTTCCTCAAAATGTTGTCCCTCTCTCCTCTTTCTTCTCTTCTCTTCTCTTCTCTTCTCTTCTCTTCTCTTCTCTTCTCTTCTCTTCTCTTCTCTTTTATTTCCTTCCTTCCTTCCTTCCTTCCTTCCTTCTTTCTTTCTGTCTTTCTTTCTTCCTTTCATCTGAGAAACTTTCTTTTCAAATGAATTTTTGTTAGTTTTCCTTAACATAAATTTTTTTTTCCCGCCCTATTCACTAAACAATGTGTCCATAATACTAATGGTGGGGTAGTGGGTAGTATCTTGTACTGGTCTTAAAATCCAGGAGATATGTTCAAATTTCAGTTCTAAAACTTAGTAATAATGTGACTTTGGAGAAATCACCGAATGCCTATGAATATCTATTTCCTTATCTGTAAAAATTATATTTGTATATATATATATACACATACATACATACATACATATATATATATATATATACATACATATATATGTATGTATTTGCGTGTGTGTGAGTTTCAATATTTACCACACATGGTTGTGGTTAATAAATATGTAAATATTCCAAGAATTTATGAATTTAGAGTGGTTTCTTTACCAAAATAGATTGCAAACTCTCAATACTTTAGCAGAGAGCATTTGTGAGTTGCTTTGCTTAGAATCAAAGTGAAAAATCTGGTAATAAGTCTTTCTGAAATTAAAATAGTTAACTGGTCCTCTAATTGAAGACATACATTCATACATACATAGTTCACTGCCAGGTCCTTACTCAGACGGTTTGTAGTTATCAATGACCTTCATGGCTTGTGATCTGATGTCATAACTTTCTAGAATGTAGAGCCCCTTCCATACCATCATAATGAATGTTGCAAGGAAAGCCTTTCAACACTTAAAAGGAAGCTAGCATTTGCTAAACACCTATTAGGTACATGGCTGTACTAAGTACTTTACAAATGCTATCTCATTTGACCTCATTAAAATACTTTATAAATTTCACCACTTATTAAGTACCTACTATGTGCCAGATTCTATGCTAAGTGCTTTACAAACAATATTTCATTTGATCTCATTAAAGTACTGTATAAATGTGAGCTACTATCATTTCATCATTTATTAAGTACCTGCTATGTTCCAGACACAGTGCTAAGTGCTTTACAAATATTATCTCATTTGTTCTCATTTAAAGTACTGGATAAATAAATGCGAGCTACTATGATTTCATCATCTCTCAACCAAGTAGACAAAAATGACATGTTCATATCTCTAATGATGAAGTTTGAGAATACAGCCAGTGTAAATGGTACTCACTTAAAACAGAACTTCACTGATTAAGACGTCTATGAAGAATAGACTACAGCCAGACACCAATCAGTGTCACAAAAAAGAAGAAGTAGGGTAATTATAAACACAGAGAACAGATGTCAGACAAGATGGTGAAGGTCAGAAAGAGCATTGGGTTATGAATTGGAAGGCTTGAATTCTATTCATGGATGTGATATTTGCTTGTTCTATGGCAAAGTAGAGCACCCCTTCTTATTAACCCTTTCCACACGTACCACTATGAAAAGCTACTCTAGATTCAAGGATATGGTTTAGAACACACTCATTATCATAGCTTAAACCCCCACCAATGTGTTTAATTTTTGCCATCCAGCTGGAAGAACAAAAAAAAGAAAATTGAATATTATAGTGAAAAGAAAAAATGGCACTCCCCCCCACCCCCGCACACATAATATTCCTATAACTTACCATACCACCACCAATTAAGTAGTGGACAGGTTTAGAAAATATGTATTAATAGGGAACATGCAGGGAGGGCAATCTATAAACTCCATCTTTGGCCAATAATCATAAAAGTTATGATACAAGCTTAACACACATTATCATGGAACACATGTGGAAGGCACACACACAGAGGATATGTGTAGCCTAATCTGTAATTCAACAGGGCTTTTAATGGCTTCTGGTTATTTACTCACGTTGTTCTCTAATGAGTGCCTCATCTTCGTTCTTTTCTGAGCATGTCAGGTCTCCTGGGCTCATCTTTTCTGCTGAACATCTCTACTTATCTCACCGTTTTTAAACTTCTCTGCTCTTGAAGGTCTTCTAACTGTCAATGATTAGAACCTCTCTCTCTCTCTCTTCCTCTCCTTCTCAACTAGGGTAAGCAGACAACTTTTCAATGCACAGCAAAGGCTACAAGCAACCACTTTTAGTAAAGTGAAGTCAACAAAAACTTGACAGTGTTCTAGACCAATATTCTTTTATCCATTTGTGTTTGATGTTGATGATAAACTTTCAATCCCAGACTTGGAACCTCTCTGACTTAGAGTTAGCAATTCCTTAAAATTGCTATTTAATCTATTATGTGGAATTCTATGCCACACCTCTGACCCTTTTTGAATGGCTCTGCCAAAAGAAAAAATAAACCACCGGAACTTTGAGCAGTTGGAGCCATTAATCTCAAATAATCTCTGATTGACATGTGAATAAAACTGAATAGGAACAAAAGATAAACAAGATCATTTGTCTCCAGTCTCCATCACTATATTTGTTATGTATCTCTGACAATAACTAACAAATGCAAAAAAAACCCTTGCCATCTTCCCTTCCTTCCATCCCACCCCAATCTGGACAACACAGAACCTCCCTATCATCCCCTGAAGATGGAATGTTTAGCTGCTTGGAACGTCTATTTATTTTTGTTTATTTTGTTGGCTTTTCCTTAGAGGTGAAAACTATTCTTAACGCTTTTAGCTTGGCAAACCGATCATTAAACCTATCCTGTGAAGATCAATTGAGCCCATATATGTGAAAGAACTTTCAAAACTATAAAATTATATATAAAAGGAAGGTATCATTTTTACCAAAACATGGCTCAGGCAGTCTTTAACTGTTAATGTCTGTGAAATTATAGCAGCAGATCCACAATCCTGGCCCAATTACTATGAAGAATAGACCTATGCTTTTTGGCTAGAGGTTTTCTATCTACCATGTGTTGTTGAGACAGTATCGGAAACTATAGCTACTAGTCACCGATCAAAAGAGAAACTTCCCATGTGCCCTGTATGTGAACAGGACTGCTGTTCATCGGGTGATCTCCAAAAGCATGTTAGAGGATGGCTAAAAAATATGTAAATACAGACAAGTTACATTTAATTTAAAACTTGGATTGTTTAATCAGGTTTGTACTTCATTGCAAGTTGGTCAGTATCTATTAAGATGGGATGAGGATATTGACCTTTTTGAGGTTTTGTGGCTGCTATCTATTTTATTCTTGTTCTCTCATTTTCTTGGATAACCAAGAAACTCCTATACATCACCCTTTTTCATTAGCATTTTTTTAGATCCAAAGAAAATTCATTGAATAAGCATTTGTCAGGAGGTAAAACTAGATTTTTTACTGTACCATTATTTACTCAAACTTT
>CM053581.1:378403218-378438134 GCA_028627135.1 Pseudochirops cupreus | reverse complement strand
TTTTTTTTCAGTTAGTAAGCTTTTTATATGCACCTACTGTATGCTAAATACTGTGCTAAGTATTAAGATTTAAACAAAAGAGCTCAAAGTCTGATAGGTATTAAAAATAAAATAGCAATCATTGATATTATAAGTTATGATTTTCTTAGGGTTTATTGGTTCCAGAGCTACCATAACTATTTTCATGCTAGATAAAGGAAAGAAACAGTAGATGAGCTCTAAGGTTCCATCAGACTAACCATTCAGCATGTTGACTCATACACCTTGGAGAGTAAGATCAGAATTAATTTAATAAATCAGTGGCATGCTCTGAAATAAAGTTTAATAAACATAGGCTAATCCAGAAAAACACACAAACATGGGGGTAGGGGAAAGAACCTGCAGAAATGTAGGTTCTTTATTGACTAGATTAAAAAAACCTAGGAATAACAGAAGGATCATAGTGGAAAGCAACACCAAATCAGTAGTGGAGTGTTATTTTTTAATACTGAATAATGATATATGAAAATTTTTAAAATATATAAGAAATAAGAAATTAATTCCATAACATTCTGTAGTAAGGTAATCCTTTTTAAAGAGTCCTCCTTTCAGTTCCTTAATTCTTTCTTACATATAGTTTGCATTTAACAAATGTTAAGTTAGATCAAATATCTTAAGAGATGAATATCGTGAAAAAATGACTGCAAAGTAAGTAGACTGAAGAAAATGAGAGAAACTGACACTATTGATCAAAGAGATTAGATGGCCAATTGGCTAATAATCTTAAATTATGTGATGAGTCATTTTATATATAAAAAAAATTATTCCACTTCTTGGATATCCCTTAGAATAAAATAAAGATAAAACAACTGTTAACATTAGAAATTTAGGTTAGAAAAGACTCATGATAACCAGGAATGTTAAAAATTAGAATTTCTTTCCTTTGGATGTCAGATCTCTCACTAGAGCAGGATTTCTTAATATTTTGTGTTTCACAGGCCCCTTTGGCAGTCTAGTGAAGCCTATGGACCCCTTCTCAGAAACATGTTTTTAAATTGACAAAATAAAACCCATAGGTTAGGGGAAAAACCAATCATATAGAAAAAGGGCTAGCAAAAAGCAAACAAAGAAAGTTATTAGACCCCAGAAGAGGTAAGGTTTTAAAACTAGATGACATTAATGGTCCTCTCCTTTCTTTATTCTTTTTAAATTTTCTCTTAGCCCTGTCCCTTCCTTAATTGGTTATAATGCTTGTGATGGACCCTATTTAGACATTTCTTTGATTATTTGGTCAAAGTATTGTTCTATCATTAAGAAACACTAGTCCTAGTTATTTTTTTTTCATTACATCTTTCTGGTTGTTTTCAGCTATAACTTTTAGCATCAGGTCCTTTAAGATCACCCTTCTAGATACATTTGACCAATCATTCTATCAAAAAAACAGGTAGTAGTCATATCTAAATAATTGGAAAAACATCAGTTGCTCATGGCTAGGTTGAGCTAATACAATAAAAATGACAATTATACCTAAATTAATTTACCTGGTTAGTGCCATACCAATCAATCTACCAAAAATGTATTTTATAGAGTTAGAAAAAATGGTAACAAAGTTCATCTGGAAGAAAAAAAGGTCCAGAATATCAAGAGAATTAATGAAAAGAAATGCTAGGGAAGGTGGACTAGTCATACCAGATTTTAACCTGTGTTATAAAGCAGCAGTCATCAAAACTACTTGGTACTGGCTGAGTAATAGAGTAGTGGATCAGTGGAATAGATTAGATACACAGTTTGATAAACCCAAAGACTCCGGCTTCTGCAATAAGAACTCACTATTTGACAAAAACTTCTGGAAAAACTGGAAAATAGTATGGCAGAAACTGGGCATAAACCAATATCTTATACCATATACCAAAATAAAGTCTAAATGGGTACATGATCTGAATATAAACATTGATACTGTAAGCAGTCTGGAAGAGCAAGGAATAGTTTACCTGTTAGACTTATGGAGAAGGGAAGAATTTATGACCAAACAAGAGACAGAGAATATTACAAAATACAAAATGGATAACTGATTATATTAAACTGAAAAGTTTTTGTGCAAATAAAGCCAATGTAACCAAGATTAGGAGGGAAGTAGAAAATTAGGAAAGGATTTTTACAACCAGTGTCTCTGATAAAGGCCTCATTCGTCAAATATATAGAGAACTGAGTCAAATTTATAAGACTATAAGTCATTCCCCAACTGATAAATTGTCAAAGGATATGAACTATAATCATAAGAAAAAATGTTCTAAATAAGTGTTGATTAGAGAAAGGGAAATCAAAACACCTCCAAGGTACCACATCTCCCTACCTGTGAGATTGGCTAACATGACAAAACAGGAAAATGATTAATGGTGGAGAAGATATGGGGACATTCAAATACTAAAGCATTGTTGGTGGAGTTGTGAACTGATCCAACTATTCTGGAAAGCAACTGGAACTATGCCAAAAGGATATAAAAATGTGCATATAGCCTTTGACCCAGCAATACTACTTTCAGGGCTGTATCCCAAAGAGATCATACAAGTAAGAGGAGCACCCGTATGTACAAAAATATTTATAGTAGTTCTTCTCATGGTGGTAAGGAATTGGAAATTAAGGGGATATTTATCAAATGGGGAGTAGCTAAACAAGTTGAAGTGTTTCATTCCAATTTCATTCCATTACACATTCCAAGTGTAATGGAATACTATTGTGCTATTAGAAATGAGGAGCAAATGAACTTCATAACAACCTTGAGAGACTTTTATAAACTGATGCTGAGTGTGGAGAGCAGAACCAGGAGAACTTTGTACATAATTACAGACACAACCTATCTGTGATGACTGACTTTGATAGACTGTGCTCCTCTCAGCAATGCAAGGTTATAAGACAACTCCAAGAGACTCATGATGGAAAGGACTGTCCATATCCAGAGAAAGAATTACAGTCTGAATGCAGATCGAAGCAAACCACTTGTTCTCTCTCTCTCTTTTTTTTGTTCTGTTTCTTGTATTCTTTCTTTCTCATTGTTCACTCTATTGGTTATAACTCTTCTTTACAACTTGACTAATGTTTAATGTGAAGGTATCTGTAGAACCCATATCTGATTGCATGCCGCCATGGGGGGGGGAGGGGGAAAGAAAAGGAGGGGCAGAAAATGTGGAACTCAAGGGATTGTGGAACTGAATATTGTCAATTAAAAGTCAATAAATAAATTTTAAAAAGACCATAAACAGCTAGTAATAGGTGACAGGAGAAAAAGAGATAGTTTCCTGATTAGTGCGAGGGAACGAGGAAGACATGAAGGACCAAAGAGATGAAGGAAGGTGCGTTTTTGTTCAGGGGTATCTCACACAGTGGACTTGTTTTTGTTGTTCTTGAGGTGTTTCTTCTTTCTTCTGTTTGATGGACAAAGGAGATTGGGTAGCTTTAGAAGAAATAAATTATATAAGGAGCACTCTGATCATGTCACCCTCCCACCCACCCCCCCCCCATAAAACTCCACCAATTCCTTTTTACTGTAGGTTCAAGTATCCTCTGTTCACCTTTTAATTTCCTTCACAACTTGGTCCATTCCTGCTTTTCCAGTCTTTTTATAATTTCCTCCCCTCAGCCTATTTTACTATCTAGTGCTATGCACCTTATAGTTGTTTCTCATATATGCACTCTGTCTGCTAATTCTGTGTCTTTTCACTGGCTATCCCCCATGCCTGTAATTCTTTTCCCCTTAACCTCACAAATTCACTGACTTCCTTCCTTCTTCAAATCACACCATTAGCAAGACAGCTTTCCGGGTTCCCTATTCTTTCCCCCTCACCCTCAAAGTGAATGCGTTTCCTCTAAGATTGCTAACAATTTACAATGCATATATCTTCTATGTAATACTTATTACAATGCTGTTGTATCTCCCCCTTTAGAAGGTGAACTCCTTGGGGGAAGGGACTGTTGTTTTGGGGTGCTGGGAACTCTGAAATGCAAAGGTACAGGGGTCTGCCTTGAAAGAATTCAACCATTCAAGCCTTCTTAGAGTCAGAGGAATGAGGTTTTACTATAACATCAGTTAGGCAGACAAGATTTCCAGTAAATCTGGTGGTAAAATTGGTACTTATATACAAGAAAAGACAATGAGAAGATTTGGGTGGAATTAAAGAGTGGCAAATAGACTGAGGTGGACCAGGTGCAGACAATAAAAGGACTGGTCTGAGAGCCACAGCAAAAGGGCAATTAAAAGGATTATTGAGTATCTAGGTGGGCTGTGACAGGCTGGATGCCTCATGTGAAAAGCCAGGGACTAGGGAGTTGAAATGTATAGGAAAATTCAGGGGCTGGGCTGCTTTCAAAGACATGATCTTTTCCTTTTAATGGTCCAAGTCCTAAAGATATGGTCTTTTCTTTTTATGTGTACAGATCCCATAACCCCATCAGGAACCGTATTTTTAGATGTATTTGTTTATTTGTTCACTTATATCATTCGTTCTCATTCCATTTGCTCACCTGTCTATCTGTCTATCTATCTATCTATCTATCTATCTATCTATCTATCTATCTATCTATCTGTCTGCCTGTCTGTCTATCTGTCTGTCTATCTGTCTGTCTCTCATTCCTAAACCATTCAACACAGTGCCTGACATATAATATATATAGATCTTTACATAAGTCTATCTAATCTATCTCCATACTTTAATCTTCATTATTAGCACTTAAGTCTAGAGATCAACAAAACAATAACCCAAACCCTAATTTATACTGATAATTGATCTCTGAGGAGTAAATACAATGAAAATGTAACAATGGGACGTCACAAATATCTTTAAGCTGGCTCTGTCACACCCCTGGTCAGTACCATTTCGTTTCTGTTAGAATATAAAAGTTTATCACTTATACCTTTCAGATTACTTAAATATATTTGCCCTTCTACCTTTCTTTTTCCCCCTTGAAAATCATATGTGTATATCTTTATATATCTATATCTGTATAGACATATATGTATGTCTATACATATATACATACCCACATGCACACATGTGCACATATACATATTTACATACAGATACATTGTGTGTGTGTGTGTGTGTGTGTGTGTGTGTGTGTGTGTGTAAATTAAAGATCCATTTTGTTTTACCCTAAAGAACTATATTCAGTTTTAAAGGGCGAGTTACATTATACCTTTTTTCTTTGGCTGTTCAGCATATGATATTGAAAGATTTTCTTTTCCTCATAGCACATCTCGTGTATTCCTGACTGTCCAGAGATATTTGTACTACTTTCTTATGGGGAAGTTCCTTAGGCATCATGACTGCCTTTTTCCTTATCTTTGACTCGGGATCATTGAACTGAGACTGAAATTTAGACAAATTGTGTGCCAACATACCTAACCCAACCCATTGTCATGGACTACCACATTCCACCATTTGGGGGGGCATTCCCAGCTAGTTGCTTTGACCTGGTCAGTATCCTGGGATAGTTACCTATTAGAGATCTGAGGGTTCAGGGCTGGGCTCCAGAGTTACACTGACACCAGATCACGGTGTCTTTAATGTGGTGGTCCCTTGTGATATTCTCAGACCCTTATTCTTCCAGGCATGACCAATTTCCTTGTGAGGTCACCTACTCAGAAGAGCTTTGGCCTGGGCCTTGGCTTCTGCCATGACTCCACTCCAGCTGACTTTAGTTTTAAGCTAATCTCCTGTTTAGTCCCCTGGCCCTGGGGGCAAACCACATGGTCAGGGTTTTCTTCCACTGTTTCTTACTACATTTCCCAAATTGGGTCTTTCTTCAGGTTCCATCTCCTTGTCACATACTTTGTGGGATAAAAGCACTCAGTGATATTTTTCTTGAATTTTAAATTTTCATTAAGAGCATTTGTTAGTAGATATTCCTTTTAAATTATTGTTTGATCTTGGTTCTTGAACAGGACTATTGATATCATGAAGTTGATGTCTTGACTTGCCAGTGAATGGGATTTAAGTGAGGCAGAGTTCCTCAGCCTCACTCTCTCTTCCAGCCATCAAAGTCCAGTGGCAGGACAAAAGTCAAGATGATTGAATGGTCTGGGATGCAGTGGGTGACCTTGACTGTAGAACCAAGAAGGAATACAATGCCCCAAAGAAATATACTTTCCTTTTCATAGAGCCCAGAAGGAAAGAGCTTGTTAATAATGGCTCATGGGGCCTAGCTTACCTAAGATTAATTAGTTATATCCAAACATAGCAAAGCTGAAAGTGACTAACCCTACCTATCAGGATGGAGTGTACCACTCATCTTAGGATCTCCCCTAAACCCTCAGGCAGGGCCTACTTATGAACCAGGCAAATACAATCAAACTAGGGAGTGGGACAAAGAGGGCACACATATTCAGTGCTGTGGAACAAATGCTAACTATAACTAAAAGAAAGATCTTTAACACAACAGACTTTTTCCAAGTTTTCAATTATGTTCTGACAACCTTTTAAAAGTCTGGTTAAAGGAGACAAGGAAATAGTAATATACAGTTACAGCATTTATTCCCTTAAAGCTAGCAAACTTGTACAAGAAGTTAGAAGTTAATTTCTAACTGATGAACAGAGAGATCAGAAAACTTAAATACATTTAGAACCAGCCAATTCAGGGTAAAAATTATGATTACAAGGAATTGATGAGGTGATAACCTGGAACATCTGTGTTTTATTAATCATTAACATGGCATAACCTAATACATGCCCCACAAAATATTTAGATAAGAAAAGGTCCCATTATTCAAGATAGTATCTTAGGTTCAGAGTCTTATTCTTTAAAGAATGTTCCCAAGTTAGCCCTGTCTGCGGGAAGAGATATTTTCTGAGTTTATTCAGAGAACAAAGAAGCTGTTGGGTCCATTTGGCTTCTCCTGCAAGGAATATGTCCCAAGATAAGGGGAAATCCCACTTTCAAACTTATCTATTCTCTGGGGTTGCTGACACAGAAAAAGTCATTTTTTTCTAAAGTGAGGCAAAGCTATCTATTTGATTAATTCAGACTTTGGTCAAAAATATGATATTTAATGATTATCAGTTCCCAATCCCACATGTGCCCCATACCCAAAGTCTCCCCACCACACACAAACATGCATTGTTATCTGGACCCATATATGATATCATAAATGAAGGAAATTTAAGTTATGGAAATGCTGGGGCTTAAAATGTTGGTGTTTAGGAGTGCTCAGCACCCCAAAATAGTGACACTGATGAGGTGCAGGCTCTGGGACCCCCCCTTGAGCTCTCCTTGAATCTTTGAAGTACAGGCTCTGGGAAACCCTTTGAAGTCTGATTGAATCTTCCCACTTGATGAGGCATTTGCAGAGGCCATAAGTATTTCATTGTGGCTGGACACAAACCTGTGTTACTAGCCTGGCCCTCCATTGTCCATCTACTTGCCACTTTTGAGCCTATCAAAATATCAATACACTCTTGCATTGACCTAATTAACTCCTCCTGAAGACCCTCCCCAAACTCTTCCTCTAGACCACCCCTAGATTCCTCTGTATATGAGAATCCCATCTCCCTTCCATGTGGTGTGAGAGCACCACAGAATGCCCTAGCACAGACTTATTCTGTGACAGACTTACTCTGTCCTGCTTGCCCAATGCAAGCATCACAGATACCTAGGCTCCTTAAGAGGCTACCCAATATGTTAATAAATTTTACTTTTCTTTGGCTGAGAAGACTTGAGTCGAATTCTTTCCACAGGACCTGACATGTTGGTATTTTGGGGTCTTAGGCAACCTTAACCCTCTTTGTGGGAAAACTTCTTCAACACAACTGGTCCTGCCTGAATGAATTCCACCCAAACCTAATTTTAGCCAAAGAAAAACAAAATTTATTAAAGATTTTCCATATGGAATGAACTCTTAAGGAGCTTAAGCATTTGTGACAATTAACAAGTATTGACAAGTGGGCCAGACTGAATTTCAACTAGTTTAACTCTGTGCTAGATTGAATCTGAGCATCTTCATGGAGCTAAGATGGATCTTATATACAGAAAGACTATGGGAAGGATCTAGGGGTGGCCAAGTAGTCTGGGGTGACTAGAGGAGGGAGGGGTCTAAGGAGGATCTTCATTAGACTGGGGTGATTAGAGGTCAGATTCCCAGGAACCAAGAGAATGGGATTTTGATGGGATCAAGGGTGAGAAGCAGCTGGAGGCAATCCTTAAATAACAGACAATGGAGAGCTAGGCTAGGTAAGGGTATCAGATTTGGGTCTGAAAAAATTGATTAAGTGGGAAAATTCATGAGAATTCAAGGATGTTCCCAGAGCATTAACCCCATCAAAAATTCCTTCCACCAGCTCAGATTAGCAATTTTTCTTTGACCAAATCTTAGACTTTTCCTGGAGCTCTGAGTTAAGATTTGTTCATGTTCTAACAGCAAATAGAAAGGAGGAAGTGAACCCAAGTCTTCTTGAGTCCAGCACAAACCTTCTATTTTCGATATCATTTTATTTTTACACACTCACACACACACACATACACACACACACACACACTGTTGACCAATTGATGTTTTTATACTTCAATAACCTGGCAATAAACAGTTCATTAAATGCTTATTATTAAACACCAGACCCCTTCAACGAACTATCTTAGCTGGAAAATGAATTTTCCAAAGCTGTAAAATATTATATGAAGTGTCGATTGATAACAATGATTACAGCAACAATAGATGTGTGTGTGTGTGTGTGTGTGTGTGTGTGTGTGTGTGTGTGTGTATCCCATGGTACTGTAGGAGTACAGAAAAGGATATAAAAGATTTTAAGACTTTAACATAAAAAAACAGCATTATTATCCTTTTTAATCCTTCTGATTTTACAATGTTCAAAATAGAAGAACTAAGTTTAATGTTTAAAAGGACTCTGAAGCTTTCAAGCTATCTGGAAAAGGTGAAGCGTAAAGTCTACTTTAATATGCCAAGGCATACTTTAATGTTTAATATGTCACAGAATTCAAATTCTTACGGTTTATTTCCAGGGCTGCCACTAATTCATTGCGTGAACTTAAATAGATCACTTAACCTTGCTATGACCTTAGTTTCTTATCTGTAAAATAAAAACAATAACAATAGTGACCAAGACTGCTGGTGTGATTAAACATTAATATTTATAACATTTTGAAAGCTTGGATTAAAAATTCCTTAGTTATGAGATCTTTTTTGTGGGTGATGGCCAGAAAATAAACCAGATGATAGTATTTTGAAATGTTCACTATAGTAGAAACAACCCAAAAAAAATTAGTTTAAACTCATGAATTAGTAATAAAAGACAGTTTATTTTTTCTTTGTGGTTGCAGAAAAAAATTACAGAGTGAAGAGTTTAAACCTCAAATAATTATTTACACACAGACCACACTACAAAAACTCACATAACACATAAATGTCCTTTAAATTTTCACTAGCACATTTCTGGAAAGATGCAAAACTGTTTCTAACCTCAAGCCATCAGAAGCATGTATATTTACAACAGCAGTTACTTTTAGAAAAGAATTTTCTAGACAGGAGAGGATTTTTTTAGCTGGCTTAACCTATAATCAGCATATACTTTTGTCATTCTCTTATTTTTTTCTTCCTAAATTAACGATGTACTTTTCATATTCATACTCCATTCTCAATCCACTGACTGCTCATTAAGTCAGCTGGCTACTTTGCATATGGAAGACAAAGGCCAAACAAATTTGCCTTTAAAAAATAATAATTTTCCATTCAGTTTTCAGGGACCAACCATCTGCAAAAATAGAGGCTCTATAAACATGAGGGAGCTTTAAAAACTTCCTCCCAATATTTCTTTCCATGCTGTTGTATTGATGGTTGATTCTGGCTATTGGTGATCACAGAATATTAATGATGCATTTGGCAAAAAGCATTCCTACCAGACTGATCATGACTGACTGGAATCTGCAGTGCATGATACCAAGAGACACGATTTGTCTTTACTTACAGCTCTTCCTTTGACCTTGTTGCTAGAGACAGCTTCCTTTTGACTTTTTGTAGTATTCAGTAGGGATAAGCTTTGGCTTTCAAATATACTTCCACAAACAGGCATTTGACAATTTTTTTTTTAATTTTAGTTTTTGCATGTTATAAACTTGATGATTATTCACTTGTAGGAAGTTAGATGCCAACAACTCATTTGATGTAAAATAGGCGTCTAAATATTTACAGTTTAAATATGAAAAATACAGCTTTCTGAGAATTCCAGGCCGTCATTTCTTACCTAATTTGGTTAATAACTTTTATTCCAATTTTATTAAGTAGAAGAAGTCTTAAAAGTAAGTCATTTTAACATTAGAGGATAATGGGTTACCCCACAATGCCACCTAAATATGGAGCTAAAGAGAGATTTTTTTAATACTTGTTTTTTATGTTTCGTAGTTTTCATAGTTTGCTTTCTTCTCCTTAGAAATATGGAAATGCATTTTCTTTCTTTTACCCATTTTGCCCTTTTTCATGTGATACATATTGCTTTCTTTCCAGAGCAGCAATAAAAGTCAACCTATTTCCATTTTCTTCCTTGTTTATCTCTGTTCTTTGACCATGCTAGCAAAGTGTGAGCATAGAAGTACAATGCTTACTTCCTTTCTTGCATCGATATTTGAAAGCATGCAGGATGCCACTAGTCATCTGGAGCCTGAAGGGAAGTTCTCAAGTGCAGAAAATACTGTGACACCTGCCTTTTCAGTTAGAGAAAACCCTATGGGGTTTATTCTTTTCAGTGTGATCCAATTTAAATATTTCAGAAAATCTTTTTAGTCTTGACTTCTGCATTAATTTCTATTCTGTGTCTTTTTAGCCCATTCTCTACAGTGCCTATCCAAGTACAAAGCATAATGGGTGGTTGGTATTTTTTTTTTAATGATAAAGATAATACTGCTTGGATTAGAACTGATAGTACAGGCTATTTCCTACATTTAGACAATGATTTGTACCTTGCAGCTTTCTTTCTTCACACTGTTGATGAGGTGCAGGCTCTTGAGCTCTCAGACTTGCTCTATGAGAGTGCCATAGAATGACCTAGTACAGACTCTGTAAGACTTGCTCTGGCCGGCTTGCCCAATGCAAGTGTCACAGATACATAGGCTCCTTAAGAGTCTACACAATATGGTGAACTTTTAAAGAACTTTCAATAAACTTTACTTTTCTTTGGATGAGAGAAGACTTAAGTCAAAGTCTTTCAGCAGGACACGGTGTGTTGGCATTTTGGGGGTATCCAGAGCACCCCTAACCCTAACCACATCACTGCCAGGTGGTAGATTTGCCCCTCTTCTTTAACGGATTCATGAAGTATCTGTTCCACACCTGGAGATTCTGAAAAGACAAGAGTATATTCTTTTAATCAGTCTCTGTTTTGTTTTTTTTTTAATGACTTAGGAATGAATATTAACACATTTTCCATATTTGGTCCTAAAGGAGGAAACACACACTGCAATCTTACAGTTTTAATATTAATATCCCCTCTTTAGCAATATATCAAGAATGACACTTATCAGAGTCAGTAAGGAAAATTAACACAATATCCTGAAAAAACAAAACAAAACTTTCTTCTTACAGACTATAAAGAAACTAGAAGTATCATTTATTATCCTTATGTAGTGGGATCCAAAGACATAATTTCCATAAATAGGTTCATTGCATTTCAAAAAAACAAAAACATTTAAGCCTCCATTATATCTAAAACATTGTATTAAGTGCTAAGGATATGAAGACAGTGCTAAAACCAGTATCCACCTTTTAGGAGATTACATTTCATTCAAAATATATAACATATAGAAATAAATTAATTCAATGATGTAGGATATTGGAGAAATAATGTGTTCCCAAGATAATAGAGATATCTCTGTCTCTCTCTCTCTCTCTGTCTCTGTCTCTGTCTCTCTCTTTCTCTCTCTCTCTGTCTCTCTCTCTGTCTTTGTCTCTCTCTGTCTCTGTCTCTCTCTCTGTCCCTGTCTCTCTGTCTCTCTCTCTCTGTCTCTCTCTCTTTGTCTCTGTCTCTCTCTCTCTGTCTCTCTCTCTGTCTCTTTTTCTGTCTTTGTCTCTCTGTCTCTCTCTGTCTCTCTGTCTCTGTCTCTCTCTGTCTCTCTGTCTCTGTCTCTGTCTCTATCTCTCTCTTATCTATTATAGGTAATGGGTGATGCTGATTCTGAGCTCCTGACTTGAAATTAAAGTCTTCTGGTTAGGAAGTATACTTAAAGTCTTAGGATAAATGAGATTCTCATGATGGGGAATATTAAGGGAAGAAAAGAGGGTCAGAGGGAGAACTTGGTGAATCCTCCACTTAAAGAGGGTGGATAGGGGTCAAGAACAAGCAAAGGAGGAAGAGATTGAGCAGGTAAATTTGTAGGAAGAGAACCAAAATGGAGTGGTATCTACAAAGACGAGAAGAGAGATTATTTCTGAAGAGAGTCAATGGTCAAAAATATTTAACTGTTTTCACTTTGAAGAATTCAAGTACCATATATTTATAATCCTCCTTTCTGTCAGGTACTTGAAAATTTTTTGTGAATACAATTAAGTTTTTTGAAAAATCTCAATATTTCTGTTTGTTAAGTGGGGGTAATAATCCTTGCCTCCTCTCCAAGAATCATTGAAATACTTTACACTGAATGATTTTAAATTTTCTGTTGAAAAGCATGATGATTCATAAAGATGACTATAGTTGCAATCATAATCATAATGTGCTGTAATAATGCTTTGTGAATGTATGGCTCCTTTAAAAGCTTTTGCTGGAACGATGTTTACTTTCCTATCTTGAGCTATTAAAGAAGCTACTTTCATGTTTCATCATTGGGCAAATGAGCAAACTCTGATGTGGAAAATAATATTTGACCCCATATCCCTCAGGGTGATTTGAAGATTAGTGCAAATACCTTGGACATATTTAGATGTGTAACAACAAGAAAAAGTCTCCTTGTTTCTATTATTATAGCCATTTGTTTAGCTTTGCCGTTAGGCCTCTAAAGACAAACTCTGACAAAATAAATTGGCATTGACACATTTGAAGCATTAGCTTGCGCTAAAAGCATTCTTTCTTCCTGCCACAAGTAATAACATTCCCATTGAGAAATCCCCACAAATGGAATGGAAAAAAAAGTGTATGAGAACCCATCAGCATCTGCAAGTTAAAGGAAGTTAACTCGAAAAAAAAATGGTGAGGAGTAGTACTACAGAAGCAATATTGATATTGAAAAACCGAAGTGATTTCAAGGAAAATGTATATTTCTTGATTTTTTTTTTATTAATTGTTACTTACAGTGTGTTTAAAATCACACATGCACTGAAATACCGCTAAGCTTTAAGATGTTTGTGATACGAAATACAACTCAAACGATGTCTTTTTGGGACAATCTTAGGGTTCTGTGTGTTTCACCTGCAGAAGACTGTGTTTTTGGAGATACTCACATAGCAAATAAAACTGAGGTTGAATACCTCATACGACAAAATAATTTTATCCCTTGACTTGAAGAATTCAATCAATTACATAATATGTAGATTAATCAACTATATAATATGTAAATTATCCACCATTTATAAAATGAGCAACTAACACTAAATTTGAAAGTATACTAAAATTTACTTGATTTCATGGAACCATAAATTTTCAAAGTATGGATCTTGGTAGAAGATCTGATCTAAAATGGTTGACTGTTCTCATTTAATTGAAAATGGTAGGAATTTCAGTTTTAGAAAGTGTTTAATAATGAATAATTCATCAGTATTTCTTTGTGTTACTTTTGTGCCTTTTCCAAAACATAAAATAAAAATATTTTTAGATTAGTAAAATATACTTTAAAATGAATAGCTCCATTTGTTTTGTATACTTGCTTAAAGTCAAAAGAACCTTAACTTTGTAAGAGCTGCTTTGATTCAGATATCAATTCTTAATTTTTATAAAATATTTATTTATAATGTAAAATAAACCATTTAAATTTTATTAACTTTGTCACATTCAAAAAAATAATACTCAAGTAAGCTTGTGTTATATCACTTCTAGTGACTGAAATTTTTCCATATTACAAGAGTCAAGTATACAGACTAAACCCCATTAGAGTTAGTATTAGGTAATGCTATGCTTTTCTTTAATCATTCTAATAAAAGAGCTATGAAAGATAATGTTAAGATATTGCCTCTGATTTTTTAAAATTGTTTTTGATGTTGTTTTCCAGCTTTTTGAATCACAGAAAAGGACACCGACATGCCACCAGCACCAACTGGTCCACCTCAGTATCCACCGCCAGATGGAGGATGGGGCTGGGTTGTGGTCCTTGGTGCTTTCATTTCCATCGGATTTTCCTATGCATTTCCCAAAGCCATCACAGTGTTCTTCAAGGAAATTCAGGAGATATTCCACAGTACCTACAGTGAAATAGCATGGATATCATCCATTATGCTTGCTGTTATGTATGCAGGAGGTAAGATTCTTTGGAACAAATAACTATCTTGTTTAATAAGCAATCTCTGTGCCACACTAGATCCCTTCTAATGTCTAATTATCTAAAAATAATTTGTTGTAATTCTGTGTTCTCTTAAAACAAATTTATTTAATTAGAGCTAAATGTTATTAGGGCAGATGAGTGGCACAGTGAATAGAGTACCAGACCTGGAATTAGGAAGATCTGAATTCAAATTTGGCCTCACACATTCATTTGCTGTGTGACCCTTGGAAAGTCACTTCACTTTGTTTCTCTCTGTTTTCTCATCTGTAAAATGAACTGGAGATGGAAATGGCAAAACATTCTAGTATCTTTGCCAAGAAAACCCCAAATGGGGTCATGAAGAGTCAGACATGACTGAAATGAGCAACAACAACATATATTATTAGTGCAGCTAGAAAGTACAGTGGATAGAGGGCTGGTCCTGGAGTCAGAAAGACTGGCTTTCAAATATGACCTCAGAGACAAGCTGTGTGATCCTGGGCAAGTCACTTAGCCCATGTCTGCATAAAACTGGAGAAGGAAATGGCAAACCACTTCAGTGTCTTTGCCAAGAAAGCCCCATGGACAACTGGCACACAAGGTCATGAAGAATCAGACATAACTGAATGACAGAAAAATAAAATTTTATTAACTATGAAATCTTATTATTTTCAAACAAAGTACTGAAGCAATATAACTAGCCTGGAAAGTAGTTGTTGGGAGGAGAGGGGAAGGACTTCATAGATTATGGTTGACTTATCATGCATACAAAGTTCTTTGTTATGAGTGATTAAATTAGAGTGTTAGCCCTTACCGTTAGGCCTCATTCTCATTTTTATAATCATTACCATTTTTGTATTTGTTGCTCCTAAAAATCTAATTATGTAAAGTTTACTTTTTCTACAATAAGAGCCTATAAACCATATTGCCATATTCCAAAATGAATACATTCAGTGATGTGTGTGTATGTGCGTATATGTGTATATGTGTGTATGTATGTATGTATACGCATATAGGCGTGTGTGTATAGTTACTGATACATTTTACTGAACATATATTTAAAAAATCCCACAACAGTGAGCATTGGTGTATTATTACATTGGTTTCTCTTAATTACTATGGTTCCATGAAACCAAAATTTCTTTAGAAATGTTAAAGAATAATATTAAAACACATACCCCCAAATCAATTATTTGGGTATATTTTTCTTACATAGTGCCAAATATCTGAATATTTAGAATAGTTCAGATGACAATTTATTTATTAATTTTTAAAAATTTGGATGTATTGAAATATATAAATATAAAATCACATAGTTTTAGAATTAGAACTAGAGTTCATATTAATGATGATGATGATGATAATATTAATATAGTACTTACTATGTGTGAGTTCTAAGCATTTTACAGTAATCTCATTTGATGCTCACAACAATCTCAGGAGGTAGATGTTATTGTTATCTACATTTTTACAGACTTAAGCAAATGAAGGTAAGTGACTTGCACAAGGTCACACAGCCAGTATCTAAGGTTGAATTTGAACTCAGATCTTCCTGACTCCAATCCCATCACTCTGTTGCACTATCTAGCTGCCCCAAACTAGGACCCATTACACAGAATAGAAATTAAAATGAATAACCAAATGTAGATGGGTAGCTAATGACAAAGTTGGTATGAAGACACAGATTTCCTAATTTAATTACATTATGTAGGCTCATTCTCTCATAGTCACTGATCTTAAGGCATACTAGAGTTATTTTTTTAAATACTGCAACTACCTCTTTGTGGTGTGTGTGTGTGTGTGTGTGTGTGTGTGTGTGTGTGCGTGCATGTGTGCATGTAGTATGCCTATATGCTATAAAGGTGAAACTGAGCACATGCAGTAATCTGCCTTTTTATTTGGCATATGAGACGTTTCCCCCTTCTCTCCACAAATCTTCAAAATGTCCTTTACTAAAAGACTACAAAGAGAGTCGGTCAATGAACATTTATTGAACATTGTTGTTGTTCATCCTTCATTCTCAAGAAGGCCCAATGACATCAGGAGGGTGGTGTCCTGACTTGCAATTGAATTGGATTTAAGTGAGGTAGAGCTTTGCAATGTCATCAGCCTAACTCTCTCCTCTGGAGTCATTCAAGTCCAGTGGCAAGACAAGAGCTAAGATGACTGGTGAGGGCTTAGGGTACAGTGGGTGATCTTGGGCTTTCTAAATTAAGGTTTTTCCCATGCAAGATACCATGTGCAGCACTCTAGTACTAGAGATAAAATGAGTGACAAAACCATAGTCCATAAGTTCATATTCTAATGAAGACGACACCTACAAGATATATGCAGACTAGATGGATAGTAACCTCAGAGGACAGTAGCTGAGTGGTACAGTGGCTAGAGAACAGGGCTTGGAATGAGGAAGACTCATCTTCATGAGATCAAATCTGACTTCAGACACTTACTAGATGTGTAACCCTAGTCAAGTTATTTTACCTTATTTGCCTTACTTCCTCATCTGTAAAATGAGCTGGAGAAGTAAATGGTAAAGCTCTCAGATTATCTCTGCCAAGAAAATCTTAAACAGGGTCATGAGAATTCAGACATGACTTAAACAACTGAGCAATACCACCACCACCTAAGAGGAGAAAACACTAGTAGCTAGGTTTAGAGAAATGCTTCTTATAAAAAGTGGGATTTGAGATGAATGTTAAAGGAAGTCAAGAAAAGGAAGAGTTGGAGGCGTGGGGAGAGAGAATTCTAGGCATGGAGGATCAATAGTAGAAAACCTAGAAGACGGAGAAAGTTAATTCAGTCTCATCACCAGTAATGTCCTTCAAGAGACTGAACTTTTTGAAAGCAGAAGTTTAGAAGAGTGGGAAAACTCTGGATATCCTCAAATCATTGGTTATTAATACTCATTTCTCTCGACATCATAATGAAGTAATGATAATTTTCTTTCATAAATTCTACCATGAGCGGGGTTAGGCTGAGTATGCCATACCTTATTGCATATAAAACTTAATTCTACATATCAAAATATTACTGAACATAATAGATATGGATGCATAATTAGTTATATACTAATTTTAATTTTCATAGTCTACAATATACTCCCTTTTTATGATTACCCAAAAACTTTTAGTGAAATAAATGGCTAAAATCTCCTGTTGCTGGATATTAACAAGGAGTTTTAATCTAGTATGTTACTTCTCCATATCATCACACAGTCCATGAATTTTAGATGTTGATAAGTATCCTTTGAATCACAGTGATGTCTCTGGTCTGCTCCATGTCATTACAGGGAAGCTAGTGTGAAGATTTTAAGTGTGTTGGCCTTGTCTCAGACTTTGGAGATCTAAGACAGTGGGGTGGTGACAGAATATTTGTAATCTGAAATGCAAATTGAATGTTAGCTGGCTCTTTTGTTATCACTAAACAATGGCTTCCAGGGTTGGGACATCACTAACTCTCAACCCAACTACTGAACAAAAAACAGAGTTTTTTTCTAACTCTATGGTTTACTCAACTAAAGGACTAGATACTGACTACTGAGATATTGAGGTTTAATTTTTTAAACACAAGAATTGACAAAGCTCTAAAGATTCAAAGCGGCTTTATGATTACTGAAATTTAGTATAACTTGAATAGGATGTAGATTATTATGTGACTTTGATATGATCTCAGTCAAATAACTTTCCCTGTAATATAATAACTATTATTAGTAAAAAGCCTGATATAACATGCTCAGTCTAATGTGTGGGTGTTAGACCTATTTATTATCCAATGCCAGTATTGTGTCTCTGATGCTCTGCTATAATGACTTAAGATAGCTTTACTGATCCAGGATAAAATCAAGCCATGAGTATGAATGAAGCACATTTTGATTGATTGTAGAATGAGTACTTTATTCTCTCACTGTCTGAAAGACTTCCACTGAAAGCTAAACTTTCATATTTCTGAGGTTGAAATAAGCCTGAAGCCCACAAGGTGAGAAGGTATGGAGTTCTATGAAGGGTAATGAGTCCATCTAACAAGTTACTGAAACCCTCTCTTCATCATAATGCTAATTAAGTTAACCCGAAGAACATCGAAAATCTGACATGCTCATTAAGGCTTAGCATTCTACTTATTAATCACTGTGGTGAGGTCACTGGGCGAGATGGAGTTTGTGCAGAGTGCTGGCCTATGCTTAGAGGGGCATAGCCCCTCACTGTAATTAGCTGGCATCTGTGTTTCAGTAGCAAGGTATCACCTTCTACTGTATGAATAAAAATGTAACTAATAAAAACCCCTAGTAAGAACAGAAAAGAATGCAAATTATGTTTATCGCTTACTTCATACTTAGAATAATGCCATTAAATTATAGCAGACCATCTGGCAATCCATATGGTCTCCTGGAGTTGTGGTTAATTTCAGCAAATAGGTCAAGCACAGTGATCACCCCATTAATAAAGCACTAAGCAGAGGTGGAAAATTTTCAGCAGATTTCAGGTTCTTGCATTTGGTTTGTATGGACGGCATGCTTTTTGTAAACAGCAAGTGGAAGGAATTATCTTTTGGTTTTATGTTTGTTGTTAATTGATGAGATTGTCTGCTCTGGACATGGTCTGCTATGTAATTATTGAGCACAGGTATCAGGCTGCCAGTGGCAGGGCGAGTTCCTCATGTTGTTTAACAGGATCTTAGTTCCAACTTGGAAGAATCAACCTCTCCGGAGATGAGAGGTAGCTTAGTCTCCATGGTAACCCATTCTTCTGCCTCTCTTGAGAAGTGCTTGCCAATTGTGCTAAATTAAGGGAGATGGTTTTGTGATGGGCTCCTCCACCCAGGAGACTGAGTATGAGACCACCTAACATTTTTCCTGGAGGCCAAGGAACAGGATGTTATAGGCATAGGATGTCAGAGTGAAAAGCATATTCTTTAGTTACAATTGTGTGTACTACTTTCATTTCATGATGTGACCTTATGTTCTATATGTAGAAAAGTTGTCATCATTGAAGTATTTTGCATAATTTTGCCTTCTTAAGAAAAAACAAAAAAAATTAAGCTAATCTTAGGTAACTCAGACAGATCTGAGCAATTTCTTATGCTATATTTTAGCATTTTAAAGACCTACTTAAATATATTAGAAAGTCTTTTTAATATACATATTGTTGCAATGGAATCCTAATAAAGCTGCTCCCAGCTCCAATATTCTAATTTCATTATACACTTGGCCCTACCGAACAGCAGGGCACCATACCTACCTAGCCCCCACTGCAACAGTTTTTGGCATCCCTGGGTTCAAACCACAGCAGCTTTTTGACATCCCAATTGTTTTTGGGTGGGTAGAGCCTCTTCTGCAACAGTTTTTGGCATCCCTGGGTGGGCTTGGGACTCCTCCTCATGTGGAGCAGAGTCCCTGATTTGGACCTCCTCTAATCTAAAGATAAGCCTATCTTTTTCCCTTCTCTGGTCTTACTAGAAGAATTTAAATAAGCATGTTTTATAATATATACATATGCATGTCACCTCAACTGTCAGTTTTAAGCTATTAAAGCTTAACTCCACTATACTATATATATGTGCATACATTCAAATATATATTTGTAGATATGTGTATATGTATATACACATTACATATATGTGTATATATGTGTGTGTGTTCAAAAACAGTACAGTATACACTGTATATAGTATAAAGAGGCCTATATTTAGAATTTCTGTCTTATGGAACTATACATACTAATTTTCATATTTGTATCATTTATCTTTCATGTTTTGAATACTAAAATAGAAAAGGGAACTAGATGATGTTATTTACATTACCAAACATTTATAATTTTCAATTAAATGTTGCTAAAAGGCTTGGTGGCAGCAAACATGTACAGTGTATTTTCAGTCCTCATGATGGCAGTATACTTGGGGCATTGCGGCAGCAACCTGGCTGTGTATGTTGGAGCCTTATTCTTTTCTTCTCAGAAGAGACATCAGCAAAATATATTAAAGAGATCAAGAAAGAGTTCTTATCCTTAATTTGTTCTTAGGTCCGCTATAAAGTTGAGATCTAACTCACTTGGATAGATCAATATGTTAATGGAAGCCAAGACCATATATTTATTTCTCAGATAGCTTAATGGTGTTTTCCTATGCACTGAACATTCAACCGCTTCTAGACATCACATGAATGTGTGAACCTTGGAACAATTGGTTGAGAGTAATGATAGCCCAATGTAATCTATCATAACAACTGGAAAAATAACTCAGGTACAAGCCCTACTAGAGATAATGGTTTGTGCTTGTCTGCATGTGAAAACAGTACAGACTCACAAATTGTTATACATACTGACGAAATGAAAAGATGAACCTGGAGGACTCTAAGGTAGAAGAATGACAACACAGAGTAGTAACCTCAAACACCATCCAAGGTATATAATATATGAACTTGAGTCTAGATATTTTTGACCAGGATTGAATTTGCTTTTTGGAATTATCACTATAATAATAACAATGATAACAATAAGCATTTATGTAGCATTTTAAGGTTTATAAATGCCTTACAAATATTATCCAATTTTATCATCACGAGTTTCCTAGAAGAAAGATGCTATCATTAAATCCACTTTTCAATTGATCAAACTTAGTCAAAGACTAAGTGATGGCATAAGTCTCATATCTATTGTCTGAGTCTGTATTTGAACTTGGCTCCTCCCAACTCCAAGTACAGCATCTATGCACTGTGCCACTTAACTATTTTGTTCATTATTTGAGGCAGCAATAGTAGTTGATTTTGGAGTCAGGAAGACCTGGGTTCAAGTCTTACTCCTGGCACAAACTAGCTGTGTGACCTAGCTCTCTGTGTCTCCAAGTTAAAGGTGAGTTGCTGATCTATATCAATGGAAGGAATTATCATATCATCGCATAGATAAAATTTCAATCTGGAACCAAACAATATTTTCTACCATTTCAGAATCTTTGTTAATTTAACATGCACAACTGTAATGAGTAGTAGCCATCTATATCTATAGGTCTTTAGTTTTCATATGTACTTCATTATATTTCCTAAATGACTATCCTTTCCCTATTTAGCTATTATTGTGATTATATATTTTTTCATTATTAAATAACATTTTATTCTCTGATTTAATTAACTTTTGATCAATTAGAGCTTTTAATGTAGAAAATATTAGCTAAAATATGGGACCTTAGTTTTTAGAAGACTCATTCTGAACTTATGACTCACAGTCCTGAAATTATGGCCACCAGGAATTCCCAGAAGCAAACATGAACCATATGGTTAGGCCGTGTCTGATGATTATAGTTCTGTATTGATTGGTATTCCACACCTAGTATAGAGTACGATTAATGATTAGGGCTGATTAAGGCAGAGTTCCCTTACAGCAAACCAAATGTGGAACAATAAGAGTTCCCCAGTCACTGAGACTGAAAAGTGAAGTTAAAGAAGAGAAAGAACAAAAGGATAAAGGTGCAAAGTATTCAAGATTTATGTGAAGGTCCTCAGACAATGAGGGAGGAAAGGGTCATTGTTAAGAGAATCCAAAGAGAAGAATATAATTGACTTTTAGATGGAAGAAGAGGGAAAAATTTTATTTGTGTAAACAGATGGGAGTTCCTTTGACTTCTTCCATTTATCCTATAAGTAGAGTAGGCATCATGGTTCACAATCATTGTACAAGGTTGACCTACAGGCAAATGATTGGTGTCTTCCTTCTCAAATATGAATTTGGAGAAGATTTTATTCAATAAAATCAAAATATTTGGAAGTTCAGAGTGAAAGTTTCAGTGATATTGCTGGTAAGATGGAATGATAGTGGCCATGGAAATGAATTCATAAACAATTACTAAGCACCTCCTATGTACCAGTCATTGTACTAAGTGCTGGGGTTACAAAAAGAGGCAAAAGACAGTCTCTGTCCTCATTAAGTCCATGAAACATAAATAACAGATGAGTGTTTATTTGACTTTTGTAAAAGGATTGGAATACAGAAATTGTTTTGTCATAATGCATGACTACCTTTCTTCACATGGCAGATTTTTGTCAACCACAAATGTGGTGGGCAAGGACTGAATAATCGATAAACTTTTGAACTTTCTTAAATTCCCCTGTTCCTTGTTGTCAGGGACAAACTTTTTTTTCCCAATCAGAGTATGCAAAGTGTTGAATTTTAATAACCTCATTTAGAGCATCCTTGAACATGTACAAGTTATCATCAACTTTCCAAATGCCTCTTGGCCTTGAGGGAATATTTCACATTTAGTTTAAAATATGTGTGAAACATCGACATAGAGTTAAATTGGTGTTTTCAGATAAAGAAAAATCAGTTGTAATGAAACGACACAGGAGTAATGAACTGTAAGCCTTGTTCATGACTCTGCATCATACACAGAAAGGTATATATAAGTATATGTATTTCTCGAGTACCAAGAATATTACTTAGAGTTGCTCCTTAAATCAAACATAAGATGTCATAGGAGCTAGATAAAGCATTTCAAAGGCAGTATAACCTTTGTTATTTAAAGATAACTCTGCTATTCATTCTAATACTACTTAACTCAAAGCTAGGGGCTATTCAGGAGTGTTTTTGAAATAGCCTTCTCAACATAACAAAATCACTTGGGCTTTAGCACAGTAAACATTTCAAAATATGCATGTTAGCCAAAGCGGGGAAAAGTTCTTTCATTTGTATTTCTTTAAAAAAAAAAAGATACAGTTTAGAAAGCAATTTTTTTTTTAATGCTCCCAAAGCTAGAGTAGCCTTTTCAATTTTTCTTTTAGCCGGTTATTTTCACATAGACGTAATGAGTCAGGGTCTGTTCAATGAGTGATTTTAAAAAAAGTCTAATTATATGAAAACAAGCTAAATAGAAATTTATGCATGTATGTACACATGCATATAAGTGTTTGTGAAGGATAATTTATACTGAAGTTTCCCCATTCTGAAAAATCAAGTCTAGAATAGCTTCAGTATTCGCTAGGCCTAGGTTTGGGTCACCTGACCTTCCAGCAATTTGGAGCTTAGACCAATGGAGACCCTCCCCGAGTGCCAAATCAGCACAAGATATGCCAAATAAGATTAAGACTGCTTTCATTGTACACACACATGTTTCTGGGTCCTTTGTCTCAGAGAGATTCCTGTGCTTAGGCTGTGGGTCAGCCCCCCTACCAATAAGAGTGAAGGCCAGTTGAGGGGGTTGGGTTGCTGCATTGGAAGATTATATAACAATGGACTGGCTTCTATGTGTGGCTCTCTCCCTGCTGCCAGGTGGGCGACAGGGGCAGAATTCTTTCTCAGGAGAAAGAATAACGACCTTTTCTGACCTTAGATTCAGACTCTGAACTCTTTCATCTCACACATATACCTATACATATATGAATATACACATATGTACACATCCACATGCACATAAATATATTAAATACACGTCAATATATGTGTGCATGTGCATACAATGCACACACACATAAGCGTATGTAAATATATTTGTGTGTGTTACATGCATGCACATACATATACATGCATGTACACACATGCACACATAACTATAAATAAATACTCACACATATACTTTTCTTTCCCTATTCCAACGACACATGACATCCCTTACCATTCTTCTTCCCTTGGGAATTTAAGTTAATTAATTTATGGAAACAACCTTCTTAAAAAGAGGTCAAATTTCTACCTCAGTCTTGACGTCAATATCTATTTCTGTATTGAAAACCTGAGTATCTGTATGCCATTCACTTTTCAGAAGCAAGTCCAAACTAAACTGAGCTTCTTTGATCCTCTTTCAAGTTAAACTCTAATTTTTGAATGCTACTTTTATTTGCATCAATTTATTTTTGTTTAGCTTAATTTTGTTGTGGTTGTCTTATGAAGTATTCTTTTTAATGTCGATTTATTTTATTTATTCTTGAAGACTAATTTCTAATCCCTTTATGATTAAACAAAGGCTTATTCATAAAGACTATTCTTTTTGTGGAGTTTACTCAAAAGTGAGAGGAAAATAATAAATAATGAAGCTGTATTTTTGCATGTGTAGCCTTCACTCTCAGAACTTTAACTTTATTTTGACCTTATTTGCAGCACAGAGGATATGGATTAGAGAAAAGGAAGAATATTTTGCATTTTAAGACTCTGCCTATCTGAGGCAAGTACATATAAGCATTTGGTGTCATGGACCTCTTGGACCTTGTTTTCAAGGTTTGCATTGATTATCTGTAACTTTTAGATATATATCTTTATATCTATGTGTATCTTTATCTATAACCTCTTGTGAGAGACTAAAAAAGGAAAGAAAATGTGATTTTGTGCTATAGTTGTCTAATTGACTAGATATCTGCAGGTTTAATCTGTTAGCCAAAATGTCTTAAGAATTATCATATTTTTACACTTGAAGAAATTAAAATTATCAATTGACTGAAGAATTAATTTTGCATTATAAAATAGAGAAAAAGACAGTCATCAATGCCTAGTGGGGCATTTAGGGATTCCCATTATCCAGATGGAGTTTCATCCATTCTATTATTCCTCCCTAATACATTCCCTATCTCACTCCCCAGGGGGAGGTTTCTCCAAACCTCTTTTCTCTTCAAGCCTACTAAGACCACTTCCTTCCGGCTCACTGCTGAGAATGTCTGCAAGAAAATAGCCATCCATCACAAGTGCCTCTTTTAACTTAGCCTCTCACATCCTGTTGATAACTTCCCCAGCCTTATTCAAGTCTTTTGTGAATAGGTGGATCTCCTTACCAAGGCCATTCAATCTGCATGAACTCTTTATTGCATTTCCTCCTCTTCCTCTTTCCCCTCTCCCTTCAGCACTTCCCCTCCCATCTCTTTTCTCTTTCTACCTGCTGATTTATTTGTTCTTTCACCATTTCCCACAAAACAAGCTAAGTCTCCTCTATTCTCTAAAAGAATAAAAAAGAAAGAAAACAAATTTTAACTAGACTCTACCATTTAGTGCATTTTAGTGATAATTTTTCTAGTGCTACCATCCCTGGATCCTAATTCTTCTTTTTGTTATTTAATTGTAGTCTCTTAAATTCTTCATCCTAGTAAATTTTCATTTTTTCCCTGACAAATTATTGAAAAAGAGTAGTTAGTCTGATTTGAACATGCTTAATGGTAAAAAGTGCCAGAGGCCTGAAAAACCAATCCAGTTTTTCTTCTTTACTTATAAATAGTAAATCATTGTAATATAATAATAATAATAATAATAATAATAATAATAATAATAATAATAACATTTATATAGTGCTTTAAAGTTGGGGGAGCCTTTTATAATTTCTCCTTTGCTCCTCACACTAACCTGAAAGCGATGTGCTCTTATCATCCCCTTTTTTTTGTAACTGAGGAAATTGAGACAGAAAGAGGTTAGTAATTTACTCAGGAGTAAAGTAAAGTAACTTACTCAGAAAGAGTAAATAATTGACTCAGGAGATTACAACTAGTATATATGTGAGGATGGATTTGGACTCATGTTATTTCTGATTTCAGGAACATTATTCTATCCACTGCAGGTAGGTACCTGCCCCATCAAAATGAACAAGTGTTGTCACAGTACGCATGTAAGATAGTCTATCTCAAAGCAGAATATTGCTGCAGAATGTCCAGAGATGGACAGCTTATATGATCAAGTAGGTTATGCGAATAGGCTACAAAGGTGATCATTTTTCAGTCTGCCAAGGTGAAGAGTCAAAATGGTTGTAATCAAAATCCAAAGCATGAAGTGTATAAATCGTGTAAGCATAGACCTCTTCCCCAAATCCTGGAAGAGAGGAAGTGGGTATGGCAGGAGGCAGGACAACAATCATAATATGTTTTGAACTTCAAAAAGGGAAAATTTATAACATAAAAAAGGTAATTCCCCCTTACGTAAATGGTAGAAAATGGGAGAATTCATTATCCCAAAAGGTGAGATAGGCTTAAAATAGAAATGAAAACGGCCTAATTAAGCTTCAATGAACTTTAAGATGATATAATTGCTCTTCAATGAACTTGATTGACAGTATCCAATTTGTCTTCATTCACATATGTACCTCTCATCTATGGATATCTTTCCCATAATTCAAGGTCTATCAGAGATGCCAAGATGCCTTCTCTTTTCTAAAGTCTTACTTTATCCTCCTAGTCAGAAATGATCTCTCCTTCCTCAAATTCATTTGCCTGTCCCTCTCTCAAGCATATAGTGAGTTAAGAAATCTCATTACTTGCGACCCTGACAAGTAGACAGAGCTTTTCAGACAGTGGATGTTTAGTCATATTTGAATACATATTGATTTATAAAGCTTGTACATTCATACGTCAGCACAAATTGTGCAATGTGGGAAGTTTTAGGGGGAAAGAATTGTTTGATATGACTCAATGAAGAGCATATATTGCACAACAAGTAGGAAACTTCTTTTGAAAAATTCTGGAAACCAGTTGTTACTAAAATATATAAAAACCAGAGTCATTTGTTTTCATTTCCTGTTTCGTTATTTGCATCTCATTTTTTTCCCTGCTACTTCTTTCCCTTTATTTTGACAACTGCTTCTCCCCCATGTTCTTGTTATATGGTAATATAACAATTCCATTTTATTCATTGCTCAGTAAAAAAAAAAGAAAAAAAATTTTGGCTTCAGAAGCTCACATGGAAATCTTAATATCACGCAATCTTTAATAAAGTTGCTTTAAAATCATTGATTTATTGTGCAACCTTACCTAGTTGAGAATTCAAATTCATGTTCTAAGATAACTTGGCAGCATTAAAAAGGAACTCCACCGTCCTTGAAATGCAAAAGAGTGAGCTGTGCTCAAGTCTCACTGGAATACAGCTTTTCTTTCTAGCAGAGAGGATTAGTTTACAGTTGGAATAAAGGGTATGGTAATGAAGTAAAATAGTGTTGTGTTTCACCTCTGACTGCAGCCAAAGGGCGTATCTGATGTCCTACCTGAAAGCTAAGCTTTTCATCATATGTACAGTATTAGTTTTCAGGAGCACATATCTATAAGGAAATATGTGTATACCCAGTCACACATCAATGTCTAAACCATTATGCCGAAAACCCCTAAACTCAGTGTCCTAATTGAGGTTAATGTAAAGGCTGCTGATTGTTATTTTAACTGAACCCTCTAATTTGACTGATTACTTTTCACTTCGCTCAAAGAAGTAAACAGGTTTATTTTATTTTAACAAATTTCTTGTTTTTTTGTTTTTTTACTTTTTGCTTTTTGTAGGGGGGAAGGCAGGGCAATTGGGGTTAAGTGACTTGCCCAAAGTCACACGGCTAGTAAGTGTTAAGTGTCTAAGGTTGGATTTGAACTCAGGTCCTCCTGACTCCAGGGCTGGTGCTCTATAAACTGAGCCACCTAGTCACCCCCAGGTTGTGTTTTAAGAATTAGAACAGCTAAGAAAATAGAGTTGCTGGTGCTAAGTGTGTGGGTGTGGGGGAAATATGAGATATTTGCCAGGTTGCAGCATGCAGTATGGCTAGCTTTTCATGAATTAAGCTATGAATTTATAGAGGACTTAATTACATGACGTGTTGGTGACTGATTAATAAATGGCAGTCAGAAGAATTACATCAAAAGCATACTTTAAGCTGAGAAAATGTGCTTGGCATTTTAGGAGTGTTTTCTTTCAAAGTTAGAGGTATTGAAAAGGACTATACATATGGCTAACATTTAGCAGTGACAGGAAGCTTGACAAGTGTGCCATTTTCTTAGGTGGAAATGCCTTCTCTCATTTATTTAAATCACTTCCTGCCCCAATTGACTCACAGTCTTCCAAAGAGATTCATGAGTTGAATTTTTGTTTTCTTGGATAGATGCAAGCGAGCATCCATTCCAATTTAGCACATTAACCAGATCCTGGTGGATGTATTCTATTGACTGAGTTCCAAGTAGCATCTAGTTTCCTGGTGGATGGTAGAGTAGAAGAGTACCTTCGGTGCTTTTGATGAGTTCATTTTCTCTCTTTTTCATTCTTTTTTTTTGGAAGGGGGAAGGCAGGGCAATTGGGGTGAAGTGACTTGCCCCAGGTCACACGGCTAATAAGTATTAAGTGTCTGAGGCGGGTCCTCCTGACTCCCAGGCGGGCGGTGCTCTATTCACTGTGCCATCTAGTCACCCCCTATTTTCCTCTTTTTCTTAAAGATTTCAGTGTCTGCTTCATCATCTTCCCCATCTTCCCCTGTCATTGTACTTATGGACTTCGGATTACATGTTGATGTCCCCTTAAATACCTTTGCTTACCAGTTCATCAACCTCTCTACACCTTGAAGGATCTATGTCTTCATTCCACCTTAGCCATACATATGTAGAGTCAGACATTTGAGATGATATTACCAATGTTTGACTTTTCAAGCTTTGGTAGATTAAAACCTCACCAAGACTTTTGGGACATATTATACGCATACCTGATGACTTCTTGTAGTTGCTGATCATTCAAAATACTATAATACATACATTCTAATATATGTATGCATATACACATATGTATATGAGTATGTCATTTCTTTTTTTTTGGAGGGAGAAAGACAGGAATTGGGGTTAAGTGACTTACCCAAAGTCACACGGCTAGTAAGTGTTAAGTGTCTGAAGTTGGATTTGAACTTAGGTCCTCCTATCTTCAGGGTCAGTGCTCTATTCACTGCACCACCTAGCCACCCCAATATAATAGAATTTTTTAAGGAAAAATGCTCAGACTTTTAAAACTACATAGTACCTTCTTCTCACAGGTTCACATTCCTTTATTACTTTCTTTTCCACATTTCCTTTAAAGACAAATGGCATTTTCCCATTACAGAGATTCTTCCATAGTCTCATAATTATTAGGAAGAAAAGGAGAGCATGCAAATGCTTGGTGTGTGCTAGGCATTGAATTAGGCACTGAGGACAGAAATACAAAAAATGAAGCAGGCCTGACCTGCATAGCACTTGTATTCTAGTGGGAGAAGCTATACACATAGTGGTGTGTAGAAAAGAGAGTTTTGGTCTGAGGAGTCCCAGAGTTCGTGGTCTCACCTTTTCAGGTAGTGTTGTTAACTCTGATTACTATTCCCTAAGAGAGGTGCAGAGGGATGCAGTGGCAGCACACATATCAAGATATCTGGGTTTCCTGTTAGATGGCTTAATGGAATGTAAAACATGGTCAGGAAACATGCAGGTATAATGAGTTTAGTGAGTTTACATGTACTCAAGCAACACAGCTTGGTTCCAGTGCATAGTGACTTGTCAAGTGGATTAAATGAAGGGTCCTGGCATGGTCTCTGGAGATTGAGTCTATTGGGTGGCTTTTCTAGGTGAAGATTAGGTGATAAGTATCTGACTAAATGTAAAGATCTCTGGGTTCCTGGTGGATGGCTGAGGAAGAGAGTGCTTTAGGTGCTTTTGATGGAGTCAAGTGACCTGGCTCATATAAACTCAATCTTCAATCAATCTGCATTTATTGCATTTATTAAGTACCTGCTCAATGCCAAGCATTGTGCTAAGCAGTGGGGATAAAAAGAAAGGCAAAAAAACAAAAATTAAGCCAAAACAAAACAAAGCACAACCTAGAAAAAGTTCTTGCTCTTACAGATTGTAAATAAAAATGCAAGGGACAACATTTACACAATAAAGTTAGTTTAGATCCTTGCAGAGTATAAGGAAGGTAACTTTACTGAGGAAGGCATAAGTGACTATATGAACCAGAGAGGCTTACTGTGGAACAGAACCTTAGATGTGATTGCTGAAGGGAGCCAAGGAAGCCAGGAGCCAGAGGTAAGGAAAGTAAACATTTCAGGAATGGAGGACAGCTGGTGGAAAGGATTATAAAACCAATATACGTTAGGCCTCGCTCTCCCAGAGTAAAGCTAGCTAAATCTCCTAGATTTTGAGGGATACTTATGAAGGGTTGGGGCTTTTTTTGAATGCCTTTGGTTTGATCCAACATTCCAAGCGAGTCCCTTTACTGTTAGCCAGAAATGACTACTGTCCCAGTTCCATTTAGTTACACCGATTTGCTTTTAGAAAGGGATATTTACTTTGAAATCTATAGTGAGAACAATGGGAAAACATGTCCTCTGTTAGTTCAGGAACATAATCTCTGCTATATCAGGTTGGTCTCCGGGGAGAGTAGGTTCATACTCAATGACATCTCTGCATATAACTGATCCCACCAAGTTAATATCCAACTAAGATATCACTGGCAGATTAGACCTCACCTCACCTATATCTAGTCTGAGTCCCAAAGGAATACAGATGTGCCATTTATGCTGTGACTTGGCTAAAAGCCCAGCATGAGCTACATTCCCAGACTACTGGGTGTGCAGATGGCTCACACTCCTAACCTTTCGAAATTTACAAGGTCATATGTTCCAACTTCACTTAAACTAAAGAACAAATGCCAAGATGGAGAACTAAGGCAGCTATTTGTGGGGCCACATGTTGGTGTTGCTCATAGAATTCTCTCATCAGACTCAAGTCGAAAGAAGAGATACAAGCAAAAGAAGAAAAGTTCAAGGCTGACTAAAGCCTTTTGAGAATACCTTCACCTCCTTTTCCTGGTTCCACCACTTTAACCAATCAAAGAGGCTGCTGTCTATGACATGGTTAACCAATCAAAACCAATTATAAAATGCCTATAAATACTCCAAAGTCTCTCTAAGGCAATTTCATTACATGACATTACAACTCTTCTAGAAGTAAATTTCCCAGCCTCTTACAGAATTGCATCAATAGCACTCTTGCTATATTAAGAAGGACTGGGATCCTGTTACATGTTAAAATGGGAGGTGGAGGAGATGTAGTATCATATGTGAGGAATAACAAATTGGCCATTATCACTGGACCATAAAGTCAGTATATAGAATAGAATAATCATGAGAGGACCAGAAAGATAGGAAGAGGCTGTATTGTGCAGAACTGTGGATGCCAGACTGAGGACTCGACTTTTGTAGACCATAGAAGTGATAGAGGGCTGGAGTTTATTGAGCAGTAAGGTTAATTGGTGAGAACTACACTTTGGAAAAAAATCCCTTTGGCAGTTGTATGAAGAATGCATTGGAATGAAAAGAGCCAGAAGTAGAGAGACCAATTAGAAGCCTGTTATAATAGTCCATGTGAGTGGTGGTGAGGAACTAAATTAGATTGATAGCCAGAGGAGTGAAGAGATTGGGATATATATGAGAGATGCTGTGAAGGAAGAAATGACAGAAATTGCCAAATGGTTGGATATGTAGGGTGAGTTTGAGTGAAAAATGAAAGGATGACACCAAGGTTGAGAGCCTGGCAGAATGAAGGTGGTACCTTCAAACTAAGTTCAAAAGAAGGGCGAATTTGGAGGGAAAGCATATGAATTCTGATCAGGACATGCCAAGTTTGTGTTGCCTACCAAACAGTTGGCAGTTGGTGGTGTGGGTCTAAGGCTCAGGAGAGAGTACAGGATTGGATATATAGATCTGTGCATCATTTTCATAGAGTTGGTAATTGAACTGAATGAATTCATGGATGAGATCACTGATACACTGTCAATGATCTTTGAACTATTATGGAACATAAGAGAAGTACTATAAAATTGAAGTAGGAAAACCTAATGTCCCAATTATTTAGAAAGGGAAGAGAACAACATTTTCAAAATATAGACTAGACCTCTTTATTTCAACCACGAGAAAATTCTGGAATGGATCATTAAAGAGCTGGTTAATAAGCAACTACAATAAAGAAAACATTGATTACAAAAAAGCCAGCGTGGCTTTATCAAGAACAAGTGATGCCATACTAACCTTACTCCTCCTTTTTTTTTTTGAAAGGGTTATTAAACTAATAGATGAGGGACACATGGCAGATATACCTTTCTGCATAATATCTTTCTTAACCCTTCTGGATTATTTAAACATTTCCATTCTTTTCATGCTATTCTGTACCATTAAAAAATATGCTCAGTTATCCTAGTGCTCTCTTTGGTGTTATTTGGTCATGTTACTTGTTTTTTGCTCTCTTAATCTTACCTCATCAATCAGCCCCTTTAGCCTCTTAGACACTTCAGTTGTTTTTCCCCTGAACTGCCTCCTACATGTGGTTATTATTGTAATTTATTTTTGGAATGGTGACAGCTTATTTGGCTCTGTTCAAACCCTAACATCTTTCTTTTTAGTGAGTTGACTAAAATGGCCATATTGTGCCTGGTGCGGTCTCAGCAGGCAATAGAAATTACACTGGACCAAACTAACCCTATCAGACTCAGGATTTGTAGCAATGTTCCAACCGTTTAGTCAGTTTTCTAGATTCAGCAAAACCCCTTGTCACTTATGTTTTGTCTTTCTCTCTTCTTCCATTTTTCTTTTCTTTCTTCTTTCCTGCCTCCTTTCTGCCCTTCCTTCCCTACCTTCTTCCTCTTTTTTTTTATTTTAAAAATCAACTTTAAACATAGTTATAGTTATTAGGTGTTATTTGGTAATAGCTAACTAGGAAAGAGAAACTGTGGTTTTCGCTGAGATATGACTGAGATGTAAGATACTTTGGAGGAAAATTATATAAAGAAAAACATGAATGCCATTAATTAACCAAGGTGATTAAGAAAAAAGATTAAAAATTCCAAGCTTCTTATACTTTAAGGTTAATATTTCTAGTATATATTGAATATTAAGTTGTTTTCAACTCATTAGGATTAACTGTTACCTTCTGCTCCAGGATTCACATAATTATGTTCAATTTAACAAAATCATGTTCAATTTAACCGATTTCAACCCAATAAATATTAAGTACCCATTATGTGCAAAACTCTGTACTAGATATTGGGAATGCATAAAGTGATGCTGCCCTCAAAGAGTTTGTAATCTACTAGAAGATACAATTCGAATATAGAGAAATACAAGTATGTACCAAGTGATACAAAGTAATTTTGAGGAGGAGAGTGACAAGTGTGGGCTGAGGAAAAGTCTCATAATGGAGGTGGCAGTCAGAGATTCTTCTCCATCCCATGCCCAGAATGAATGCAATTATTAGCACTCCTTTCCTTTGAAAACCACAAAAACAAAACAAAACAAAACAAAGTCAGAACATAAAACATTTAAAAGAAAAGTTTCTAAGCCCTGAATAGGTCAAATCTCAAGTTCAAATGATTAATAAGCACAATCTTTTAATCTAATTGTTACCAAAGCTTTCATCACCTTTCAGATTTTTAAAAGCTATTTCCAAATTAAGTTTCTTTTGTTTGTACTCCCAAATTATTAGATGTATGTATGTATGGAATGATGTAACCTAGTTTCTCTTCAGAATTCTGCCAAATATTTCCCCAACTATTTCCTTTATCATTAATATGTACATGTATAGTTTGGATAATTGAATAGCCCATTATCAAACAACTTGTCTTTTAATTGTCACGGCCATATAGCAAGTTATTTAATTTATTAATCTACATTTGTCTATGACATAACAGGAATAGTCAGTATTGAGGAAAATTATTTTTGAGCTAACTACTTTTTGTGAACTCTTGACTAAAAAAAATTCTAATAATTGTCTAATTCCTACATGTCCGATGTATCACAGTCCCTTGCCAATACCTTTATGTTCCATATATGTGATGACAGCTTCTATAGCCTTTAAACTCAAGGTAGCATTTAAAAGTCAATTTTATGATAAAGGGATAAATCACATTTGATTATTGGTGAGGATGATGGTGGTGGTGATGATTATGATGATGGTGATAAGCATTTATATAATGCTTTAAGGTGAGCAAAGCACTTTACCTATGTTATCTCATGTGATCCTAAAAATAACCCCATGGGGTAGATGTGATTATTATTACTATTTACAAATGAGGAAACTGAGTCATGATAGGGCCTAGTTTTTACTCTTCTGGGAAGCTTGCCTCTGATTTTTAAAATAATGTGGTAAGAAGATGAAGGACTCTTGTCCTTGAAATATTTGACCACTTTAATTTGAACCAGAGAACAAATTTTCACTTGTCAGTTATAACTCCCTTGCTAACATGAGGCATTCTTATATTATTCCCACACACGCTATGAACCATGTATAATGAATTAATTGCTCTTTACTCAGAGCACACATTGCACTGTTCCAAATTTGCACATTTTCTGGAGACCACCCTGTGCCTGAAATGTCATATCTCTTCCTTTTGCTCCCCAAATCCCTGTTCATCTTTAAATGCCAACCATAAGTAAAGATTTCCCTGCTCCCCCTGGGCAGTACTAACTTCTTCTCGGAGCTCACACAATCCACTCCACTGCTTTTGTTGTTGTTGCTGCTGGTTTGTTTCGTTTTGTTTTCTCTGTTCATATTCGAATTCACTTACCAGTAATTCTTTATCATAAACATCTGTGTCAGTGTTTTCTCCCTGATGGGATTAAATCTCCACAAGGGCAAGAACTACATCTTTTTTTTAAAATTTTATTATAGTTTGCATCATTCATTTCCACAAGATTTTGAGTTACATATTTTCTCCCCGTCTTTCCCCCACCCACTGCCCCAAAACAGCCATCCCAGTGTCCCCCCTCCCCCAGTCTATTCTCTCCTATGTCAC
>CM053581.1:378369662-378402718 GCA_028627135.1 Pseudochirops cupreus | reverse complement strand
TTCTTCCACATCAACAGGGGAGTTCATGCCTTCTCAACAGTGGGACAGGGTTTGCCCCTTCCACACTTAGCACTTAGTACTAAGTGCTAAGTATCCTGCTAAACAGATTACTATTACAGTCCCCTAAAGAGAGTGCCTACACCACAGGGGTGACCTTGGGGCCACAGTTTCCCCACCCCTGGGAGGACATGACTTTTTTCCATTATAATCCACTGGCTCTGGGGTGCATTGTTGAAAGCATTCTCATTGAGGTGTAGATTGGACAAGTTACGCTCAAAAGTCACTTCTAGCTCTGTGATTCTGGGGCTATATTTCATTGCATGTATCGACTAAATGATGTTTCTCATGAAGGAAATGTTTTCTAAAAGTATTAAAGTCCCATAAGTGTTTCAGCTTCTACTAGAAACCCCAAAAAAGGATAAAGAATCTCAGCCTACTTTGTTGTGCATTGTTTTAAAATCTAATAAGTCTCACTGTTCACATTTCAGTGAATATGAATCTCTCTAACTTCCAGCTGTGAACCTGTACTCATCCCTTTATGAACATACCTAAATCAGATTCTACATTTAACTCCATCTAAAAGCAGTTTACATTTCCCATCTGTCTGCCTCTATACAGGAACATACAGTATTGTATTCCTTTTATCTTTAATCAGAAGAAAAGTAAACACCAAAACTAAAAGCATATGCCACAGAACCATAGACACTAATACGCATTTTTAAAGGCAAAGAGAGGGGGAGAGAAGTGGAAAATAAAATACTTTACCTGACCTACTGACGGTACTTTATCTGATTAATAACCGGAGAAAAAACTTTATTGATTTTGTTAAAAAATAAAATAAATGCCCCTTCCCATTTTTCAAGACCACTTTATAATTTCTACTTTCATCATTATCAAAAGGATAAAAGGCATACATTACTATTATTACAATCATTATTTCTACTTTTACTTTGATCACCACTATCCCTCTATAATGGCTTCCCAGCTTCTAAAACATTCAAAGAAAGCAATGACCTACCCTGGAAGAGAGAATTCTGATGGGAGTTCACCCTACCAAGAAAGTCACAGGTCTAACTCTCTACTTCTATCCTAGGCCTCATATAATTTCTATCTTCCCATTGTGCCTACTTATTCCTCTTTTTCTTTCTCATTATCTTTCTTTTCATTTATACTTTCTGTTTCTCTTTCTGTCTCTGTCTTTGTCTCTGTGCCTCTGTTTCTGTCTCTGTCTCTCTCTGTCTCTCTGTCTCTCTCTTTTTCTCTCTCTCCCCATCAATCTTCTCTTACCTTTCTTCAGTCTGGTTTCTGATCTCATCGTTCAAATGAAACTGCTTTCTCCAAAGTTACCAGTGATTTCTCAGGTGGTAAATCAAATAGCCTTTCCTCAACCTTATTCCTTCATAACCTCTCTGCAGCTTCTGACAATCTACATTATCCTTTTCTCCTTGATACTCTCTTTTCTATAGGTTTCCATACCACTGTTCTCTCCTTGCTCTCTTCCAATCTGTCTGTCCCCTTCTTCTCAGTCTCCTTGTTGTGTCTTCATCCTCCTTATCACTCTCAAGAACTGTGTTTCTCAAGCATCTGTCCTGGGGCTTATTCTATTTTCCCTCTATGCTGTTTTGCTTGGCGATCTCATCAACTCCCATGGATTCAATTATCATTTCTATGCAAATGATTCTCAGATCTTTTCCCCAGCCCAAACCTCTCCTGACCTCCAGCCTTTCATCTCTAACTATCTAAATTTTGAACTAGATGACTTGGACACATCTCAAACTCAATATGTCCAAAACTGAATTCATCATCTTTCCACCCAAACCCTCTTCTTCTCCTACCTTTTCTATTACTATCTAGGATATCACCATCCTCCCAGGAACCCAGGCTCCCAACCAAGATGTCATCCTGGACTTCTCACTCACTCTTACCCTCCAAATCTTGTCAAATCCTGGTAATTCTACTTTTGTGACATCTCTCGTTTTTCTGCTTCTCTTGTTTAACATGGCTACCACCTTAGCCAGACTTTTATCACCTCAAGCCTGAACTATTACAATGGCCTTTATGTTTTTTGCACTATTTAAGTTTCCCTACTTCAGTCCTTCCTCCACTCAGACATCAAAGTGACCTTCCTAAAGTTCATGCCCCATTCAATAAAATTCAGTGACTCCCTGTCCCCTCTAGGATCAACTATAAAATTTTCTGTTTGTTTAAAAAAACTCTTTATAATCTATTTCCTTCCTTTCTTTTTAATCTTCTTCCATCTCACTCCCTTGCATATACTTTACAATCCAGTGACATTGACTTCTTTGCTGCTTCTTGTGCAAGACTTCATTTCCCTACTTTCTGCATTTTCATTGACTGTCTCTCCTCATCTTCTCTTCCTGGCTTCTCTGGCTTCCTTCAAGTCTCATCTAAAATTCCACCTTCTGCCTCAAGTATTTCCTGATTCCTCTCCATGCTAACAACGCCTCCCCTATGAGACTACATCTAATTTATCCTGTATCTAGATCCATTGTACAAAATAATTGAACTATTTTCTCTCTTATTAAATTATAAGCCCCTTAAGGGAAGGGATTGTTTTTGCCTATCTTTGTATCCCAGGACTTAGCACAGGACTTGGTATAAAGTAGACACTAAACTACTTGTCATCTTGATGTTAATGTCTTTATTTCCATGTTACCCAGGTTTCCAGGGAGCTAGCTTAGTGTAAAGGAAAGAGCACTGAATAGGAAATCCAGGGACTTACAGTCCTGGCTTTGCCTCTTACTCAAGGCACTTAAACCCTCTGAATAATTATTTCCTCATTTATAAACATGAAATAATAATAAGAGAACTGGTCACCAAGGCACGAGTTTTTACCATTGGTATTGTTTGGTTAGCTTTTGTCTTCTGAGCTGAAGGGAATCAAAGAATCCTCTACTTTGGTCTGGAAGGGGGTCTTATGGGTATGTTATGTATATCATATATATAATGGGATAGATAGATAGACAGATAGATAGATAGATGGATAGATAGATGGATAGATGGATAGAGAGATAGATGGATAGACAGACAGATAGATAGATAGATAGATAGATAGATAGATAGATAGATAGAGATATAGCACATATATAATAGTTCATATATAGTAGAAAATACCTCTGCTCGAAAAATATTCCAGGATCTTTTATAGGTCTTCTTAACTTGGGGTCCTCAAATTTGCTTATTTTAATATTTTGATAACTGCACTTCAATATACTTGGTTTTCTTCATAATGCAGTGTATTTTACTCTATTTATTTAAAATATTGTCCTCAAAAGGGATCCTTCTGCATCCCCAGGAAGGGGGAGGTTTCCCCAAAAAAGTTCATAACACAAAAGAGCTTAAGAACTCACACTTAAAATACTGAAGTAATACTTACTACACATTTTACCATGCTATTGTGAGAATTGAGACAATATGTGTAAAGTATTTTATAAGTATAAATCAAAATGTATAATTAAGTTATTAAAGGAGTAGAGAAGAAAGGGCAGAAATTTAGTGACTTTCAGTGATGAATTTGAAAACAGTTATTCCATTTCACTACATACTATAAACTTGTCTGAGTCAACTTAAACTTTAAAAAAAACACCTTTAATAAATACCTTTATAATACTAGAGGAATGAATAAGAATGCTTTTGATTACAATCAGAATTATCTAGGTTTTTTTTTCTCTCATAAGTATTTTTAAAAGAATTTATAAATGTGCTAATTACTGTATTTATAAAGGCTTTCAGCTTAAATATTTTACATGTAAATTAGAATATAGTCTATGAATCAACACCTAATTTGCATAGTTAATGAATTACTGATAATCCAACATCTAGGTTTTCCCCATTAGCCCTGAATAATTAGGATTAGCCACTTAAGCAAATGTTAGAGGGGTTGGCCCTGTTTCCTTCCTTTACTGAGCCTGTTAATGCAATTTAAATCAAATTGATAAAATGAGAACTGTGATGTTTAAAAAAAAACTGTCTTTTAGATTATACATTAGTTAAATGATTTATTCCAAGTGCACGTTGTAAGAATTTTGTATTTCTCATAATTCTTCTACAGTAAAAAAATGCCTTTGCATAATAAATCTAACAAAGATGCTAAAACAGTTTTGCTCTCATGGTTTTTAAGTATTTAAAGAACATTTAAGTAATAGAGCCATATGTCCACTTCATATTATCTAGGAGTACTGTTAGGCAATAAGTTTCAAAGCAATAAATAAAAATATTTTTTCAGTTTCTTCAGACATATTTAACAATAAGTTATTGCCTAAAAGCCCACAACACCAATATTGGATATAAATCAAAATGCCAGAAAATATCCTACTTCCCAAAGTAGAGACAATTTGGTTTACCAATTCAATAAAGGAAAAAAAAAAACAGTATTGAAACCCAAATTACACTCCCTTAGCAAGTGTTTAGTCTTTTTTTTTTCAATCCTGATCCCATCTTCTCCCATTTCCTCTAGGACCATTTTCTACCCTGTCAATAATTATTATTTTTTTCTTTCTCTTCTTCAGTCTGTCCTCCTCTACTCATTCCTCTGCCTACAAACAAGCTTAAGTTTACTCTGCTCTAAAACTGGGCAATATAGGTGGTTCTGTGGATAGAGGGCCAGACCTGAAGTCGGAAGATTCATCTTCCTAAGCATATATCTAACCTCAGTCATTTACTAGCTGTGTGACCCTGGGCAAGTCATTTAACCTAGTTTGCTTCAGTTTCATCATCTGTAAAATGAACTGGGGAAGGAAATGGCAAAACATTCCAGTATCTTTGCCAACAAATCCCCAAATGTGATCAGAAAGAATCAGACACCACTGAAAAATGACTGTACAACAACAAAAATTCTAAACTTAAAAAAGTAATTACTTCCTCACCAAAACCAGCAAAACTAAAAAGTCCCAGTATTTACCCATGACTTTGTTCTCATTCAAGGTATCCAATTCCTTAATTTCTGAATATCTAACCAGAAATCAGTCACGAAACTAATATAGTAATCTACTCTTACTCCACAGACTCTCTCACTTACTGATTTATTCTTTGACCCTTTGAAAAACTGAAATTGGGTTTTTTTGAAGGTTGACAGTGACCTATAAATGACCATATTCAGGTTTTTCTCAATTTTAATGCTGCTTGGCCTTTCTGAAGCACTTGACACTAGTGACCACTCCCTCATTTTTTTAAATATTCTATCCCTGTTCTATGATACAACTCTCTTTTGCGTTGTTTTTTTTTTTCCTTATATATAAGAGTCTACTTTATTTGTTCATTTTCTCTTTCCTTCCCCTAAAATGTGAATGTCCCACTGGGAAACTCTTTCTTTACAGCAACTCCATTGGAAATTACAGATCTATGGTAGTGACGAAGTGTGTTCATGTGTGTGTGTGTGTATATTTCTTTTTAGCCATATTGATACATATTTAAGAGATAAGGGACTGAACTTGTGTTTTCATTGGTACAGGGAACTCTGAGATAGAGGAGCAACCAATGGCTTTCTCTGAAGTTTATATTCACGGAAATTTGCCTCTTAAAGTTAGAGATTAAGTGACTGACTCATCAATCCTTGAGGTAGTATGGCAGAATTGAGATGGGATTAAAATCTTGGTCTTCCTGATTCCAAAGTCAGGTCTATCTACAATACCACATATCTGTATATTATATTATGTTGTGATATCATGTCACATCAAATCATATATAACATAACACAAACTGATATCATATTATATATCATCACATCATATGTCAGGTCATATCATACCTCATATCATATATCATTCCCTAAAAGACTTGCTTCTACCCTGCTACATCCAACTTTCTTATTTCTTTTTTTTTCTTTTTGGAGGAGGGAAGGCAGGACAATTGGGGTTAAGTGACTTGCCGAAGGTCACACGGTTAGTAACAACTTTCTTATTTCAATTGATCATGCATCTAGGAAGGGACCTTGGTGGTCATCTGGTCCAACCCCTCTATTTTACAGATTAGAAATTATTTTATATTATTTTACAGATAAGAAATTAAAGTGGTTTTCCCAATATCACACAGGTGGTAAGTGTCATAGGTAGGATTTGAACCGGGTCTTCTGATACCAGAGCTAGTGCTATTTTTCATTGTGCCACCAGGATCCCCCAAGTTATTCAGCTTGGCAACTTTGGAATCATCTTTTTCTCTTTTCTGTCTTTCAGATTCTGCCTGTCATTAAGCCCACTTAAGAAACTCATAGGACTTCTCAGAGCTCATATTCCATTGATAGTTTTTGAGACTCCTAGGTCCCCATTATGATGAAATAACATAGATACAGGTTTTGGGGGTGTTTTTGTTTCTTTGTTCGTTTGTTTTGTGGAGATCTAACTCTATACTTCAGTAAAATATTTCTCAGATCCTTCTTATTTTGCATTCTTACCCTCATCTCCCTTAGTTCAAGTGCTCATCACTCTACAATTGTATTATTATTATTATTTTGCTTTTTTGGAGGGGGGAGGGCAGGGCACTTGGGCTTAAGTGACTTGCCCAAGGACATAGCTTGTAAGTATTAAGTGTCGGAGGCCTCATTTGAACTCAGGTCCTCCTGACTCCAGGGTTCTATTCACTGCACCACTTAGCCACCCCTACAGCAGTATCATTGAAATAGCCTCTAGTTTATCCTTCTAACTTCTATTCCCCCTCTTTTTAATTTATCTTATAAACTACTGTCAGATTAATCTTCCCCTATACATTAGGTCTGTCTTATCACCTTTAATCTCCCTCTTGACTTTGCCGTAGTGTCCAATTTCCTCTGCTCAGCTACATTGCCCCAGATTGTTGTTGTTGTTTACTCATTTCAGTCATGTCCAACTCTATATGACCCATTGTGCGGTCTTCTTGGCAAAGATGCTGGAGTGGTTTGCCAATTTCTTCTCCAGCTCCTTTTACAGATGAGGAAAATAAGGCAAAAAGGGTTAAGTAACTTGACCAAGCTTACACAGCTAGTAAATGTCTGAGGCCAGATTTGAATTCAAAAAGATGAGTTTTCTTGATTCCAGGCCCTGCATTCTATCCTGTGTGCCCCTAGTTGCCCCAGGTATTACTCCATCCCATCTAACAAACCATTTATCCTTAATATGAACTTTGTACTCTATACCAGTTGCATAACAGAGTGATTATGCTTCCATTTCCCTTCTCGTGTGGTCCTATTGGGAAATTTTCTTTGGCAAGTTTTATCTCTCTTTGTTGTCTATTCAGATTCTGCCCATCCTTCATGACTATTTTAAAACTCGACGTTATTTATATAGCCTTGCTGAACTATTCCAGGGATACGATCTCTTTTCCTGCAAACAGGAACTCTCTTTGCAATTGTAGTAAATCACGTGAAGTCTGGTATGTATTTGCTCTCTAATTGCTTCATGTAATTGTGTTAGCCTTGGCAGTCTTCACCTGAATTAGATTGACACAGTAACCATGTTTTATACGGTCCTGGGTATATAATGAACACTCAATACGAACCTGATGACTAAGTAATCAATTTTGAAAAATAGATTTAACTCTAAATGTAGTGAAAAGACCCTTGACTTAGAGTCAAGAAACACAAATTTGAATTCTGACTGATATTTACTAGCCATGAGACCACTGAGACTCTCTTATCTACATAATGTAGATAACCATATGTTCCTTGCTTATCTCTCAGAATCATTATGAAAAAAAAAACAACACTGTAAACTTTAAAGCATCATATGAATGTGACTCATTTTTATCACTCTTGGCAAAATATGGCCTACATATAAAATAGAAGAAAAACATGACAGTTACCTCATGGTAACTTACAAGCAATCTTTAAAAATTACTGTCATAGAAAAATCTTGATTTAAGATTATATAATAAATATTTTTCAATATTTCTTTGCAAGTAGAGCCTTTCTCCAAGGACTACCTACAGTACTTTAGTAACTGCCCTTCATATCGTGTGATATGAGTTTTCTTGAGAATATCTGCAATTTATTTTTACTGTGAGTACTTATTTATGACCTTTTATTCTCTCTTCCCCACACCCTCATTCCTACAGAAGGAAGTTTGGACTCATGGTAGGATTTAGCTGTTAAATTTTCTCTGATATGTAACAAACAACACTGCAAAACAAAATGGATCCTTTATGTTTGTGATCTTTAGGGATCTAGACAAGTATTTTGAAGAAATTCTCCTATTTAGGTTTTGCTTTCAGACACACCTTCAAGCTACTGTCTTGTTATCCCTCTCTCCCTTTTCTCAAACAAACTACTGCGAAAAGTCTTCAACACTCTAGATTTTCTCTTCTTCTCTAACTACTCACTCCTTTGTGATCTGGCATTCAACTCCTCACTAAACTGAAACTTCTCTCCCCAAAGCTGCCCATAGTAGCATAATTGCCAAATCTTTTTCAGTCTTTTCTCAGGTCCAATATTACATTTGATATTGTTGACCACCTTCTCCTCTCTCTTTTTGGATACTCATTTCTTTTTGACTTTTCCTAACATAATTCTAATTGTTCTTCTCCTACATGTTTGAATATTCCTTCTCTGGATTGCCATCTGTATTATTCTCCCTAACTGGGTATTCCCCAAGGTTCTGTCTTTGCCCCTCTTTTCTCTTTGTAGTCTCCCTTTTGGAAATCTTATAAGCTCATACAGATTTAAATAACATCTATATGGATGACTTCTACCTATCCAGCCTGGGTATCTCCCTTGAGTGTAAGCCCTATATCACTAATATCACATTGAATACTTCAACTGAACGTCCCAAGGACACCTCAAGGTCAACATACTAAACCTGAACTCGCTATTTTCCCCTCCTAAATCCTTCCTGCTTTTAAACTTCTCTTTTTAGAAGCCACCACAATCCTTCAGCATCTCAGATTCATAATCACTGTACTAATCTAGACTCCTCACCCTACAGAACCACTCAGCTTCCAAATATTCCTGATTCTACTTTGGCAATGTCTCTTGCATATGAGGCCCTCTCTCCGCTCACAAATACCCCACTTTAGTTCAATCCTTCATCTCCTCACGTCTAGATTATGACAACTGTTTCTTAAGTGGTTACCCCTGCTTCAAGTCTCTCTCCCTTTCAATCCATCCTACATATTGCTGTTTCCCTTAAGGCAGATCTAACCAAATTACTCCCCCTACTCAATCAGCTCCAGTGATTTCCTCTAGGTTCAATATAAAATCTTCTTTGTGATCCTTTTTGGGGTTTTCTTGGGAAAGATACTGGAATGGTTTGACATTTTCATCTCCATCTCATTTTACAGATGAGGAAACTCAAGCAAACAGGGTTAAGTGACTTTCTGAGGGTCACACATTTAGTAAGTGTCCAAGGCCTGACTTGGGGTGAGGAAGACTCATCTTCCTGAGTTCAAATCTGACTGCCAGCCCAGAACTCTATCCACTACACCACCTTTATTGTTTATTATTAGAATCCTAGACCTGTTACCCAGATCTATTAGCTGAATTTTTGATACCTGATGTTTTTTCAGTTTTTGTGGTTATTCCTAGTCTTCCTTTCTCACAATTACGATCATCTAGTTTTCAGTCTTTTACCTGACTTCAAGATTCTAGCACTTGCTTGACCAAGTATCTTTCTACAAGGGTCTGACTCATAAATCAAATCAGCAGCACAACATGGAAAAAAAACAAAAACAAAAACAAAAAAAAACAAACCTAAAACCTAATGTTATTCTAGACTAAATTGAAGGAGAATTTAGAAAAAGATAAAGGATAAAGTCACAGCAATGAAAATTGCTTGAACCAATACTAGACGTGGGCTAATTAATATTGCTTACTAATACAAAATGGAATTCAATATAGCATAGGTGAATGGTGAGTATAATAGCAAATGTTAGCAATGATGATGATGATGACTAGATTTCTTCTTCACATATATGTACGACACAAATATTCACATATATGTTTGCATGTATATGAATGTATATATTTTAAATCCTAAATCCATTCTTTCCACCTTACCACAGAAATATCCATGTGATTATGGATGTGTAAACCTCTTAGTCATTGAGTGCCGCTTCTTTTCCCCTTCAGCCTTAAAGGGTATGCTACAAATATATACACATGATTGCACATACAGGGGCACATAAACACTTATGTATGGAATAGTGGGAAGAAGAAGAATGGTTTTAAGGTAGGGATCTGGGAAGGTGATAACTCTATAGACTTCAGTTCCTAACCTGGGAACTGATTGGATCAGAGGAGCTAAAGCCTAAGGTCTCTTCCAACTCCAAAGTCACAATCTAATGATCTATGACCACAGAATTTAGAATATTCTTGTACCAGATGTCTGTGTAGGTATGTATGTGTGCTTCTAAAGCTTAAAATCATTTAACAGGTGCTAGTAGAAGTCAGATTTGGATGGTTCAGGGGTAATTTGAAAACCAAAAATAATTAGGTTCAATCTGGCACCAAAGTGTAGGGCTGTTACAAAATTTAATTTGAGTGAGGTAAGGTGTTTTGTTTGTTAGTCTGGGCTTTCTTAAAGAAGAAGTATTTATAAATGCCACAATAAATTAAATGGAGTTTAGCGGGGTAAAGCAAGTGCAGTGTTTTGTTTTGTTTTGTTTAATTTGTGATTTTACATGGAGGAATGGAGAAAATTTATGACACTATCAGGGTTCATTTCACCTTCACATAATAAACTACCTCTACTATTGTTTTTAAATGTGCAATAAAAGTTTCTAAATAAGGCATCTCATTCTCTATCAAAGATATCTCTTTCTATATGGCAGACCAATAAGAAATATACTCCATCTTTAGCATCATTTCCATTGGTCTGGAAAAAAAAACAGCTTGAAAAAGGGGGAAACAATTGTAATTCAGCTAGTGTTTATCCAGAAGCACTTATAATAGCACTAAATAGTTTCCTCTGGGATAGTTTTAAAAAAGAAAACAAAAAAAAATCCCTTAAATCATAACAGTACATGAAGAGCTCTGTATTGGCCTAAATGTGCTTTATCAACATCATGCTATTATTAATTACTAAAAGCACAAAGAGAATGCTTATGCTGAACATAACTATTCAATTCAGTTTAGCAAATACTTATTTAACATCTAATGTGTGAAGACTATGGCGCTAAGTAGGACAGCTAGGTGGGGCAGTGAATGGAATGCCCAGTGTGGAGTCAGGGGGAACATCCTCCTGAGTTCAAATCTGTCCTCAGACACTTAGTAGCTGTGTGGCAAGTCATTTAACCATATTTGCTTCAGTTTCATCATCTACAAAATGGGCTGGAAAAGGAAATGGCAAACCACTCCAGTATCTTTGCCAAGAAAACTCCAAATGGGATCATGAAGAGTCAGACATGAAGAAAAGAATTAAATACAACAATATGGTGCTGGGTACTGTGGGAGAAGCTATTTGGTCCTAATTAAGAAATAGAGTGGTGGATCAGTGGAATAGAATAGGTGTACAAGACACAATAGCAAATGACTATAATAATTTACTGTTTGATAAACCCAAAGACTCCAGCTTCTGGTATAAGAACTCAGTATTTGACAAAAAATTCTGGGAAAACTGGAAAATAGCATGACAGAAACTAGGCATAGATCAAAACTCACACTGTACACCAAGACAAGGTCAAAATGATACACAATTTAGACATAAAGGATGACCTCATAAGCAAATTAGGAGAGCAAGGAATAGGTTACCTGTCAGATCTACAGAGAAGAGAAGAATTTATGACCAAACAAGAGACAGACAACACTATGACATGAAAAATGGATAATTTTGATTACATTAAATTAAAAGGTTTTTGCACGAACAAAGCCAACACAACCAAGATTAGAAGGAAAGCAGAAAGCTGGGGGACAATTTTTTTATAGCCAGTGTTTCTGATAAAGGCCTCATTTCTCAAATATATAGAGAATTGAATCAACTTTTTATGTATATGAATCATTGCTGAATTGATAAGTGGTCAAAGGATAAGAAGAGGCAGTTTTCAGATGAAGAAATTAAAGCTATCTTATCTATAGTCACATAAAAAATGCTCTAAATCACTACTGGTTAGAGAAATGCAAATTAAAACAACTGTGAGGTACCATATGACATCTGTCAGATTAGCTAATGTGATAAATAAAAGGGAAAATGATCATTGTTGAAGAAGATATGGGAAAATTGGAACATGAGCACTTTGTTGGAGGAATTGTGAACTGATCCAATCACTGTGGAGAACAATTTGGAACTATACCCAAAGGGCTATAAAACTGTACATACTCTTTGATCCAGTAATAGTACTGCTAGGTCTGTATCACTAAGAGATCATAAAAAGGGGGAAAGGACCTACATGTACATAAATAATTATGGCAGGTTTTTTGTGGTGGAAAAGAATTAGAAATTGAAGGAATGTCCATCAATTGGGGAATAGCTGAACAAGTTGTGGGGTATGAATGTAATGGAATACTATAGTGCTATAAGAAATGATGAGCAGGTGGATTTCAGAAAAACCTACAAAGATGTATATGAACTGATGCTGAGTGAAGGAGAACATTGTACACAGTAACAGCAACATTGCACAATGATCAACTATGATAGACTTAGCTCTTCTCAGTAATATGATGATCCAAGATAATTCCAAAAACTCATGACGGAAAATGCTATCTACATACAGGTAAGCAACTATGGAGTCTGAATACAGATCCAGTGATACTATTTTTACTTTTGTTTTTGTTTGTTTGATTTCTTTCTTGTGGTTTCCCCCTTTTGTTCTGATTCTTCTTTCACAATATGACTAATGTGGAAATATGATTAACATGATTGCCCATGGATAAGCTGTATCAGATTGCTTGCTGTCTTGGGGATAGAGAAGACTAGGGAGAAAAATTTAGAAAAGAAAATCTTATAAAAAGTGAATGTTGACAACCATCTTTTCATGTCTTTGGAAAAAAATACTATTTACAAAAGAAAAAAAAAATAGTTGGGGAAAGATTTAAAAAGAGGCAAAAGACAGTCCATGCTTTCAAGTAGTAATATAATCTAACGGATCATTTTTTAGCACTTCTTTTGTGGTGGAAATAATAAACAGTTGTCCTACACCTGGTCTGCTTTGTATAGTGAATGATTTGCTAGAAGACTTAATTCATCCTTTAGGCCAAATCTTAGACATGATTTATTACCACACTTTGTTTTATAGATTTTGCCGGAGTTGTGTTCTAGAATGGGAGTCATAATGAATCAGAGAGCTTGAGAAAAACCTAGTCCTTTCTCTTCGAGGAGGAGGCTAATCCTAAGTCTGATCCTAGTTCAAATGAACCAGAGTTGTAGCTTCATGAAAAGTAAAAGTAAATTGCTTTTCTTAAAATATTACATCATCTCTGCTATTCAGTCAGTGTCATGATCATGTTACAATACCAAAGGGAGTATGCCAATGAAGTCATCTTGCTACTTTCTAAATGAAGTCAAGTTAGAAAAAACTAATTTGAAAAAACTAATTTAGTCCCATTTTTATATTTAGTTTTCACAGGGCAAAGTAGCCTCATAGGTAATTCCTCCTTCTGCCATGTAAACTCAAATTTAGATAGCCTACATTTGTAAATCATTCCAGTCTTTTATCTCTGTCCAGGAAAGTCTGCTTAAATAAGACACACAGAATAGAATAAGTACCAAGTTAGACAAATCCAATCTGTTTGTAAAGTGTTTTATCATCAATGCAGATTGCCTTAAAGTGTGTTAACAAGCCCATTTGACCCAACTGTTCTATGCTACTCAATGCCCACCTTGGTTTGAAGGACAATGCTGTTGCAAGCTCAATCAGCACACTTAACTGGTAACCCATGTTTGCTATTGGGTATTTTTGTGAATATGCAAGTTCTTAAATGTAGACTGTGCTATTTTCTGCTCTATTGAAAGTGCTATTCTCAATGTCACTAACGGCCTTTTAGCTTTTTAATATTATGGACTTTTCTCAGATCTTAGCCTCTTTCACAATTTGATAGCAATCATATGGCTTTTTGCTAATCTCTTAACCCAGCAGTTACCTAACTGCCACCTTAAAGGAAGGGTATGACTTAGTAAAATAGAAGTAATGAGGGAATATATTCCAGGAATTGTGGATAGTCAGTGCAAAGGCCCAGAGACAGGAAATGGAGTCTTGTGAGTAAGGAACAGAGAAAAGTCCAATTTGGCTCAAATTCAAAGCCAAGGGTCAGGGAATAATGTCCATTGAATCTGGAAAGATAACTTGGAGTTGTGTTTATAGTGTTTTAAAAGCTAAACAGATGTGTTTATATTTTATTCTAAGAAAGAAGAAGTCACTAGATTTGATTAAGTAGGGATAATAAACATGGTTAGATCTGCATTAAAGCAGAGGATGGACTCCAGTAGTCAAAGACTTGAAGTCAATATTCTAATTAAGAGGCCATAGTAATAATCTAGGCAAAAAGTGTGGAGGAACTGAATTAAGGTGGTACCTGCGTGAATCCAAAAAAAGAAGTGGACATAAGAGATATTGCAAGAGTAGAAATGCAAACTTTAGCAGCTGATTTGATATGTGGGGTAAAGGTGAATGACAAGTGAGGATAATGGCAAAATTGTGAACCTGAGACAATGGGAGGATGGTAGTGTCTTCTAATATGATAGGGAAGTCTGGAAAAGGAGAGGGTGTGGGGGAAGGACAATGAGTTCAGTTTTAGACATATTAAGGCATTTAGACAAGTACCCTAGGAAATCCAGTTTGAAAAATCTAATAGAAAATTAGCAATGAAGCTCAGATGAAAGAGCAGAGCTAGAGTGGATATGTAAACGTAGAGTCATCTGCACAGAGACATTAGTCAAATCCTTGGGAAGTGAAGTTACAGATAGAAAGGCTATGGAGAATACAAGAAGAAAAGGGGCCTAGGAGACAATGTTGGACAATACCCATAGTTAGGGAGCATAATCTGGATGAACCAGCAAAGGACACTGATAGGGAATAGTTAGACAAGTTGGGAGGTGAACCAAGACAGACTAGTGTCACAAAAACCCAGAGATGAGAGGATCCAGGAAAAGAGAGGTGGTCAACAGTATCAAATGCATTAGACAGTTGAAATGGATTAGGAGAGAGAAGAACACTCTCATTTGGGTAATTAAGAGGTGACTGACAAATTTGGAGAGAGTATTTTCAACTGGGTGATAAGTTCTGAAGCTAGAGTGAGAGGAGAGTCAGTGATTGGTGAAAAGATTGGTTTGTTTCACGTTTTTGTTTTTATTTGTGAGGACTATGAGAAAGAGAGGAGAGATATAGAATGACATTTTTAAGGAATAGTAAGGTCTAGAGGAGGTTTTATACTTAATGATGGGGAAAACTGGGCATGTTTTTGAAGGTAAGAAGGAATCATTTGTAGGTAGAGATTAAATTTGTTTTATTTTTAATCTTTATTTAGTATTTACTTTTTCTCCAGTTACATGTAAAAACTATTTTTAACATTCATTTTTAAAACTTTTGAGTTCCAAATTCTCTGCCTTTCTCCCTCCCCAACATACTCCCTTCATTGAGAAGGAAAGCAATTTGATATAGGTTATACATGTCTACCCATGCATAAGATTTCCATAAGTCATGTTGTAAAAGAAAACATAGGCCCCCTCCAAAAACAAAAAAGCCTCAATAAAAATAAAGAAAGGAAAAAAAAACCTGTCAATCTGTATTCAGACACCATCAGTTCTTTCTCTGGGAATGGATAGCATTTTTCATCATAAATCCTTCAGAATTGTCTTGGGTCACTGTATTGCTGAGAGCAGCTAAATCATTCACAGCTGATCATCTTACAGTATTGCTGTTACTTCGTACACAGCACATTTCACTTTACATCAGCTCATGCAAGTCTCTCCAGGCTTTTCCAAAAGCACTCCTCTCATCATTTCCCATAGCACATCACAATCACATACCACAATTTGTTCAGCCATTCCGGCATTGATTTCCACTTCTTTGCCCCCAGGAAACAGCTCTTATAAAATTTTTTGTACATATAGGTGTTTTTCCTTTCTGATTTTTTTTTGGGAAAAAAGTCCTAGTAGTGATATTTCTAAGTCAAAGGGTATGCATAGTTTTATAGCCCTTTGGGTATAGTTACAAATTGCTATTCAGAATTGTTGAATCAGTTCACAACTCCACCAACAATGCATTAGTACCTCATTTTTCCCCACATCCCCTCCAACATTTATCATTTTCCTGTTCTGTCCTTTTAGACAACCTAATAGGTATGAGGTAGCTCCTCAGATTTGTTTCAATTTACATTTCACCAATCAATAGTAAGTTAGAGTATTTTTTTCATACAACTATAGATAGCTTTGATTACTTCATCTGAAAATTGTTCATATCTTTTGATTATGTATCAACTGAGGAATGGCTATTATTTTCATAAATTTAACTCATTTCTCTATGTGTTTGTAAAATAAGGCCTTTATCAGAAAAACTTGCTTTATTTTTTTTACAGTTAACATTGCTAACTGCATTTCCCTCCATCCTACCTCTCCTTCATTTATTCTATTCTCTCCTTTTCACCCTGTCCCTCCTCAAAAGTATTTTGCTTCTGACTTCCAATCTGTCCTCCCTTCTATCACCCCCTCTTTTCTTATCACCTTTACCCTCCTACTTTCCTGTAGGGTAAGACAGATGTCTATACCCAATTGGGTGTGTATGTTAATTCCTCTTTGAGTCAATTTGGATGAGAGTAAGATTCACCCACTTCCCCTCATCTACTCCATCTTCCACTCTACTGTAAAACCCTTTTCTTGCCTCTTTCATGTGAGATAATTTACCTGGTGTACCCCTTCCTCTCCCTTTCCCCCAGTACATTGCTCTCACCCCTTAATTTTCATTTTTAGATATCATTCCTCCATATCCAACACACACCTATGCCTTCTATCCATACATACTCCTTCTATAAAGAGAAAATTCTTGAGTTACAAGTCTCATTTTCCCATGTAGTAATGTAAACTGTTTAACTTTATTAAGTCCCTTATGAGTTCACTTTCCTGTTTACCTTGTTATTTTTCTCTTGAGCCTTGCATTTGAAAGTCAAATATTCTATTCAGCTCTGTACTTTTCATTAAGAATTCTTGAAAGTCCTCTATTTCATTGAATGTCCAGTTTTCCCATGAAGGATTATATTCAGTTTTGCTGGATAGCTGATTACTGGTAGTAATTCTAGCTCTTTTGCCCTCCAGAGTACCATATTCTAAGCTCTTTGATTCTTTAAGGTAGAAGCTATTATTCTCATGTTAAACTGACTGTGGCTCCATGACACTTGAATTGTTTCTTTCTAGCTGCATGCAACATTTTCTCCTTGACCTGAGAGCTCTGGAATTTGGCTATGATGTTCCTGGGAGTTTTCATTTTCAGATCTCTTTCAGGAGGTGATCAGTGGATTCTTTCAATTTCTATTTTACTCACTTGTTCTAAAATATCAAGACAGTTTTCTGTGATAATTTCCTAAAGTCTCTCTCTCTCTCTCTCTCTCTCTCTTATTCTTTCTTTCTCTTTCTCTCTCTTACTTTCTCAGCTTTCAAGTAGTCCAATCATTTTTACATTATCTCCTTTGTATTTATTTTCCAGGTCAGTTGTTTTTCCAATGAGATATATAACACTGTCTTCTTTGTTTTCATTCTTTTGGTTTTGTTTATTGTGTTGTTTTTTTTTCATGAAGTCTTTACCTTCCATTTGACCAATTTTAATTTTCAAGAAATTATTTTCTTTTTAAAAAAATATTAATTATTTTTCAGATATTCCATAATCTGACTCCAGCCTGCCTACCATACTTATTGTTTATACATTCTATATTTTAGAGAAATTATACTTCTAGCTAGTTCCCCAATTTAAAACTTTATATTTGTTAATAAACCATCCCTATGCTGATAATGTACTTTCTCTTCAACAACACCTATTTGAATCTTTATCTTCCTTCAAGTCTTCCTTTGCACAGATACAAAGTTCTCCAAGAAGCTTTCCATGATCCTCAAAGTTCAGGGCTTCTTAATCTGGGGCCCTGTAGCACCAATGCAATATTCACAGCACAAATGGAGACTATAAATATGCCAGCATAGTTCTCAATCACAAAATATGACAAACTCTCCACATAGAAGACAGAAGCAAAGCACTGAAAAACCAAATCCCAACATCATAAAGTCAAAACCATCATAGCAGCAAAGAAGTTAATGCACCATAACACCAGAGAGAGCCACACCATCCTATAGTCTTCCCACAAACAACCACTCACAAGCCTAGCTGTCTCCCTGGGCACTTCCTCTCCTCCCTCTAGCTCTAACTGCTCTAACTCCCAGCTTCTTGTAGGCTCTCCTCCACCTTTCAGCAAACTCCTCCCAACACAGGCTACATGTGATTGCATTCAGCCTACTGGGGTCAAGGGAAAGCTCTGAAGCAGGGAAAGTCTTCAAATTTCCTTAGGCTTATTAAGGGGTAGGGAAGCTCTTCAAATTCCCTTTACCATTACAGACCCATGAAATTGCTCACATATACTCACACATTTAATGTATATGCACATCTATATTGGTAACTATATTTCAACATAATTGGTTTCTTTTGTAACAATATATATTTTATTTTATCCCTTTTAAAACATCATTCTGAGAAAGTGTTCATAGTCTTTAGCAGATCGCCAAAGAGATTCATAGCAGGGGGAGAGGGGAGAATGATTTTATATCCTTGTTCCATTTGCTAGTGTACACCCTCCTCAAATTATGTTATATTTATTTACTTGTCTATATGCTACAACTCAAGTAAAATGTAAATTCACAGAAGTCAGGAATCATTTCATTTTAGGTGTAGTGCCAGTATCTAGTATAGTGCCTTTTACAAAGTAGACACTTAATAAATGAGAAACATATCTTGAGATATAGGAAAATGGGTAGACATCTGTTCCTACCACAACATGATCAATGGCATGAACCCTTTTAGGTTCATGAGTAATGATGCCTTGGCCAGACACAGCATCCTATTATTTTATTTGCTCACTGAAGAAAAATAATAATGTATGTGAGGTAGTTGGGGAGATTGGAGAGGTAGTGGAAATACTAGGAAAGACAAAGTATAAGTACTGGGGACCTGTCAATATTGTTCTTAGACAACTTGGACCAGTCCATACCTAGGAATTATGTGCAGGGGAATCAAGGAGATTGTTTGCTATGTGTTTATTGTAACAAATAAATACTAGTCTTTACCAACAGCAGAGATTTCTTGGTTTTTGGGGACAAATGAAATGGTAGTATGTCAAATTGAATTTAAAAAAAAATAATGCATCATGAAACATTAATCGTACATTTTTCTTGTCAGGGTGAGTTATGAAGAAAACATAGTTCTATTATTCAAACAAAATCAAAAGACTTACAAAAGAGATTTGTATAAATAGATTTGCAAATAGTGCATATTTAATCAAAATGTCCTATGCCCTTTTGTATTACACATTGCTAGAAATAGAAACAGCACATGATATGAGATTTGCACATGTGCTATTGTAGATACCAAAATATTTGGATAACACCCAAATGTAACTAAACTGCTAAATATTTTCAGCTTGAACAGTAGAAAAATTAGCCAACATAATTATCAGAGGTTGAAAAATACTTGTAAGTATTTCTGGAAGAGTGAAGGTGACAAAATCTTGACTACTTAGAATTTAGCAGTGCTTAGTTTCTTTTCCCTAAATTTCATGAAATTAAGTGACTCTACATTCAATCTGTGGCCTTTACAGATTATGAAAAATCCTGATTATTTTAACTCTGCAGAAGTAAACACGGAAACAAAACACCGCCCAAAAGTTGTATCATATATTAACCAAGTAAAAGTCAAAATCAGGACAAAAAAAAGTGCATGTGATAAAGGAGCTATGAAATAGTGTGGTGAAGTAATTCAAATGGAATGTAGTACAAGATTAAAATAACTTCACTGCTAAAATTCACTGATTTATCTCTCTGTTTACTTATTAATTCAATCCTATTGGGTCACCATCTAGGCAGCACTCACAAGGCCAAACTTGATAGGATTTCACACCCTGAGCTGAGGAAATATTGTTTGAGAAAGGTGTTACTATAAACATGGCGCCTCATCTGATTTGTATACCCCTTGTCCTTGTCCACTCAATACTATTATTTTTAAACTAAAGATATGGTGCTATTAAAAAAGCAAACCTGGAAAAATTCCAGGTATGGTACTATTAAAAAAAAAACCCAAAACTTGGAAAAATTCCAGATTTCTCAACAGTATATGGCATTAAATTTCTCTCCAGCTATAAAGTAAACAAACCATCTTGATTCACCACTTTATCTCATTAGAAAACCAGTATGACTAGAGCTTAGGTTACAATATTGTTAAAAAATGACACTTTAAAGAAATCTCTGGCATATAAAGATACTATAAAGCTAAACAAATTCATTCAAAGGCCTACAACCTTCAACAATTTTGTTTTTGTCTTTCTACTTGTGCACTCATTTATTTTTCATCACTAAAGCATCAAGGTATTGTAAAATGGCCTGATTCACCCAGAAATTATTCCAAATATGTTATAAATGCTTTTTCCTTTAGATTATTTGTGAAAGCAGTCTTAGGCCAAAAATCATAGAAGTCCTAGTGTTTTGTTTTGTTTTATAAATAGCAACCATTATAATATTATTAATAATGTTAATTTATATAGTGATATAAACTTTTAAAAATACTTCATATGATTTAAATAATTGATAGCTGTATAAAATAGAAATTGATGGTCTATGTGGGGAAGATAAATGAACTATATTTAATGATAGAAAAAGAAAAAACAGAGGTGTGACTTCACATAGAGAAATGTTTGTTTAAAACGCATTATCTCATGGAGTGGTACCTTGAATTATTTGATTAAACAAACAAACATTTTTTTGGTCCCTTGATAATAGATTAAACATATCTAAAATACTGCTCAGAAATATGATAAGAATTTTATAGGTAAGTATGAAAATGTATTCTTCCTTTATTTTCCTGTAACTTCTAGAATATAAAAACTTGTACAAAGAAAAAATTCAATTTCCATGATATAACATTAAATCATTACAGCAGAACATTTGGCAATATTTCACCAGAAGATTACAGCTTTAGACCTGGAATATATCTTACAGGTCAGTAAGCCAAATCTTATTTCACATGTAAAGAAACTGAGAATCTGAGAGGTTAAGTGAATTGACCTGGGTCAAAACCTAGCAAGTGCTTTTGCCTAAATTTGAACTCAGATCTTCTTAGTTTCATGTACAACATAGTATACTACTTTTTTTTCCTTGAGGTTTTTTGTTTGTTTTGTTTTTTCGCTTTCTTTTGTTGTTCTTCAAATAGGAGGTATTTAATATATCTTTCCTTAACTGAATAATGATTTAAATCCACATTTGTGATTTCATCTCCATAGAGAATGTCTGAGTACAACAGCTGTCACTCACTCACATCAGCAAATCAGCTTGATTTATAGCTTAAGCACAATAGTTATTAAACTTTCTTTGCATGTAGCCAAGTATAATTCTTTGCCACAAGGAATGCTATTGCTAATACTTATAAAGTAAAAGGGCTTTGTAGTTACAAAGAACTATCTCATAAATTATCACATACTTCTTTCCTCCATCCTTCCTTCTAAAAGAGAACGCATGACATCAGAAGGGTGATGTTTTGACTTGTAAGTGAATTGGATTTGAGAAGGAGCAATGCAAAGTCACCAGTTTCATTCTGTCCTCCACAGTCATCAGAATCCATAGGCAGGCCATAGGTCAAGACTACTGGTGATGGTCCATGAATCAGTGACCTTTTTAAGCTAAGGTCTCACTCAGGTCTCAGTTTGTCTGAGATAATACCAGTTCAGTAATTAAAGGCTAGGTAAGAATTGAGGCAAAAGATGGCCTAGTTTCCCTTCACAAAATAATCAGTCTGAGAGGGGAAGACCCTCAGAGTTTCTGACCAGAACAGAAACAATTACTGTATACACTCTCTCTGAGCTATCAAAACCCAAACAGTGAGCTAGTGAGGCTAAGGCTGGGATCTTTTATTAGCCAGTTAGTGAAAGCCAGAGTGATGTGGGTTTAAGGCACAGTCCAATAGCTCCATTTGAATCCTAATGGGCCTTATCAAAACCTGGTTTTCTAGAACTGTATTTAAAAAGTGGGCAGAAGTTAAATATAAAGGGACTGGCCCAAGGGGATACAATGAGTAGTAGAGCCCAGCCTCATATTCTATTCTTCTGACCACTGGCCCAGTATTGTTGCTATTACATACTTTTAAGGAAGGCAAATAGTTTGGGTGATGAACTCTTGTTTATCATATTCCTTGTAAACTACTATATATATTACTAGTACTACTATACTATATCACTACTATATTCCTGGTAAAGTTTACTATACAGTTTACAGGAAATTAAATTTGCTAATAATATATTTGCTAATAAAATCTGCTAATATAGCCAATCATTTTAAAGCAATGTGAACCTAATTTTAAAAGGATATTAATAATTTGAAGCATTATTTAAAATATTTTTTGCATATAAAATTAAGATAAACAATTTCTCAATTTATATCAAAAAGCTTTTTTTTTTGGTGGTATGGGTTGTAATGTAATGTAATGCTGTAATGCTAACTTCTGATTGCTCTGTTATTCAAATGTTTCCTTTACCAAAATTCACAAAGTCTCCTTTTATCATTGTAGTGCTAATTACTAGTGGAGCATTATGAATCACTTGATTGTTCAGAAGTTTGTCTCTCTCTCCCCCCTCAACTCCAACTCTAATAATGTGTTCTGTGTCCAATCAAGCATTATTCCCCTCCCAACACAGTCTTTTCCACATTAAACTCCATTCTGAACAATTGCTTGCTTTTTTTGTGACTGTAATTTCTGGGCTTTCAATCCTCTGCATGTCTAAGTAATTGCAGACACAAATCATTTCTTGTGGGTGGAGAGATCCTCATGCATCCTTTCAATATGAGGTAAGGAATGTAACACCATCAAAGTGAAAACTTCTGAATGAAACTGGATTAAATTAATTGCATATGTAATTTTACAGAGAAAGTAAAAAAAAAAAACACCCACATATCTCTATCTCTTGACATAGCACATTGAAAGGCGGTATGACCTACAGGATGGTGTACCAGCCAAGAGGACCTACGTCCAGATCCTGCCACTGACACATTTCAGCTGTATGACCCTGGATAAGTCATGTGATGATTTAGTATGCTAATGCTAAGATTGTAATATGTAGAGAAGATGCCTACCTACACTGATAGGTAGATCCCTATGAAAATTGATTGATTGGCATTCTCTACTCAAATGAAATCATATGCCCCCTCCCTAACCTCTGTATTACTCTGGAGAAGAAAGGAAGATCCTCCCCTCCTATTCCCAAAAGGAGGATCTGCTTCCCCTTCTATTGCTGAAAAAATATTACTGGTCCCTCCCCAAACTACATTTAATTACTGTCTCTTACTTTTAAAATATAAATTTTTGAGAAAAGAGCAAGTAATATAGTTCCCAGCACTATGCTCATACTGCTGAGTAATATTTGTGTTTTCCTGTAAGTTTTAAAACTTTCTTTCCCACTTAGTTTTACTTTCACACCAGATAGTTCATAACAAATTCATAAGAAAAATCTTAAGCGCATACATGTCAGCCACCTCCTTTTTACTTTTTGGTTGTTGTTGTCCCTTACTTCAAATCCCTGCTTTGTTTTTCTAACCTTGGAGGCCATTTCCTTTTATTTCTTTCTGCCCATCTTCTTCTCAATTCATCTTGGTGCAGGAGGTGGGGAGGAGATCTGTGATTACTGATAGCAAAATGAGTGCTGCCTGGAATCCCCTTGCTCCCCTGTAATTAACTAACTGTATGTGGTTCAGCACAAAGTGGCTGTATTTAGTACACTGAGTCATTGCAAGAATAAGAGAGCTTCAGAGATCCTTGATAATATTGCCTTCTAAATGACTGAATGAACCTGCTCAGGATGACAGAGGAGAGGACAGGGTAGGGGTAGGATTTGGTTGGGGAAAGACTCTTAACATTCAGAGTTTTCTAGGTTTGAAAAAAGACATGCTATGTCTTTGCCTTTCTCCGCTTTCAACCTATATCCAATTGAAGACTCAAGAATTTTGGAAAGAGGGACAGACAGTTGTGATTTGAGTAAAACACAGAAACAATTAAGTATAACCAAATAAGCATACTGTTCTATCATAAAATGAGCTCATGGTACAGTAGATAGAGCACTGGACCTGGAATTAGTAAGATCTGAGTCCAAATTCAACCTCAGACAGTAATTGGATCACCTTGGGTAGGTCACTTATCTGTTTGCCTTAGTTTCTTCTACTATAAAATGGAGATAATAATCACACCTACCTAACAGAGTTGTTGTGAGGGATAATATTGTAAATGTCTAGTACATAGGAGGCACTATCTAAATGCTAGCTAATGGTCAATCTGGCCTTAGATACTTAATAGCAGTGTGACCCTGGGCAAGTCACTTAACACTGTTTTCCTTAGTTTCTTCATCAGTCAAATGAGCTGGAAAAAAATGACAAATCACTTCAGTATCTTTGCCAAGAGAACTTCAAACGGGATCACGAAGAGTAAGACATGACTAGATAACAACATTATTTTTGTTGTTGCTGCTGCTGCTGAATTATTTTCTATTACATTTTCTATTAATATTTTATTTTAAATATAAAAGTGGCAGATTTTTTTCTTAAATGAGAGTACACAAATATACTTTAATAACTGAAAATTCATAGCCCAGATCTCAGAGTACCAGCTGGGAGAAGAATGGCCCCAGTTAATCACACTACTATTTTGCAAATAGTTTCAAATGTCCATCAGGTTTCTCCTACCATTTTGTATACATTCATCCCCACATGAGAGTATAAGCAATCACCTGCCTCCACGCAAGTCTGCTTTCTGACTAGATCCTTGATGTGCCAACATGATAAGAGCCCATATAGCTATTTCTTCAAATAATAAAAGTCAAAAGGTAGAGACATTCCCTTTAAGGCTTTAAACTCTTTGAAGGAATGATTCAATATGACTGAATAAATGAATGACATCAAAATGTGATGGTGAATGATAAATATCTCATATAATAAAAGCATTATGTTGTATATTTTCATGTGTACTATTATTAGAGAGAATGATGACTTGTAGGATTATAAAGGCAGCTACGTCATGTAGTACATAGAGTATTGGACCTGGAGTCTAGAAGATCTGAGTTCAAATTCAGCCTCATAATTTCTAGTTGATCATGGTACAACCTCTGAAATTTGTTTCCCCATCTGTACTCTGGGGTTGATCATAGTATTTATATCCCAAGGTTGTTGTGAAGTTAACATGGGATAATGTTTTTAAAGCACTTTGCAAGCCTTAAAATGCAGTATAAATACTAGCTATTAACCTTACTATCATTATCATTATTCCAAACTGCGAGATTAAGCAACCAAAATACAGATTGTAAATGGTAATGTGAAGAGAAGAGGACCAGAGTCAAGGGAGCTGAGTTTTCTAGTCGTGGCTTTGTCATTAAATAGGTATGTGGCCTTGGACCAATCACTTGATTGCTAGGATCTGTAAGGTGCCTTCAGGACAGTGGGTTGATGGGAGAGAACCAAGACTTAAGTGGCCATTTTGGATTTTAAAATCACTGGTCCAGTTCTTCTTTTATGGATGACTAAACCACTACAGCCCACTGAAGTGAACTGACCTCCCAAAGGTCATACAGCTGTTTAGAATCAGAGCTGGAACATGAATGCAGGTCAGAGCACTCGCTGTTAAGTGACACTCTATCTGTGCTTCTTTTTCTTATAAGTGTAATGTTGATAAGAGCAATGATATTGATATTAATCATACCTCTTCACTTTTGATTTGCCAAATGCCACATAATATAAAACAGTCCCCTTACTGTTTCAAAAAAGGGGCTCACATTTTAAAGGGCAAATTGGTGGCAAAGTAGATAGAATTCTGGACCTGGAGTCAAGATAATTCATCTTCCTGAACTCAAATCTAGCACTAGACATCAACTATGGGGATGTGAGTGAGTCACTTAACCTTGTTTGCCTCAGTTTCCTCATCTGTAAAAGAATCTTGAAAAAGAAATGGCAAACTACTCCAGTGTATCTTTGCCAAGAAAACCCCACATGGGGTGCCAAGGAGTCAGACTTGGCTAAAGCCATGGAGCAACATATTTTAAAAAATCTGAATAAATTTATTGTTTCTTATGTCTCAATTACTATGCCGAGAAGCAAGCAAGATGGCCCTTGTCCTCTAGAATCTTACATTCTAAGTATGGGCACTCCAATTCCTACTAGGTCAGAGGAATAAAAAACTAGAGGTCTATTTCCATCTGCCATGACTTTTAGCAAGTCACTGAGTTGTGCCTCATCTTCCCCATTTGTAAATCTATCTGCACATGGAATTGTAAATCATGCTGAGCAGCTACCACAGTACAGCTAAATCTAGGCAACCAGAGCAGGGAGGCAGTTCATAGGGCAGGGGCTCTTCCTCTAGAATATTTTTTAAAATTTTACAGTTTAAGAAAGGATTAAGGCAGCTCATACCCAATGTGGGAGAGATGATGACAATAGTAAGTTACAGTAAGTTAGGGTGTCTATAATCATTTTATAATACTTTCAACTTGAGGAAGGAGGAAGAAGAAGTGCATCAAAATGAGAAATGATTGGAAAATTGGTTTGGAAGGACATTCTATCCTTCTCAATCTTCTGATCTTCCTTCCCCTTAAATTGGCAGTCAAAGTATTCTGAAATCATGACCCTACCCTATTATCTCTCCAGCCACATCTCTCCTTTCTTTTATGAAAACTTGGCTTAAGACAAAGTGCTATAATCATCCTCCTGGGGCATTTTGTCCTTTCTACCGCTGAGTTTTTGCTTTTGTTGTTCTGCCTGACCAGAATACCCTCTTTAAATCTTAGGTTAAGGAAGACCTAGTTTATATCTCCATTAAAATCATTCCTGTTTCTCTAATCCAGTGGTTCTCCACCTTCCAAATGCCGTGACCCTTTAATACTCCTATGTGGGCGTATCTGCATGTGGGTGGACCCACGTGGAGACAGAGAGCAGTATCTCGGTTCCTAAGGCCATTGGAAATACGTGTTTTCCGATAGTTTTAAGCGACCCCATTCGACTCCCAAAGGGATCACGACCCACAGGTTGAGAACCGCTGCAGTCTAATCTGTTGTGATCTCTCCCCCACTCTGACCTTTGGCAGCATTTCCCATCTGTGCCATTCCTTTGGCAATTAATCATTATACTGTTTTGTGACAGTTCATCTATCATTGCCTTCAGTTGTGTATTTCATCATATGTTTATATTCACTAGCTAACTAGACTGTAGGTTACTTGAAGACAAGGACTGTGCCCACTGTTTCGTTGTATACCACACTGTTTCTAATACAATCACCAACATAAAGAATATGCTCAATTGTTTACTGCTTTGACATTATTTTGAAGATGTTTAACATATGTCTTTCTGTTTTGACATGGCTCCATTAGTTAAAATGCAAAGTGTTCTTACCATGCAGAAAAGTTCCTCTAATTCTGCTCCTCTTATATATTAAATTGATCATGGAAAAGATTGTGACACTTACAGTAACAGGTTTTTTTTTAATTATTATTTTAAAATCACTTCAATGGTCCTATACGTTAAGTCATGGGGAAACAAAAAATAAATGGGAAAGTATAGGGAGAATTGCTAGAATACTGCCTTAATCTCACTTTATTGTAGGCTTTTGCCTTTTTTCAGGTGAGGGGGGGCTTTTAAAGTGGGAATCTTTGACATCAAGAAATAAAACAACCCACCACAGACAGAACTCATATCCCCATGAATGGATGTAAAGCAGCTTATTCTAATGGCTGCAATGCATCATAAATTCAAAATAAATTAGTGGCCATTAAGCCACAGGCTCCTCATCATTTCTGTTGCAAATGATGCCAAGACATCATACATTACTGGAACTACCTTTCATTGGAAGAACTATACTGATATACTTTAGCCATAGCACATGAAAATGATATGGTGAAATATATTCATTTTAGGAAGAATGGAATTCTTACATTCTTGGTATGAGATTATTATTTAGGCTTCCTAGTAGAAAACACTATTTTCTTCCAATATAAAAAACTATATTCTCCAGGTAGAGATTAAGTATGCCTCAAATCAAAATGACAACCCAGTACCCCAAGAAGTGGCATACTATTTATACCCTAGCTTTTTGTCACCTAAATTGCTTAGCATATAGATAGTATTCACAGTATATTCATGAGTTGTAAAATGACGATATTGCTTCCTTTCCCTTTTCTTTCCTGTGTCATATATACGGGTGTGTGTGTGTGTGTGTGTGTGTGTGTGTGTGTGTGTGTGTGTGTGTGTGTGTGTGTGTTTTCAAATGATTTAATTGTACAGGATGGGGCATTGTGCTATGTTATTGCCATCACAGAAATGGAAATTTCAACCTAGAGAATAATAAACATGATAGAATTATAGAAGTTAATGAATTTATATATTAGAATATGAATCTTTAAAAACCACAAAATTATAACTTTATTAAAATAGATAACTTTGGCCCTTTTACACTGTTTCTTATTCCACCTTTTGATTTTGTCTCCACACAAATTTAAATGGGGAATTAAAACCATGATCTGGAAATTTGTATAAAAAGGCAAAAAAAAGGTCTTTTTCCTAAAATGATATGAAATTTTGAGAAAACTACTGTAATTCATTTTCTCTATGCAAATATGTCTAGAAAGTCACAACTGGAAGACAAGACCTTCAGGTTCTAAAAGTGTAATTATTTTTAGCTAAACAGCTGGGCCGTCAGATGTATGAATCTGACATCCAAAGTGCATATAAGCTTTGTTTTCCCTACATCGTCTTTCTGAATTCTCCCTTTTGGTTAGGTGATTCTTGGAGGCATTCTTACATTGGGCACTCAACTACTTCTCTCAAATTTCCTCTTACTTAAAGTAGCATCTGTTCTTCCGTGTAAACTATGAAAGGAGTCATTCCTTCATCTAATATTCTTTTAAATCACTTGTATTGGACTGTGTGAAGGGAGAAGAGGAGATTGCTACATTTGGTAGAGGGCAGGTCTTTTGGTATCTTCAAATTTTGTATACAACTCATAATAACTCTCCGAGGGGACATTTTGACCAGTACTAACCTACATTGTTCATTCGATTTCTAAATGGTCTTTAGGGAAGGAATAGAAGGAAGCTGGGTTCATTTCCCTCCTAATTGTCTCTTCTAACCTCCTCCAAAATTCAGGTTTATATTTAAAATATTGGTACGGGAGGAGAAATTACTGGCCCCAATATGGAAGTGCAATCTAAGATAGTCTCCCATTAACACTGAACATAACAAATTTTCTTCTGCTCAGATTGCCCTAAAATACATCTCATTTATAATAATAATAATAAACGATCAATTAATAACGACATATTCAGTGCTTAAAATTCACCAGGTACAGTGCTACGCACTTTACAAATTTTTGTCTCATTTGATTGTTACAACTATTATCCCCATTATTCATATGAGGAAACTGAGGCTAAGGGACTTGTCCAGGGTCATACATTTGTGTATGTGTTCTCTGGGATAATTCAGGGAAAATATGGCATTCAAGGGTACTTTCAGATTAAAGTAACTCATTTATAATAGATGTGCAAAAGAATTAAGCATTTTGAAGTGCAGTGTCTTTAGTGGAAAAACAATAGAAAGGCTAGTAGATAAAGACTTTATGAAATATGTGGGTGACTTTTTAAGAGGTTGAATAGGCAAACTTTTATTTTAGCCTAAATCCAACATTTACTTTTAGCTTAAGAAATAAATAACATGCTCTATTTCTCTTTTGAGAAGACCTATTTTTTTACATGTGATAAAAGTATAAAAATTTCCATAAATAAGTTAAAGTATACAATTTAATTTTATGTGCACTATAAATCATAAAGTATTTTTGATAAGTTAAAAAAAGAAATCAGGTCAAGCCACAAGGAAAAGAGGCAGTTGGCACAGATAAAGATAGGGGCTAGAATAGCCGTCCCTACTGAAATTACTAATGTGCTTCCTTTGTTAAACAATACCTAACACAGTGGCTTGCACACATCAAATGTAATATATGAGTGCATGTGTGTGCATGTATATATATGTATGCCTATATACACATGCATACACATATATACATACATATATGTATATGTGTGCATGCATGTGCATATTTTTAAAACTGAATGAGTCAGTGAATGAATGCTGCCAATATTAACTATGACTGATACTGATAACTATTCCTGGCTACCATGAAGAGAAAGGAAGAGAACAAACATTTATTATGTCCCTGGCATTGTGCTAAACCCTTTATTAAAATTGTCTCATTTGATCCTCATACTAGTCTTGTGAGGTAGGGACTAGTATGATACCATTTTACAGCTGAGGACACTGAGGCAGGCAGAAGTTGTGACTTGCCCAGTATCATCTATCAAGAAGTGTCTGAGGTCAGATTTGGACTCAGGTCTTCCTGAATGTATCACCTTTTGTTGTTGAGTCATTTCAGTTTTGTCTTGACTCTTCATGACCCCAATTTGTGGCTTTCTTGGCAAAGATACTGGAGTGATTTGCCATTTACTTCTCCAGCTCATTTGAGAGGTGAGGAAACTGAGGCAAACAGGGTTAACTGACTTGCCCAAGGTGACACAGCTAGCAAGTATCAGAACTGAATTTGAACTCAGTCTTCCTGACTACATGCCCAGCACTCTATCCACTGTGCCACTTGGCTGCCAACCATACCATCCAACCACCTCAATAGTAATTGTTATATATTAACTCATATAATATTTTAAAACAAGTATTTAATTCTGGTTTAAGGTCAGAAGGAAATTAGGAATAGGAAATGCTAGTAATATGGGTAATTATATAATTAGAATTAAAGATATGGCAAGAAGTTCTTTGTCTCAAATACAAAGCCTTCCTCCCATTTTCCCATGAGTAGTTCCCTTACCTACATCTTTGATATTTCTGATGGTGGAAATGAGGGCTGTGGATGGGGGATACCTAACAAGTTACTGAACTGGGAGCAGAGGTAGGATAGAGGAGTTTCTGAAGGTAAGTTAAATAGAATTGATGCTGGCAGTTTTCTCCTTACCATACGGAATTCTAACACACTGAGAAGAAGATGGTGTGGACCACAGGAGGAAATGTGCTACAAAGGTATCTGACTTGGAAAAAGTTAATAAATTTTCAAGATCTACAGGTAATTCTTGACTTTCTAGTTGAGGGCCTCTGCTATAGGACTCAAGTCTACATTCTCACAGGCACTTGTAATTTCATAAACCTCCATAAAAAGAATGTAATCAATAAGATTTTAGAAGTGGTCTGTCAGTCAGGGGGATAGGGAGGATTCCAGAGGAATCAAGTCTTGGAGTATTGTGGGAGGTTATCTAGTCCTGCAAAGAAGCCTCTAGGGGGAAAGAAAAACAGTTTTCTCTTATGCATTTCTAATAATTCAACTAATCCGTCAGCCTTTGAGGACTGTGCACCTTCTATACAACTGTGAAGATGATACAACTATTTTCCTTAATGATCTTTTAGTAGCTAGAAATTAAAGAGATCCTCATCTGTGCTTCTGGTTTAAAAATAATTGTTCATACATAGCTCCCTGAGGAAAATCAAAATAGTATTCTTGATCTAGGCTAAGCAGATAATTGGGAGGAGGATTTAATATAGTCCTACAGTACTAGCTTTCGCCCAATTTATTTTCAGGAAAGGACAACCAACTATGGTTGTTGCTGTTATTATTGTTAAAGAATATTAATAATAGTTCATATTTTTAAAGTACCTTAAAGTTTACAAAGTACATGTACACTACCTACCTCTTAGTACCAAAGAGGTAGGTGATATATGTGTTAAGAAATTTACATGATAACTTTCTTGAATATTTGGAGAGAATAGCAAGTTGTGCATGAGAGATTTATAGTCTCATGTACAATTATCTTTTTTAAAAATTGTACTGTGTTATGGAAATGCTTGTTTTGTTCTGTGAATTTTCTGTGAAAATAAATTTTAAAAAATAAAAGAATCTGTTATCAGTAAAGAAGCATGTTGAGTTCTTGGAATATAGAAAGTGCCTAATAAATGTTTATTGATTTGCATTGTATTTTTGGAAGAGATACAAAGTTTAACTAAGATGTAGTTCTTGGAGGGGGGCAGAGCCAAGATGGCGGTGTAGCAGCAGCAACATATCAGAGCTCTCACATAGCCACCCCAAAATACCCATAAAATAGGACTCTAAACCAATCCTAGAACTCCAAAACGCACACAAAGATGCTTCCCACTAAAGTCAGCTCGGCTACGAGGAACCATATCAGCACTGCGAACCAAAACCAGCCTGGCCTAAAGCCACGGCTGGATGGGAGGAGTGGAGGAGCCTCTCAGGTGAGCAGATTAGCAGCAGCTGCGAGTGGGGTTGTGAAAGAGGGAGATAAGCAGTCAGGCCAGAAGGGCTCCAGAGTGGAAAAGTGAAAGGCAGAGGTTTTGCACCCGCCTCAGCTTCCCGCCTGCGGCCTGCAGGCAGCAGGGGGACTGAGTGATTGTTCTCAGGCCAGTGCTCTCGCGTTGAGCGGCCTGGATCCGGATCGCCATCTTGGGCCACAGTCTCGGAGTCCTCGCTATCCAGTCAGCTGGAAGCAAACAGGAAGAGTTCCCAGCCTCTTCCTAAGAGCTAAGGCAGCCGGGAGGACCCCAGCAATTGGGGACAGAGCTTTCTCTTCTGGAAGCAGAGCCCCACAGAGATTTTAAAAAAAAATCACAGTCTGAACAACCATGAGTAAGAATAAGTATAAGAAGCAAAGTAAGAACAGCTCCCAAACCCTTGATTCCTTCTTTGGGGAAAAGAAAGATCATGGGAGAGAGAGGGAGGAGGAGAGCGCAGCCACAGCGCCCCCACCAGAGGCCTCCAATAAACATGAAGAATGCCTTAAAGCTAGAGATGAGCTGAAGAAAGATTTTCAAAACCAAATAAGGGAAGTGGAAGAAAAATTGGGAAGAGAAATAAGAATGTTGCAGGAAAATCATGAA
>CM053581.1:378298459-378362750 GCA_028627135.1 Pseudochirops cupreus | reverse complement strand
CTGGAGAACAATTTGCTTCAATGCTCAAAGGGCTATTATACTGTGTATGTGTATATATATATATATATATATATATATTATATATATTATACTGTATATATATATATATATATATATATACCACTTTGATTTAGCAATATTTCTACTAATTCTGTATCACAAATAGATCAAAGCAAAAGGAAAAAGAACTATGTGTACAAAAAATTTTATATAGCTCTTTTTGTGCTACCAAAGAATTGGAAGTTGAGGGTGTACTCGTGAACTGAGGAACGACTGAATAAGTTGTGACATATGATTGTGATTGAGTACCGTTATAGCATAAGAAATTACAAGGGGGATGTTTTCAGAAGAAAAAACATGACAAGACTTATATGAATGGATGCAAAGTAAAGTGAGAAGAACTGGGGGAATGCTGTACCCAGTAACAGCAATGTTATAATGATTGTCAACTATGATAAGACTTGGCTATTCTTTTCAATATAATGATCCAAGAAAATCCCAAATGATTCATGATGAAAAAATGATGATTTCTGAGGGAAAATGAAAAGTATACATTTCTCACTTTTTTGCTTTTTTTTTTACAATATGATTAATATGAAAATATGTTTCTGCATGATTTCACATGTATAACTCATATCATATTGCTTACCATCTCCAAGGGTGAGAAAGGGACGGGGGAAGGTATTTCCTTTATGCCCTCAGAAAGCTCCATTGTATCACTAACTTACTTTTATATAGATAGCACCTAACTCTGTGCCTTGCACAAACAGGAAATGCTTAATTAAATGCATGCTGAATTGGATTTAAGGAAAAATACTGATTTCAAGAATTTCATGTTTCAAAAAGTTAATAATAACAAGATAGATATTTTGAGATATTGTACTAAATTATAATTTATGAAGTAAAATTATTTCTTGAAGATAAGCAATGTGCCTTTTGAACTTCAAAAATAGTATTTTAAAAAAGCTTTTTTAAAATGAAAATGTCTTTATCTTTTTTTTTTCTTTTAGGTCCAATAAGCAGCATTTTGGTGAATAAATATGGCAGCCGGCCAGTAATGATAGCAGGAGGTATACTATGTGCTGTGGGAATGATTTCTGCATCTTTTTGTAATAGTGTAGTACAACTTTACCTCTGTGTGGGATTTGTTGGAGGTAAGCCTATTTTCCAAGTTTTCTATTCATTTTACTTTGCTTATATTGCACTTTCTGCTGTTCTAAAGGTGCTGTCAATTATTGTTTTCAATTATTGTGTTTATCCCTGGAAATGTTTCATTATTAATCATTTTAATAGGACTTGCTTTATTTTTATTATGGAAGCTACCTTGGTATGGTCCTATATGGGATGGCAGAAAGGCTCAGTGGTTTCATCAGCCCAGTGAACTGTACTAGAAGAAAGATCACAAGACTTAGGTTATGTCAATCAATCAATCAATCAGTCAGTCAATCAAGCACAAAAGGTTTATTAAGTATCTACCATGTTCCAGGCACTATGCTACATTATAGGTGATATGAAGACAAAAATTAAGTAGTTGCTGCCCTCAGGGAACTTACATTCTTTCAAGAGAGATGACTTCTACATGAATAACTATATATACAATATATCCAAAACTAAGGTATTTTCGTAGGAAGGCGATAGCAGCTAGGCACATCAGAAAAGGCCTTGTGCAAGAAGTGATGTTTCAGCTGAAATTTGAAGGAAAAGAGATATTCGGAGAGATAGAGGACAGGGTACTGGATGTGGAATTAGGAAGCAACCAAGTTTAAATCCTACCTCTGACACTTAAATATCTTTGTGATCTTGGACAAGTCACTCAACCTCACTGTGCTTTAGCTTCCTCATCTGTAAAACAAGGCACTTTTGATATATGACCCACAATAGCTTTTTCAAGCAGCTAGGTGGTACAGTGGATAGAGTGCCCGCCCTGGAGTCAGGAAGACTCATCTTCTTGAATTCAAATATGCTCTCAGTCTCAGTCACTTGTTAGCTGTGTGTCCCTGAGTAAGTAACTTAACCCTGTTTGCCTCAGTTTCCTAATCTATGAAATGAGCTGGAGAAGGAAATGGGAAATCACTCCAATCTCATTGCCAAGAAAACCCCAAACGGGTCACAATGCATCAAACACAACTGAAACAACTGAACAATGACAAAGATGACAACAACAAAAACCTGCTTTTCTGGCCTAACTTTATAATCCCATGATCTTGGGTCTGATATTTAACTAAAAATAAAAAATTAGACCCTTTATCATGGGCTCCTTCTCTTCCCTTCCTCATCATCACATTATGCAGATTTCTTCCCCTGCCATTTCTTGCTTCACTCATATTGCATATGAAGAGATGGCCCTTCTTGCCAAAGAAAACCTTTCTATGAGCACAGATGTTCCATTCCTTTCCCTCTACTTCAGCAGATCGCTCCCTTCATTATCCTTGCTCTTTCCCTAATCTTCAGTCTCTCCTTGTTTACTTGCTGCTTCTGTGATATCTCCAAACATGCCCATATCTCCACCATCCTCAAAGAAATCTTCCACTCCCATTAGTTAACATCCTGTATCTTACCCCCCTTTCCTGGCTAAATTCTTCAAGCAGACTTTTTATCATCAGTGCTTCCACTTCCTTTCTTTCTTCTCTTCTTAACTCTCTTCAAGGGTATTCAAATGAATTATGACTCAAATGAAATTAGTCTCTCAAATTAGTCATGATATCTTAAGTGCTAGCTCTAATGGCCTTTTCTCAATTCTTCTTCTTGACTTTTTTGCAACTTTTAACTTTTATCACTGTTTTTTTTCTCTTCATCTTCCCTTTTTCCTTGGTTTCTGTGACACTGTTCTCTCCTGATTCCCTTCTTACATATTTGACTGCTCATCCTAAGTCTCTTTTCCTAGTTCTTCATCCTCCTCATTGCCATTATCTCCAATGGTCTCCTAAGGCTGTGTCCTGGGCTTTCTTCCTTATGCTGCTTCTGTTGGTCTCATTAGATCCCGTTGATTCAATTATCACTATGCAAATAAGTCTTAAATCTATTTCCCAGTGCTGACCTCTCTACTGACATCCCATCTTGCATCTCTAACTATTTGCTTGACCTCTTGAACTGGATGTCTTGTGGACCTCTCAAATGGAATCTGTACAACACTGAATCTGTCATCTTTCCCTCCAAACCTTCCTCTTTTCCTGACTTCTCTGCTACTGTCTGGGGCACCACTATACTCCTAGGAACTCAGACTTCCATACTAGGTATTGTCCTCAAGGCTTCGCTCCACCTCATTTTCTATGTCTAATCTGTTGTAAAGGCCTGTCAGTTTTCTCTTCACTACATCTCTCTTCTCTCTTCTAACACTGCCATCATCCTGTAACAGACCCTCATCACTTTATGCTTACATTATTGCAAAAGCTTTCTGTTTGGTCTCCCTGCCTCATATTTCTCCCCACTCCAGTCCATTCTCCACTCAGCTATCAAAGTTGCCTTTCTAAAGTGTGCATCTGGTCATTCTCTTCATTATTAGACCCCCGGTGTCTCCTCATCACTTGCAGGATCATGTGTCAAATTCTTTATTTTAAAGCCCATCATAATCTGGCCCCTCCTATCTTTTGAGGGTTCCTACATACTCTTACTGTTCTCCACATATATCTACCATTCTCCACATCCTCTACCACATCTACCATCTCCATATATCTACCATACTTACTGGTTTGTCCTTTCTTCTTGAAGAGGACCATTACATCAGGAAGATGATAACATGACTTTCAATTGATTTTTATTTGAGTGAGAGAGGGTTGTGTAAAGTCACCAGCCTCACTTCCTCCTCCAGAGCCATCTGGGTCCAGTGACAAGATATGGATCAGGATGACTAGAGATGGCCCAGGATGCAGTGGGAAACTATGGACATTTTAGACTAAGGTCTTTTCAACTTCTCACTTTGAGTGAGACAACACCTATTCAGTGAATAGACCTCTTTAAGATGTGAGTCAAAGGATGATTCTTTTAATAAAAAATTAAAAATCAAATTGGGAGGGGAAGGCTCTCAGGATTACTGACCAAAAGATAAACAGTTACTATTTACATTCACTCTGAGCCAGGAGGGTCCAAAATTAACTATCAAGTGGTGCTTGGGCAGGGAAAGGAACTATTGTCCGATCAATGACATCCAGAGTAAATTGGGTTTAAGGGTTCTCCTGATCAATATCTGCCCACTGAATCCAGATGGCTCTGGAGAAGAAAGTGAGGCTGGCGACTTTGCATAGCCCTCCATCGCTCAGATCAACTTCAATTGCACATCATGTCATCATCTCCCTGATGTCATTGTCCACTTTGAGAATGTGGGACTAATCACACACACAGCCATCCAGTAACTGGTTTTGCACAAAATGCTTCATCTCCCACCTCTGTATTTTCACTGATTGTCCTTCCATGTCCAGAATGCTCTCCCTCCTCATCACTACCTCCTGTCTACCTTTACTTCCTTCACGTCTCAGCTAAAATCCCACATTCTTTAAGAAGGTTTTCTCAATCCTTGTTCAGAATAATGCTTCCCCTTGAGATTAACTACAAATTATCCCATGTATGTGCATCTGTGTGAGTACATGGATATACATACATACATATGTATACATATTAGACAGCAAACACATATATTACACACATGTACACACATCACACATATATACATATATATGCATGTGTGTGTGTGTGTGTGTGGATTGAATGATTGTCCATTGTCCTTTTGGAGTCAAGGTACAGTGTGTCCGACAGTGGCTGACCAGACCAATGCAAGCTTGGAAGGCTCTACCACAGGTTGGGTACAAATAATCCATAGGAACAATTGGAGTGGAGACATCTCTAAATTTATACATGTCATGTTTCTTTTGAGCTACTGCAATTCTGCTGTGCTCATAGAGCACAGAGCCTTCTTTGATATACATGCTGGACGATCCTTTGCCAGTGTCTCCCATATCATACAATTGATTAGAGTTCTTCATAGATATTTGTATATTGTCTTCCCTAATAAATTATGAGTTCCTAAAGAGCAGGGAATGCCCCACCCCCCTTTTTTATCCATTCTTTGTATCCTCAGTACTTAGTACAGTGCCCTCAGCACGATTTATAAATGTTTATTAATTGAGCTGCTCTGCGTGTGCTTGTACGAGACTGAGATGAGGAGGGAGGAAGGGGATAAGGAGGGGAAAGATTATGCAAAGACACAGAAATAGTAGGTCAAATATCATGCTGAAGTATAGCAGGAAGTCAACTTTGCCCGAACCATAAAGTGTGTGAAAGATCACAATTAGAGCCTGAAAGTGAGGATTAGAACCATGTTCTTTCGAAGAAGGACTTCAGATGCCAAACAGATGAAGACACACCTTAAATCTTTGGTAGCTGCCTTGGACATTTCCATGTGAAATGCATAGCCTACATCATACACATAGCTGTGGTCAGAGGTGAGATGTGAAACCAGTCCCCCTTCACTCCACTCCCTAAACTCCTCTGAACCATGCTGCCTTCAAAAGTTACATAGAGGCAATGACAAAACCCTCCATCACCTGAAAAAATTATCTATCAAACTGGTTATTTATTTGGCATAATGTGCAACATGCACAAAAGCATTTTTTTAACTGAATGTTGTTTATTCTTTAGTCATTTGTCTTGGAATATTGCATTTGGCTTTACAGTAATCCAAGGAGTTTCTATTTTCTCTTTTTTCTCTTCATTCACATTTGGGCCACCTGGAGTTTCAAACACATGTTCGTGAAAAATCAAATTTATTTTCTGACTACACTTACTTAACTTTAACATTCAAATTGTTGCTGACTAAATCTTGAATAACACAAATAAATTCTGGAGGCTTTAGAATTGTTTTTGAACATGGAAGCTGCAAGATTGTGTCAAGTCATTTCATTACATGAATGATTCTAATTTTTTTAAAAGCACTAGGAGGGTTCAGTTGCAGTTATTACCAAATTTTTAAAGAAGGTATTTTTCACTTGATCACTATATGTCTTCACTCATCATGTCTTTGTGGACTCAAAGTTACCTGAGTTTGTAAATCTGAAAGTCGTAGTATATTAATTCCTTCAATAAGAACCAAAAGAATGTGAAATCTCATCTGTAATATAGTCAGCATTAATTAAATTATAATATTGAATTAAACCCTTTTTTAACATCACTGAACACAAGGTAAAAGCAGAATTTTCTTCCCCCACCCACCTAGTATGTTCAAAGCCTCCTACACTTTGTGCTGATGAATTGTTAAAACTGACCTGCAGCTTCTCCAAGGCATGGTCTCTGGGAATTTGATTTGGGGGATGGAACCATAACTGAATCAAGAGAAGCAGTATATTCTAAACTGTACCAAGACTTGGACCCCCAGGTCCTCACCTTCACCAGGCCATTTTCTGCCCTTTGCTGTCAAGTACTTTCCCCTCACTCATTTTCCAAAGTGGAAGATGACTTACCTAGTGTTATTAGGGATGACCCTTTGCTTAATATTATCATGCTGTAAAGTGCCATGGGTCTTGGTGCTAAACCTCATTGGTACTAAACCTCTTGAGCTTGGGTGCCATCTGATTAGAGGGCAAAATGAAAAGTTCCTCCCCAAACCTCCATTTAAGAAGGGAACATAGGTCAGCAATCTCTTCGTTTCCCAGCAGACTCTAGTCCTTTGGATATCTCCATTACGTCCCTCTGCTCAATAAATTCTGCTGACGCCTTTTCAATTTCCCCTTCTGCGATGGATGGTCTGATTGTAAGTTGTTTAATGGCAAGGACTATCTTTTCTTTTATCGTTTGTATCTCCAGAGTTTAGTAAAAAGTTTAGTACAGTTTAGCATATAGTAGATGCTTAGGAAATATTTACTAACCTACTAATATCAATCACGGGCAACTAGGTGGTGCAGTGGGTAGAGTGCCAAGCCTGAGGTCAAGAAGATCTTCAGTCAAGCCCCAAACATTCAACAGCTACATGATCCTAGGCAAGTCACTAAACCCCATTTGTCTCAGTTTCCTCATCTGTAAAACAAACAGGAAAGGGAAATGACAAAACACTCTAGTACATTTGCAAGAAAACCCCAAATAAGGTCACAGAGAGGGACAGGACTGAACAACAGCAGCAACAATATCAATTATGTGATCTCTGATTGCCAGCTAGCTAGAGCAGTGGATAGACTTCTGAACCTAGAATCAGGAAGAGCAGAGTTCAAATTTAGCCCCATATTAGTTTTCTGACCCTGGGAAGACACTTTACCACTGCCTGCTTCATTTTCTACATCTGTAAAATGGACATAATAATGTCAGCTATCTTTTAGAGTTGTGAGCATAAAATGAGAAAATGTTTGTGAGGTATTTTACCAACCTTAAAGCACCACTAGTTATTGTTGCTGTTATTCCACTATTATGCTTTAATGACTTTGGATTTTGATCTCTTCCTAAAGTGACAATACACCTAGGAGAAAGGACATACTTTGAACTCCTAGGTTACTCGGGTTTAGAACTAGAAAAAGTTGCAGAAATATTTCTCGGGTGGGAAAACCGAGTGCCTAATATGAAAAGCATCAATTTAAAATATAAACATAAATTTAAAGAAATGTAAATCTTCATTTATGGATCTAAAATTCCAACTGAGAACCTCTACTTCCTAAGGCACTGCCATTTCTACTACATCCACATTTTATTAATTAACACCTGAGGATGAAAACAAAAATAGTACTCCTAAGGGAGTTAGGAGGGTAACACAAGACAAATCATCCTCCTCCTGAATCCTTTATAGATGTGGGTCCCATGGGTGTGAAACATTACCTCTAATAATTTTTTTTGATAGAATGATGAATTTTTCTGATTTTTTTCCTCCTCCTCCTTCTTCCTTCTTCCTTCTTCCTCTCCTCCCCTTCCTCCTCCTCCTCCTACTTTCCTTCTTCCTCCTCCTCCTCCTCCTCCTCCTCCTTGTTCTTCTTCTCTCCCTCCCTTCATGTTAAATTATTTCAGAGGACTTTCTGACAGGAAGAGAAGAGAGAAATGCAGGGGGAAATCTAGGCAAACACAAAAGATACAAATAAAAATCTACTTTTTAAAAAAAGCTACAGTTTGCTAAACCTATTAATAATATCTCTTTTCCAAGGGGACTTAACTGAAATATGTTAGGGGAATATGCAGTCCTAGTATTCCACTATTCAGTAAACTTGTGGATTGTTAGAACTAAGAAGGAATTTTAGAGAGGTGAGGAAACAAATACAGAGAGGTTAAATAAGAGTGCCAGTGTATATGGTGCCTACCACAAATAAAATAATAATGATAATTAATAATAATAATAGTATTTCTATTAGTTGGTATACAAAATAGGCACTGTGGCTTCCAGAGATTCTAATTAAGTCTTTCCCTTGGGTGTAGATGGAAATGGAAATTGGATTTTATTTCCTGCATATAAGTGAGAACAAGTTAGGACCATATCTGATTTGACTCCTAACTTTAAGGAGATCCTTCTCTGATAGTGAAAAGTGATATCAAGAAAATGAGCATTTTAGAAACAAAACCAATTTGTCTGCAATCTTTTTAGCAACCATAGCAAATAAATACCTAAATCTACCCATAAAAGCTCTGAGTTTTCCTTAATATTTATCAGTGTTTTCGAGGAATGTGTCTCAGAGCATGATGTTGGGTAGACGTCTAGTATTGGGATGGCAGACTTTGTCTTGCTTCCACCTCTTACTCTGTGTTTGCACTTTGAAACAAACCCGTGTGTAGGAGAATTTAAGAAGTGCCATTTTAACTGACTTTTTAAAAATCCCATAAAACATTTCATATTTGTAATTTTTCATTCGTTTATATATTTTTATATAATTTTATATATTTTTATATATTTTATATATATTTTTAATAATCACAAGGTCACAATGTCTGAATGGAAATGAGAGAAAACCTAACAGTTTTGCAATCATGTTTTCTATGACTTGAAGAAAATATTGCCTCCCAACCTAGCTCCCTACTTGCAAGAGACTATCTAGGCTCTTGCCCTCAACTGTCTGTTTACCAAATATTATTCTACTAATTTTCCATGATTGGCACTCCATCCAAATATTACATTTAACGCATATGCATTATTTGGTTTAAAATGTGTTCCTTGAAGCCTCAGATAAGAAGTATACTTTTTATTTGGGAAAAAAAAATCCTATGATCTAAAACAATTTTTTCTCTACTCTTTTTGGTTTAAATGTAAGGAAAGGCTAAATAGACATAATTTATTCTGGAAACTTTCAAGGTATCAAAGCTTTTTGAATGAGTGTCTGTTGCTTGCTTATTTCTGTAAACCTGGCATATAGCACAGTGCCTTACACGTCTTAGAATTCTGAAACATTATTTGATGCAATTGCAAAAATGATTCCTAAAGAAAGGAAGAATAATTTAAGTGATTAGAGAGAAAATGAGTGTACATGACAATTCTTTGTCAAAATAATAAAAATAAGGGCAGCTAGATGGCACAGTGAATACAACACTGGCCCTGGAGTCAGGAGGACCTGAGTTCAAATGTGGCCTTAGAAACTTGACACACTTACTAGCTGTGTGACCTTGGCCAAGTCACTTAGCCCCAATTGCCTTTCCTTCTCCCTTGCAAAAATAAAACAAAACAAAATAATAAACATAGTCCCAAAATTGATTGAAAGTTTTGGTGCCTATAGATTAGAATACAAAGAAGTTACTTTACAAAGCTAGACAAAATAATCACAAAATTCATTTGAAGGAATATCTACAATATCAAATTAAATACTTTTTTAAAAGTATGAATAAAGGGGCAATAGTTCCTTTTTTTTTTCTAGACCTCCAATAATATTATAAAGCAGTAATCACAAAAAGCCATTGTTTTCCTGAATAAAAAAAAATAGAAAAGTAGAACAATGGAACAGAAAAGACAAGGAAGAAACAGAAATGATTGAATTCAATAACACAAGGTTTGACAAACCTAAAAAAAAATGTGTAAATTACCTATGAGATAAATAACTTCAGTTTTAAGGAGGGGTCCAGGCCAGCCATGTCCTTGACTTCATTTCTCTCCAGACTCCACTCTTCACTTTTTGGACTTCTTTCTCCATCATATTCTAGCCGTTTTCCCACCCTGGAAGATACTTCTGCTCCTGTATATGATTGATTAATTTCTTCAAGAAACTCCATTTTTAGAAAAAGGTCACGTCAGCTTCAAGTTCACTCCTTCATTCCTCTCTAGGCTCTACTCTTGTCAAGTTCTGAAATAAATCACTCATAAGTAGAGGAATAAAGTATCTTTAATCAAGATAGCAGGGTAGTAAACCTGCCACCCTGGGAAGTGTCTCACAAGAAGGCCTATAGGAAAGGGCTTGTACTTTTAGGAGAAAAGGGGGAGGAGATCACATTACTTGGCGAGGTCTGTTCATGAGATATCAACTGGCCTCTGCAACCAAAGAAGGAAAACCCACTGATTCTGGTTAACTCACGCTTCAAGATCTAACTAGCCATAAATCTCACTGAATAGGACAAGGACATTAAGAGTTGAGATCCAGCTCAAGCTAGGTTCCTTTACAAGGTAAGTTCCCAGGGTGAAGACAGAGAGTGTGGTTTAATTTTACCTAATTGAGAGTAAATATCTTAACAGCAGGAGTGCAAGGATATTATTAAAATTCTGATTATTAAAAGAGAGTGTCTAATAATAGGTAATATTATATTAACCATATACACATGTATACACATATATATGTGTGTATATATACATATACACGGATGTATATATATATATATATATATATATATACACAGATATGTGTACACATGTATGTAGATATAGATATCTTAAACTTCTTTCTTGTTTCAGCCTTATGCTAGTTTAGCACCAACACAATATTTACAGTGCCAACAGTGACTGTGAATATGCTGGCATAGATCTCAATCACAAAATGTAACAGACTTTCCATATAGATGATAGAAGCAAAACATTTATTCAGACACCAGAAAACCAAATCCCAAAGCCAGAAAGCTGAATCCGTCATCACAACAAAGAAGTTAATACACCATAACACAGCAGAGAGTCATACCATCCTTTAGCCTTCCCACAAACAAACACAAGCCTTGTTGTCACAGCAGGGGGCAAGCCTAGCTGTCACCTTGTGTGCCCGCTTTCCTCCCTCCAGTTCTAACTGCTTGGACTCCCAGCTTCCTGTGAGGTCTGCTCCACCCTTCAGCAAGCTTCTCCCACCACAAGTTCTCTGTGATCACATTTAGCCTATTGGGGGCAGGGAAAATCTTCAAATTCTCGTTACCATTACAGCTAGGTACTTAGCAACCTCCTTTTTCAGCTTCCTTTTATGCCTTGTTTTTCCCTGTCAGAATCCAAACTCTTTGGGGGGCAAGTATCATCTTCCTTTTTGTTTCAATTAATATTGTCAGGGCTTAAGACAATTTCTATAACACAGCTTCAAACTATCACTTTTCAGACCTACATAATGCTTCATGCAGGAAATGATTGTTAGCCAGCTGTGCTAGGCCTGGGTCCTCGCTGAAACTTTGCTGAAGGAACTACTTGGTTCTTTTTCTTATGATGGATGAAAAACTATCAGGAACTGTGCCACATGAATTTTTTTTTTTCAGTTGTGGGGATTTTTTTAGTGGAGAGTCCTGGGAGAATCGCTTAAAAAGATAATGCTTGACCTTCTCCAATGCTCTAGAGACCTTTCTGGAATTGAGGATATGACCAAGTTTACTAAATGTAATCCAGATGACTTTCTGAGGAAGGCAGGGCTATATCAGTTTAAAGGGAAACTCCTACTCTCATTCCTGGGAAATGTAACTTTTTCTGGGACCTTCAAATGAGAGAGAAGGAAGAGGTCTCTGAAGAGTGAGCCCCCACATAGCCCTCCCCCCCAGGTTCTTTCCCACAATCTGGACATTTGCTCATGTATCTAAGCTAAAGTACATGTGCTGGCCTAGAAGAGTCTCTGATTCTTTCTTTTTGTTTGTCTTTGATGAGTGGTCCTGAATTGGATATATCTATCCATGGCAAATGTATTATGAGTTTTAGATGGCCCTCATTTAGGGATGAGTGGTAGTAAGATGGATTTCCTGTTTTGGGGAGGATGATTATTTATAGGAGGGGAAAAGAAGTCATGAACTAACTGACCCCAATTCCTAAAGAGTTGGCTGAGCTATCCTCTGTGGCCATTCATGACCTTATTAATATGGTGACCCACCAAAGGAAGTAACTTGCTGACTTGAGGCATGGGCAGCAGGTACTGAAGAAGCTGTGCTGATGACAGTGTTCAAGTCTTGGCGCAGGAAGCAAAGGTAATATGTGAAGCAAAGCATAGGTAACAGCTTAGTCTGGCACAGAGAGGCAGTGATCTGCCTTTGGCACTGGAACATTCTTGAGTTACAGCATGGTGGGGCAATGGAAGCACTTGGCATCCCTCGACCCTTGCATGGTTGGTTAGTACTTGGCTCTGGTATAATGAGCAGTAGTTTGGGGCCCAGTAGAAGTGGAATGGGCAGAAGCAGGGACCCAAGGGACAATGAGCAGTGTTGTAAGTTATAACTTTGACTCCAATGTCAGCAGGCAGCAGAGTGGGCAATAATACAGGTTCAAATGGTGGTGGAATGGGCAATAACATGTGCCCCAGCAGAGTGTGCTTTGGTCTGATTTTCAGCAAAGATCATCTTGACCTGGGATAAGGATTGGTGACTGATGAACATTTCATGATATGTCCTGTTGCCCTGCCCATTGCCACTGCTTTGTATCAGGGGACTATTATGAATTATAAAGATTTGGAATCACTCACCACATGGGGCATAGCTTTAATATCCATGATTCATTCTTTCTCAAGAGTATAGTGAAACCTAAAATTTTTGGCATTTTCTTCTCTATAGAGTGTGACTTATTCAGAGGACTGTAACACTGCTTAAAAAAAAGCACAACTTTTTTCTTCCTTGTCTATTTTTTCCCCTCTTTACTAAACTTACTCAGTGACACCTACAACCAGCTTCTTGAGCCATTGAAATGATGGAAGGTCCCCTACATGGTCCTTAATTCCTTGCTCCTAAGAAAAAGAGCATGGTGGGATAAAAGAAATATCTTTAAGGTTCTACCTCAGACAGATGAGTAAGAGATAGAGAGAGGTAAATAGATGGATAGATAGATAGGTAGAGATAGATAGATAGACAGACAGACAGACAGACAGGCAGACAGATATGAACATATTTAAGTTATCCTTAAGATTTAATTGGTTCAAAGATCTAAGACTCAAAACACTTCCATAGTTTCCTGGTGGTCTAAGAACAAAAGTTAGTACACAAGGAGTTAGAATCCCCCAAGGGGGCAGCTAGTTGGTGCAGTGAATAGAGCACCAGCCTTGGAGTCAGGAAGACCTGAGTTCAAATTTGACATCAGACACTTAACACTTACTTGCCAAGTGACCTTGGGGCGAATCGCTTAACCCCAATTACCCCTCCAGGGGAAAAAAAAAAAGAAATGTCTTCCACAGCCTCTTGCTTTGGTCCAAAGACTAAGAAACCATCATGTCTAAAAAAAGACAGGCAAGTTGTGCCTAACTGAATCAATGTTATATCTTTGCTGCATGTCCTTTAAATGTTAGATTGTCTGAATATCTTATTTCATGCTAATCTTGAACCTGAAACTCCAGATTGACCTGAATTGACTTATGACGGTAGACTTTGTCCTATCTTTTTTGGTGGGGAGAAGTATTAGAGGTCTTATATGGGTATGATATGGGTACAGAAGATTGCCTATGCTCTTAAGCTCTCTCAATCTCTCAGTCTCTCTCTCTCTCTCTCTCTCTCTGTATACATACATTTATATACACATGTGTGTATATATACATACATACATACATACATGTGCATATATGTATGTATGTATGTATTTGCTGAACAACCTCCTTTTTCTATGGTGTGTGTGTGTGTGTGTGTTGTGTGTTTAATAAGGTGGCTTGATTGGCGCGCACTAGAGGATAGATACAATAGGGAACGTAAGTGCTGTACAAACAAAAACAAATTTATAAATTGTATTAAAATGTTTATTTAAATAGTTTGAAGTAATATCATTTCTTTAGGCTTATGTGATTTGCATTTTCACTTACATTTACATAATGGTCATCTCCTATATATGAATCATGAGAAAATGTGTGAATGGTCCCTGGATGATAATTCTGGAATTGACACCCTTGAATAATCATCTCATATATTATTTCCTCTCTAAAAATCAACATGAAATTATTACAACTTTTTAAAAAATATCTTTTTTTTACTAACCCAAAGTTCTTTAAAACCAACAACAATAACCCACATGAAAGCATACCAATATATATATGCATGCACTTATTAAGTTTAACGACACTTTAGAAATATAATCAGATGCCTCATAACAGCATGATGGGGTTGCTCTCACTTCCTGGAAGGCCTTGCCAACAGGACATAATAAGCTATGATGAGCTCTGCTATGCTGGAAAGTTTTAATATATGGTAAAGGTTACAGAGTGGGTATTTTATTCCAGAAGCAGACCCAGGTATATATGGAGAAGCTCAGTATCAGAATTTAAACCATCTAAAGATGTTTTGTTTTCATTTTTTTCCCATTGAACAACTCATGCACGTGTCTGAAGTATAGAGGAGGTATGATCTGTATAAGGTTATATGCACACTAAGGAAGTTAGGGATATTATGCAGTATTGGAACACTGGATATCATTGTCCCCATTTTAATTCATTCTAGGTAACATCATTTAAATATCAGTGAGAGTTTGTGTTCTTATACCTCTGTTTTTATATGAAATAGTAAGACTATAAGATGATGTGTGCATAATATTAAATTGTCCCATTGTATGTCCAGTGATAAAAACTTTTTAAAAAATTCTGTCCGACAATGAATATCACAAGTGATTACATGCAGGACTCAGTTGTCTTATCCGGTTTAAGGCTCTTTAAAATTACTCATTTTATGAAAATTATTTAATTTTAGTTTTATTTTGTTTCCCTCCAGGTTTGGGCTTAGCTTTCAACCTACAACCTGCCTTAACCATGATTGGCAAGTACTTTTACAAGAAAAGACCCATTGCTAATGGACTGGCAATGGCTGGAAGTCCTGTGTTCTTAAGTACATTGGCACCTTTCAATCAGTTTCTTTTCAATCAATTTGGCTGGAAAGGGAGCTTCCTGATATTGGGAGCGCTCCTTTTGAACTGTTGTGTGGCTGGATCACTCATGAGACCTGTTGGACCTAAACAAGCTCCTGCTCAAAAAGACGTTGAAACAGTAGGGGGAGAGACAAGTGCACAGAACATCGTAAAGAAGGAAACAGCATGGCAAACTGTCAATAAATATTTAGACCTTACCCTCTTCAAGCACAGAGGGTTCCTGATTTACCTGTCAGGGAATGTCATTATGTTTATTGGCTTCTTTGCCCCTATTGTGTTCCTGGCGCCATATGCAAAACACAAGGGAATTGATGAATATTCCGCAGCCTTTTTGCTGTCCATCCTGGCCTTTGTAGATATGTTTGCTCGGCCTTCCATGGGTCTATTGGCCAACACCAAGCTGATCCGGCCTCGTATCCAGTACTTCTTCAGTTTTGCCGTCTTGTATAATGGCATCTGTCATCTCTTGTGCCCTCTGGCAGAAAGCTACACTGGCTTGGTGGTCTATTCTGTATTTTTTGGCTTTTCCTTTGGCATGGTCAGCAGTGTCCTCTTTGAAACCCTCATGGACCTTGTTGGTGCCACAAGGTTTTCCAGTGCAGTGGGACTTGTCACCATCGTGGAATGCTGCCCTGTTCTGATTGGCCCTCCATTAGCAGGTAAGTTCATTTTCTCAAAAACATCAGGATGACAGAATGAGAAGGGTGATTGATGTCTTAGAGAGTCCTTGAAACTTCTCATTGTACAGATGCAAAACAGAAGATTCAAAAGGCTAAGTAAATTGGTAAAGAATCCACAAAGATTTAAGAGTAGACCTGGAAGTAGAATCATTCCTTCTTATTTCTAGTTTAGGACTATATTACAACACATTCCATAGTTTTGTTCTTCTAAAGAAGAGAAATTTGACATTTCTATCCATTGCTATAGCCTTACATAAAAGTTCAAAAGAATACTTTTAGTCTGAAAATGATCTTAGCAGTCCATGAAGGGTTTCAATAACCCTTCCCTCACCATTTACTGAAAAATAAACACTGGTAGCCTGAAGGTATCTAGTACTATGATTAGTGGGTGCTGTATTTTCAATTTTATTAAAATTTTCATGTACTATGGACTATTTCATGGACTATGACTATTTCATCCTGGCCTAATTTCTTTTAGGGTCTAGCCTGTTACATGGCTGCTTAATTATGCTATATCAATACTGATTACTTTTTTTTTTGGCCCTTTTTCATTTCATTTTTAAATTTTTTGTCCACTCTGTTCAGTAGATTTAGAAATACGTACATTGGGAAGGCAAACCCTCTTCTCCATAGTCTTTATTTATGTACAATTAAAATGTCTTCTTCATTTTTTTTATTAAAATGTCATTGAATTGGATTAATTGAATCTATATTTAGAACCTACCAACTTCATTTGGAGTTGGACTATAAGCATTAACATTTGCCATTATTTCAATAAAGATTTTTTTCAATGCCATTAACATGTACTCATGCATATGTGTATAGTTTCAGTAGGGTTGAGTAAAATTTCTTTAGTTTTTCTTATTTGGGTTAATTTGAATTCAGTTTAATATTTAAATTTTGAAACTTCCCATTGAATAATAATATATATTTAATGAAGTCATTTTCCAAAGGTAAAGCGGAATTACATGAGAGTTTAAATTGTTCTAGGGTTCAAAGCATATCTGACATGTGATACCTCAAAAATGTTAAAAAAAATCCTAAAATATTTTCCGTATGCCAAAGGTAAATGATTACACAAAACTACACAAAATAAGTAAGTAGAAAAGATAGATCATTATATTTATTCCTGAAATCTCAATATCTCTTTTTAAAATCCATGTTTTAATTCTATAAGGTATGTTATAGATATTTATTTCTGAGGTTTGATGCTCTCATGTAATAATCAAATTAAGACAATTTTGAAAATATTCTATTTTTTCACACCAATCTGTCTTTGTTTCTTTGGACCATTGTATTTCTTTTATCGATGTTGGAGAAGGAAAGATTTTTTTATTGACCTATTACATCTGCCATCCATCTTACTTTCATAAATCAAATGAGTTAATCTAAATTGTCACATATTTTGGAATTTTTGACTCTCCAGTGCAATTGGCATCAGATAACAAATTAAAATGTGTAATAACCTGACAACATTAAAGAAAGGGAACAGAATCACTAAAGCACAACAGGTTTAATTGAATAACGATTTCCATTGTCAGTTATGTTAATACACTCTGTGGTCTATGGTTAGGATGATATAGCTTGATTATTATGCATTATGATAACCATAGAACAAAAAAAAGGAAAGAGGAATAGGGTAAGTAAACATAAATTTAAAATCATACCTACATCTATATAAACTATATCTATACATCTATATCTGATATGTTCCATTAATATTGCACCTAAGTTTGGGGAAACAAATATTTTCATCCTAGTTTTATTTAGCTGACCAGAGTCATGTAAATTAAAACAAAACTATATTAGCCTATAGGATAAAATGCCATTTAGCCAGGAGTGTAGGGATAGAGAAATCTTGCAAGTCAGAAGGTACTTAATATGACATTTAAAGACCCTCTTATGCAATGAAAAGAAAGATTAGAAAGGAGGAGACACCTATATTCTCTGAGTGTCTGTTTACTTTTTAGGAGTTCATAATAATAATACGAAACTATAAAATTTTATTTCCCTTGAATATAATCTAATTTATGTAGAGTATCTTTGCCTGTGAAGCTGTATAAAGAATGTATACATTAAAGTATTATCCTTTCTTAGTTTGAATTTAAATGCAATATATCCATATAAAGGATGTCCCAAAAATCTTAGTGCAATTTTGAGCTGTTAAAGCTTTAAAATTTACAGGACACCCAGTATTTATAGCTGTCAAAAGCTTGGATTTGAAAATGTTACAGTTGTTGAGTTATTCTTTATCTCATCTCACACATCTTCTTTGTGTTTCAGGTAAACTGGTGGATGAAACCGGAGAATATAAGTACATGTATTTTTGCTGCGGGGTGATTGTGACCATAGCTAGTATATGGCTGTTTATTGGAAATGCTATCAACTATAAGATGGTGGCAAAAGAAAAAATGTTAGAAGAAGAAAAGCAGAAAGCCCTAAACCATGCTGACTCCAAGGAAGTGGAGCCTTTGACCAGTAATGAAAATGATGATGTTTCTGCCCGAGCTACCAAAGTACTTGATGATCCCTCAGAAAGAGAAACGAATATTTAAAGGGAATCATCACTCGGATGTCCATGTTTCCAACTTCCCTTAAAATAGAGAGCAGGTTTTTTGTTTGTTTGTTTGTTTTTGTGAAAATGATCAGCCATAGTTATTGATGGAGACGGAATTTTGTTCAATGACAAGATTCCAAGCAGTTTGTTATCGACTTTTTTTTATGATTGTGGTGGTGGTGAGATTTTTTTTTGTTGTTTTTGTTGAGTTGTGAATATGCAAATGAGTCCAGTCTCATCTGAGATTCTGAACTCTGGATAGGATATTGATTTAAAGTCTTCCAGTGACAAGTGAACTTGGTCACAAATACAGAAGTAAATTCTCACTACTACATTATCTGCTTCACGTGCTACAGAAAAATATTTGTCTGAACCCTCAGGATGATATTTATTCCTATGGATCTCTCCTCTCCACAGTGTTTTATTTTTTTATTTCTACTGCTTGACATAAAAGAATGGAATCGACTAACGGAGGGAAAAGACTGCTATGGAATACTGAGAATAAAACCAACACCAGACCTATGTACAAAAAGCAACCAATAACATATTATTCATGGGATTTTTGTTTGTTTTTATAAAGTACAGTATGCCCAGGGGGACAAAATGGATGTATTATTTTTGCATTACCCTTTACAGTATGAATGTTAACATCAGGAGATGAATTGAGTAGGTCTTTATTCCAAATGCAATTAATAATTAAATGATAGTGTTTGTACATATATATAAAGTAACTCGTGAAAAGTGATGAAATTGATATGCTAAAATAATTACTTTTGAGGCCATATGACTAATCCAGATGTTTTTTAATGTCAGTTGATTGAGTATGACCTAAAGAAACAAATCGTATGTTTTAAGATTTTCAGTCATTAGAATATCCCAGATAAAGGAGTCAAGGCCAGTTGTGGGGAATCATCTAAATGAATACATTTAAAACAGGTTGAGGTCTTTAATGGCAAGAAGTAGGAGTTGGGAATTTTTGAATATTTGTTGAATATATAGTAATCTCAGGTTAGAGTTTTATTTTTATTTTCTGAGTGACATTGTATAGTATGACTAGCTGGTCCTCTTGTTGACAGACCTTCATTGAGGCTAAATTGTGATTTTTCTCTATATCTGGAGGAAGTGCCTGCATTGAAGGTGAGCAATCTAATTGATTGTACTGTGGGTCCAGTCCAGTGGATCTTCCCAGTGTTCTGGGTACACAGGTAGCTAATCTAAAATGCCTCAATGTAATAGTACTGGAAAATTCAAATCCTGTAGTCATCAGACTCAGATAACTTGTGAAGACAACTGAGTGAAACAGTGTCAAACTGGGTTCTGACCATTTCAGCTATCCCATTTTTATTTTATAGACATTGCATGGAGCATAATGATGAGAAACTTGTGTTGCAGCTTTTCAAATTTAGGGACCAGTTTCTCATCTTTGAACTCTTGTAAGATTTCTAGAAATCTAAAACACCATTATAAGGAAAATTAGGTATTACCCTTGTTCTTTCAAAGTCTCTAAAATTAAAAAAAAACATTTTAAATTAGAAAACATTAATACTCTGACAATTTCAGTTGTAAAAATTAACTTCTGTAGATCTGAAGTTTAGTATTATAATTAAGAAAATATTTTATGCTTTCTTACTGGGATGAAATTACCTTAATGATGTCAAATGAAATTTTCTTTTTTGCTCCTGTTTCCCCTCCCCTTTTTTTTTCCTTTCTTGCTCTTAGAGAAGGTGGCTATTCTGATAGATAATAGGAAAACATCTATTTGTCAATCCTTCTGAAATAGTGAACAGTGAAGATCTGATTCATAAAAAATTTAGGTACTGTTTATGCAAGATACTTGTACATCTTCTTTAGGAAGATATGTGAAATTTCATGTTTCATTTACCTTTCACTTTTTAAAAATAACATGTAAGAAGTGTTAGTATACCAAAAAAAAAAAAAAGAAAAAGAAAAAGATTAAGTTAGTAGAAAAAGATGTGCCAACATCACAGGTAAATAGATCAGGGAAACTTTGGCAAGTATGAGAGTGTATTTAAGTGAGTTGTTTCTGATCCTGATGATTAATTTAGCTATTTTCATATATTTATATTTTTATATTCTACTCTGATTTGTTATAAGAGGTGCAGAATCACAAATTATCTTTCCCCTCTCTAGTCTTAAACACCTTTTCTGGAAATAAAAACATCTTTCATTCTTAATCTCTGTAGCTGTATGATTAAAATAATATGGATCTCAAGCCTTATGGATTAGAACTAAATAACCCCAAGGTATGAGATTCCTGTCTTTCTCATCAGCTGGAGGTGGCCTCTGTTACAGTGGCCTGAATTTTCATTGCTCATTTTTTTTCCTCTCACCCAAAAAGAGGGGCAACTTATAATTTGCTCCTACTGATCAGCTCCTGGTTAAGCCAGTGCTCTGTCATTTGTTGGTTTTAATCATTGATTCTCAGTTCCTAGTACTGTTTTTGTTTTTAAACTTTTTTTTTAATGAGAAACAGAATAGAACTATTGCCCAACAGATGGGCTTGCAAAAACTCTTAAGAGTGACTCACTTGCACTGCACAACAGTATAAATATGCACATTTAATCCCCATTTAGAATTGTAATGGGGGTTAAAACTGAACACACTTGAAATTGTGGTATAGATATACCCACTGGGGCCAGACCTGTGCTAGGGTAGCCCAAAGTTATTCCATCAGATTTGATTTGTTTTATTTGATTTCTGGTCTAGCTATTGCCTCTACCAAGATGAGTGAAGAATTTAAGCCAGGGGTATTCATCGTAATACGTCTCATGAGATGACTCATGTAAGCTTTTATGTGACTGAACCAATACATGTTGGGCATAGTCCTCCCCTATTTTGAAGGTTGTGTAAGCTTTAATTCTGATGAATAGCATGTGAAATGAACCTACTTAAACCCTTTTTGAGTACTATTTTAATATTTTTCTGAAGGCTTCTGATATGTTATGAAAACAAAAGGTCATGAACCAGAAATGGATGATTTCTGTTTGTGCAATACTTTTTTGCCTCAAGTAGGAAAATCATGTGCTCTGAAATTTTAAGAGTTGTTATGGAAAGGGGTTTCATTTTTTTTGGTTTGATAAAATGTGAAAGGATTTCATTCCATATCTATGTTTTCATGAATAATCCTTTTACCACACGCAAACCTCCCCTTAATGATGTGCTGTCTTTTTCTTGCACAAAAAAAAATGGCACAAATGAACTACTGTCAGCTGAATAGTAAGACAAGAACTTTGTGTCTTTTTATCTGGTTGCACTGATCAATCCATTGGGCGTGCTCCTGCCCAATCCTTTTTGTGACCCACAGCACAAATTTGAGACAGATAGTCAAGATTGCAGTATAGAAAGAAATGTCCCCCCCGCTTCTGTTTAAAGCTAATTGGTTCACAAATTTCACCTCAGAATCATGTTCTTTCTGACTCCATATATCCATATACCTAACTTTAAACACCTTCAAAATAGTGATTGCAGTATAGAAAGAAATGTCCCCCCCTCTTCTGTTTAAAGCTAATTGGTTCACAAATTTCACCTCAGTTGTTCTTTCTGACCCCATATATCCATATACTTAACTTTAAACACCTTCAAAATAGTGATACACTTAAACTTGTAAGGTAAGAAAAATCATATTATAAAGCCATTTCATCTATGTATATCTGAATGAGCAAAACTGCTTCAGTGAAACTATGGAAAACATCATGAGAACTTAAGCAGAGGAAAAGTTTATGGCAGTTTTCCTTTTTAAAGAAATATGTCTTCACTAGGAACATCAAGAATAAAATCCCAGAGCAGCTATAAGAAAAAATGCTATAAAAATGGATCATGATATTAGGCTCACTGCATTAGGCATTACGGTCTGAGTACAAGAGAATTAAGTCCTTATGTGGACCAAACCACAGGGTATCTAAACCTAATGATAGGTTAAAATTGAATGGAAGCCATTTAATTACACAGCAAAGAATGATCAGCCAACATGTGCCCAAATGCCCCGCATTTCTGCTACAATTTATATTATGTTTTTATTTAGAAGTTTGCTGGAAACTAGATTTACTGTAACCCAAATACATCATTTCTAATTGCTAGCATTTCTAGGAAATGCAAATGTTCCTGCCCTAGTCTCCATACAGTGCTAACGATGAAAAAATAGCCATGCCATTTTTTTATGTAACTCCTTTTTCCTCATTAATAATAATGACTTGTGTTCATATAACTCAAGCATCATATATTTCCCTGGGGTTGGGTTTAGAAGAAAATGTTATTAATTCTTATGATTATCTAATTCTCAATATTAATGGCAAATAGCTCATTAGCTGTTTGTTGTGATGCAAAGAAATAAAAATTGCTGATTAAAAAATGTGTTATCTTTTATGCCAAGTTGTACTGATAAACTCCATGTTTGGTACTCTTTCTAGCAACAATCACAACAGGCAAAGTATATATGATTTAGGCAATTTAATTCATTCCTCTGGGATATATGTGTTTTCCATAGTTGTGCACAATTTATCCCTTATACTGCAACTCAGTTCTTGTGTTCTCTTTGGAATGTATCCATATGTCCTTTAAAAAAAAAACTTTTAAAATATTTGTTTCACTGAAATTGAAAATTTCATTTATTGTTGTCTTGGTAACTTTATGTAAATGTTAGAACTTGAAAGAGAACCTAAAAATTATCCTACCCCCTCCAATTTTCAGTTGAGAAAACTCAAGCTTATATTTATGACGTGACTTGCCTAAAGTAATATAGCTTAGTTAATGACAGACTCAGGACTAGAACCCCTAATTTCTGAATCTCTCTTCCCAATACTCCATCCTATCTCCAGCATATTGAAAAAGTGGCTATGCTTCTCCCCACGTGCTTTAAAATACTATTAAAATGTTTAATATAATGTTCTGCTGCTTGTCTATTCATAGGACTTACTGCTGTTTCTATTACTATATTTTCCTTAAACAAATATATAGTTTTATACTTAGGGTCAAAAAGCATGACCTATAAAAGTATACTATTCAGTAAATATTTTAATTCAACTAATATTAAGTACATATTATATAGAGAATAATGTATTAGGATGATTTCATGTAGTAATATCATTGTGACATGGGGTACTTCAATTTCAATTCTATTTCATTCAATGAATTTTTATTAAACATTTAGTATATATGTTAAGCTCTGGAGCTGTGAAGACAAAAATGAAAGCCATTACTGTTGGGCGATACTGATGGAATTCTGTGCTGAAGTAATGTTTTTACCTTAAGCACACAAATTTTGTTTATACCAAAGAAACAGTGATATATCCATCCATGCAGTAACCTCCTCTCTCTCTCCTAGTTTTTTTTTTCATCTTTCAGATTTTTTTTTTATATTTAGATAGAAATGGACTCCAATTTTAAAGTCCCAAATGTAAAGTTGGGAAGTGGGAGACCAACATGAAGGCTGAAAACTCCAATTAGAGAAGCCATAAAAAAAATATTGTACAATTTATTAAAATGATAATTTAGTTGATTCAATTTGAAAATTAATTGGGTCCCAAACTATATCCATCTACTTTTTTTCCCAATTTAACCTACTATCTGAATGTTTTAAATAACTTGACATTTTTTAAAGCTAGAGATATCGTATTGAAGATGTTTCCCTTAGTTACAGATATAGCTACTTTTATTCTAACATTGCAGTTGTTGAATTTATTTTGACACTCCACTCAAGCTTTACTTTACTACTTAATCGTTAATACAGAGAATGCTGGGCTATTTAAAATTTAGTCAATTTAGAATGTGAATGAAAAAATCTCTGCCTTTCATGAGTGAACCTGAATGTCCTCAGGTGGAAAAGAGCTATCAAAGATAGACTAAAGTATGGTGTGTTAACAATATTATGTCCTGGGACTCTTTGCCTTGGATGGAAATTATTTCCAAATTTGATAAAAATGTTTTGGTACATTTGGAAATTTTTCATGAATTAAAGTCTTTTTTTTTGTCATGACATGAAATATTTATCATCTAGGTGTCATTTTAACTTTTTTGGAGGGCAATTTGGATGCTTACTTTTGTTTTTGCCTTATTGCCTGATTGCCCTGGGATTTCTTTTATGGTCTTTATTTTTGTTTGTGAGCTCTGGTGACAAAGTGAGTAATGTTCAGATATAGTCTTTTCAGTGGCATTCCAATGTGGGCTACCCATTATATTTTTACTATGATGTTTAAGAATCCAATATTTTTCCCTGTGCCTAAAATATTTTGCTGTTGTTTAAGGGTAAAATATTGATGATAGGAGCAACCTCAGAGGCTATGTAAATGAGACAAGAGCCCCTTCTGTAACATACCCTAGAAGCAGACATCTAGTCCTTGTACTTCTTCAGAAAGACCTGTAGAGAGAGAGGGAAGGCACTCCCTTCTTTGAAAGTTCATTGCACTTTGGGTCAGTTCAAAGTGTTAGGAAATAATTCCTTACATTAAGTCAATATCATTTTGTTTTTTACTACTTCCACTCATTGACCCTAGTGCTGTCCTCTGAAGTCAAACAGAGGAAGTCTTATCTCTTGTCCCCATGATAACCCTTCAAATCTTGGAAAACAACTATTGTTCCCTTAAAGTTTTTCCCAGAGGAGGGAAAATATTATTCTAGTACCCAAAATGTTGTTAAACTAATATATAACTCATCTTTTAGATATTTTTTTCTATCCATATTTGCCATATATACTATAGAAATCTTATAAATTTGTAGAATCAGATCTCTAGTTAAATCACCTCCTTTTATGTTTGCTTTCTGTAACAAGAAAAAAAAGTCCCAGAAGTGGTAAAACTCAGTTAATAATTAAGAGATTTTGCATGAATATGCAAAATACAAAAATATGTAAAGATACATTGTCCCTATTCAGTATTTTTATATAGCTAAAATAAGTTTGCCTCAATGGACACATTCTGTACAAATTTTTGGTTTTTTCTTTATTATTAAAATGTGGAAGCCCTAATTTTCAAGTTTTTTTTTTCCTCTATGTCTCAAATTTTTTTTTTCTACTTAAAAGATACAAATGTTGGCATTTAATAATAAGTGTTGCCTTCATAGTGTGGAATTTCCCTAGAAGCTGTAAAACATATTCTTAGGATGTATAATATCACATACTGTTTAACTGGGATAAGCAAAACATCCTGGAAAGAAAGGCTAATGGATAGATTCTTGACTTTGAGAAGGAGGACATTTATTATATTGATTCACATATAGGCCATCACTGAATAAAGAGTGCACTCTTAGCACGTGGTCTCTTGGAGTAAAAAAAAAAATACTTAGATAAACTTTGAACAAAATACTTGGTTACAGGCCTCATTCATACTTTTTCCAAAATATAGGAAAGAAGGCTGATCTATGTTTGGACCAATGTAATTTTCCTTTAAATAGTGAATTGTGTGTCCTGAAATAAGCCCTAACCACAGTCTTTAAACTATTTCACATTATTGCATTTCTGTTTATCTTATTTTCTGTCTTGACCTCTGTTTTTCTTTGTCTCCATTTCATTTTGTCTGTTTCTTTCTGTCACTCGAAGGACCCAGTCAGCTAAGACAGTAGAAGATCATCACAAAGGATTGCCAATAAAGCCATGGATATTTTCCAATATAAGGAATAATTTTCTTCCTCCTATGTAAGAAGCTAATCCTGGGAACATTTTAGAAATAAGAATTAGGACAAGCTTCTTGTCTTATGTAACACAGTTATATAAAGACAGATAAAATAGTGAATGAAGAGTTTCTGAAAAAAACAAAACCAAAAATAAACAAAACTCAGTCTTTGACTTTTTTAGATCACTCAGATAAAATAGATGGTGTTCTTAAATAAACAGGTAGAGTGGCCACCAAAACTTACAACTGTAGTGCATTTAATATATCAATAGTTTTAACTTTTGATTCATGTTAAAAAATGTTTACCTGTAGTATTATAAGTATCATATCCTCAGTAGTTCAATTTACTCAATGTATATATAGAAGTACATCATAATTTCACAATACGGATTGACCATAATTTGACATAATACAAATATTAAAAATCTGGATAATCTTGCAAAATAAAATACCTTATCTCTAAGAGATCTATAGGCTCTATTAGTTGATACAAAGATATTGTCCAGTATACATACATTTCCAAAAGGATAACCATTTTCCTCTGACATAGGGCCTGGAGAAATCCCCAAATACAAGCTGGAGATCTAAGTTACACTACATATGTTATTTGAAAGTTCTCAAAAATTTCATATGATGAAATAATCCCAACACTCAGTCATCTAATTTCAGACACACTGTGTGCATTTCTTTTAATCCTTTTACTTAGTATGTTTAAGTGAAATGTCTGCTTAGAAGATTCCCAGTGATTTTTTTTTAAATTTCATTTCTTTCCTGCTATTTTGTAACAGAAAACCAAACAGAAAAGAAACAATGAGGATGACTTTGCTAAAAGAATTATTAATAACAGTGTATGAACTTGCTGATAGAATATTATCTACTCTTGGAATTGAGCTCATCTCAGGATCTAAGAGAGAAAATAAAGTAGAGGGCAAAAGAAAAATTTTAAAAAAGTAGAAAGAGCCCATTTATCTTAGCCTTAAGTCTTAATTGCTTACTAATCATTTGTCAATATCATACCGACCCTAGCTTCTGATTTTCCACTCTCTTAACTTCCTTCATAGGTCAACGCCCAGCTGAAAATTTCCAAAGGAAAAAAAAATGGTGAATTTTGACTTAGCTGGTCCTAGGATCTGCAAAGCTAGCTCCCTGTCCTTATGGAAGGGCACCTATCCCTCAGTTTCACAACAGGTACTTTGTTGTGAAACTTCAACACTGTCCTTGACATAGTTTAATACAAAGGAAAGGACATGAAGTCTAGGGTCACAGGATCTGGGTTGAAATACCAATTTTGCCAATTGCTGTCTGCATAATTTCCTAACCTGTAAAATGAATGAATTCAAGAACTTTCTGTTGGTTTTAGTATATAACGATCCTTATCTTCCTGGGCGAAAAATGTAATTGGAAAATCATCTCTTTCTGGAGCAAAGTAGGAGAGTAGTTGTCATAAGGATAATTCCTCTGACTGTATTGTTTTCTCTGGTGGGGTGTCTGCCTTGCTTAGAGAAACTTTCAAGTTTGGTTTAGTAGAAAAAATATTGAACTTGGAATACAAAAACATGGGTTCTAGTCCCTTTTCTGCCACATAATAGGTGCTCTTTGAAGCTAGTTCTTATACTTACTCTTATTGTTGTTACCTAGGTTAAGGACCTTGGGCAAATTTCTTCAGCTTTCTGGAGTTCAGTTTCTGCTTTATAAAATGATGAGAATGGTTTCAAAGAACTCTTTCAGCTATGGAAAGATGAAACAAAAAAAAATTAAAGTTGACCTCGTGGTTCTTGAATGACAGAACATCTACCATACCAAAAAATTTCTTAACAAAACTATTTTTCTATGAATATTTAAATGTACATACATGACAAGAAATATATATGTATACATATATAATTATATGTGTGTATGTGAGAGGCATGTACTCCTCTAGGTAATTAAATGAGGCATGTGGGATGTAATTGAATTCACTTTCTAGGTGGTCTTTATGGGGCAAACATTTACAATTCAGTAAATAGTATGAAGTGTCTTCTAGGGACAAGGCACTATGCTAAGCAATGGGGGGGGGGGTGGAGATAAAAAAAACCACCTCAATTGTCAAAAATTTTATAGGCATATTTTGGAGAAGGGAGAATGCATGGAAATAATTATTACATCTGCTCAAATATAATTAAGTCTAGAAAAAATTATATATAATAATATTGTTCCATATATTATAAATACATATTTATGGAAAATCACTGTACTTGGGCTCAGATATTTTCATTTCTCCTTGACAATTTGTTAATATCATTTGTGCCTTAACTTCCACATTTTCCATAATTATACCAAATAACAACCATTCTTCTGTAGTGGCTCATATACTTTGCTCAGAAAGAAAGCCCCTTTCTGTACTTGTTTGTTATAAAAAGATACTTGCTAAGGCAAAACATAAAAATACTATTCAGAATAGGCAGCATGTTAAGCAGATGTGAGTGCAAAAGGGTGACCTCAGAACTCAAACCAGGTATAAAGATTTACCTCCTCCCTTAACCTTTCATTGTAGGGGAGGTGGAAGGAACAGTCCTTATCCATTATTATTTACCAGAAGATTTACATCTGAAAGGGACCATTTACTCATGTTTAAATAGAAGTATTTCCTCAGCATAAGAGAATGATTGTTTTAAAGCAAAATCTTGTTGAAACATTTCCAAGGAAAGGTCACCCTCCAACATTAATGAATTCATGCTTCACCACCCATCACCCCAAGCTTTTCTTCCATATACATTTCCTGTCATGTAGAAAGTGGGTTGAAGGTCTCTAATTTATCACCATTATTTTACCTCAAGAAACTCCTTAGCAATAAGAGACATATGAATAAAATTTATAGAAAAAAATCAATGGGGGGGATTAGATTTAGAAAATTCTTTGTACTTATTTTTTTTCTAAGTTGAATTATTCCTAAAGACTTTATCCAGGTAGTTTAACCAAAAATATCGATGACTTTTATGGCTGTATTTTTTTTCAACATCTTAATTGCTCATCATTGAGAAATTGATCAGATGGTCATATGAGCAATCAATTCCAGTTGAATGAAATAGCCAGAAGTACTGTTTTACTGGTAAAGTGACCTAGAATTGATCGAGTTATGTGGATTCACCTGATCTATCATGGATTTGTATCCTTTTAATTTTTTTCCCAAATAAACTATCAGAGTAGATTACCTCTCCTTTCACTTCAATGCCTATTATAGTTTAGGATGGAAATAAAAGCTCCCCTTTCCTCCACCTTCCTACAGTTGAATGTATTTTAAGTCCTCATTATTTGTATCAATTGGAGAAATATATTTTTATTTGTTTCTAGAATTTTTATATGTACATAGTAGGTTCTGCCTTTAGTAAATAAAACATGAAAAAGATTTGCCAAAAAAAAAAGGAAAATGGATTTTTATAGTAACATATTTTATTATTTAACTAAAATTATTGCCTTTTGATTTTTATTTGGAGTATACTTCATTCAGAGCGCTACAATGTCACGTATTACTGGTCTCTTGTTATCACATTTCTGTTCAACATGTCCTAAACCTCTTACTTGTATAAAGGAAAAAGCATCGCCCATGATGATGTGGAAGACTTGAGTCTGAGTCCTGACTCAGCTCTTACATTTACTGACTATATGACCTTGAGCAAATTTCTTAACTTCTCTGAGGCTGTTTGTTCATCTGGAAAACAAGGATAATAGTATTTGCACTACTTATCTCACAAGACTGTTGAGAGAAAAGTGCTTTATAAACTATAAAGTGCTATATAAACATGTGATTATGTATTCCTAAGCAACCTTTTCTTCAAGCAATTATTTTAAAAATATTGTGCTTTTGCTCACTGAACTTATTCTTGCAGTAAAATAATTTGTGGATGTTGCTATTTAGAAAACCTCATTTAACAAAGCTATTGAAGTTCACTTGCTCTATGTTCACTTTGAATTTATGTAGGGTTTGGCCATTCTCAAGGTTAAAGACAGACTAAATGTCTTTCAACAGAGGGACAGTCTAGCTAAATTCAGGGAAGTCATCACTAGATTGTAGGCCATAAGATGTATTTTTTTCTTCCAACAAAATTCACAAACAGCAAGGCAAGAAGGTGTTATGATCTGTGTTCATAGAGGCAATATCCACACTGATAAAATTATGGGTCCCTAAAGTATGGGCAGAAGGTATATGTTTTGCACGTAATTTGCAATGCCTTTTCAGATGCCTTTAGAAGATATCAATAATATTGTATTATATGCAGGCAGGAGGTAAATTAAGGCAATTGTGTAGTCAGTTTCCAAAGTAGTGCATAGCTAGCCTTTATAAGACTTCCTCCACTTCTTCATTCATACTCTACTTTGAAATTCCCCATTTCTCTACCTGTCAGCCAAATATGCTATGCAAATATCATAATATGAAGCGGCTATGCTTGATAACGCATTTAGAATTACTGCTAATTTTATTTGCTAAATTATGAGTGCTTTATTTTTAGCTTACAACAGAGAAATTTTGACAATCATTTGACTAACTAAGGGTGCTACTCATTATCCCAAATCTTGACTTTAATAGTAAACTCCTTTGTCTGCAGAAATTTATTTTTGTAATACACTAAAGCCTCTGGCCTTGCCTTTTTTGCATATTGTTAACACGATATGTTTTTTTTGCATACTATTATATTGTATTACAATGATTTTTTTCTGATTGCTTATTAAATCCTATTGCAAGCCTGTACTGATGTTTAAGATGACAAGTTTATGCATATATATTTATATACTAAGATAATTATCTCTATTAGGCTATTCAATTAAAATGAAAATAATAAATAAAAGCTGCATATTAAGTTTCTGAAATGAAGTCAGTACTATCTCTTTCTGAAAGACCTTTAAACAGATATTATGATTATACTATGTCAAGTAAGTATGCTACATGTAAAGACATTTCTCTTTTGTCTGAATGAACCCAATTCAATATCAGTGAGTTAGATACTTTCAGTTTCTGCATATACATACACATATATGTATATGCATGTGAATGTATCCATACATATACTTGTGTATGTATGAGGCTTGTATATATGCATGCATATATAGACATTTGTGTGTACGTATATATGTATATATACACACACTATGCATGTATGTATGTATCTCTGTATTTGGCCTCATGGCTTGGGTGAAACCAAAGACCTGGGTGTTCAGGAATTTTATAGAATATTAGTACTCAAGAAGCTGTTACAAACAAGAAATCAAATAATAAATTATGTGCTCAGCCAAAACTAGAAAAAAAAAGCATACACATAAACAATATGGCAATAAAGACAGAGTTCCACCCCTATATGCAAGAAACTCATTCCAAATGAGGAGGAAGGGAGATATTCAGTGGAGAAAATACAATCAGAATTGGAGTTAAAGGAACAATGTTACATACCCTAAAAATGGATCTAGTGGAAAATAGGAAATCAGTGTTGGATATGAGAAGGAACATTCCTAATCAGACCCAGATGTGGTAGAGAAGGTCTAGGGCAGTGGTTCTCGACCTTCCTAATGCCGCGACCCTTTAATACAGTTCCTCATGTTGTGGTGACCCCCAACCATAAAATTATTTTTGTTTCTACTTCATAACTGTAATTTTGCTACTGTTATGAATCATAATGTAAATACTGATATGCAGGGTGTATTTTCATTGTTACAAATGGAACATAACCCACAGGTTGAGAACCGCTGGTCTAGGGGTTACTCGCTGATACCAGGCTTGGGTGATCCTCAGATAGCGGAAGATTCTTTAATAGGACCAGAAACTGGGAAAAGGTCTGAGTTGACTGTCTGGACACCAGACAGGTTAGGACTCAGATGACTTCAATTAGTCAGGAGTTTCATCCAATCAGTGATTTTGAACTGAACTGCTTATAACGGGGTTAACATAGGTAAGAAAAGTAGAAAAATATAACACTGTCTCTCTTTGCCTATATGCTTTGCAAGATCACTTAGATGAAGTGATTCCATATTGGAATCCTATCATTATAACTACAACATCAAATAATGTAAAAATCACAATTATCACACATACATACATATTTATACCCACATGTGCATGCATATGTACATAGATCAGATTTCAAAATCTTGAATAGGATGTCTTTAGTTTCTTTTAATTGCCTTAAAACTGAATCATTTTTAATTCAGTTACATTATTCAACATTTTTATTCTTGTCAGAAACTTAAATCAACATGTTCATATCCAGTTAGTGATTAATAAAAAAAGGAAATAGCTAGGAGACTATCAGCCCACCTGAAAGCCACCGTCCTGATAATTGAGTAACTGATGTTCATTTGAGCCCATTTAAAGTAGAGATTAAAGAATCATGGACTTTCAACTCTAGGGCTCATCTCACTTGATATTCCATGTATCTGGTTTGTCCTAAATGAATTAGGAATGTGGTGGGGGCAGGATGGTGGTGATAGAGATTTGCAACCCCAGAGCTGCACAACCAGAAAGATTCTTCAGTCTGTAATTTTCTGAAGCCTTTAATGAAAAGTCATATAAACAAATACAGGTAAAAACTTTATGAAAGCCATGGACTTTGTAGCCTTTAAAAAAATTCTAAGTTTTACTCAGAAGCCTTACACATCTGGAAAGTGTTTAAAATTATACACTTACAGGTAGAAGAATGCTTGGTGAGAATCTAGTCCTGCTTTCTATTTGTTAAACTTGAAGGGTACAAAAAATCATTGAGTCATTCCCAAGAATAAGACATATGATTTAATTGTTGTTAAATGTATACTCCCTACCTTTTGTAAAATATATCCCATAAGATATTTACTCATAGGTCATGAGTGAATAGGCTGAATTGTTAGGCCAGATGTCCCTCAGTAAATAACCTAGCTACAAACAAGTTTAGGCCATATACTCAGTTCACCATGGTAACATCCATCTGTACAGAGTTAATATAATTCATTTGCCTAGATTAATGTTTGTTAAGTCACTAGTATTTTAGGGAAACTAAATTGAGGTCTGTAACTTTAATATGAGCTACATAGCTAATATTTACTTTACCAGGTAGTATATTTAAACCAAATATATGCCTTAATAATTGTAGAGTACAATAAACTTACCTTAAAGGGGGAAAAAATAGGTATTTGAGACATCTTACATTTATTGTAAGAAGCTAGGTGGTACAGCACATAAAATGCCCGACGTGGATCTTTCTGAGTCCAAATCTGGTCTCAAACACTTACTAGCTGTGTTACCTAAGGGAGTCACTTAACCCCATTTTCCTCAGTTTCTTCCTCTTGTCAAATGAGCTGAAGAAGGAAATGGCAAAACACTCCAGTATCTCTGCCAAGAAAAGTACAAACATGATCACAAAGAGCTGGACATTACTGAAAAAATGACTTACTAACAACACATTATATATCCTGAGTGTGAAATGATGCTACCATGTTGGTAACATTTCTCTCATTTATGTTTAGGAATACTACAATGTTGGTACCAATTCTCTCATCCATGTGCTGTGATGCACTGGCAAAAAGACACACAGTGGGCCACTCAAGATGTATTTATGAGGGAGAGTAGTGTTCCACTAAGAATAAAGTTTATGTATTATCAGCGAACTTGTACAATGCACTAGCATGTGTTAACTAAACAACCTTATCCTGAAATGTAGGATGTAGGATGTATAGCAGAAGACAGAACTGAGAGATGGTTTTTATACTGGTTAAAATTATGAAACAAATTTCCAACTCAGTCATCTATCTGCATATGGAGCTGTGGCTCCCAACACTTTAAGAGTGTCTGCCAAACACCTTTAAGTTTACTTGTTGCTGAGTCTGTCTGTAGCTACTGGATGGATGGCAGGTTATTTTTGTGATATTAGTGTTTGATGATTTTTTTTCTATTTTGTTAAAAAGACAAAAGGCAGAAAAAAAGTACTTTTATACCTACTATTTTTCAGGAGTTTATACTATATATTCAAAATATAACATCTATAGTGTTTACTACATATTCTAATACTCAATTATGCAGTACCCTCTTTTCCAATTCTATTATATGTGCATGTCTTCTCTCTTCAACTAGATGACAGCTAGGTCTTGATTAGTGCATATAATTAATCCCCTGAATGTGTCATTCTAATTCATACTATATCTTTCCACTGGGCTGGAATCCATCACTATATTTTGTCTACTAATAAATTTCAAATTCAAATATATGCTACCACTTTATGAGATTTGTTATTGGTATTAATGAAGACTTTCTTTTATCTCTGATAGATAAAATACTTGGCTTCCATAATGCCGCAATAGAAGCACAAAAATATTCTTCGGAAAAACCCATATCCTTAGTGGACACTCAGTTGTTGAAGGGCATAGTGAGGAAGCATCATATCATAATTTTTGTACAAAGCCTTTCTCATTTATCAAGGCTGAACGATTATTTAAATTTTAAAAGATAATATAATTTGTATGTATATAACAATTTAAGATATGTAAAGTATTTCATAAGATAATAGATTTAAAGCTGAAAAGAGTATTAGAGACCATCAAATTTAAATCCTGCCTTAGAAACTTACTAGTTGTGTGACCATAGACAAGGTCCTTGAGCTCTCTTAGTCTCAGTTGTCTCATCTGCAAAATGGGGCTAATATTATCACCCTACTCACAGAACTGTTTTGAAGATCAAAGTAGATATCATAGGTAAAACATTTTGCAAAACTATGTAAATTACATAAAATGTATAAACTAATTAAAATACTATAATTATGCTATAAATATAACATAATAAATACAAGAGTATTGCTATATATAATATACTAATAAACTATATAAATATTAGCAATGATGATGATGGTGATGATGATGATGATGGTGATGTCAGTATTCAATCCCTTCATTTTATAGTTTAGGAAACTAAGTACATAAAGATTAGGTGACATGCCCTAGATTACAATGGCAGTGAAAGAGTTGGGACACATGATAAGCCAATTCACAAATACTTATTATTAGTGGCAATATGGTTCAATGAATAGATAGTTGGTGCTGGGTTAGAGAGAAACTGGAAAAGTTCCCCACTCTGACAAACTGACTGTGTGGCCCTAAGTAAATTGTTACTTCTCGGCACCTACAGGCAATTCTCTGAGACTACAAAGGAAAGAAATTGCTCATCTCTACTGAGTGAGGAAGATCCCTAACTAGAGAGCTCCTTGCATATTCAAAATCACATGTCTAGACTAAAAATAATCATAATGATTATAATGGTCACAAAAATAACAACAACCACAACACATCTTCTGTATATGGATCACCATGACTGTGTTAGACTGTGAGAGAGACACAGCACTTAGATAAAATAAGGTAGTAGGTCTCAGAGAGGGTAGAATTTATTAAATTTTGTTGGAGAATAATGCATATACCCAATCAATGACTCCAACATGAAATAACAAGTGAAAAAAATGCTTCAGAGAAATGAAAGCAAACTGCTATTAGAACTTGTGAGAGAACCAAAGAGCATATCCTGAAAGATAAGAATGTTAAGTTGTTTTAAAATATGGGTATGAATTAAATGAGAATGATATCTTCCTCCTCAGCAGTGTATTCCCTTATACTCCACTGTAAGCTCTATTAGAGTAAGAACCCCATAGAACAGGCAGAAAAACCTCAGCTTCTCCTTCCCTCAGTCCCCTAGCATAGTGTTGTGCATTAGATTGGCACTTAATAAATGTAAATTAGGTAGGGAGGGAACCCAACAGAAATGTATGAGAGTAAACCTCATTCCTAAAGAGCAATGTGGACAAAGAAATAGAGAAGATATATGGAATCTGAAAAAATGAAGGAGTAGAGACTAGGAAGGCTGTCAGGAGGTTAAGGGAACTCTCCAAGTGAGTGATTATGAAGATCTATGTTAAGGTGTTAACTATTGAAATAGCAAGGAATAGATATGGATATGAGAACTATTATTTAGGTAGGTTATGTAGCATTTGATAACATCACATATTAGAATTGAGGGAAATTAAAGAGACAAAGAAAATTGCAAGTAATCAACTTAATAAGCACTTCTTGCAAGTACTATGCAATAGGGATATTCTTCCTTCCATCCACCCACCCCTCACCCCAAGTAAAAAATGAAAATCATCTTTACCTTTAAGGAGGTCACATTCTAAGATACTTCACAGTCTGAAACATAGACGACTAAGGGAAGGATAATGCTATTAATAACAAATAGTAAAGTCAGTGAAGGAATACGTTCATGGGGGAAAATGCTTAGTTTAATGTGCCATTGGGGCATCCAGGTAGGGATGCTTTGTGAGTACCTGGAGATGCTAGATTAGAAATTGATAAAGACTTTGTGTGATAGTTGAAAACCAGGACATGAATTGTCACAAGAACTGTGAGAGTAGTTAGAAGGTCTGCTATACTAATTGAAGGAAGATATGAGGAAGGATATTATATCTGTATTTTATCTTTTTAAATAAATGACTTGAGGAGTTGATGAAAATTGAGAAAATGGAACTAACAACAGGACATAAAAACTTTTAGAACAAAGTCAAAAGACAGTAAAACTGGAGGAACATGTAGCTATCTATAATTTGAAAAAAATATATCTCAAAGATTCAGTTAACAAAAACAATTTAGGAATTACTGTTTTCAAAAAAGAAAAAAAATAATATATTAAATCAGAATTTTATATATCAAGGGATAATAAAATAAATTGCCATGAAGTAGTGAAATCATAAGGTAAAGTACAAATCATCAGTGAAACAAATTACCCAGGGTTATAAAGAGGAAAGAAATGAGTGCTAAGCACAAGAACTATGAGGCATGTCTTTAGTGAATCAGGAAGAAAACAAAGTAGAAAGTGTTAAAGGAGACAGAGAAAACAGAGAGACAAAAACAGAAGCCAAAATAAAACAACATCTCTGAAGTCCAGTAGGAAAAAAATACAGAATAAAGTTAAGATCAACAGGACCAAATACTATAAAGATAAAGGTTCTTGAAGGCTGAAAATAGATCACTGCATTTTGTGAGTAAGACATCATTTTTGGAAAGTTTCAGTAGAATTCCTTATATTGAATCTAGGGGAAAGGAGAGAATGTATTGTGAGGAAGAAGAAGAACAGATATAAACAATTTATTTAAGAAATTTGACATAGAACTTGACACGGTGATTTAGAGAGGTAGTAAGTCTAGCTCCCCACTCAACACATCAAAAAATCTTGGAAACTTCTAGATTAAATGAATAGAAATAAAGTTAGAATGAGAGACAAGAAAGAAATTCTCAAGAGTAGAAACCAAACAACTGAGGAAATAAGTAAGGAAAGAAAATGAAGAAATGCCATGAGTTAAAGAATGACAGAACTGTCCAGAAATGAGTAGCTTTGTGCTGACTAAAAGTAGAACCCCAGGAGTCATTACAAAATCCTGAGAGGAGTTGTAAAGTCTAGTGACAGAACTGGAGGAAAATATGATGAAGGGAAATTAGATCTTTTCCCCAAATAAACTTGAAAAACTCATGAATTAGAATTGAATCATAGCAAAGCAGTAGACATCCTGGAAAAGAAATATAATTTGGAAGATGGAACTAAAAAATACTTAATATCAGAGTCCCTCAAAATTAGAGAAGTCAGAATTAAAAAAAGTTTTGGATGTTGCCTAATGTCAAAATAACAGGGAAGATGAAATATGGGAAAACTGACTATTGAAAGGAATATGGAAGATAAACATGGTGATTTATTGCTGTTTTTGAATTGAGCAGGGAATTATTTTAACTCTTCTCAAAAAGCTCTAGAAGTTATACAAGAAAAATTCCTAAATATTTCATACACATTGCCCAGAATTTCCTTTACTAGTGTAAGCCCATTAGAGATAATGAAAATGGAAAGATCCATGTGTGTAAAAATGCTAATAGCAACATTACTTGTAATTATAATAAAGTGGGAAAATGTATACTCAGAAACTGGGGAATTATTGAAGAAATTACGATGTGTGAATATGATGGAATGTTACTATGACTTAAGGAATAGCAAATATGCAGAATTCATGCAAAGACAAGGAAGATTAATATTAAACAACTGAGGTTGAAGAAATAAAAGGAAAAAGAGTGACTATACAGCAACTATAATAGAATTGAGAGACAAGAAAATACTGACCATATTCAATGTTTAACATTAATGTAATTTAATAAAAATTAAATAACACTTTCCTAGTCAGAGGGGTGATGGGGGAGGATAGAGGAGAGAGCAGATTGGAGGATGTTTTGGGGTGGTGGGTAGGGGAAAGAGGGGCAGAAAATTTGTAACTCAAAATCTCATGGAAATGAATGATGTAAACTGAAAATAAACAAAAGGTAATTAAAAATAAAAAATAACACTTTCCTGTTTTCTATTTAAAATAATCAATTTTGAGTAATATTCTTCCCCCCCCCCTTTTTTATGAACAAACACCATTCAGTTAATGAACAAACATTTAAGAGCTGAAGACATAGTAATCTCATTGTGCTAGGCTCTGAGAGGTACAAAGGTAAAGCAACAATAATTTCTGCCCTCAAGGACCTTATGTTATAATAGAAGAGACAGTATACACATAAATCAATATATAAAACATAAATACAGAAAAAAATGAAAGGTAGCCTTGGAGTGGAAGCCTCAGGGAGCTAAAAGGAATAGAAAAGGCTTTCTGGGGTGGGTAATATTTCTGCGGAGTCTTAAATAGAATTAGGTATTCCATGAGATGCAGCCTAAGAGAAAGAACATAGCAGGCATAAGCATTAGTCAATGAAAAGGGACAGAAGTGGGAGATGAAGCATCATACGGAAGGAATAGCAAGTGGACCCAGTATTGCTCTATCATATCACACATAGAGGAGAGTAATATATTAAAATATTGTAACATCCTTCCTTATTTCTACAGAGAGGAGTGAGAGGAATGGGATGAGGGAGAGCTTCAAAACAGGCTCGGTCTAGATTATTAGTCTTTGAGTTCCCTTTTAGCCTTTCCTATGATGTGATCCAATGTTTTATATTAAGCATTCATTCAGAATGCAACAAAAATCTGCTTGTCTTATAATAAGAACAATGCATCATAAAAATACTTAAAGTAAATAAACCAAATTTAAAAACAGTATGGAACTCCTGAGTTTAAACAATTCCAACTCACCAGAAGCAAAGAATCAAGGGAAGGAGAAGAAGAATAGTGAATAAGTTTACTACATTCTGGTAGCATCAATAATAAAAACAAATAAAGAAATATAAAAACAAAATTGCAGGGTTCACTCCAGGCATATCATTCTTTAACGAGTCAGTGAACCAAAGTTCCAATTGCTTATGATTCAGAGGCAGTATTTCCTTTGATTTGCAATTACCTGGTACTTGTGCTGGGAAGTGGCCCAATTCCTAGTGCTTTTTTGTTCCTCAAAGGCCTAAAAATCCTGGGCTTCCCCTGTTACTCCCAATGCCCAAGTTTCTATCTTCTATGACCCTTCAGTCTCTTGCCCCACCTAGGAATATAGACAGACAGACACAGAGATGATAGATAGATAGATAGATGGATAGATAGATAGATAGATAGATAGATAGATAGATAGATAGTTTTCCCATTAACCTCCTGCTGAGAAGGTCCTACAATTGGAAATTAAAAGCAGTTAAATAGGAAGAAGTTTAAATAAATAAATATGTGGTATTTGATAGGAAATGTAAATGGGAATCATTGGAGCTTAATACATGTTGAGGTAACCTGGTCAGACCTATTCTTTAGGACAGTGGTTCCAAAACTTTTTGGTCTTTGGTACCCTTTGAACTCTTAAAAATGAAGGACCCCAAAGAGCTTTTGTTTATGTGCATTATAGCTATTGATATCTACCATATTAAAATTAAAGTCCAGTTTTAAAGAATTTACTAACAACTTAAAATAATAAACTCATTACATGTTAAGAAAAAATTATGAAAATAATCATAATTTCCAAAGAGAAGTAAATTTAATGAGAATAACAATCATTTATATGTTTGCAAATATCTTCAATGTTCAGCTTACAAAAAAATACCTACATTCTTATATCTGTCTGTTCATTGAATATATTGCAATACCTTTTTTTATTGAAGTATGTGAAGAAAATCCAGCCACCTCTATATATGTAACTGAAATAGAGAGTTTTATTTTAATAGTATTTTCAGATAATTATGGATATTTTTCTCTAATACTATACCAAACCTTAGCATGTTTCTTAAATATTAACTGCAGTTTGGAAAATGGAAACATATCAATGAAATTTTCATACTCTGTTACATTAGAATACATTGATTTCTCCTGCACTTTAAATGGTTCTTTTATCCATGAATGATTTTGCATTGTCATACATCTATCATTTGGAAAAAAAAAATAGAGTTATACAACTCCTTTAAATGCTGACCAATTTCTTCATGTGGCAACAACAAAAACGACAAAATCACATTGACTAATATTGCTATCAATCTCACGAGAAAAGTTTTTAAGTATTGGGAAACTCTCCAGATCACAATAGTGGACACAGTTTTGCAAATGTCTCATTTTTGTTTGAAAACTTGAATTTTATCATTGGCAACAAATAGTTGCTTTTTTTGAAGTACCAGTCTCTTTTCATTCATTTTTTTTGAGAAAATGTCTGCCAAACAGCAAAATCTAAATAATTATAGTTTTCCTCTCAGCTACTCTTTCAAGGAAAAATGATTTCTCATGAAAAAAAAAAGCCAGTTCAGCTCACAAGTCAATTATACAAGTGTTTTTCCTTAAGACAACCATTATAACAGAAGCAAAAGTAGAAACATTCTATGTGTACTTCTCTTTTTGAAATGTATTTGAGGGTTAAGACTTAAAATGATTATTTTATTGTTTTACTGATGACATTCTTATAGCGTAAAGGCCACTTTTTTGTTGTTGTGAGTTCATGAGAGTTAGAATACAATACTTACTTGTACTGTTTGATTCCACTGACTTAATTTATGCTAAAGCACCAGCAGTTTTACCCAACATTGCTTCTGCATCATCATTGCAAATGTCAACACAGTTGTTCCAGAATAAACTATGAGATTCAAAAAAAGTTATTCAACACTGAATATTTCAGCACAACTTGTGTTTGTTGCCAAGCATGAACATAAAAAAAGATCTTCTTTGATGTGCTTATACAGAATGAATATAAGCAAGAGAGCTAGTTCAGCCACATCAATAGGTCAGTCCATTTATACATCAAAAGTGCAATTCTGCAGATAAGATATTAACCCATTCTTCATGTCTGTAACTAAATCTTTAATTTATAGGCCATATAGCCTCTGGAAAACTCTACTGTACATTCATGAGAGAATGAGACTGGAAAAAAGGTTACAAAATGTTAGTATTATTATAAAAATAGTTTTGGCCTCAGGAACCATTTGAAAGGATTTGAAGACTCCTAGTTATCTGTAGACCACACTTTTAGAACCATTGCTTTAGGACAGTGATTCTCAACCTTCCTAATGCCATGACCCTTTAATACAGTTCCTCATATTGTGGTGACCCCCAACCATAAAATTATTTTCATTGCTACTTCATAACTGTAATTTTGCTACTGCTATGATTCATAATGTAAATATCTGATATGCAGGATGTATTTTATTGTTACAAATTTAACATAACCCACAGGTTGAGAACTGCTGCTTTAGGGTAATCTCTTTGGAAGATTATGAAAGATAGATTGCCTTGAGACAGGGAGTCCCATTAGAAGACTTGCATTGCTAAATACTCCAGGGGAGAAGCAATGAGGATCTGAAAATAAGATGAAGATCCTGTGAGAGAAAAGAAGGAAATACATTTGAGAGATGTAGAGTGAGGGAAATCACAAGATTTGGAAACATTGTTCACGTGGGATTAATAAGTGATATGAGTTGAGGGATGGCCCTCTGTTTTCAGATGTTGCTATCTAGAAAAACAGAGGACCCTCAAGTCTAACAGGGAAACCTGGAAGAAGGATGGATTTGTGGAAAAAGGTAAAAAGTTTTGTTTAGACATGTTGAATTTGAGATGCCTGCAGGACATTCAGTTTAAAATGTTCAATATGTAGTTGGTGATATGGTGCTGATACTCAGGGTAGAGTCTAAGTCAGGATAAATTAATTTGGTATTTGGTCTTCATAGGGCAGCTAGGTGGTACATTGGATAGATCCCCAGGGCCTGAGATCAGGAAGACTCTTTTTCATGAGGTCAAATCTGGCCTCAGAAATTTAAGTATCCCTAAACCCTGTTTGCCTCAGTTTCCTCATCTTTTAAATGAACTAGAAAAGAACATGGTAAACCACTACAGTATCTTTGCCAAGAAAACCCCAAATGTGGTCACAAAGAGTGGTACACAACTGAAATGATTGAACCATGAGAGCTACTGAGCTCACCTAATGAGGAAGTATAGAAAAAAAAAGAGAGGAGGATAGCATATTTGGCAGACACTAGCAAAAGTGACTAAGGAGTTAGTCAACAGGCAGATGAGTGGTGAATTAAGGGAAAGTAAAATCACATAAAACAAGAGGGGAGATATTATCCAGAAGTCTGGGGGACTGGAAAGTTGGGATATTTGGAAGGACATCAATATGAATATTAAAGTTCCTGGATTTAGGATGGAGAGGAAATTTATTACCTAGGCACTGAACTCATTGAGAAAGGAGAGTGAATACAATGATGATTGATAGAAAACAGTTACCAGAATCTGTATTGGCTGTTAAATTTTATTGCATAAACATCAAAGAAAGGAAGGCTACTGAATCATGGCAGTTAAGAGAAAATCTGGAAGTAGTAATGAAAAAAAAGTAATATTCTGACTCCTCCATCATGACTGTTGAGCTGGGGGAAAGAAGTGAAGGTGCAGCCAGTACTGGAAAGAGTGGTCAGGGATGTAATGTTATTAGGCAGAACTAGGTCTAAATGAGTGCCAGAAGACGGAAAGAGAAATAGAGGATGTGATGATACAAGAAGGGAGAAAGTGTCTTACTGATGAAGCCGATCTTCACAAAGGGCACAGTAGAAGGTATGAGCAGGTCTGGGACGTTGTGGTAAGTAGGGTTGATATAGATGGGAATGGAGAACCTGACAAGTGGGGTGAAAGGGGAGTTTTTCAGTTACAGGTTCAGAATAAGAGGAATTAGGAGTATGTTCATTACTGGGGGAGGAGTCAAAGCAGAGTGACAGTAAGGTTTACAGATGAAGGCAAGTCATTAAGAATTTCAAGGTGGATCCTCTGGATTTGGGCATACTTCTTAACTATCCAACCTGATATTGCACTATGTCCTATGAGGCATCCAGAAGAGGAAATGATGATGAGGTTGCTGTATTCTTAAAGGGTGGTGTAATTCTAATCATGCTGTGGCCCTTGGGTATATAGAAGCAAAGTGATGAGGCAAGAAGTGGTATCTCTAAGGCATTCTCAGGCCAGTTGTGAACAGGAATTGACCATCCTTGACCAATCTTTAGGCCATAGGTCTTCTAGAAGACTAAGGATTAGGAGAGAGACAGATTGTGTTTCACAAGCTACCTTCTAGTACACCTCTGGTTATGATTCCTCAGATGATATGCATGCCTTCTGAGAAGACAAGAGATAGTGTGTCCCTGACCCTCTTTGCTAGCCAAGAATCACTTAACAGACAACATTAATCATAATACTTCAAGGTGAAAAATGATCATTCTATGAAATAGAAAGATTTCAAGCTTTCCTAAGGGGAAGACCAAAATTGAACAAAAAAGTTGATCTCCAATATCAAGACCCAAGAGAAGCTTAAAAAGGGGAAAAGACAATATAAGGGATTCAATGGAACTGAACTGTTCACATACCTACATCTCTACATGAGAAGATGATACTTGTAATTCTTAAAAACTGTACTAGTACAGAGAGAAGAAATATACCTAGACAGAGGGTATGGGTATGAGGTGAATTTGAGGGAATGTAAAAAAAAAAAAATTAAGGAATGAGAAGGAGGGCTACACTGGGTTCAGAAGGAAGAGAGAGGTAGAATGGGGCAATTATGTCAGATAAAGAGGTGCAAAAAAATTCCGATTACAGTAGAGGATAACCTTACTCTCATCAGTATTGTCTTGAATAGTGAATAATAAGCACATTCAGTTGAATGTGCAAATCTATCTTACTAGACAAGGAATTATAGGCAGGGAGGAGATTAAGCAAATGGGAAGGTGGTAAACAGAAGCAAAACCTTGGTGAGGGTGGGAAGGTTGAAAAGAGAGAGGACAAAGAGGAATAAAAATAAATGAAAAGAAATACACAGTAATCATAACTGCAAATATGAATGAGATGAACTCACCCATAAAACAGAAGCAGATAGCACAGTGGATTAAAATACAAACTCCTTCAATATGTTGTTTACAAGAAACACACTTGAAGCAGAGATACACAAAGAGCAAAGGTAAGAGGTTGGAGCAGAATCTATTATGCTTGAACAGAAGTAGAAAAAACTGAGCTAGCAATCATGATCTCAGACAAAGAAAAGCAAACTTAATTAAGAGATGAGGAAGGAAACTGCATCTCATTGAAAGGTACTATGGACAATGAAGTAATATTAATATTAACCATATATGCACCAAGTAGTATAGAATCCAGATTCTTAAAGTGGAAGTTAAATAAGTTACAGGTTCATGACCAAACAAGATAAAGAGAACATAACAAAATGTGACATAGATAATTTTAATTATATTAACTTAAAAAGTTTTTGCACACACATACACATACATACACACACACACACACACACACACACACACACACACACACACACAAAACAATGCAACCAAGATTAGAAGGAAAGCAGACAGCATCTCTGATAAAGACAGACCTTATTCTCAAATATGTAGAGAAATGAATTTATGAGAATACAAGCCATTCCCCCATTGATAAATTGTTAAAAGATATTAACAGGCAGTTTTCAGATGAAAAAAATCAAAGCTATCTATAGGCATATGAAAAAATGCTCTAAATCACTATTGATTAGATAAATGCAAATTTAAGCAATTTTAACATAGCAACTCACACCTATCAGATTGACTAATACTACAAAAAAGGAAAATGATAAATATCAGAGAGAATGTGGGAAGACTGGGACACTAATGTGCTATTGGTGGAGTTGTGAACTGATCCAAATCTTCTGAAGAGTAATTTGGAGCTATGCCCAAAAAGCAATCAAGTTGTGCATACCCTTTGATCCAGGAACACCACTACTAGGCCTGTATCCCAAAGAGATCATGAAAAAGGGGAAAAGAACCTACGTGTGCAAAAGTATTTATAGCAGCCCTATTTTTCATAGGAAAACATTGGAAATTGAGGGGATACCTACCAATTGAGGAGTGGCTTAATAAGCTGCATTGTATGAGTATAATGGAATATTATTGTACATTAAGAAATGATGAACAGATACATTTCAGAAAAAGAAGCAAAACAAAACAAAACATGGAAAGACTTGTATGAACTGATGCAAAGTGAAATGAGCAGAACCAAGAAATTATTGTAAACAGTATCAGCAACATTGTGTAATGATCCACTATGAATGACTCAGCTCTTCTCAGCAGCATAATGATCTAGGACAAGTACAAAGAACTTAGAAAGAAAAATGCTATCCACTTCCAGATAAAGAACTGATGATCTCTGAATGGGGATCAAAGTGTACATCCCACCCCAAACCCCTTACTTGATTCTTTTTCTTTTTTTTTTTCTTTAGACCTCTTTCTTCTTTTACAACTGTGACTAATATGGAAAAATGTTCATGATATAGTCTATTCTAAATCATGATTGTTCATGTATAGTCTATATCAAATTGCCTACTGCTTTCGGAAGAGGGGAGGAGAAAAAAATTGGAACTCAACATCTTGCAGAAATGAATGCTAGAAATTGTCTTGACACGTAATTGGGAAAAATATATGTTATTAAAAAATAAGAATTGCTGGGGGCACTAGATGTTAAGTAACTTGTGGTCACATAATCAGAAACAGGACTTGAACAAAGACTTCTTGATTTTGAGGCCAGCACTCTATCCAAACATCTTCCATTTCTCACACACACACACACACACACACACACACACACACACACACACGCACGCGCGCGCGCGAACACACACACCTCCCCCCCACATACACACATACACACATGGGCAGGTACACACACACAAAATAAGGCAGCCAACTGAACTCACTAATACTGCAGTTAGCCCTCGTATCCTTCAAGTGGGTCTCAGCTGGGGGTGGGTAAGAGCAAATCAGAGACATCTCCAGAGATCCTTGGGAATAATTATCTGTAGATCATAGTAGAAATAGGGAGTCAAAAATGGTCTAGTCCAGAGGTATGATAACACTCTAAAGTTAAGCCAGAATCAGCTTAAAATGTAATTGGGAAATAGTAAACAAAATAAACAAAAAAAACTATAATAGAATATAAATTTGTTAACTTGTGGTTTTCTAAGTCTATATGCTACCTAAGGGAACCTAACGCAGAGTTAAGTTGGCCTCGTTTCTACCTGTTTGACACCAATTGTTTTAGTCTAGAGGGGAGAGGAGAGGCTCTTCCTCCAGACTTAGCATGTGGTTACATGAAGTTCTCTTCGGGACTTTGAGTTCATGCTTCTGGGAAGTTTAGAAATCTATGGGGTAAGAGTAATGTGTTTAGATAGGGGGGTTTATAGGAGTTCTGAAATCAGAACAGCTTGGGTCTTTTATAAAGAGGGTCATTATCCTGTTCTAGCAGGACAGACATGGAAACACTAACGAGCTAAGAAACCATAAATTCCTGGCCCCAAACCAAAGATTGCAGATATGTAGGGCTCCAGAAAAGGGGCAAGCAGAAAAGAAGAAATATCAAGTAGGTTGAGGGGGTATGCCTAGAAAATAGAGCAAGACTATCTCTTTTGGACAGAGGAAGATTATATAAGAAAAAAAAAATTCAGATTTTTTTTCCCCTCAAGTGCAATGCTGGGTTATATTTAGACTTTGCATCCCTTGAATATAGTAGGTGATTAAGAACATTTATTGAATTGCACCAAATCTGGCATAAGTGTAGCTTGTGGATAAGAGTTTGAGGAAAAAGGAAAATAATTGTAATAGTCACTATGGGGTATGAGATAGGATACTTAATATCATTATCCTAGTTAAGATAAACTATAAGCAAGATAAAAAACTGCATAGGATATTAAACGACAGAATTCAATGCATGCATATACATATATGTATACATAATATATAGATTTAGATATGTCTACATATATATACATGCACACATATATCCTGGATGAGAATATGAAAATATAGTTTTCTTCCTTTATGCCAAGCCTTTAATTTTAGTTCATTTCAATTGGAACAAGTAACATTTAAAAAGGTTAAGAATTAAAATTCTCACCCTCCTCCTTATCAATGATCATCAGTGTCCTGCTAATTAGATGCTATAATGAAGTCTTCTGCTTATTCTACTGTATACTAATTTTCATAAGTTGGAACTAATGTTATAATAACTATTTTATTTTTCATTAAAATGGAATATGAAATATGAGTATATTCAGTATCACAACGTCTAACATTCAAATTGTGCTTTACTATTCATGCATAATTATCTACATTAAAATGTATTTAGGGCACTTTCCCACATTTTCCTCCTCACTGAATCTTTCTTTGTGAACATTGTTTGTATATTTAAATTAAAACAAAACAGGCCACTTAAAGCTTGGAAATGTTATTTCTTTCATTTAAAATTATAATCAGTGATGAACATTTTAAATTTAAACTGGAAATATGAGGTAACAAAAAGCAGGATTCAGATAACTGTTCTGACAAAGATTTACTTCAAGTTTGAAACTGCCTTTAGAGACAGGATATAAGAACAATGTTGCAATCATACACAGTGTTTACATAATGTCACAATTCACTGCTAGCTAGTATTCAATCTTATAATTGAGGTCTCAGATCAATACATCTACAATTGCCATTTTCCATGCTTTTTTTAAGAACCAAAAGAAAGAAAAAAAAAACCCAAATTTCTAAACCAAAAAGAATCAGAATTCAAGGCAATTACCTGAATAATTGAGACAATTATCCCAGTAACTCAGTAACTTAAAGCCCAATTTCATTAGTGAAGTCAAATGATGAGTAGGGGCAGTTACCTGCCTAATTATAGAAAGGAGAAGTGGGAAAAAAAGACCTTTCACTGAAAATAGGTTGGTAATTGAGACAAAAGTAACATTTTTGCTTTTATTATCTTACTAATTGCCTTAATTCCCTATCTAACTTTGCTATACATCTGTCAAAGGTAGAAAGATAATTCAGAGACTTGGACTGAAATCACCAGATAATTGTTTTGCTCTTACAACTCATTTTGTTTTTGAGAGGGAACATTTAAAACTTGAGAAAACTGATCTCAAAGCAATGCTTTGAAACTATGTTCAATTATTGAAAGTAAGGTTCAAGTCCCAGATAAGATCAACAGTTAGTGAAAGGGGGTATTATTCACAGAATGTCACAGATGTCAAAGTCTGTCCTAAGATGCAGTACCCACAATGTAATAACACAGTAGTTCTTACTCAATGATCAGTTAATTACTTGATTAGGCAGCTGCTGGTTAGCACAGAACTCTGGGTCTGGAGTCAGGAAGCTGGAAGTTCAAATTTAACCCTTCTTCCAGAAAATTACTAGCTATATGATCTGGGGCAAGTCATTTGACCTTTCTTTCTTTCTTTCCTTTTTTTTTTGGAGGCAATCAGTGTTAAATGACTTGAACAGGGTCACACAGCTAGTCAGTGTGTCACTGTCTGAGATCAGATTTGAAGGCAGATTCTCCTGAGTCCTAAGCAACTGTTTTGTTTTCTCACCTGTAAAATGGGTATAGTAATATACCCTATCTCATAGGGTAAAAATCAAATGAGATCATATTTGTAAAGTGCTTACTTATCACATTTCCTGGTACATATTAAGAGCTTAATAAAGGCTTCTTCCTTTTTTTTTTCTAATAATGAAGTACCAGGGATGCAAACAAAAGCAAGAAAGATAGCCCCTGCCACCATGTAACTTACATTCAAGTAGGGGGAGGTGGAGACAACTGAAAAGAAGAGCCAGAAAGCAGAGATAGTGGAACTTCCATCTTTCAGCTCCTATTTTGCACAGCTCTCTCTTCTTGAACTTTCAGTCCCCTGAAATGATCAAATCTTTTTTGTACAAACTGCTCTCAATAGCATTCATTCATTCAAACTGAAATTGGGGTTTGCGTATGAAATATTGTGAGGAAAACAAATACATATGAGAGGATTTCTCTACCCTACTAACTAATAGGATAACTAAGACTAACAGAAGTACAGAATAAAGAAGTTAAGCTCCAGAAGACCATAAAGGAAGGAACAAATGCTTCAGATTTGGAAGAAGGGATTAGAATATGGGTGAACACATGGATCAAGTAGAATTTGAAGTGGGTCTTGGAAAATGGAAAATATTTCAATAGTTGGAGACAGAGAAGAAGACATGGGAAAAGGAATGGAATGAAGAAAGTCATCAAAGAAGGAAAACATTCAATATTACTTTGGAGAAAAATAAATAAAATGACTAGGATGAAGTATAGGATCTGAGAGAAGGAGAAGTATGGGATAAGATAGCAAAGGTTTGGAGGAAAGACTATGGAAAACTGGGTTACCCAAAGGAATATGGGCAATAGGATTCTAATTAGTAATAATTACTAATAGCATCTAATATTTATATAATGTTTACTCTGTGCCAGGCGCTAGGCTAAACACTTTTTGTTCATTTTCCAATAATCAGTCTAATTATGTTTGAAGAGGTTGCACTTGGAATGGTGAGTAAATTTCATATACATATATATATGTATATATATATTTATGTATATATATGTATATATACACACATACACATACATACATACATACACATACATATATGCATATATACACATGTATATATATACATATGTATATAAACATGTATATGTATGTGTCTGTGTGTATACTGCAAAAGCAAATCATTAATGAGTGTCCTTATAAGTGTGGCAGGCTTGTGATCTCCATTCTTACAGGGAATACCCACACAGACAGAGCCACATACTTATAAAGTATTGAAGTAAATACTATAATAGTAAATCAGGGAAATGTCAGAGCCTTGTATCATTGAGGACAATTTCATCAGATACTTGGTCATATTATATTATCTTCTCATTCAGCATCATAATAAATAAAAAAGATTGCCATTTTGATATTTGTACTTTAGTGTGAATATCAATCTAAGAAGATGAAGTAGAGGAATTCTACAAAGTACTTGACACGTACTTCTAAAATTATTAAGTATATAAATTGGTGATACTCAGTGATTTCAGTTGATCATAGGAGAAGATAGTAGAAACTCTTAGAGAAAAAATGATTTAGGAGTTAAAAATAAGAGTGGCCAATGACTTGCGTGCTATTTTCTGACTTTTGTTTCATTATGCATCCAAGTTGGAAGTAAGAGAATAGATATAGAGATTGGACCTGTGATTTCATCAATACAGGTACCTTCTGAAAGAGGAAACTCCTACCAAATCAGTTCAGTCAGCAAACATATATGCAGAATTTATTATGCGACAGACAGAGCTAAGTGTAGATAGCACCAAAATAAGCACAATGAAAAACAACCAAGCAAGCAAGCAAGCAAACAAAGGAAAAAACAAAAAAATAGCCTTAGCTCTCAAGGTTTACATTCTAATGGGGAAGCCAATATTTGAAAGGAAGCTGAAGGTGTTTAGGTTCCACAGTTCCTGGGCATGATAAAGTATATCCCTTTGGGGACAATGAAGACAAGATGATTTCAGTATTCTCTATATAACATATAACTTTAGAGAGTTCCCAAACTCTCACAGAAACTTGGTTCTCTAATCTACCATAAGGATCCCTTTAAGCCCCATACTGTCTTTGTTTTAGATTGTAAAGTTATCTGTGTCTTGTTGAATTTTTACTTATTTCGTTTGGTAAATATTTCCCAATTGCATTTTGAGCTGGTTTAGCCATTTTGTGTTGTTGAAACCTCTGACCTAGAGGACTGATAAATTAAGTAACTTGGTCAGGGGGTAAACAGCCAGCATGTGTCAGGAGCAAGATGTGACTCAGGTCTTCCTGGCTTTGAGTGCAACTCTATACCATGATGCCTCTCAAGCAGAGGAAAACTGGATTTGTTTTACTTGCTTTTCTGGCCCACATAAGTTTTGCTAGTAGCTCTGGGTCTATTATTTTAGTACAAAACAAATCAAGAACTCTCTCATTTTCCCCACATGTGGGACTTCATTAAAGGACAATCCTTGCTCTGATTCTTTGCATTGTTTTTTCCCTGGATACCTTTCTCTAGAGAAAGCAGCAGAATATTATTTCACTATGGACAAACTCATCAAACTTGCTTCACTTGGTAATAACAAGTGCATCCCAGCTGCATGTATACAATTCAACTCAATAAACAATTATTAAACACCCACTATATGTCAGGCACTGTGCTAAATTCTGGAGATACAAAAACAAACAAAAAGACTTGAAATATCAGAGGAATTCCAAAGAATAACACAACTGGCCCAGGTGATATAAAAATGATACATTGTGTAATTAACCTAACCTTTCTTCTATAAGGGGCTATTTTGTGTCCTAATACTGCCATGTTTAGGCTTAGTCCTTGCCAGTATATTATAGCAGCCATTCCCAAGAGTTGGTTTTTTTTTTTAATTTTCTGTTGCTTCATTATTGTAATATTGTTACTGCTTGAATTGGCTTATCATTAGAATGGGGCAAATATGTTTGTAAAATCACCCATTTAATACTCTGGTAATTTTAAAAGGAATCAAACTCCAACTCACTGATTTGTAAGGAACCCATTATCCTCCCTAACTGAAAATGAGAGCAGCAAAGATCATCATATCTGCCAGTTTTGAGTATCCTAAGGTATGGCTTTTTTTTTTTTTGTGCCCTCATGACACAAACCCTACAACAGCTCTTTTAATATTTTCATTCTTGTCCTGGATTCAAACTCTCTATTAAACATTTTCGTTTTTTATCCTTTCTAATCTATAGACTCGTTCTCATTGGAAAAGAAAGGAGGAAAAAAAAATAATAACAATCAAGTAGTTCTGCCTTCCCCATATCATCTCTTATAATCCTAACCAAAAAGCTAGAAAAGTCCCTTTACCTTTCTGGGCCTCAGTTTCATCATTTGTAAATTGGGAATCATAATACATGTTCCATCTGAATGAAATAAGATGAATCAAATGAATATTGAATATCAATCAAATTGAATATGAATCAAATGAGATTAGTAGAGAGAACACTGACTCTGGAATAATAACCCTGGTTCAAATTACATTTCTGATATTTAGCACCTCCAGTTACCTTGGGCCAGTAACTTAGCTTCATTAGGCTTCAGCTTTCTCATGTCTAAAATGAAAGAGCTGAACTAGATGACCTTTGAGGGCCATTCCAGCACTCCATCAAACCATGAGCATTGAACACATAAAGTCCTCTAAAGTATTTTTAGAGTTGAAAGAAGGCTGGATTTGGAGCCAGGAGGACCTGCATTTGAGTCCTGTCTTGGTCACTTAGTAGCTTAAAACAAGTCATTTCACCTCTGAGACTTTTGTTTTTAATCTACAAAAAAAGTGCTATAGGGTATGTGATCCCCAAGGTCCTGCCCAGTTCCAAATCTAGAATCCTATTGTTGTGTAAGACATTTTTGTCCTTGTGCTATGAATTTTATTTAGTTCACTTTGTGACTTCCTTTTAGAGATCTATCCTTATGTTGTTTGAGAAAACAATGAGATAAGCTCTGGAATTGGGGGGGGGGGGGAGAGGGGGACCTAACAGGCTTTTGCAGGACCAAAAAGGATGAAAACTTCAAAATCCCATCTATTTAAAAAAGCTGAAAATTACATAATAACTTGGACAGTCAGAAAGTGTTTGGGGAAAAAAGTCCATCTGTCATTTGCAAGGAGAAGATGCTTATTATTAGATGTCCTACATTATGATGCTGTATATAAGAAATGAAAATGGAGAGAGCTGACAACCATGCAACTTAAGCTTATCTTTTCCAAGAGTCCAGCACATTTTTCTAGGTTTGTCACCAAGGCTGAATTTGACACATGCACCTTCACAGGACATTCCCTTCATGTGATTATAGTAGGAGGCAACTGTGCCAAGGTAGGTGTCCTATCTGTGAGGAAGGGATGTGCACACCTGCTCACACCATACATAAAGTGTCCAAGTGCTAGAATGTAGGGTAGATCTGAGAAAACGGGGCTACATCTCATTAATAGTCCCTTTAGTACTCTTACCGGCATATTTTTTTGATGCCACAACACAGAAACCTATTTAAAAGGTTTGACCTTTAGGTGTGTAACATTTTAATGGGAATGGAAACTTTGACTTTGTAAAAGAAAAAAAGAAAAAAAAAGATCATTTTCAGTATGGTTTAGCCCTGTGAGTCAGACCCGAATCTTCTCTCATGAGTAATGCTGTCCTCTTTAATTTTTTCTGGCAGATGGCTTGCTAATTTCAAGTCCCCAAAGTGATAGGTGTTTTATTATATGCAGCCCGCTTGGCCAGGAAAAGTAAGAGTGTAGCCTTCCACACCTTCACTGATGAAGTTAATGAGTTCATATGAAATTTATGAAACTTATTTTACTTTTTCAAAGGTTGCAGAACTCAGCTCTGAAAGAGCAAACATGGATTTTTTGCTTTAATAATATTTCTTTGCTGAGCTCCAATAAGAAAAATTTGAGAAAGTAAAATAACCAAGTTTCTCTTCAATTTCTCAATCACTGTCCTGATAAAATGTGAAACCTAGAGGACACATTGGGGATCAAGTTAGTCTAGTCCCCTCACCTTGAAGATAAGGAAAATGAGTCAAAATGGGAAAGTAACTTGGCTGAGGACATTCTGACTTCAAGCATAGGGATCGCTCCAATATAGGAGAGCTGTTTGGGCAGGATCTTTGCTAGTTCTGAACTCTATAATTACAATAGATCCAACTAGATAATCTCTAAAACTTCTTCCATATCTAAATCTATAATACTACGACTCCTAACTGGTGTCACTATCTTCAGTCTCTTCTGATCACTACTTCTTCAATAATCTTATACCATCACTTTTTTTTTCTTTTTGGAGGGTGGGAGGCAGGGCAATTGGAGTTAAGTGACTTGCCCAAGGTCACACGACTAGTAAGTGTGTCAAGTGTCTGAGGTCAAATTTGAACTCAGATCCTTCTAACTCCAGAGCTGATGCTCTATTTCCTGTGCCACCTAGCTGCCCCACCATCACTTTCATAACAATCATAATAAATACCTCTCTACCCAATCGTCTTCATTCTAAATCCTTCAAGGTTTACCTACCCATAATTTACCAGACGAAGTCTAAACTCCTTTGCCTGGCACTGAAGTCCCTGTTTGATCTGGTCATAACTTACCTTTCTGGCCTTATACTTATCTGCTATTATTTCATTTCTTAGATAAATTTTGTTACTTTTTTTTGTCATTGATCTCTTTGGCACTAGAAAGAAATCTATGGACTCTTCAAAATAATGTTTTTTACCTACAGTTATAATTGGAGGAAATGCTAAGTTGCAAGTGTGCAGACACTTACACCTCCCTCGCACACCTCCCATATGATTTCTGTCCTGCATTTAAATTTAGGGACAGCTTGAAATTTATCTGTGGATGTCTTGGTGGTCCTTGAACCATAGATTAAGAACCTTTCCTTAGAATTCAGTGGTTCTCAACCTTCCTAATGCCACGACCCTTTAATACAGTTCCTCATGTTGTGGTGACCCCCAACCATAAAATTATTTTCGTTGCTACTTCATAACTGTAATTTTGCTACTGTTATGAATTGTAATGTAAAAATCTGATATGTAGGATGTATTTGCATTGTTACAAACTGAACATAACCCACAGGATGAGAACCACTGCTAGATGAACCTTTTCCTCCAGCCAAATTCAATGCAATTTCATTGAACTAAGAGTTATTAATCAATTTCCTGCGATAATCATTTGAAGACATATATACTTCCTTACTTACCTTTTCTCATACCATATTCTCTCTCTAAAATATTTTCCTTCCATTCTCATTTAGTAAAATTAAAAATGTTCAAGACCCAGATCAATGCTTTTTTAAATATGACTATTGACAGCCTGAACTTCTTCCTAAGACTACTGTCTTTTCATATCCTTAGAATATTTACCAATCGGGGAATAAATTATTCTGTTAAATTTCAATCAGTTCCTGATATATCTTGGAAATCAGATTTTTATTTTTAAATTTTTATTAATTTATTCATTTTTTAATTTTCAACATTTATTTCCACAAGATTTTGGGTTCCAAATTTTCTCCCCATCTCTCTCCTCTCCCATCCCAAGACATTATGCATTCTGATTACCCCTTTCCCCAATATTCCCTCCCTGGTATTACTCCTCTCCCCTTCTCTTATCCCTTTCCCTTCTATTTTCCTGTAGGGTAAGATAGATTTATATACCCTATTGCCTATATATTTTATTTCCCAGTTGCATGTAAAAATAATTTTAAATGTTTGTTTTTAAAACTTCCAGTTCTACATTCTCTCACTTCCTCCCTCCCTACCCACCCTCAATTAAGAAGGCAAGCAATTCCATACAGGTTATACATGTGTAGTAATGCAAAAAACTTCTATAACAGTTATGTTCTGAAAGACTAACTACATTTCCCTCCATACTATCCTGCTCCCACCCCATTTATTCCATTTTCTACTTTGACCCTGTCCCTTTTCAAAAGTCTTTCCTTCTGATTACTCCCTCCCCCAATGCGCCCTTCCTTCTATTATCCCTTCATCTTTTATCCTCTTCTCCATTACTTTCTTGTAGGGTAAAATACCCAATTGAGAGTGTATATTGTTCCCTCCTTGAGCCATATCCAATGAGAGTAAGAGTCACTTGAAATAAGATTTTTATTGAAGTAAATTGCTGCAAAGATTTTTTTGCCCAATTGTCCACCTTTTAATCTTTGATTTATGAGATTTTATTGTGCGAAGTCTTAATAATTTTATTAAAATAAAAAAGTTTTAATTATCCATTTTTTCTGCAGAGGGCTTTTCCATTCCTTTTTTTGTTAGGGAATTTCCTCCTACTCATAGACCTGATAGTCCCAGTCCACAGTTAACTCTCCCTCTGAATTCTTTTAATTATTATTATTAATACTGACAATGATGACAGCCAATATATATGTAGCATTTACTACCCTTACCATATGCCAGGACTATGCTAAACTTTTTACAATCATTATTTCATTTAATCCTTGCAACAATCCTGGGAGCTAGCTGCTATTACTATCTTTGTTTAGAGATGAAGAAACTGAGGCAAGCACAAATTAAGTGACTTGCCCAGGGTCACACAGCTAGTAAGTGTTTGAGGGCAAATTTGAACTCGGGTCTTCCTGACTCTAGCCCAGTAGTCCAACAATTGTGCCACCTATGACTAATGTGGCACGTACCGTGTAGAGAGCCTTGTATTGTACATATTTTATATACATTTAACTCCTTTACTGGATTGTAAATATCTAGAGGTCAGATATTGTCTTTCCACACCCACCATGGCAAGTATAGTTAAGTGACTTGCTGAGGGTCACAAAGCTAGTAAGTGTCTGTGGCTGATTTGAACTCAGGTTCTTTTGATTCCAGCACTAGTGCTCAATCCACTGCATCACCTAACTGCCCCCAGGATATCTTCACTTAAGCATCTTTATATTTTCCACAACATGTAGCAAAAATAAAAAAGTTGTTATCCAGTATACATTTGTGGCATAATGGAAAGATCACTAGCTTCTAGAGACAGAGGATTTGAGTTCAGATTCTGCCTCTGATATTTACAACCATGTCACCTTGAGCAAGTCACTTAACTTTACTGTTTTTAGTTTCCTCATCTACGGAAAGCTTGAGGTAAACTCCAACTCTTAGCACTCAGCAAGCTCTAGGGCTATCATCTCTATTTTCTAGGATTGTTGACTTTTTGCTGTTATTGTTAGTCTTTCATTCTCAAAGAGGACCATGATATCAGGAAGATGATAACATAACTGGCAAAGGAATTGGATTTAAGTGAGGAAGGGCTGTGCAAAATAACCAGCCTCACTCGCTCCTCCAAAGCCATGTGGGTACAGCAGCGAGATATAGATGTGGATGACTGGATATGACCACTCTATTGACATTTTTCCTACTTGTAAAAACACCAAAAAATAACTGAGGCAATGTGATGGCTATTTCCAAGTATTTGAATGGCTGTCATATGAATTAAAGATTAAACTTGTTCTATATGACTAGAAGTTACATTGAGGCAAATTTGGTTTTGATGTGAGTAGACTTGTCTGAAATCAGAATGGGTTGATGAACTTTCTTGAGAAGTAGAATGTTTCCTCTCACTGAAGGTTGTGAAAGAAAATGACCAAATTTGATTTGTTGTAGAGAGAATTCTTTTCCATTGTTAAGTGAAGATGTTGATGATAGCTTGAAAGTGCTTTCTAATTCCAAAATGATAATTTTGAGAATCTATTAATGAAATAGAATATCTCTATTTTGATTCCATCACTTAGTTCTTCTAGCATAATATGGGTTTCAAGAAAACACAACAAACTTTTAATGAGATTTTGTGAAAGCAATTTTCTTCACCATCTCTTAAGAAGTCCACTTTCAGAAGCCTACACAGAAAGCCAAATTTTACATTCCTGATTATGTTTATGTTTAGTAATTTTCATTTGTTTCCAATTCTTCATTTCCCTTTTTGGAAGTTTTCTTGGCAAAGATGCTATAGTGATTTGCCATTTCCTTTTCCAACTCATTTTACAAATCAGGAAACTGAGGTAAACAAGGATAAGTGACTTTTCTAGGGTCAGACAGACATCTAGATTGCTGGATTTGAACTCAGGTCTTCCTGACTCCAGACCTGGCACTCTATCCACTGAGTCACCTACCTGCCCCTTTCCCTGATTATACTAGCTAAATAAGCAATATGGATTTATTTTTCCAATATGTACCAAACTGAGGCCTGAGGGTGGGAAGAAAAATCCTGATACCAGTGCATAAATATATTTTTTAAAATGTTATGATCTACTACTAGATATATATCCAACAGAGATTTTTTTTTTAAGGGAAAGAGAGCTATATGTACAAAATTGTTTACAGTAGCCCTTTCTGTGGTGGCAAAAATTTGGAAATTGATGGGATGTCCCTCAGTTAGGGAATGGATGAACAAGTTGTGATATATAAGCTTAATGCAATATTATTGTGCTATTAGAAATGACGAGCAGAAGGGCAGCCAGGTGACTCAGTGAGTAGAGCATCAGCCCTGGAGTCAGGAGGACCTGAGTTCAAATCCAGCCTCAGACACTGGACACATTTACTAGCTGTGTGACTGACCTTGGGCAAGGTCTTGCCTAAATGAATAAATAAAAATGAGAAAGGGAGGCCCAGAGAGGTCATTTATTTGGGGTGGCTAGGTGGTGCAGTGAATAGAGCACTGGCCCTGGAGTCAGGAGGACCTGAGTCCAAATCTGGCCTCAGACACTTAGCACTTACTAGCCCTGTAACCATGGGCAAGTCACTTAACTCCAAAAGCCCTCCAAAAAGGAAAAAAAGAAAAGAAATGATGAGCAGGATGAATTTAAGAAAAAAAACACCTAGAAAGACTTCAATGAACTGATACAAAGTGAAGTGAACAGAACCAGGAGAACACAGCACACAGTAACGGCAATATTGTACAATGATCAACTGTGAATGAGTTATTCTCAGCAATACAAATATCCAAGACAATTCTACAGGACCTATAATGAAAAATGCTATCCACCTCCAGAGAAAGAACTGATGGTGGAGTCTGAATGCAGAACAAAGTATACTATTTTTTGCTTTGTTTTTTTCATGTTTCCTCCCCCTTCTTTAGTAACACGATTTATATGGAAATGTTTTGCATGATTGCATATGTAAAACCTATATGAAATTGTTTGCCTTCTCAATGAGGGGGGTGGGAGGGAGAGAATTTAGTGTTCAAAGTAAAAAAAATATATTAAAAATTGTTTTCATATTCCATTAGGAAACATATAAAATATTTTTTAAAAGTATTATGGGCTAAGAAGTGAGGTTTCAATTAATATGCTGTAGAACTAAGCATTCTTAGGTAACACGCAACTCAACAATTACAGTTTACAGGAAGCCTTTTTTCTCTCCTCTGGAGGATACAAAATTGTAAATGAGCTTTCTTTGGGTGAGAACTACTCAGAAGTTTTGCATTTTCTCAAGTGTTGTTTATTTATTTCTTCTTACAACTTTTAAATACATCTAAATTTAGAGTTGTAAATCATATCTGAAAAGAGATCACGTTTCAGCTATGCTATGAATTCATAAAATATTGAAACTTGTGATTACCCCGTGGTTCTGAAACACTAAGCTATAAACATCATAAGAAGTTGTTTTCATATGATACCCTTTTCTTATAGAGAACATGAAAATATCCAGGCAGCAAAAGTTTACCTCACTTAAGCCCTTTCACAATGACCCAGGTGAAGTGAAAAACATTGGAAAAATGGAGGTAAAATGGAAAAAATGTGGAGGTAAAAATGCTTTCTCATATAAAAATCAATTTGCTTCATAGCTTAGTTTGTGGATTATAGCTCTGTCACTTAGCTCGTATTTGCTCACATGGCTGCCTAGTTTGTGAGCAACTGCAAAGAGAAACCTCCTGGGAGAAAATCATCAAATGTTGTATTTTTAATTGAGAAAGCACAGGCTGAAACTGAAGAGAGCAGTTTCACAATCTGTAATTATCCTTATATTTTTATTGTTTTGAGGAGTAAATAAGAGGAGCTATTTTAACAAGTTCAAAACTATCTTAACAGGAATTTTAAGTTGGATGAAAATTTTAATTTAAGTGATCCCCAAGCTACCATGAAAAAACAAATAAGGTCTTTGCTGAGTAAATGTAATCAGTACAATCAAGAACAATGGATTAAAACTGTTCATTATTATTTTGCAGGACCTCAACCAGCCCTCCTTTATTCTCTCTCTCTCTCTCTCTCTCTCTCTCTTTTCCCTACATTCAATCCAAGACAAGAATTTTGTCCTCTGGAGGCAGCTAGGTGGAGCAGTGAATAGAGCACTGGCCCTGGAGTCAGGAGGACCTAAGTACAAATACAGCCTCAGACCTTTAACACTTACTAGGTGTGTGACCTTGTACAAGTCACTTAACACCAACTGCCCTGCCTTCCCCTCTCTAAAAAAGCAGAAAAAATAATTGTGTCCTCTGGTTAATTAGAAAACTAGTGAGTACCTCATCTTTGTCATTAATATGGGGTCATTTTTGAGTAGTTGCAGCCCCACCAATCATCTGGCTTAGGTTGGTATTTTTGGGTCTCCATTAGGGGGAGAGCTCATGACCTGCATTCTACATATTAATAGTAAAAAGATATCTCATCTGGCCTTTTATAGCTAGAAGAGACCTGAAGCCTAACTATTTTAAACAATTGTTCCAAGGTTACACCCATGGTGAGAGAGAAAGAGGGAGGGAGGAAGGAAGAGTAGGAGAGAAAGAAAGAGAGAGAGAGAAAGAGAGAGAGAGAAAGAGAGAGAGAGAGAGAGAGAGAGAGAGAAAGCAAGCGAGAGAGTCCAGTCTACTATGTTATTAGTGAAAAACACCTAGCATTAAAACAAATTAAACACATACACCCTTCCCCCCCATATTCATATTTGCTAAAATATATTCATATGGGCTCTTTCTCCATTTCTTATAATCCAATAGACATCATGGATTCAAAGTTTTAAGACTTGCATTTACAGATCTTAGATGTAGGACTTTTTTCATCTCTCTTAGCATGACACTAATAAATATGTACTTAATAAAACCAACGCAAAATTGGAAATTAAAAAGAATGAGTTAAAGATGAATAATACATTTGAATGTAGAGTCAATAAGTTGTTGCTGGAGTTTATTGAGTAGTAGGAATGGCATGTTCAGACCTGTGATTTAGGTGAAAAAAGCAATTTGGCAGCGGCATGGAGGATCAATTGAAGAGGAGAGAGATTTAGTGGCAAGAAACTCAATTAAGAGGCTAGTGCATTTGATGAAGGTCTGAATTAGAGATAGGAACTAGGAGAGCCATGGAGATAGATGTGAGAGGTATCATGAAGACAGATAAAATGAGATTTAGAACTGACTTAATAAGGGGAGTCAAAGAGTTTGAAGAGTTGAAAATGCTACTGAGGTTAAAATATAGGTTACTGTAAGGATGATGGTACCATCCACCAAAGAGGAGTAAGTTTGGGGACTTGGGCAATCATCTGATGCTATCTATGATGCAGATTGCAAGTCATCCAAGTCTGCCTATCCCATGTAATTGACTCTATCTCAACCAAAAGGTAAAGGGGTCATATTCATAGACTCCTGCACTAGATTGCAGACCAGAGTATCTATCAGAGCTAGCCAGTGTTAATAAGTAGGATTTAGCAATTTTGTCTTAAAACTACTGTGTGACACAGATCATGGTTAGGGTATAACTACATCCAGGTACAATGTCTGGGTACAGTCACAAAGACCAATAGTGGGAGGCATATTGAATAACGATAGTTGAAGGGTGTTGTAGTCATATTGGAGCAAACATCATGATTAGTTTTTGTTGGAATGTTTAGAAGTGACCAATCTTCCCACCCTTTGATCATAAACCACTCAGTGTCATGTCATGGCTTCCTGGGTGTTTTAACAAAAGTGTTGCTACAAATCTTTTTCTAATGAGTCTTATCCCTCTGCCTTAGATCATCTTTTGTTATATGCTTACTCATGGGATAACTGGAACAAAGATTACACAAAACTTGAGAATTTTGGGGAGTAAAGTTTTGAAGTGTTTCCCAAAAATAGTTGGGCAAATTCATATATCCTCCAACAGTTCATTAGTTAGTGTAACTTTCGTCCCATGGCCAATGGAACAATCATTTATTTTTTTTTCTTTTATTGTCATTTTAACTAATAAGATGGCTAGAAAGGTGGCAACTCAGAGTTGTTTTAATTTGCATTTCTCTTATAATTAGTGATTTAGAACATGTTTTTAATATAGCTGATGTTAGCTTTCACTTCTTTGGAAAACATTTATATCCTTTTACAATTTGGCTATTGGGGAATGGCCATTGTGTTTATATATTTCTAGTATATCGGAACTATACTAAAAAAATTTATTTCAAAGATATTTTTTTAACGGTTATAATTGTTTTTCTACAAATGAGCTGGATTGATTTTCTTTGTACAAAACAGTTTCAATTTTACATTATATATTCATATAATATTACATAATTTACAATTTATATAATTTTATATATGTGTGTATTATGAGAGTAATAACTTATTTGAATGACATATGACTTGAATATTCATATAATTTCTGATTTTGTTTGATAGATGCATATCCTTTCCTGCTGGATCCAGTTGTTGCTCTACAGAAAGGATGATAATATTTATGGGTTTATTTTATGTTCTACTACATTACAGAAAATATTAATCATTTTAGTTACTATTTTTAATTGAATCTCTAGGGAGTTCTAAGTATCAGATAATCTTTAAAAATAAATAATTTTTGTTCTTATTTATTTTGCTTATTCCCTCAATTTCTTTTTTTAGTATGTATTATTGGATTTTTTGTAATTAGACAGTGGTAAAAATAGACATTCATGTTTTGCTCCTGATTTTATTTTAAAAGTCTTTAGTATTTCTTCAATACAAATAGTGCTATTTTTGGTTTTAAGTAGTAAATTTCAAATTAAGGAAAGATCTGTTTATTTGAATACTAGGAAACATTTTTAATACAGATGGGCATTGAGTTTTTGCAAAAAAAAAAAAGAATATAGCCATGTAATTTTATTTTTATTAATATGGTTCACAACAAATCTTGAATTTCTGATGTAACTCTGACATGATCATGGTGAATAATTTTTATATGCTCTTGTAAACTCTTGTCTAATAATTTATTCAATATTCTTGTATAAGTATTCATTTGAGATCAGATTTTTTTTCTGTGATTTATTCCAGTTTTGTTAAGAGGACCATATTTGTCTCAAGGAAAGAATTTGAAACAATTCCTTTTTCTTCTATTTTTGTAGATAACACACTGAAGTTAATTGAGCTTTTATAATCTGATAGAATTCCCTTGTATATTCCCTGGGTATTTTTCCCCCCTTGGGAGTTAATTACTAACTCATCCATTCATCATTTTGAAATTCGATTTTTTAAGTTCTTTATTTCTTATCTTATTTATAAGTATTAAATTTTTGGAAATATAATTTTCTTTTTAATTTTCTTAATTACTTTTCAGTTGTTATGAATTCTACTTTTTAAAATTTTTTTAAGTGATCATAGGATCATAGATTGTAGAATTTCCCCTCTCTTTATTGATTTAGTGAGCAATTCCTCACCTTCATTAGTTTTTCTTTTTTTTTTAAATTTTATTTTAGTTTGCATCATTCATTTCCACAAGATTTTGAGTTACATATTTTCTCCCCCTCTTTCCCCACCCACTGCCCCAAAACAGCCATCCCAGTGTGTCCCCCCTCCCCCAGTCTATTCTCTCCTATGTCACTTTTTGGTAGGGCAGGATGGATCTCCCAACCACAGTGCCTGTGTATCTCAAGTTCCAGTTGTATGTAGTTAATAATAATAATAATAACAATAATAATAATAATAATAATTGCACATATATATACATATATATATATATATATATATACACACACACACACACATTAATAACATTTGATTATGGAACTCCAGATTCCAGATTCTTTCTCCTCCTCCCTTGCCACCCATCCCCACTGGAAGGACAAGCAATCAAATACAGGCTGAATATGTGACATTACGCAGAACCTCTCCATAATGAGCACGCTGTGAGAGTCTGATTACATGTCCCTTCTTCCTATCCTGCCCCCCTATCTACTCTCTACCCTGTCCCTCTCTCTCTACACAAATGTGAACATTCATCAGCCCTCCCCCCTAACTCTGCCCTCCCCTCCATCACCCCACCTCTCATCCCCCTACCCCCCAACTCTTCTATGTGGCAAGATGCTCAGTTTAGAGTTTATGTCATTCCTTCCCTAAGCCAAATTCCGTGAGAGTAAGGTTGACTCTACCTTTTGTCTTCCTTTTTCCCCCCTCTATTGTAACAATAGTCTCTTGCCTCTTCCATGAGATGCTCAATGCCATTCTGACTCTCCCTGTCTCCTCTCAATCTAACCCTCTCTCTCCTCACCATTTCACCATTTGGAATATTATCCCTTC
>CM053581.1:378273945-378297959 GCA_028627135.1 Pseudochirops cupreus | reverse complement strand
CACACCTCAGCCAATCCCCTTCTTCCACATCAACAGGGGAGTTCATGACTTCTCAACAATGGGACAGGGTTTGCCCCTTCCACACTTAGCACTTAGTACTAAGTGCTAAGTATCCTGCTAAACAGATTACTATTACACTGCTTGCAATATTTTCTCCTTGACCTAGGAACTGTGGAATTTAGCTAAAATATTCCTAAAAGTTTTCCTTTTGGAATTTCTTCTAGGAGGTGATCAGTGGATTCTTTCAATTTCTATTTTGCCCTCTGATTCTAGAATATTGGAGCAGTTTTCCGTGATAATTTCTTGAAAAGATGATGTCTAGGCTCTTTTTTTGATCTTGCCTTTCAGGTAGTCTGATAATTCTTAAATTCTCTCTTCAGTGGTTTTTCCAATGAGATATTTCACATTTTTTTCATGCTTTTGGTTTTTCTTGATTTCTCATAAGGTTATTAGATTCCTTTTGTTCCATTCTAAATTTTAAGGGAATATTTTCTTCAGTGAGCTTTTGGATTTTCTTTTCCATTTGACCAATTTTGCTTTTTAAGACATTTTTCTCCTTGTTGGCTCTTTGGACCTCTTTTTCCATTTGGGTTACTCTATTTTTTAAGGTGTTATTTTCTTCAGTATTTTCGGGGTCTCCTTTAGCAAGTTGTTGATTTGTTTTTCATGATTTTCTTGTATCACTCTCATTTCTCTTCCCAATTTTTCCTCTACTTGATTTTCAAAATCCTTTTTAAACTCTTCCATGGCCTGAGAGCACTTCATGTTTTTCTTGAGTGCTTTGGATTTAGGAGTTTTGACTTTGTCATCTTCCCCTGGTTGTATATTTTCATCTTCCTTGTCACCAAAGTAAGATTCTATAGTCTGAATCTCCCCTCCTCCCCCCAATGTGCTTATTTTCCCAACCCATTACTTGACTTTTTAACTCTTTGTTCAGATAGGACTCTGAGTTTAGTGTGAAGGGTGTCCTTTCCCAAGCTTCTGGGGTTTAGTGCAACTGTTTTCAGAGATACTTCTAGGGACCTGTAAATTTTCAGTTCTTCCCAGGTGGTATGCTCAAAGGAGAGGTATTTATTCCTCTCCTGGCTTATGCTCTAAACTGTGAGTGACTACAAGCACTCTTCTCTACTTTGGAATTGTGAGGAAGATTCCCTTTCCACTGCTGCCACAAACTGTACCACACCAGTGCTCCTCCTTGCCCCAGACCACCACCTAGGACTATGACCCAGATCTAAGCAATGGTTAAGCAAGATAACCCTGCCTCAGTGTCAGGAAAGAGATCCTTGCAATTCCCCTTTGACCAGCTACTCAATCCCCTCCATCATTTGTGGTCTAAGAGCTCTGGAAGTAATCACCATTGCTGCCATCCCAGGGGCTGGTACACACCCATGTTCCTCTCTCTCCTAGGTTTGACAGGCTTTTCCTACTGGCCTTCTAAGTTGTTTTTGGCATTTGTGAGTTGAGAAGTCTGGAAACCACCACCTGGTGATTCAACCTCCTGAGGCCTGCTCTGTATTTGCTGGGGCCTTGTCTGTGCTGGAGCATTTTGTGCTAGACTGTGCTCCTCTCTCAGACTGGTATACCAGACCTTTCTTATTGACTTTCCAAGTTGTCTTGGGCTGGAAATTTGTTTTACTCTGTCCTTTTGTGGGTTATACTTCTCTAGAATTTGTTTGAGTCATTTTTTTTAAACAGGTATTTGGAAGGATTTGGGGGAGAGCCCAAGCAAGTCCCTGCTTTTACTCTGCCATATTTGCTCCCTCTACCCCCTTAATTTATTTAAAAAACAAAATTCATTGTCTGGATGAACATGAAATTGTAAAGAGAGTAGTGATGAGCTAAAGAACATGAGGGAAAAAATATGTGAGACAAAAATCCAGAGAAGATTGTAAGAAAAAAAGCAAAATAATAGTTCAGGCATTTTTTTTTTCTCATACGCAACTTGGTAATTGAATAATATGTAGAGACATGCCTATCAGATTGGAAAAACAGGAAGAATAAGAAACCTGGTAGACTAGTTAGGTTTTGAGAAGAGAGTTATATGAGAAAATTTCAATTTCTCCCCCTGCCTTTATGGTTGTGGGAAAGTAATCTTGAGGGTGGATAGGTGAGGCAATTGTTGGTTGTCCTTCATGCTCAGAGAAGACCAAAATGACATCATGATGCCAGGGTCAGAATACAGCATGTGGGGCTGTGACTGATTATACCAATATGAGCCCAGACTCCTCTACAGATTAGGCACGAATAGTCCATATTAACCATGTAGGCAGCAGAAAGCATATGATTTAACAGTAGCAAAAAGGAACATCACAGAATAAGGAGGATTGAGACAAGAGTCTAAAAATTTCTTTGGGGGAATTTTTAATGTTCATAGTATCCTTCATAAGATTGGTTATGTGTTTTGGTGCTAATTCACACTATGGGAAATAAAAGATTTGGGGTTCATAATAGCCTCAAAGAAAGATGAAGAGGGGGCCATGGGTTTAAAGAGAATATAGCATAACATATGAAGAATAAAAAAAATAAAGAAAATAAAAGCAACTAGAATGTTCTCTCAGAAAAGGAATGCAGAACTCTCCCTATAGTGTCTTCTTTCTCTTGTTAAGAATTAGCAATCCTGGTTATAGATTCTGTAAAATTCTAGAAGGAAAGGCAAAAGAAAGGGATGAAGTGACAAGAATAGTTCTGGGAAAATGGAATTACTAATTAATATCTTGGAGATAGAAGAATGGATCAAATAAGTAAGAAGGATGTAGCAGAGAACATTACATATTTCTTACATGATCTGGGAAAGAGAAGGGTAAAAAGAATGAATAGAAATAAAATAAATTTTTAAAATTAGGTATTTATCCTGATATTAAAGGGTAAAATGGAATTGTGAAAAGAGCGTGCATCTACATCAGTAGAGACAAAACAAACTAGAAAACCTAGTTGCTACCATAAAAGCAAGGTTAATGTTTGTTTATATGTGTATGTATTTCTGTGTATGTGGTTGTGTGAATGCTCGTGAGTGGAGGCAGGGATTTAGTAGAATGAAACATAAACTTAACTACATGTAAACAGATTAAATTTTCCAATCAATTATTCTTTTTCTTTAAATGAAGAACTGTGAATAACAACCATTCTCAGCAATACAATGATCCAAGACAATCCCAAAGGAGTAATGATGAAGCATATTATCTACATCCAGAGAAAGACCTGATCCTGTTTGAATACAGACTGAAGCATGATATTTTTCAATTTCTTTCTCTCATTTTCCCTTTTATTTGAGTCTTCTTGTACAAAATGACTAATGTGGAAGTGTTTTACATAATTGCACACGTATAACCTATATCTTATTGCTTACCATCTCAGGCAGGGGGAAGAGGAGGGAGAGAGTACAGAGACAGAATTTGGAACTCAAAACTTCAAATAAAAATGAAATAAAAATGCTAAATTAAAAAAATTAAAAATAGAAGGATGGAGAAAACTAACAATTTGCTACAAACAAGCCACTTAAATATAGATACATCCAAAGTGAAGATGAGATAGAACAAAATGTTATGCTTTGGGAGACTAAAAAACAAAAAGAGATGCCAATTTCGTCCCTCTGGAAAACAGGAGACAATCACGATATCAGAAAAAAAAAAAAAAAAACAATAAGGGAGTCAGTGAACCTGGATTCACATCTTGATTTTTAATACTTGTGCAATTTCTGACACGTCATTTAATCTCTAGGGGCTTTAGTTGCTTCTTCTGTATAAGAAAAAGATGGTCTAAATAGCCTCTGAGCTCCTTACTCTGGAACAATGATCTTGTAATACTAATATAATATTATTAGCAGACTTCAATATTTACTTCTCAGACCTAGAGAAACCTAAAAAAACTTTAAATACTAACTAAAATATAAGTCTCAACAAGTTGTTAGATAAATTAGATTTGGCTTGCCTCTCTGACATATGGGGAATTCTGAGTAAAAATATTAAGTAACATAATTTTTTTTAACATTTTGTGTCTTTACAAAAAATATTCTTTTTTGTCACTAAAGAGTGTTAAATACATAAATATATGTCAAATTCAGATACAAAATATATTTATAGACTATCTTACAATAAATTTACTAATAAATAAAGGAATCATTTTCAAAATATTCAGACCAAAATGAAGACTAAGCAGTGACATTCTGAATATTAAATGAGACAAAAACACCAAAACGTTGAATCAATAAGTAAATATGTAAAACATTAAGGCTATAAAATAACATAGCAAAACACAAAGAATGCAATTAAAGCAGTCTTAAAAGAAATCTATGTATTGACACACACATACACACACATATATATGTATATATTAAATAGAAAATATTGGGTTATTCAACTGAGGATGAATTTTTAAAAGTTAAAAAAAGCAACACATACATCAGTAGCCCTAAAACAAAACCAAATTATATAAACGAACTTTCAAAAGAAGACTTGAAAACTATAAATGACCACATAAAAAACCCTCCAAATTACTAATAGTAAATTCTTAAAAATAATAATAATCACAATAACTCTGTGGTTTTATTTACAAATATATAAAATTGCCAAAGATGACTACTGGAAATGAATAATCAGTTTTGGCAGGTCCATAAGAAGACATGTGCCAGGTACACTGATCTATATTTAGCAGAACTGTGAAGTGGTCCAACTGCTCTGGCTATCAAATAGCATGAAAATTGACAAAACTATGCATACTTTCTGACCCACTTACTGTCTGAGGCACATACTGCTAGGAAGTCAAAGTTAGAAACAAAGATCTAATATAGTTCAAAATAACATAATCACAACACTATTCTTTGTAGTAGCAAGGAATGGGGGAGGGGAAGTCTGTGCTTATAGATTAGGGGATGGCTGTTGAATTGTTCTCAGTGTTACATATTCTTATCAGTTCCTTATGAATTTTGGATATTGGTGATATTTGATAAAAAAAAACTCTCACTTTTTTTTTAACTCAACTCCATGTCACCTTCTATGAGAAGCTTTTTCTGAATTCCCCAGTTGATAAAGCCCAGTAATCTCTTTTATCTTTCTATCCCCAGCTTGCTACACTATGTATTTCAGGAATTTTTCCCTCAGATGAGATCTAAAATCCTCTCTTTTGGTTGAGCTGAGGTATTTTACTCCCAGTGCGAGAGTTCCTTCGTTCTGTATTGTCTGGTATGTATGCTCCTGTGTATACCTTATCTAATTTCTGCTTTATTATTGATATGAATAAATGGGTTTTCTTTTTCATTCACCATGTGTGTTCATTCTAGAAGTGGCATTCCTTGGGAAAGGGGTCAAGACTTGAATATGAAGTTTGGGGTTGTTTCATCCCCCCAAATAACAAGGTGATAAAAAATTAGAACTGAATTGTATCCCTTTGACTATCAATAATGAAAATAGCAGAGAGTTATACTTCTAGCCTGGTACCTCCTCTCCTTGAGGAAAGCAAAGTGACTTCTGGCCTCAACTTTCTGCTTCTCCTCCTGACAGGAATTAAAGTCTCTCTTGGAGAAGGACAGAGGAAGAAAGGGCTAGAGTAGTGATTCTTCCTCCCCTCCAGCCACGTGATGACAGACTTTACTATACATAGGCCTCTCTACATTTGGAATCTTTCAAAAAAAAAAAAGGTCGATGGGAGGATATTGAGAAATTATAGATCATTATAAAATATCAGAAACTAAATATATCTTTTATAACCATAACATATTAAATGTAGTAATTAATATTGGGAACACAAAAAAAGATACAGTTATAAAGACTTAATAACGTTATCTTGAGTGAACAGTCAAAGAAAAAATCAAAGAAACAATTAGTAAGCATGATGGAAGACAATGATATTGATGAGACTCTATATCAAAATTTCTGGGAGAGTTAAAGTAATCTTTGGGAAATAATAATAAAAGCTAGGTTTTATATAGGATTTTAAGGGTTGCAAAGCACCTTATAAATCTCATGTCAATTGAGTCTCCTCACATTAATCATATGAGGTAAGTGTTATTACTGTCCTTATTTGATAGATAAGGAAACTGAATATCTGAGAGGTCAAGACTTACCTGGGGCTTGCACAGCTAGTGTCTCCAATTTTAGAAAAGGAAATTGCACTAATTTTAAAGACACTATCAAGTGATGGAAACAACTCTGATGATTTTGAGAATTAAGAGAGATGCAAAAATATAGGTATGAACTGATGCACATCAAAATAAACAGAACCAATAGAATGATATGCATAATGATTCTAACAATATAAATTTTAAAATAACAATACACACAGCCAGGCAGAAGCAATCAGGTGTTTTTCCATCCTCAGAGTGTCCAAGCATTGGCCTAACATACATAATGAGTTGAAAGCAGGCAAAGAAATTTACCTATGCCCCGTGAGTCTTATCTAAATAAATGTTATCTCCTTTAATAGAATTAGCACCTCCCCAAGGACAGGAGTTGTTCCATTTTGTCTTTTCATTCTTGGTGCCTGGCACATAGTTGATACAAAATAAATATTGACTTGTTGGTTGATTAATTACAAGGTCTAATCAAAGTCATTTAAGTGATTTTATACACACACACACACACACACACACACACACACACACATATATATATATATATATGCACACACATATATACATATGAATTTTAAAAATTGTTTTATAATCATTTCAACTCCCATTTTACTGTTTTAAACCTGCTTATATTTTCTCAAGGACATATTGGATTCAATGAGGAATAAAAGGAAACAATGCTGTGGTTCTTTCCATTAAGAAAACAAAAACAAACAAACAAACAAATCTGTACAACATAATATGTAAGGTAAGTGCCAATTAAGTGTTATAGATATTTAGGTCTACATACAAGATCCTAGATATTAGATACAAGAGAGATCATAGCAGATGGTCTCTTCAAGGAAGTTTTCATGGAGGCTATGATGCTAGAAATAGGCTTTGAAGAAAGAATGAGATGAAGAGGACACTGCAAATATAGAGAGGACTTTGAGTAAAACATGCACATAGGGATATGCAAGATAGACAAGAGTGTAGAATCTCTACCTCTATGATTATATTAGAAAGACCATTGCCCAGGAAGGCATGGTGCTATCAAAGTCTGACTCAGGAGCAGACTTACAATGTGATTGTGGGCAGCACGTAATCTCTTAGTTTTCTTATCTGTAAAATGGGGATAATTATTCTTGTACTATCATTTCATAGGGTTATATTGAGGATTAAATGTCATGTAATTGGGGACTGGTCACTGAAAGCTCAGACTTTGTGTGTTTGTACAGCTTGCTCAGTCAGATGCAATCTCCTTCATGGACTTCAGAACACCTGCAAGTATTTTATGATGCTTTTGTCTGCTTGCCATGTGATGAAAAAAGGGCCACTTCAAATGAATGCTGAGTCAGAAGTGAATATTCATACAAAAGAGTCCCATGGGGAAGCAGGGGGCAACTCAATTTCTTTTTTTCTGGGGTTGAGCAAAACAAGGACTGTTATATGTTCTTGGCTGAGGAAAGAGAGCCAGCAGTAGCAGCTTCCTGCTGCCAGCTGCTTATCCTCTTCTACCAGATTCCCCCAGATCCAAGGGAGTCTCTTTTTACCTCTTCATGCTTATTGTTTCTTACCATTAGATAAAGAAATATTAAATATAGGAATAGGATAGACTTTTACCACATGAGTTTCATTATTTAATATTTTATCTTTATTTATTTTAAATTAATAATTTATTTTAAATAAATTAAATTAAATATTTTATTTTAAAATGTTTAATATTTAATTTTCCCCACGTAAAAACTACTTTTAACATTCACTTTTAATATAATTTTTTAAATTTAAGTTTCCAAGTTGCCTCCCTCTCTCCCTATCTTTCCTTCTCCCTCATCAGAAAAGCAAGCAATTTATTATAGGTTACACATGTGCAGTCATGCAAAGCATATGTCCATATTGGTTATGTTGTAAAAGAACACACAGATCAAAAAATAAAAAAAGAAAAATAATGAAAAATTTTAAAAAGTATGCTTTTATCTTCATTCATCATTTGTCAGTTTTTTTTCCCCCTCTAGAAATGGATAGATAACATTTTTCTTCACAGGTCCTTTAGAACTGTTTTGGATCTTTGTATTGCTGGGCACAGCAAAGTCATTCACAGTTTATCATCATATAATATTGCTGTTAACTGTGTGCAATGTTCTGGTTCTACTCACTTCACTTCACATAACTTCATGTAAGTCTTTACAGGTCTTTGTGAAATCATTCTGCTCATCTTTTTTCATAGCTCAAAAATATTCCATTACAATTACATACTACAGCTAGTTCAACTATTCCCCAATTGGTAGGAATCCTTTTGATTTCCAGTTCTTTGACATAACAAAAAGAGCTGCTATAAATATTTTTGTACAAATAGGCCCTTTTCCTTCCTTCCTTCAAGAGAGGGAGGGAGGAGAGAAGTAGGGAGAGAGAAAGAAAGAAAGAGAGAGAGAGAGAGAATAATATGCTATAATATGCTCTGATCTACATTCATATTCCATAGTGGGTTTTTTTTTTCTGGATGTAGACAGCATTTTCTACCATGAATCTTTTGAAGCTATCTTAGAACCTTGTATTTCTTAGAAGAGATAAGACTATCAAAGTTAGTCATCACACAATGTGACTATTACTATATATGATGTTCTCCTCGTTCTGGTCACTTCACTCAGCATCAGTTCATATACATCTTTCCAGGTTTTGCTGAAGTTTGTCTGATCATCATTTCTTAAAGCACAATAGTATTCTATTACATTCATATGTGACAACTTGTTCAGCCATTCTCCATTAGTAGATGGGCATCCCCTGAATGTCCAATTCTTGGCCAACACAAAAAGAGCCACTATAAATATGTTTAAATATGTGAGGCCCTTACCATTTTTTATGATTTCTTTAGGATACAGACCTAGATGTGGTATATTGCTGGATCAAAGGGTATGTACATTTTTTATAGCCCTTTGGGTATAGTTTCAAATTGCTCTTCAGAATGGTTGGATTAGTTTCCAACTCTGACAATGAATGTGTTCCAATTTTCCATACATCTTCTCCAGATTTTATCATTTTCCTGCTTTGTCATGTTAGCCAATCTGACAAGTGAGATGTGGTACCTCAAAATTCTTTTGATTTGCATTTCTTTAATCAATAGTAATTTAGAGCATTTTTATATGACTATAGATAGCTTTAATCTTTTTATCTGAAAACTGCCTCTTTTTCTCCTTTGACCATTCATCAACTGGGGAATGACTTGCATTCTTATAAATTTGACTCAGTTCTCTATATATGTGAGAAATGAAGCCTTTATCAGAGGCACTAGTTGTAAAAATTCTTTTCCAGTTTTTAGCCTCTCTTCTAATTTTGGTTGTATTGGCTTTGTGCAAAAACTTTTCAATTTAATGTAATCAGAATTATCCATTTTGCATTTCATAATGTTTTCTTTCTCTTGTTTGGTCATAAATTCTTCCATTTTCCATAAATCTGACAAATAAACTATTCCTTACTTCCCTAATATGTTTATAGTATCAACCTTTATGTTTAAATTGTGTGCCCATTTTTACTTTATCTTGGTATATGGTTTAAGATGTTGGTTTATGCCTAATTTCTGTCATACTATTTTCCAGTTTTCTCAGCAGTTTTTGTAAAATAGTGAGTTTTTAATCCAGAATCTAGAGTCTTTTGGTTTCTCAAGTAGTAGATGACTATAGTCATACATCCTGTGTATCTATATCTTGTGTATCTAACCTATGACACTCATCTATCACTAATTCTTACTCAGTAGCAAGTGGTTTTCATGATTTGGGGTTTACAATACAATATAAGATTTGGTAAGGCTAGGCTATCTTCCCTCGCCTTTCTTTTCATTAATTTTCTTGATACTATGGCCCTTTTATTTTTCCAGATGAATTTTTCATTTTTTTCTAGCTCTATAAAATAATTTTTGGCAGTTGGATTGGTATGGCACTGAATAAGTAAACTAATTTAGGTAGAACTGTCATTTTTATTATACTAACTCAGCCTACCCACGAGGAACCAATGTTTTTCCAATTATTTAGTTCTGACTTTATTTGTGTGAAAAATGTTTTCTAATTGTGTTCATATTGTTCCTGGGTTTGTTTTGACAGGTAGCCTCCCAAATATTTTATAACATCTACAGCAACTTTAAATGGAATTTCCCTTTCTATCTCTTGCCATTGGGCTTTGGTAGTACTATATAGAAAGGCCATTGTTTTATGTAAGTTTATTTATATCCTGCAATTTTGCTAAAGTTTTTATTATTTCAAGAAATTTTTTTTACTTGATTCTCTGAGTATATCATCATATTATCTGAAAAGGATATCTTTCTTTCTTCTTTGCCTATTCCAATTCCTTCAATTTCTTTATCTTCTCATTGCTAAAGCTAAAATTTCTAATATTATATTAAATAACAGTAGTGATAATGGACCTCCTTGTTTCACCCCTGATCTTCTTGGAAATACTTCTATTTTATCCCGGTTAAAAAAATGCTTGCTGATGGTTTTATGTAGGTGCTGCTTATCATTTTAATAGAGACTCCATTTGTTCCTATACTCTCTAGTGTTTTTAATAGGAATAGGCATTGCATTTTGTCAAAAGTTTCTTCTTCATCTATTGAGATCATTGTATGGTTCTGTCAGTTTTATTGTTGATATGGTCACTTATAGTGATAGTTTTCCTAATATTGAACCAGTCCTTCATTCCTGGTATAAATTCTATCCAGTCAAAGTGCATTATTTTTCTGATAAGTTGCTGTAATCTTTTTGCTGTATTTCATTTAAATTTTTTGCATCTACATTCATTAGGGAAATTCGTCTATAATTTTCTTTCTCCATTTTGGCTCTTCCCAGTTTAGGTATCAGTATCATATTTGTATCATAAAAAAAAATGGTAGGGCTCCTTCTTCATCTATTTTCCCAAATAACCCATATAGTACTGGAATTCATTGTTCTTTAAGTGTTTGATAGAATTTTCTTGTAAATCCATCTGGCCCTGCAGTTTGTTTTTCTTTTTTCCTCCACTAGGGAGTTCATTGAAAACTTGTTTGATTTCTTTTTTTTTTTCTTCCTGAAATGGAGTTAAGTATTTAATTTCCTCTTCTGTTAATCTGAGCAATCTACATTTTTGTAAATATTCATCCATTTCAATAAGATTGTCAAATTTATTAGCCTACATTTGGGCAAATTCATTCCTAATTATTCTTTAAATTTCCTCTTCATTGGTATTGAATTCATCCTTTTAATTTTTGATACTGGTAATTTGATTTTCTTCTTTCTCTTTATCAATCAAATTAATCAAAGATTTATCTGTTTTCTTGTTTTTTCCCCCATAATACTAGCTCTTAGTTTTATTTATTAGTTCAATAGCTTTCTTAATTTAAATTTCATTAATATCTCCTTTGATTTTTCAATATTTCTAACAGTATATAATTGGGGATTTTTAAATTGTCATTTTTCTAGCTTTGTTTTTTTGCATGGCCAATACATTGATCTCTTCTTTCTCTATTTTATTCCTGCAAACATTTAGAGATATTAAATTTCTTCTAATCACCTCTTTCACTGTATCCCATAAGTATTTGTATGTTGTCTAATTATTGTCATTCTCTTGGATGAAGTTATTGATTGTTTCTATGATTTGTTGTTTGACCCACTCATTCTTTAGGATTAGATTATTTAGTTTCTGGTTAGCTCCTAGTCTATCTTTCCATGATCCCTTATTACAAATAATTTTTATTGCATCATGATCTTAAAATCATGCATTTAATATTTCTGCCTTTCTGCATTGTATTGTAATGGTTTTATGCCCTATTATATAGTTGATTTTTGTGTAGGTGCCATATACCACTGGGAAAAATGTATATTTCTTCTATTTCCCTTCAGTTTTCTCCAGAGGTCTACCATATCTCACTTTTCTAAAATTCTATTCACCTCCTTAACTTCTTTCTTGCTTATTTTATGGTTAGATTTTTTTTTTTTTGCTTTTTGGAGGGGGCGATTGGGGTTAAGTGACTTGCCCAAGGTCACATGTCTAGTTTTTTGTGTTAAGTGTCTAAAGCCAGATTTGAATTCAGGTTCTCTTAACTCCAGGGAGGGTGCTCTATTCACTGCACCACCTAGCCACCTCATGGTTAGATTTTTCTAGGTCAGGGAGGGCAAGGTTGAAGTCCCCCACTAGTGTAGTTTTGCTGTTTATTTCTTTCTATAATTCCCTTAATTTCCCCTCTAAAAATTTGGATGCTATACCACTTGCTATATATATTTAGTAATGATATTACTTCTTTGTCTATGATGCTTTTTAGCAGGATGTAATTTCCTTCCTTATCTCTTACAATTAGATCTATTTTTTTTATTTGTTTTTGCTTATGTGAGATCAGGATTGCTACCCTTGATTATTTTTTTTTTAACTTCAACTGAAGCATGTATTCTGCTCCAGTCTTTTACCTTTACTCTGTGGTAGCCCTCTGTTTCAAAAGTTTTCTTCACTGTCCTTTTTCTTTCCATTTTGTCTATTGCATTTTTAAAATAATTGTTCAATTTTTCTTCTACCTCTCTTGTTCATCTTTTAAAATCCTTCTTGAACTCCTCCAAGAAATCTTTTGGGATTGAAACCAGTTCATATTTCCCTTTAAGGATTTGGATGTGTATATATTGACAATGTTGTCCTCTATTGAAGTTGTATTTTGATCTTCTCTGTCACCATAATTTTCTATGGTTGTCATTCTTTGTTGCTTTTTGCTTATTTTGCCTTTTTTCTGGATTTTAAAATTGATCTCTGCTTCTGGGGCACAGGAACCACTGTCCTACACTTCTTGTACTGGGAGGTAGTGGCCTGGTTACTGGCTTTATATGCTGGGACCTCAGGTGCTGGCAGCTAGAAGCTGTAGCAGTCTGGTAGTTTGCCTGGTGCTGAGCTTGGAGCTGGTGGTGGTGTCTGGTGTGTGCAGAGGCAGGTGGGGATTTTCTTTATTTCCTCAGGGTTGCACTGAACCTTGCATAGCTGGAGTAGGTTTTGGGGGGTCTGGCCACAGAAAGAAGTCTCCCCCCCTAAAGCTGAGGTAGAGCATAGTTTTGTTTGGCTGCTGGTGAATGCCCATCTGCCATTGCTCATGGTGGTTCTCCATGCTGGTGTCTGCCTGTTTCCTTGGCTATGCTGAGGCATGTGGGGGTCCTGGTGTTGGCACTTGCTTGCTCCACCACCCTGCAGCTCAGGATCTCCCACTGGTTTGCTGAGGTGGGGTTTGCTGCTGGTTTGCTGGTTCTCCTCCTGTCCTGTGCTGGTCCCCTTCAGTGTCCGCAAGAGGTAGCTCTCTCATTAATTTCCTTAGTCTTGTGAGCTAAAGGGCTGCTGCATCCTATCTTTCTACTGTCTCCACTGTTCCTGGATTCATTTTTTGCTTTTTTTTTTTTTTGGTAATGTGGAAGGCAGGGCAGTTAGGGTTAAGTGACTTTCCCAAGGTCACATGGCTAGTAAGTGTTAAGTGTTTGAGGCTGGATTTGAACTCATGTCCTCCTGACTCCAAGGCCAGTGCTCTATTCACTGTGCCACCTAGCCGTCTCTCCAGGATTTTTTTCTGGGGTAATATTTTCTCGGTTTTTTAATAAGGGAGGGTAAAAACAGCTTACTCCTTACTCTGTCTTCTTGTCTCCCAGAAGTCAAAATAGGTGACTTTCAAACATTCCATCTATGGGCTGAGAGCTCCAGAAGCTCCTACTCTTGCTGCCACTGCCATTGCAAATTCAGTCACTCCAAAGTCCTGCTTTTGGTTTTCTGGGGCCAGGTTTGTGCTGGGGCAATTTGCGCTGGACTGCACTCCTTTCTCAATCTGGTGCAACAAACCTTTCTTATTAACCTTCCACATTGTTTTGGGCTTGAAATTTGCTTTAGTCTGTCTTTTTATGGTGCCTACCGCTCTAGAATTTGTTCGGGGGCATTTAAACAATATTTGAAGGAGTTTAAAGGAGAGCTCAGCTGAGTGTGGCTCTGCCCTGTCCCCCCCCCCCCCCTTTATTTCTTTTATCTATTTGGGATTTAGAACTAGTAGGACTGCATGAGTTTCAAAAGTTCAGGAGAGTTAACAGTTCTCCAGGAAATGTAGCCTACATCAGATTTTTTCAGATCAGACAAATAAGGTACCATAGAGGTACCAAGGATAAACTGCTTAACCCAGCTTTCCTTTTGTGATATGATATCCTGTAGGAGCAAAAGATAGAGTCTTTCACATTTGGAAATGAACTTGGTGGATTGAAGGCTTTGTAGTCATCACTTTAAATTTGAGGGCACTTTTCCTGTAGGATAGGGGAGAATGTGCTCCTCCCATCCACCTTGGAAGGAGGAGATATGTTTGCTTTTCTCTTGTTATATCTTCTCAGTACATTTCCATTTTGTAAAAGCTAATTGATGTTATTTGGTTAAATGATACTAGGGTGCTAATCAATCACATTGATGAGATTGAGCAGATATTAAGTAGCACTCATTAGATGACATTATATTCCTGAAATGTTGAGTGATTTAAAGATTACAGCATCAGGTGAGGTAGAAGGGAACCTACCTAAGAAGCCATTGAGTCTAAACTTTCCATTTTACAGATGAGTAAACTGAGGCTGAGAGAAGTTAATTGATTTGCCCAGAATTGCATAACTAGTGCCTGAGGTCAGATTTGAACTCAGGTTTTCCTAACTCGAGGACCAGAAATCTACTACTATCACTATATCTGCTACAGCTACCATTACCACCACTACCACCATCATCACTATCACCACCACTACCACCACCATCACCATCACCACCACTATCACCACCACCACTGCCAATTACTACCACTACTTCCAGGAAAATATGACAGTTAACCAGTCAACAAATATTTATTAAGGACTTAGTTTGTGCTAGGTACTACCCTTATTGCTGAGACTACAAAGATGGACAAAACATTGGTGCTGTCTCACAGTCTAATGGGGGAGAAAACATGAAATTTACTATGTACAAACAAGATATGTAAATTGGAGACAATTAACAGAGCCAATATGTCAAAGGTTAGGCTTCTGGGCTTTGAGACCTGTTCTTGATTCATCATGCACACTAAAGGCAATACTGCCATTTGGTACTTGAATGGATCTATCAATACCTCCTTGTGTGGCTCTATTCACCATTCTTAAAACTTTCTAACAAAAAAAAATCCCCTTTGCCCACCATTTCTCTCTATACGAGTTATCTCTTTCATTCAAGAATAAGTTCTTTGAGGGAAGAGACTATCTCTACTTTTGTATTTTTACTCCAAGTGCTCAGGGCAGGGCTTGGCCAATAGTAATTATATGATAAATGCTTTTCAATTCACAGGGTTCTGAATGAACATCAGCTGGGTTTTTAGGTGTGTCCATAAGCAATTTCAATTATTCCCATTAAAATAGGTTACTAGTGGGTTTGGAAAAGTGAATTAAAGTGTACATATTTCGTTATATTCATTTTTTTTCCCATTTCTGCTAATTGATGAAACCTTGGTGAGGAAGAGCTCAGTAGCTTCAATGAATAAGAATTCAATTCTGAAAAGGGCAGACAGAGCACACAAGGTTGGGGGGGGAAACACATATAATTTGTTTGTGAATATCAGCTTAGTAAAAGGGTAGCTCAAGGTTTAGGTCATATGCTAATTCACATATATAGGCTTTTTATTTTTAAAGTCACTGACAAGCCTCATTACAGTGGTTAGCAACTCTAGACCAGTTTTAAATAGAGGTCATCTCTGAAATCCCACCATAGAATATTTAAGATATATAATGGCAGAATACAGCTATTTCCTTGATCAAAAGGAGATGGCTCTCGTGGAAAGATCCATAAGCTTACCCAGCAATCTTACTGGGCATAATCAGTAAGAAAGGCATAAATAGGAAGTAATGCCTAATATTTAAGCTTTTTAGTGAAATACAAGCACTTTGAGATACAGAAGAGTTTTCAGTTTTACTGTCATACCCCAGCATCTACCAAAGTGCTGGGCACATGTAAATAGGGGCTTAATAGAGACTTTAAAAATTGAATTGAGTATTTAACTAGAATATTTGTAGAATCACCTTTTGGTGAACACAAATAATCAATGAACGGGCATGTATTAAGCACCTAGTTTTTGCACAGAGGGATAATAAGTTATAGGAAGGGGATAATGAAAAGAAAAACAAAACAGTTCTCATCCTCAAGGAACTTGCATTTTATTCTAGGAAACCACATCTATAAGAATAAATACATGCAAAAAATAAGGCAATTTGAAGAGTGATACATTGGCAACAGGGATGATGAGGGAAGGTCTTATGTCAAAGGTGATGTTTTAGCTGAGCTTTGAAGGAAAATGGGGGAGTGGCTCGGTGGTGCAGTGAATAGAGCACTGGCCCTGGAGTCAGGAGGACTTGACTGGCCCTTAACACTTACTAGCCATGTGACCTTGGGCAAGTGATTTAATCCCAATTGCCCAGCCTTCCTCCCTCCAAAAAAGCAAAAAGAAAAGGAAAATAGGGATTCTGAATGGTAAACAGAACTAGGAAAATAGTATGCATAATAACTAAAGAATGCAAGTGAAAGGAACTCTAAAAGGAAGCCATTTTGAATTTTGGTAAAAATCAATACTGGTCCTAATCAATTACAGAATCGCAGAAAATCACAAGATTTCATAACTAGAATAGATCAGAGTTTCACTTTTGGACAGGTCCAATTGTTAGAAATTTTTTCCTGATGCTATCTAAATTTGTATCTTTGCAACTTCTACTCCCTGTCCCCTATCAGGCTTTCTAAGGTCAAACAGAATACATAATCCCACCTTCACATGAGCAGTCCTTCAAACACTTAAACCCAGCTATTTTGTTCCATGTAATCTTTTCTTCAGCCTACATATCCCCAGTTTTTTTTTCTTCACCTGACCCACTTGTGACATGGATTCAAGGTCTTTCACTATCTCACTATTTCTTTGACTGTTACATTACATTGTTGAGGTTCTAGCAATCTAACCCTTTAAAATCTCTACACTGATAGAGACAAAATGCTATTTAATCATTTCATCCTATACCAGCAAGGCATGTTTTTTGAACCTCATTATGAAAGTTGACACTAATCTCCATTAATTTTCTTTTTATTTGATTCATCCCAGTTCTCTAGTATGTCAAACTCTTGGTGGACCTTGGATGTCATCCAGTGTGTAGCTATTCCTCCCAGATTTGCTCATTTGTAAATTTGATAAACATGCCATCCTTATGTCTTTATTCAATTCATTGATGACATTGTTAAACAACAAAACATTAAGCACTGATCTTTCAGACAGTGCCCTGGAAACTTTCAAAATAAACATGGAACCATTAGCAACCATCTTTTTCTTAGTCTGGTCATCCAACCACTTTTGAATCCATTTATGAATGAAGAAATGAATGATATGTTTATTAACTATTTACTATATATCAAGAAGTATATTAAGCCCTAGGTACGCAAATACAAAAATACATTCTAGTTAAGGAAAGGGGAAACTTAAAGGCTAGTTATAGTGACAGGGGAGGGTCTTGGATTGGGAAGTCATAGGGCTGGTGAGTGTCCACTAACACATTCCATCTATAAGTAACGGTGGTATTGATTTGAATATAGGTTTAAGAGCAAGAGGTGGAAAGCAAGAAGTATAGAGGAGAATATATATTAAGCAAGGTAGAAAATGCCTGGTTGAGGTTGATGATGCACAATCAGAAAGTGTTCAGAACCGAGTAACTTAGCCTCCTACTCAGTTTGATCCCCTGGAGGTCCAGTTTGCATTCAGTCACTCACTCAATAATTTATTAAGTGCCTACCATGTACAATCTACGGGTCTCTAAGAACACAAAAAAAACAAAAGGTTGAAACAGTCCCTTGACCTGACTGTGCTTACCTTTATAGAGGAGACAGCTAGGTAAGCAACACAGTGGAAAGAACCCTGGATTTGGAGTGGTGGAAGTAAGGAGGGAGTGTGTTCAAGGCATAGAGGCAAACCGGTGCCAAGGAAATGATGACTGGGCCATCATTGTAAGGATCAAAAAGCAAGCTAATGGCTGGATAAGAGAATGTGTGGAAAGGATTAATATTTAGTAAGATAGAAAACGTAGGAATAGACCAGAATATTCCAAATATAGAAGCTTATATTGTATTCTGGAAGTAAAATTGATAATGCAACTTATCTATCTTCTCTTCATAGAGAAGTAGAGGGCAGCAGGAGTAGAATGTAGTTCATATATTACCTAACAGTTATTGTATTATTTAAATGTGAGAGGGGTGACATATTCAGATCTGCATTAGAGGAAAATAATTGACAGCTATGTGAAGGATGGATTAGGATGGAGGAAGTCTTGAAACAGGCAAATCAGAAAAGTAGATATGCCAATAGTAGAGATAAGAGGTAACAAAAAAATGCAGAGAAGGGGACATGTGTAAAAGAGGTGAATATATTAACATATATTCTACATATCTTTATGTTTTCCTTTCTATAAGATTATTATGGCATACTTTTTTTTGAGGGGGTAAGGAAAGGCAATTGGGGTTAAGTGGCTTGCCACGGTCACACAGCTAGTCAGTGTGTCAAATGTCTGAGGCTGGATTCAAACTCTGGTACTCTTGACTCTAGGGCCAATGCTCTATTCACAGTATGGTATACTTTTAAAAAGGTTTTATAAAAACCTAGGTAAACTATGTTCAGAACTCCCTTGATCTATAAGTTTTGCTACTATTTTTTAAAGCAGCAAAATTGGTTTGACCTGATGAAATCATAATTGCTTGTTGTTTTCTTTTCTTTATGTCTTTTAATCATTTCTGGAATAATCTATTCACCTTTTGAGAGATAAAATAATCATTGTCATATTAATAAGTAATTGGAATTGAAGTTAAGCTCACTGACTCAAATTCTATAGAATCAGTTCTCTTCCTTAGTTTGAAAATCAATATGTCATTTGCCCTTCTCAGATCTCATGGTACTTCTGCCCTCTTCCATGACTTTTCAAACATCTACCAACAGAGGGTAAGTAATGACATATATCAGTTCTTTCAGTATCTAATTAGTCCACCAAGGACCAGGTGACTCAAATTTATTGAAGGCAGCTGTGTGTTTTAATGCTTTACCTTCCTTTGGTATCAACTGCTCACTAGCCATTTTGTCCCATCATTTCTAACACCAAAGTCTCTCTTGATAGGGAAGGCAGAAACAAAGCAAATTCAAAAACCAAACTAAACCCAAGCAATGGTCATCTCTACTGTCAATGATCAGTATCCTGTCATAGCAAGAAGCAGTCTTAACTCTTTTTTCATCTGCTTCCCCTCAATATAGATGAAAACAAAATAAAACAAACAAAAAGGTTTAATTTACCTTAGCTTGCCTCATCAGAGTGCCCTCATTCTGAGTTTCCACATGTATTACATTACTTTTACAGGACCATACCATTTTGCTATATAAATTCTTTGCTACCTACCCTTCCTCTCACCTTCTGTTATAAGAATCTCACTTTTTTTGGTGAGTTTTCTGTAAATACATGTTGGTTTCTTTAGGCAACTCCCAACGGAAGTATTTCCTTTTGTGTCTTCAGTATTTCATTCTTCGGAGTCCACCATTGCCAGGAAACTGATTCCTCTTGTAGAATTTTAATCCATATTCTCTTTCCTATCCTTTCATTGAACCCTTTGAAATTTGTTCTTCTACAGCAAGGGTGGGGAACCTATAAAAATCTAGAGTCTATCAAAGACTTTAGGAGGAAGTAATCATTTTCTCCCCAAAATTCTCAACATTTTTGTTTTGGCAACCAGTTCCTCCTTAAAGGAAAAAATCATATCCAAGATAGAATTCCCACTTGATGCTTATGCCGCCTTTTGAAAGATGAAATAATCATTGTCATATTAATAAGTAATTGGGTTCTCTGTTTTTGGCATAGAATGTCAGCAGGTATCTGGATGATTGAAATACTACTATAATATTATTATTTCTCTGCCATATTTGGGATCTGTTTGCTGAATTCCATATTCATTTCCTCTTTTTATCTAGGTGATCTGTAGTATCCTACAATAACAAAATTGCCTCTGTTTCCCTTTACTTTAATCTGTATCTAAACATTCTCTACCATGTTCCTTTTGTTGCCTACATATGTGTATGCATTTAATGCAATATGTCCTTAATATGAAATTTGACTCTAACCTCCTACTTCTTTTTAGTTATGAACCTTTTTGTTACTTGTTTATTTTCTTTCTTTTTTTAAAGGGGATAGTGTAATCACAATCCTCCACTACTACAACTTCCGCAGTCAAGTTTATCACATTTGGAGAAATGATAGGGATAGGGGTCAATCCCTCCAGAGTACAATGGATAAACCTCCCTGCATGGTAAATATGTTGTTTGTTCATTTTCTTTTTCTTTCTTTCTTTCTTTCTTTCTTTCTTTCTTTCTTTCTTTCTTTCTTTCTTTCTTTCTCTGCCTCTTTCTTCCTTCCTTCCTTCATCCCTTCCTTCCTTCCTTCCTTCCTCCCTCTTTCTTTCCTTCTTTCTTTCTTTTTCTTTTTCTTTTTTCAAGGCAATCAGGGTTCAGTGATTTGCCCAGGGTCATACAGCTAGTAAGTGTCAAATGTCTGAGGATGGATTTGAACTCAGGTTCTCCTGACTCCAGGGCTGGTGCTCTATTCAATGTGCCAGCTAATTCTCCCTTGTTTATTTTCATTAATGAATACTGATTCAGAGCTATGTTCCTGTCATGAGCTTTATTCCATTGAGTATAAGTGTATGATATCTATGAAGTCAAATTTGCCTCCTTGTATTTGGATTTCTAATTATTCTTGTTTATTGCCCAAACCTTGGTCATTCATGTTTAAACCATTTCTCTGATTTTATATTGTGTGATCTGTTATACATATCAGCTGGTATTCTTCTCAGTGCATTGAAACTATTCACTAGCTTCTTGGATACACATAAAAGTTCTCTATTTCCATTATCCTTTTTAGTTTAAGGTTCTTTTGTTTAAATTTGCAAGACACATGGCAGTTAGATGGTGAACTGCCTAAAATACTGGACTTGGAATCAGAAAAGTCTGAATGCAAATCTATTTTCAGACCTTGCCAGCTGTGTGACCCTGGGAAAGACACTCAGCATCTGTCTGCCTCTTTACCCTCATTTGTAGAATGTAGATCATAATAGCACCTCCTTCCCAGGGTTTTTATGAGGAGAAAACGAGATAATATTTGTAAAGCACTTTGCAAAACTTAAACTGCTATAAAAATTATTAATCATCATAATTACGGTCCTCCGTTTCCTCTTTCTCCTCCTCCCACCTCTTCAATCACTAACCTTTGTTAGGTATACTCAATCCCTTGCCAGGATTTTGTCATACCTCTATTTTAATCCATGGTATAAAATCCAAATCTCGTTTTCAGATGCCACTTCCTTAATCATCTGTTAATTTCTCAAGTCATTTGTTTTGTCTTCTGTATCTCTGATTTCAATGTGAAGCAGTGAAGAAAACATAAGCTGTGCCCCTATGGTCTTTAGTATCTTTGCCAAGAGTATTTGGCAATACTTTCTGGGTTCCTTTTGTCAGTATAATTTGTGCCTACATACAGCAGAAGTGAGTATTATTCATCTGCTTTGATGTCTTGGGAGATCTTCTGTCATATCCTGAATATGTAAGAGCCTTCTTTAGTGCTGTTAACAGGCTGACAAGAAGTTCTCTCAATACCCCTGAGCAGGGTATCTCCAACCATTCTTCTCTGACCTTTACTTTTCTTCAAACTGCTAGCTTTTGTCACTCTACCTAATGCTTCCTTGGGGCATAAGTAATAGCTTCCTCCTGAGAATATCCTTCTCCCTTTTCTTCAGAGTCCCCTCCCCCTCCCCCCACTTAATTAGCTGCAAGGGTATAGTTGCTCTTTTCCCTTCTATTCTTGTTGACATTATTTTACTCTCCAATCTTCTGAAAAGGGTAACTTTTACCCAAAAGTGATCTCTGTATCCATCATAGTTATTATTGTTGTTGTCTAGGGACACTTCATTGTCCCTGATAAGTTGGAGAATATAGAAAAATTTTTAAGTCCCTTAACCCTCTCTTTCAAAAAAGAGACTCTACTTAAAAGACAGAAATCATTTGGTCGTGCTAAAAATACTCACATGGCAAAGTCCATGCAAATCTCTGCAAACTTATTCCTTCAATTCACTGATTTGGCTTTCCACCAGTTCACTGTAAGAAATTATCTGACCTGACTTGCCTTACCACCTGCCTTACCTTTTCTTTCTTCTTGAGTCCTTCACCTTTTGCCCCTTTCCAAGTCTTTATGCCTCAATTAATCTTCATATTGTTCCATCTCCTTCACATTCTTCTCATTAAAGTCAGAAATAAAAATGGAATCTAGAGATTGTTAGCTTTCACATTTCCATCATTTTCTTCAAAATTTCTCATCCCCAAATCCAGTCTCTGGTGTTCACAAGTCCAAACATCTCCAAATTAACTACATAATTTTTTTTTCTTTTCCTTCTTCAGCTAAAGTCCCTCTTTGTTCTTTAGTAGCATTTCCTACTACTGTCTTTCACAGAAGTGGGAAACAGAAACATATAATGAAGCAGAATTGATAATGCAACTTGCCTGTCTCCTCTTTAAAGAGAAGTGGAGGGCAATAGGAGCAGAATAAAATTCATGCATTGCCTGATAGTCATTGTATTATTTTTGTTGATTTTTTAAAAATTTATTTTTATTGTACTACTTTTTTAAATTTCAAAATAGAGGGGATGTAGTAGAAAGACTAGGAATCAGAAGGTCTGGTACTGTCTTCTTCCTAGCTAAGGAACATTGATCAAGTTCTCTGAGACTCAACTTCCTCATTTCTCATTCCCCTTCTGGCTTTGCCTGTGAATTTCTGGACTTTTCTACCATGGCTCAGTTTCTGTCTCACCCTGAAGTTTCCCTCAGCACCTGTAGCTTCTTTCCTGGATGATCATTCAATCTCTACCCGATTGTCTTATTAATGAGTTCCTTCAAAGAGGCTCCATTTGGAGGAGATACATTGGCAATATTTCATTTGCCTCCTGCCTTTGTTTCTAACTTTCCAAACTTCCTTACCTCGCCAAACAAGTACAATATGCTCCCATAAACACGATGTCAAGGTATGCTAAAGCGCAGAATCAGAAAAAGGTTGTTAAGGGAAGTTAAGGACAATAAAAATGAGAAAGAATTTTGGAAGCAAGGAATAGGGCCTTTCCTGTGGTGGATGGAATAATAATAATTGACAAAATAAAAAAGGGCACTTGCTCAATTGTTATTATATTTCTATGTAAATGACCTTTACATTATCAATGATTTAAAAAGGGGACTAACAGGGAACCAACACTGAAAATAAGCAAGGGAATAGTAAGAGAGCACCTAGCTTCACTTGATGAATTGACATCATCTGATTTGGATAAACTTCATCCTAAAACAGCTGGAAGATATGACTACTCATCCAATGGCAGTGATAGATGAAAGATCACCGAAAATGGAAAAGTAGCACAAGGCTGTAGAGTGTCAAATGTCCAAATTTTCAAAAATAAAAAAACAAAAAGAAGAACTCTGAAAAGTATAATCTAGTAAATTGAACTTGTATTTATAGGAAATCTCTAGGACAGATAAATCCATCCATACTTGGTAAATAACCAGAAAGGGAGGCAACTTCCAGCATGGTGGCATCAATGACGGGCCACAATATGTTTCAGATACCATTTGCTCAGATTTTAGTATGCTTTTGAAAAAGTATCTCAGTTGTAGAAAATATGAATTCGATGATACTTTTCAGAAGATCTGAAAACTGGATAGACTGGCAGATTTGATGAATACTTTTTAATGGTTCAATGTCAATATGTGTTATGGTAATCTGAAGATCTTCCCTGCCCCTAGGCCCTTTGCTAAAGTGTCTACGTGACTGAGGACCCTTGGATATTTGAAAGTATACTCTGTTCCCTAATGGGCTGAATGTGGTCACGTGGAGCCTGTGGCGCCAGGCTT
>CM053581.1:378229218-378273445 GCA_028627135.1 Pseudochirops cupreus | reverse complement strand
TTTCCCCTGAACTAGGTAAATGATATTTGATTGATTAAAGTAAGATTGTTAACCCATTTTGAGTTGCTTTCCTTTAGAAAAGCAGATCTAAGAACCTGTGCTAGTAGCCGCCCTAGGTATGCTAGGGTGCTTGCCGATACATGCAGTGATCGTGATTTTCAAGCAGCATGACCTTTGTTCTGGAAGAACACAAACTTTCATAGCATTTGGAAGAATGCTGAGTGAGGGTGATAAGAGGGTAGACTGATAAGTCCCATGCAGAAATTGTGCAGAGTTGATTTGATCATAGTTCATGGTTTCAGAACTGTTCAGGTTGGGGAGGAGATGTAGGAAAAGTAAGGAGTGAAGTGAAATATTGCTGAGGCTTTCCTAAAACAGTAGTATATCTAGCGAGGCAATTGGTGAGGTAAATGGCTGCTGATTACTATTCTAAAATAAACAAATGAGCAAGAGAGTCAGAGGATGTGGGTTCTAGCTGTGGTTCTCCCACAAGTTACCTGTGTGAATTTAATTGAATCACTTAGGCTTTCTGGGCCTTGGGTTCCTTATTGGCAAAATGAATTAGAAAGACACTAACATCTTTTCTCAGTTCTAAGATTGTGTGATCGGCAACATATCCTCTGTAGCACATGGGCATATTAGAGGCAGCTGGTGGTAGAGTGCGTAGAGAGCTAGGCCTTAAGTCAGGAGGTCCTCAGTTCAAATATGGTCTTAGATACTTTCTAGCTATATGAGCTGGACCAAGTTGCTTAACCTCTCTTTGCCCAAGTTTTTTTAACTGGAAAAAGGGAATAATAATAGCACCTAGCTTAAAAATGATGTGAGGATTAAATTAAATGATACTTTTAACAAGACTTAGAAAAGTGCCTGGCACATAGAAATTACTATATAAATGCATATTCACTTCCCCTTCTCTTCCCTGCCTCTATGCCTCTATGCCTTTAAGACATAACTACAAGACTAATTATTTTAATCATTGCTATCATTATTGTTAATAATCAAGATTCGCATTTGCATTAAGTGCTCTAAGATTTACAGGAAGACTTCTAACAATAATCCATTCAGCAGTATTATTATCATGTTTTAGTTGTTACTAAAAGTAATTATGATATTAACAGCTCATATTTATATAGGCTTAAATCTAGCCTGCAAGGAGAATTATTTGTATTCTGCTTTAGCTGTCCAGGTTGCGGAGAAGATGTTTGGAAACAATTGATTTTTAGGAAAAATTTCCTGTATGGTAACTGAAAACGACCTCTTTTATATCATAATTTTCAGTGTATGTAAATAAGACTGGAGTAGGGTTAAGCATTAGAATGGTGCCTAAAAAGTAAAGAAATGAAGTTGTGCGATTCTTATGGATGTATATAGCTTCATTTCTCTTCACCCCTTCTCTGTTTTGGGGAACACTTAATATAGCCTGAAATTGGCAAAGAAGGTGATTATCTCCCACGTTCATGTAATCCCAGAATGACTATCTAAGATAGAAAGGTGTCAGCTCACTCTTCCAACCTGAGAAAGAGAGAATTTTCTGTAGAAATTAAAAACTGTATCCCACCCAACAATGTGTGTGTGTGTGTGTGTGTGTGTGTGTGTGTGTGTGTTGTTGATGAGAAGCCAAAGAATCTCTGGCAGGATGCCCTTTCTTTTCTTGGAACAGAAAGCAAACTACTAACTTTCAGATGTTCGATAAAAATACTAAAAGGAATGTGTCAAATAGGAGAGGCAAGTTTAAAAATTAAAGACCATGCCATTTGGAAGACTTTTTAAAAAGCTGCCTTAGGATCAAATTCAATAGCTTTAAAGATATCTTGAAAATTGTGTAAGAAAAATCAGGAACTTGAGTGAGTTTCAAATGATGAGCTCACTTTCTGGCATTAACTCATTTGGAATTGCCCTTTTAAAAATTGTATTATTTATGTCCATCCACATGAATAAAGGTTGGACTGTCATCTCATACATTCTTCCCAAAGTCCAATTTCATTTTTAACTTTTAAAAACTAAGATTTCAGTAGCTGAACTTGGTAATGTTGCTACAAGTTCATTAAATGTAGCAATATAAAGGTCAAAGTAGTAAGAAGTAATGCATCATGTGCTTTTTCAAATTAATTTGCCTAATTGGATGATGTAATTTCCTCTCAGATATTTCTACTCTGATAAAAAGTCATATAATCACTTAAGACAATTCCAAGTACACCAAAAGATTGTATGTATACATATACACACACACACGTGCGTGCATACACATACACATATATAGTATACACATGTACATATTTTCTCATTTTATCTCTGTCTCGGTCTCCTCTTCATCTCTTCTTCTCTCCTCTTTTCTCTCTGTTGCTGTCTTTTTATCTAGAGAGAAAGAAAGACAAAGAGCCAGAGACAGAGATGATATTATTCTGCTCTTCTGGTGAGCTAAAGTGATTAAACAACAGAATAAGATGACATAATCCCGGTTAAATGTTAAGTCCTCTGGTTGGGTTCAAAACATCAACTCTATAAGTATACGGTCAGAGAGGTGTAACTAAATAATAGTTCCTATGCAAATATCTGGAATTTCTTGTGAACTAAGAACTGAAATCTAGTCAATGGCATTCCATGGCAGCCCAAAAAAATCTAATGTGATTTTAGATAGTATTAACATTAGACAGTATCAACATATCCAAAATGAAAGAAGGGATAGTACCACTCTGGCAAAGCCACAATAAAAAATATTGTGTTTGTTTCTTAGCATGATAGTTAAAAATTTTATTCAGAAAATGGAATGTATTTGGAGCAGGGATTCTTGACCTGGGTTCCATGGATAGATTGTAGATGTTAACTTGGAAGAGGAAACATAACAGTAACAACAAAAGCATCAGCAACATATCTCTATGCTTGATCACCCTGAATTTTTGGACCTTCCCTCTGATTATTATCTCCAATTTAACCCCGTACATAGTTTGTATGTAATCGTTTGCATGTTATCTCCCCCATTACACTGGGAGCTCCTTGAAAGTAAGTATTGTCTTTTGCCTTCATTTGGAGCTCCACCTATTAGCATAGTGCCAGGCACATAGTTGTTACTTAATGTGTTTATCCTGACCCAGCTTTGATTTACTTTGTACTGCTGTATATTTTACTTTATTTATTTAAAAACACTATTTAAAGGAAAGACTACAGATTTTATCAGATTATCAAAAAGATCCATGACAAAGAAAAAATGTTAAGATCTCCTTATCTAGAGGTATAGAACAGAATGCTGAGAGGCCTGGAAACCATATTATACCCAAATCAGCTGAAGGAAATGAACATATTTTTGGAGAAAAGAATACTTGCAGGATATTTGGTAGCTTTCTTCAAGTATTTGGAGGCAGTATCATGTGGATAAGGAATTAGATTTGTTCTATTTGGTTCCAGACATTTAACAATGGGGGAAAAAAGTTATAGAGTCAGATTTGGTGGTTGCAAGGAAGAAAGATCCAAAGAATTGGCAATATATGAAACTGGGATGACTTGCTTAAGAAAGTAAGATGTTACTCACCTCTGACAATCTTAAAGCAGTCCTAGCTGCCCACTGATTGGTGGTTTTACAGTGGGAATTCTATTTTAGTTACAGGTTGGACTCTGAGGTATCTTCAAACTCTGAGATTTGGTGATGATAATTCATATTCTAAAGGTTGCACAGTCTAGCTAAAGATTTAATGCACCTTCCTTTCTAATTCTTACACCTAGAATCATTTCATTCCTAAGAATGCACCTATGCCTAGACTGTATCCTAAGAGATTTGTTGACTTGAAGGGAAACTAATCTTTTCCTACTAGTGAGAAATTTTTTAAGAAAATAGACAGACAGGAGTATTAATTCACTACCTCTTAGTAGAGGAGATAGATAGGTGTAATATAGATAAGAGTATTTCACATCTTCAAAATGGCATGAACAAAAGTATGGAAACAGAGATGGGAAATATATGTCTAATATGTCTTCTATAGACCAGTCTATTTGGAATGAATATTTATGAATTCAGATGAACAGGAATGTGATTGGAAAGGTAAATTTGAGTCATGGTATAAAGGGAGTACAATAAAAGGGTTTGGAATTTACCCAATAGACAAGGAGAAAGTTTTGAAATATTTTGAAGAGGGAAATGACACAATAAAGCAATGTTTTCTAAAGTCAATTTCAACTACTGTTAAGGTAGAAATTGCAGAGGAAGATATAGGTGAGGACAAATTTGATTAGTGATATCTTTCTGATTCTCTAGCTTGAATTGATGAATAGCTATGTGATTCAATAATTTTATGGGCAGAGTTAAGGTCTCTTTTCCTCAGCCTTTGTCTTTTTGTTGTTGTTGTTTTTCATGCTAAAATTAGTGGCATGAATCTCGGTTCTGGCAAAAGCAAAAATATAATTTATCTTATAATATTGCTAGCTTCTGACAAGCTGACTCAGTGATCTTGAACAAGTCACTTCATATCTCATTGCCATAGGCAAATCGTTATAGAGAAGATACTGGACTGGCAATGATAGAGGAAATTTTCTCTTGCAGAATTTCTCTATACCAATGACTATGTCATTGCAACAACGTCAAGACTTGTCAGGAAATGAGGGGTTAAATTGATTGTCTTCCACTTCATTTATGGTTAGAGAGCAGAAAAGTTTGGGCTGACTAGATTCTACTGTGAGTCACTAACGAAGGCCAGCTGGGAAGCTGCATGGGCAGTTGGTGTTCGTGTCAGAACTCAGAGTTGCCAAGTTAACTTGCTGTTGTCGTTACCAGGAAAGCTGGCTAAGCCCCTATTTACAGAAAGATCTGAGTAAATAGATAAGAGGGGCATAAATGAGAACATCCAATTTGCAAAGTCCAAGCCAAGTCAAACCATGGTAAAACTAACAAGAAAGGAAAACTGGAACCTAAAGAAATTTAAGTCAAGATCACCAGTAAACCAATATGCTCAGACACTAAAAAGATATTTCTTTTGGTTATAGTACACTCTAAATGTTTATAAACCTCTTCTTACATACTATTTTGGGGCAGTTGTCCCAACCTTCCAATAGATTATAGGATCTACACTCAAAATAAGTCAATTAATCGATCAAGTGAGCATTTATTATGCATCAACTACTTGTCAAGCATCCCATTAGATTGGGAATGAACAGACAATATGACCCTTATAGAGATTTTTTTTTTAATTTCTAAAATCATGAAGACAACATGCACACATATAGAAATCAAGAAAACATACAAAATACATACACAACAGGTTGTTATGGAGGATGTACTGATGGGGCACTAGATTCTGGGGAAAGACTTTTTGCAGAAATTGTGCTTGAACTAAGGCTCAAAAGAAACAAGAGATTCTAAAAGGTAGAGTCAAGGAGGGAATACATTATAGGCTTTGAGAGTTGCCCAATAAGAAAGCATAGACATTAAAGAGGATGTGTCACATCTGAGAAAAATCAAAATGACCAGTGTGGCTGAATGGTAGAGTTTGAGGATGGGAGTTGTGTGCAACAAGATTGGAAATGAAGGTTAGGTTAAGTTACAAAGTGTTTTGATGGACAAAAATAGAGGTTATATTTGATCCTGCATGTTACAGAGGGCACTGGAATTTATTGATAAGGAACATGACTTTATCTGTACTTTAAAACAACAATTTTGGTGTCTAAGAAGTGTCTGGATTGGAACAGAGAAAGAGTTGAAGCAGCAGAGCCAGTCCTGAAGTTATTGCCATAGTCTAGGTGAGTCAAGATGAGGATTTTAGGTGGAGTGGTGATTGCATGGATAATGAGATGGAGACAGATATAAGAAATGTTGTGGAAGTAGAAAAAAACAAGATTTGTCAAATGAGTAGATATATTGAATGAGTAGAAATGAAGAGTTAAGTATGAGACCATGATTGGAAACCTCTGTGAAGGCAAGGATAGTAGTGATTTACACAGTACCAGAAGAGTTCAGAAAAAGATAGTTTGGGGTGGAGTCAAGATGACAGAGTGAAAGCAGGGACTTGCTTGAGATTGCCTCCAAATACTTGTAAAAAATGACTCAAAACAAATTCTAGAGCTGCAGAACTCACAAAATGACAGAGTGAAACACATCTTCAGTCCAACAGCCTGGAAGCCCCATAGGAAGGGTATATCACACTGGACTGGGATCTGAGCACAGTCTGGTGTGGGCTGCACTGGGCTTCATGAGGCTGGGACAGGCCTCAAGTGACTAAATCACTGGAAGCGGTGGTGATATCCAGACTTCTCAACCCATAAACTCCAAAGGCAGCATGGAAGGTAAGTGGGAGAACTCTGTGGGACCTGGGTGAATGAGGAGTGTGCCTCCCCAGAGGCAGCAGCAGCAGGAGCAGCAGCAGTGGCTGCTTCTGGTTTTCTGGGCCCATAGATGATGGGGCATCTATTGGTTGATACAAAACCCCAGAACCTTGGATAGTACACCCAACCCCCCCATCCCCACCCTCATGGCCACCAGAAGTTGAGTCCTACCTTGACAGGTAGTTAGAAAATCAAGTATTTTGCTGGGAAGATGAATAAACAGCATAAAAAAAAGTCAAACTGTGAAATCTTACTTTGGTGACAAAGAAGAACAAAACATACAACCAGAAGAAGACAATAAAGTCAAAGCTCCTATATTAAAAGCCTCCAAGAAAACAGGTAGTTGTTCTAAGGGGAATGATAATGAATTATATTTTGAACATAGTGAGTTTGAGATGCTTGAGAAAATCCAGTTAAAAATATCTAATAGAAGGTTGATAGTGTGGTATTGAGATTTAGGAAACAAGGACTGAATGTATAGCTCTGGAAGTTATCTGAAAACAGGTGATAATTGAACCTGAGGGGATTGATCAAGTGACTAAGTGAGAGAGTATAGAATTATACTATAAGAAGTCTCAGAACAGAACTTTAATGGATACCTAGTTACTTCATGGGGGTGAAGGGACAGAAGGGGGGATTTTCTCTAAAAATGAGGTAACAGTGCCATAGTATTTTCATTGTGGAACAAACCCACAAAGATATAAGAAAGGAAGTAGCAATTAAGGCTTATTGTATGTGCAAATGTTAAAGTATTGGAAATAGAGAAAGGTAGCAATTTTTTCCTATGGAAAACTTTTTCATGTGTGATTGTGATCAAACACTCTTTAATGGTACTTTCAGTAAAAGGAAAAATAACCATCATTCACTAAAACTATGGGAAGGCTTTCATAATTTGGCAAATGGGCTTAATAGTCAACTACAGTAGTAGAAGGGAGTAGCATGGCACATGATTTAAAAGACATTTCTTTTTAGCTTTCAAATCCATTTCATTATAGAATATGTAAGGGTCATAGATTTAGAACCAGAAAGGTCCTTAGAAGCCCCCTAATTCAACTCTCAGAGGCCTAGAGAGGTTCAGTGGATTGCTGAAGTTCTTAAGTGGCACAGTCAGGATTTGATTCCAGGGTCTCCAACTCCAAATCCACTGAGCTTTCTGATTCATCACAGATTCCTCCCATGAGGAAGATAAGTCTCTTCTGCTCTTTGCTTAAACCTAATTTCAGATTAAATATCTGTCATAGGTATCCAAATGCATTTCCAGCGTTTTGGAATTTCTTACCAGTTGCTGCTTGCCATCTTGGTAAAGAATCATACTTAGATACATAATCAAGTATCTTAGTTTTGGTCAGAAGGTCTCTAAAACAAGTCTCATGCTAACTTTTAAAATACTTCTGTCATTTTTCTCTTTCAGATTTCTAGAAAATTAATATATTTTAGCATGCTATTTTAAAGACCCAGATTACATTGTGTGTGTGTGTGTGTGTGTGTGTGTGTGTATGTGTATTTCTTTTAGATTAAATGGCAGAGAATTGCAATCACTTTTCTTACAACTTCCTATAGGATCTTGACTTCAAGCCATGTGAATATAGTGTAGGCGATTTCCTTGTGATGTGATTACCCATAAAATGTAGAGGGTTAGGGTTGCTCAGGAGACCCCAAAATACCAACACGCCAGGTCCTGCCAAATGAATTCAACTCAAGTTTTCTCTCAGTCAAAGAAAAGTAAAGTTTATTAAAAATTCATTAAAAGTTCACCACATTGAGTAGACTCTTAAGGAGCCTAGGTATCTGTAAGGCTTGCATTGGGAAAGCAGGCCAAAATCATCTGACACAGAGTACGTCTGTGCTAGGTCATTCTATGGTGCTCTCATACAACATGGAGGGAAGATGGGATCTTATACAGAAAGGTTGTGGGAGGAATGTAGGGGTGGTCTAGAGGAAGAGTTTGGGGAGGGTCTTCAGGAGGAGTTAGATGAGGTCATACTCCAGTAATGAATGATTAAGGGTGGTGATTTGCTGGAGGCTATCTACAAACAACGGACAACGGTGGACTAGGCCAGTTCAAGGGAAAGACAGGAGGATCAAGGGTGGGAAATTGTTGGAGGCTACCTGGAGCTGACAGACAATGCCTGTCCAATTCAAGGGTGGAACAGGAGGATCAAGGGTGGGAAATTGCCAGACAAAGGAGGCCCAAAGACTTGGGCAGAGCCACAACTTAAGGCCCATGGCTTCAGGCAAATGCCTTATGTGGGAAGATTCTAGGAGAACTCAAGGGGGTTCCCAGAGCCTATACCTCATCACTTTGGAGGGATGAATTTTTCCTCATAGTTTAGGGTCATATTCTCTCCCTCTGGGAAAGAATCCACTTTTCATGGCCAGTTAAATCTTATTCTACAGCACCTCCCATTCCTACAAGAGGATCTTTCTCTTTAAGAATTTCTGCCCAAGCATTTCATATAATTCAGTGGTTCTCAACCTTTCTAATACCATGACCTCAACCCTTTAATACTCGTAAGTGGGCATGTCTGCATGTGGGTGGACCTGCCTGGAGACAGGTAGAGGAGCAGTGTCTCAGTTCCTAAGACTATTGGAAATATGTGTTTTCTGATGTTTTTAGGTGACCCTGTGGGGACCCACAGGTTGAGAACCACTGATATAATAGGTCCTAATTTGGTTTTCTGCTTGACAATCTGTCTGGGATTGATTAAAGGTGTTTATACAGTGGCCTGACTGGAGAATCTTCCCTTAAGTAAAAAGTGTTTCGTAGAGCTTTTGCTTTCAAAGTATTCTGCTTTCAAAGTGCTACATCAGTTACTCATGCTTACGTCCATGATTTGTTTGCATAGACAGCCACATAAAGGTCAAAAGCAACTGACCATCACACTGAGGTTTAGTACACTATTATTATTAAATGTCTTTTTTTTTCCTTCCTTATTCAGGGAAGGAAACAAATCTACCATAGTGCTGTGATACCAGAATATTTTATTATACTATGTAGAACAAACAATTTGAATAAGAGGTTGGAACTGTAATGTTTTCAATCTAAATAGGAATGAAAGAAGACAACCCATAAAGTGTCTCCAAACAAATATAAAACACCAAAAAGACATTCCATAGAAATATGAGTATTTTTCATTAATTTTAGTCTGTAAACAGTTAAGTCAAGTCAACAAACATTTATTAAATACTTACTTTATGCCAGTTGTTGTGCTAGGGAGATAAAGAGAAACAAACACAGTCCTTGCTCTTAATGTTTGCTGGGGAGACAATATGAAAACAACTGTGGGCAAACAAAATGTACATAGGATAAGTTAGAAATAATCACAGATGGAAGGCATTAACATTAAGAGAGACTGGAAGGACTTATTACAGAATTAGAGATTTCAGCTCAGACTTAAAAGAAGCCAGGGAAGCCTAGAGATGGAGATGAGGGAGAACATTGTAGACATGTAGGTACAGCCAATGAATACACAAAGAGTAAGGAGTTGGAGTGTCTTTTGTGAGAAACAGTTTGTGCCCCAGTGTCTGTAATGGGAATCTGAAGATCTTCCCTGCCCCTAGACCCCTTGGTAGGTTTAAGTGAATCTGAGAACCTTCCCTGATTTGAAAATATACTCTGCCCTCTAATAGGCTGAATGTGGTCACATGGAGCCTGTGGTGGGAGGCTTGTTTTTCAGGAATGCCAGCGCCTTGTTGCTTTGTGATTGGGCACTGGGTCAAGAGAGCTGTGACGTTCTCTGACCCAGGAGAAGGCTATATATACCCTGATGTGAGGTTTTGGTTTGGGGCTCACTTTGGAAAGAGTTGTGTGGTTTGCCCAGATGAGACTCTTGGCAGCCATTGAGCCCCCCTCGCTTTGAAAACCCAGATGTTGGTGCTTACCTCTCTGGTAACTAACTAGGTAGGGTTGTAATGGTCAGACAGCTAGAAGCCCTGTCTGCTGATATGTTTCTCTGTCTGTATTTTTTTGTCTGCTTGTAACTTCCATTTGTATTCTCTGAAGTTCGGGGTGCTAACTTTTTCTCCCAAACTAGGTAAATGATATATATTTGATTGATTAAAGTAGGATTGTTAACCCATTCTGAGTTGCTTTCCTTTAGAAAAGTAAATCTAAGAATTTGTGCTAGCAGCCATCCTGGGTATGCTAGGGTGCTTGCTGCTACAGTGTCCCAGGATCATAGAATACATGGAGAGAAGCAAGGTGTGAAATGGGCCATTCTTATTATTATAGTAGGCCCCTAGATCAGATACTAGCAAAAACAAAACAAAAGAAAAAAACAAATGTGTTTCTGTTCTAAGTTATCTTTATCATTTTACCACTCTAGAAGGACCAGACACTAATGCGTAAGGTATTCTAAACATGACAATAGGTATATACTCGCACATACACACATACATACACACACACAAATATGCATACACACATTCATACACATTTACACATGTACTTAAAGGAAAAAAATATATGATGTAATAGAAAACTTTAAGCCAAATATATTTACTAAAAATAAACCAAATATATATTTAGTATAAAAGTTTATATTTATTTTTAAAAGCTTTTTTTATAAAGAGAGAAAAACTACATATATATATATATATATATGCTTAATGCCATGTTTAGAATCCCTTACATCTCTCTCTGTACATATATGTATATATACACATGTGTGAAAATTTTAATATGTGTTTATTATTATTATTAATTAATTATTAATTAATTAATGATATTATTAATGTGTCACTAAATGGAAAATGAAAAAGTTAATTTACAGTATTGCAAGCTATTTTTATTAGAAAAGATTAGTTTTGTTCTGGTAGGTATGTTTTTTTCTATAATTTATCCCATCTGACCATCTTGGTGGGGCTAGATGTTTTTTAATTAATCCTGTCAGAATATCCAGTTCAGGACCAGAGATCAGACAACTGAAGCTTTCTTTAAAAAGAATCAAAATGGAATAAAGGTTGAGAGTCTGTTTTGTTTACACAACCCAGTAGGCTCCATTAATTTGAACTTCTAAGATGATTTTTTTTTTTTTACCCTGGAGAGGTTGTGGTTTTTGATGTTGGGAACCTGAAAATTCAAGAATACAGGGAGGGTTGGTCTGCCTTGAAAGAATCTGACTACTTAAGTCTTCTTTCAGTTAGAGTAGTGAGGTTTTATTATGACCCCTTTTGGGCTGGCAAGATTTCTAGTAAATCTGCACAATATTGTGATGCCAATAGATGCTGGTGAGATTCTAAGAATCTGTGCAATTTAATGGGGATAAAACTGGTACCTTTGTACAGAAAAAGACTGGAAAGATCTGCATGGGATTAAGGAGTGACAAGCAGCTTGGGGTGGCCCAGGTGCAAACAGTAAAAGGAATTAAATGATCTGGGTCACAATGAAAAGACAATTAAAAGGATTATTGAGTATCTAGGTAGAAAAGTGTGGGAAAGTTCAGGAGCAAAGACACAGTCTTTTCCTTTTAGGGGTCCAGTTTCCATCCTCCTTCACAGAAAGGATGTTTTCCCCAAATTCACTGCACACAGGTTTTATCCACTTATTCTATGTGCATGTAAGTGGCAGGAATACTAAGCTCTCCCCCCTTTCCCAACCAACAATTGATCTGTTAATTTTGGAGTAACAAAGTAAAGGTACCTCCTCTGTCTAGGTCACTAGTGCAAAACAGAAACTTTTCAAGACCAGCCTGCCCTTACTGAAGAAGTTCAAGCCAGCTGTTCTGTCTGCTAAAGCAATGCTCAGTTCCTTCCAGAGAGGTAAATATTTTCCTGATCAGGGCCTTCACAACATAAGTGTGCTATATGATAACTCCCTTTTTTAGACTATCAGCTGCCTGAGGACAGGGACTGCCTTATTTTTCCTTTTATAAAAGGTATCATCATGGTGAAGTGCTTTGAATATATCAGGTTCAAGTCAATGAGCATTTATTGAACTTTATTTTGCACAGGCACAATGCTAAGCCCTCAATAAATAATTTGTTGAATAACTGAATAGTGAATGGATGGATGCAAAGAGAAACTATATTCCCTACCTGCTAAAGAAAATGTTATTCCTTGAAGATGCCTTTTGCATGAATAGTTTCATTTGCTTTGATTTCTTTTTCATTTTGAGCATAATGCTGAGAATACAGGCCATACTAGTTCTTTAAGGTTTTCATTTTGCCCCATCACATTTTTAGCAAAAAATGGCCTTTCATCATTAGTCAACTAATGAGTAAAGGATCAACCATTCCAGGAGCAGCTTGAACTCAGAAGGGAAAAGGTTATTTCTTTCATTCTAATGAAATGTATTTATATGAGAATAGACTATTATGTTCTTTGCTGTGAAGTGTATAATACTGAATTGTTAGTTGAATTACTTTTCCTTTTTGTTAATTTAAACAACCTGCAACCTGCCTATTATGCATTATTCATTCTGCTAGTGGTAGACTGGTTCTCTTCACAAAGTCCAAGATAATAGAACTTCAGACATCTTTGTTCTTTTCTATTAGCAAGATCATTAACACCTTACCTGGGAATTTGGTGGGACCTATTTAAATGTGACTTTAATCAGCTTATTATCCAAATTCTTCTTAAGTTGAAAGGAACTCACTCTAAAAACTCCATGGAGAAATACTTCAGGGATGAACTTTCAAGTCAAAATCTCCAGTGCTGTAAACATGTTTAGATATGGTAGCAATGACCAGAGTTTTAACAGCTGTAGCTGGGCCTGATAATAATTCATATTCACTTAAAGTGAAATACTAATGATCAGATGGACTTAAAAAAAAATAGTGAGGCAAGTATAACCAAGGGAGACAAAGTGGTGTTTTTGTTTTAGTTTTAAGGTGGCTATTGCATATTTACAATAAAATTACTACAAGAAAAGCAAGGTAAAATATGTTATAAGAGGATTATGTGACCAGAAAGGGAAGTGGGGTGATTACATAGTGGAAATGAGGAATAAGCAGTAGATAGACTGTACATAAAGACATTCAGAGGAACACATGAGTGGGATCCTTATGGGGGACTTATGAGAAACAATCAATGAAATTCAACAAGATAAGAAGATTGGAGGGAGTCCGTGTTATTGGAGAGAAGAGTATCCAGAATGATATCATAGATGCATCAAAATGTTGAAACACTGTGAATAAAAGGTTGACATTTTAAAATAAGAACATGTGTGTTGTTTAAGAGAGGAGAATTAAATGGGACAATGCATCTAGAAGCAGTTTACAAAGCTCTACATAACTATACATTTCTCAGCTCCTTAATGCCATACAACATGAAAACTACAATGGAATGATGACTATAATTCCTTCACTTAATAAAATCATAAATGGAAAGATGAACAACAATACCAAAAAAATCAACTGCTTTACAATTATTATTTCCAGCTGATATTGTTAACCCTACAGATGAATTTCTTTTTCTTGTTTTCTCCTTTTTCCCTTGGGGCAATTTATTTTATTATTTGTGTCTCTCTTCTTTGCTCAATTTGTATATTGTTTTTATGCTTCTGTTGTTTTGCTGTACTTTAAAAGCAAATTATTTGCTCACATTTTTGGAGGGGAGTGGAATGGTTCAAATGCTTCTATCTTATTGAACCTTAATCCTTTTTTTTTTTATTAGGTTCAGGTTTGGTTTGCATAGTAGGACCCTAGTTTTGCATTTTAAGTTCATTTCTCCTTGGAACACATTCCACTCCCTTCTTTTATTTCTGGTGGGTGCAGAATAATCTTGTTACATGAATTTCCTTTCCTCTATATTTGAATGTTTTCATCTTAGTCACATGTAAAATTTTTTTGTTTCTCATAGGAATTGTTGAATCAAACCACTATGTGTTTTGAAGTTTTAAGTACAAGCTGTCTACTTATTTATTTTTCTTGCTTTCTGTAGGCAATTCGTATTTCTTTTTATTAGAACTTTTTTTTTCTGCATTCATAATATCCAGATCGTTTTTATTTTTTTATTTGCATTATAGCGTTCAAGTTCTGATTAATTCTTTTGGGAGACTTGTGATCCTTAACTTGTCTTAATACATCCTGTTTTCAAGATAAGTGTGTTGTATTTGTTTAGAAGTTACATGTTTTTTATATTATGGCTTTTTGCTTTTTTCCTTCTAGACTGTCCTTCAGTTTTATGTATTTGTATTCACAATCACTTTTTTTTCTCTTTCATTTTTCTCTTTGGAATCCTTCAGTGTGTATTATTTACTTTTACACACACGAGTGTATATGTGCATGTATATACATATAAGTTATAGTGTAATGCCAAACAAAGGGAACTTCCAAGGTTCGGATTACCAGCATTATAAACCCCATTTATTCAGCAAACATTCACAGAACAGAGAAAGTAAAAATACAGTATAACTCATTCATTTAGCAAGTAAGTTCTCAATTCAATCCAGGTACTACTCCATCCCTAGACAGTATATTCATTTAGTCAGTCAAAGTCTCTTCTGAAATGGAGATCAGTTTCCAATCATAAACAAAGTACATTCATTTTATCAATCACAGAGCACAAAAAGTCCAAAGGTTTCTGTATCAGCAATGCAGCATTCACATTCCCATAACAGTTTCTCACTCCTGGACACAAAGTAATTACAATACCATCCTTTAACACCAAGCACTTTCTCAAAAGGGTGCAGGAGAACACAAAGGACCATCTACCCTTAAGCTATAACAAGGTTAAGATATCATCTCAGCATTGAAAACCTTGACCGGAGACAAGCCCTCAGCAATCTCAGTTCTTGGGGAGACAAGGCTCAACAAAGCCATAGCCAGTGTCCTCATCAGGTCACTTTCTGCCTGTAGAGCAGTCCCAGAATCCCTGAAAACATCAGCAAGGCCCTCTTCCACGATTTCTTTAAACATACCACAAGAAAATCCTCCTTCAGGGCTTCTTAACCAACAGCAAGGTTCTAGGACCTCTACAACAGCAGCACTGTCCTCCACCATCAGGTGAATCTGGGAAAGCAACATCAAAACAGACAGACAAAATACTGGCATCACAGCCATACCTCCTCAGTTCTTGGCAGCTCTTGGTGGCAGTTCTCAGAAGTCCTGGGCAGCTCCAATGGGCTCTCAGCTGTCTTTCTCTCAGCAACTCAGGCTCCACAATACTGGATACTGCTTTCCCAAAAGTCCTTCTGGCATTGTCTTGGCTTGGGCCTCTTTCCCAATTCACGGCTCCTCCCAGTTCAACTCTCTCTCTTCACGTCAACAAGTCCATCCCATAAGTGGGATTCACAAGCTCTGGGTTTTAACACTCAACCCAAAAACCAAGCCAATACAGGGGCATCTCCAAATTCTATTATTATTACATATAGATACATAAATGTATCTATACATGTATATGGATATACATGTGTATATCTGTATATATACATGTATAGATATTTCTGCAAATTATTTCTGCTATGTAGGCCAAAAATTTGACTTAATAACTTCTATTTCTTGTGAATCATTAATGATTATCTTGCTGTGGTTCCCTGACCTCTTGAGATATAATACTTTTCCAAATTAGACGCTGATTTATTTTTCTTAATTTTACAAAAATATTTGGAATTATTTTTCTCCTAGAGGTCATCTTTCCTTTTATTACGCAACTTCCCTGATAACCTGCTTGCAATCAGAACTTTTAGTTGATTTTCTTTCTTTTTTTTTTTTAAACCTCCTGAGATCTTTGGTAATTCCAGTCTCTTTCCTTATATTCCAGTTTCACACATTTTCTGACTACTACCCCTATAATGTTTACTTAGCACAATGCCTGGCAAATAGGAAGACTTAATAAAGTCTTATTGGCTGTTACTGATCATAATGGATGATCTCCTAAGTGCTGGGCTTTAATGCTGTCTCAGACTCCTCTCATAGTAGGATATTTACTTTTTACTAACTTCATTTGTCCCAAGTGTTTTGTTTTTGTTTTATTTCATTTGCAAGACAATCAGGGTCAAGGGTCTAGGGTCACATAGCTAATAGTCCCAAGTGTTTTATGAGGAGACTGGCTCAGCTCCAACTAAATGACAGTTTCCCATTCTTTCATGACTGATAGAGCCCCACAGACCTGCTGACCTCCTCCATGTTCCCTTTATTCTTTAGTTTCTCTATATAAATACTGTGTACTGTCATCTCAAGCAAAGCCTACTTCTACTTTCCAATATCTCCAATGCCACTGCCTATTGCATAGGAGGGAGGGCAGGCAGAGTTCACTTCTCTTGTTTGTTTTTACCAAATGGTGGAGTAAAGTCAGGGATATGAGGTATGTTGGCAGATATTTTAGCCACAGCAAAGGAATTGCTGAATATTTCCAAGAGCACAAGCCCATGGGTCTGGTGTATAGTCCTACCAGAACAAGGGCCTTTTTGTGGCGGCATGCCTGAGCAAGCCCATTAAGAATTGTCCATTCTCTATGGCTAATTCATCAGGTTTCTGATTCATTAAGGCTCCTTGGTGTTTTAGCCTGTCGAGATAGCTATTTTATGAAGTGCTGAGGATCAGATAAGGCATCTAGTTCTCCATCTTGCTGCTCAGAAGACCTGCAAGTTGACACCCTCTACTCATGAATACTCTTTTGTCTCTGGGTTTTAGTGACACTGTTGTCTCCTGGTTTTCGTCCCTGTCCAAGTACTGATCTAGACCACTTTCACTTTTCTCTCTATGCTTTTTTTTGGTTGTTGATCTTATCAAATTCCATTGGCTTAATTAATATCACTATACTTATAATTTACAAATTTATACATCCACCCACAGTCTCTCCCTTAAGCTTTGGTGCCACATTAAGAACTGCCTAACATCCACTTCAATCTTAAATGTCCTGGGCACATCTGAAATTGAATAGGATCAATATGGCACTCATTATCTTTTCCTTCAAAACTACTCCTTTGCAAACATCATTCTTTTTGTCAAAGGAACCACCATTCACCTGGTCTCCTGGGTTAATACTTAATTTTAGTACTACCTTGTATTCCCATCTCTCCATCCCAATGATGCCAAATATTATTATTTCTAGCTATATGTCCCTTACCTAAGACCCTTTATCTCTACTCAGACAGCAATCATCTTAGTTTTTGCTCTCATTACTTCTTACACTGATTATCATATAGGCTTCCTTATTGATTCTCCCTTTCTCCCACTTTAATCTTTCTTACACACAGCTGCCAAACTCTTGCGGCAAATCTCATGGTATTACTCACTTATTCAATAAACTCCAGTGGCTCCCTATTGCCTCTGAAAATCATATATAAAATCTCCTGTTTAGTTCTTAAAGTCCTACGTAATCTGACCACCATTCTCTCTTTCTAGCTTCATTTTACATGACTTTCCCTACCACACTCTCCAGCCAAATCATCCTTCTCTCTTTTCCTCATATGTGACACTCCATTTCCCATCACAATTCCTTTGCAATGACTTCCCCCTAGATCTATAATGTTCTCTTTCCTTACCTTTGCCTCAAAACCCCTCTATTCTTTCAAGATGGAATTCAAGTTCTACTTTCTATATGATGACTTTCCTGATCCCCTCAACTGCTACTGCTCTCCCTCCCCAAAGAGTATTTAGTTAAAGTGAACTACCACTATCCTGAATTTTATTTTTGTTTATTCTCTCTCTATCTTGCTGTCTCTCTCTGTCTCTCTCCCTCTCTCTCTCTCTTTCTGTCTCTCTCTGTCTCTCTCTCTTTCTCTCTCTCTCTTTTTCCCTCATCTCTGTCTTCTCATCTTTAAAATGTGCAGGTTGGACTGGTTGTCCTCTGAATATTTTTTCCCTAGTTCTAGTACTCTGGTGTTATGGATTGTTTCATTTATTATGTTATAACCCAGTGCCAGGCAATAGTAGGTGCTAAGTAAATACATGTTGATTGATTGATTGTTATTCTCTTAACTTCTTGTAATTATCCTTATCTCCCAGCAAATGTGGTTGTTCTTTTCTTTATTCCTGGAATCTTATAATCTTCTCAAATTATATGTACCCCATACTCTGGGCCTAATTCTGGTACTAACTACAGTGAATCTAAGAGGCCTAGGCCTGTAATTTTGAATCTTGTAAAAAGTAATATTCTGATTGTACTATACTTAGCTATTATACCTTTTCCTTCTTTCTCCCTTGATTGAGTCTTTCTAGACCATAAACTCCATGAATGTAGGGATAATGTCTTATTGCAATAGTGTATTCATCATTTCCCCATTCCCCTCCTTCAGTTATGGACCAGTTTTATAAGAGTCAAGCATCCAGAATTTCAGTTTATTCTTTCCCCCAGCAGACCCTCTTCTGTGTGCAAAAGAAGAGCTTGTATTTGGGGGTAACCATTTTAGTTAAAAGATGAGAATTAGGTAACAGAAGCAAGCAACCACATGGCACATTTGTAGGGACTCTATTTTATTTTTATTGATTCAGTCAGTAGAATCACAAAGCTATTATAGAGAATAATAGAGAACAGTTACCATCATCTCCTACTGGCAAGTACCTTAAGGAAAAAAGGCCCAAACTTGCTTTCTATGACAGAAAATGTGTCTCCCTGTTAGCCTTGATCTAAATTATTGACCCATATTGCAGATAATTTATATAAAAAGCCTGGTGATACATTATTAGGGAGCTCCATCCGATTGCTGTTTAACTCATTGCTGATCTCTCATCTTAGGTGCATTTTTTCCATTACTGACCATATCCCTACTAGAGTCACCATATATTTTAGTCTTATGCTTATCTTTTGAAGTGTATTTATTTGTTTGTTTTTGCCTTTATTGTAATATATTTTATTTTCCCCCACTTATATGTTAAAACTTTTTTAAACTCTTAAGTTTTGAGTTCCAAACTCTATCACTCTCTCTCTCTCTCTTTCTCACCCATCCACCCACCCGAAAAGGTGAGCAATCAGATATTGGTTATACATATGCAATCATGTAAAGCATTTTTTGAGATCCTTTAGCTATTCAGAAAGATCCACTTCTCAAGAAGTGTTGAGATACCATTTCTTAGTAGGATACATGTTAGAAAGACTCGGATATGTATCAGTTCCTATCAGGCATTACTATTGTAGTGCTATATTAGGATGAGAAATGGATATAATACTTTCTGTTGCTATGAAACCCTTGTCTCTCCCACTTGAGGCATGAAAGGTACATTTAAATAAGGATGTGTTGTTTCACAACCACAGAGTTAGTAGATTAAAAAATAAATAAACAAGTAAAATATTGCTTATTAATGATGTTCTTCCAGAGTCCCTAAAATGATGATAATGATTTAATATTTAAATAATCAAGCTTCAAATTATAAAAAAAAAACTGCACATAGGACTCTTTTGAAGCATGCTTCTCAAATAAGTAGGGATTTGGGAATAATCCCTTGAACAGAAACTGTTCTAAGCCTGTGTTTTATTATTATCATCATTATTTTACCTCAATACCTTCATCTGAGTGGAACATGTCTTCTGAAGTCAATGAAAGTGATCCAGTGTGAGCTACATAATGGCTCACAGAGCAAGATGAGAAAGGGTCCCTGGGGCATGAAGTTAAACTCTACTTTAATGTTCACATCATCTACTGTTCATTGAAAAAAACAGATGTTGGAATAACAAATCCATTTGGTTCCAACTACTCCAAAGAGCTTAAGCCCAGTTCTCATCCACTTTTGGACATTTGTCAGTGATAGATTTGGTTCGGTATAAAATATAGGCTGAAAAAGGCTACCTCTATTTGGTCCAAGGTACCATAGTAACCCCTGTGATCTGTTTTAATTTTTGAAAATCCCTTCATTATCTCTTAATCTTTACCATGCCCCTAGATACTCACAAGGCATACTGAATCTATGCTAACATAGACATAAGAATTTTGCCAGGAAAGATGTTTGACTTCCTTTTTTCTTATTAGTATCTAGATCAAAATGACAAAGGACATAGAAGTTATCTAGTCTAGCCCTCCAATTTTATGGATAAGGAAACTGAGGCCTAGAAAAGCTTAATGACTCTTCTAAATTTATACAGATAGCAAGTTATAGAGGCAGCCTGCAACTTCAGATACTGACTCTTAAATTCCCTTTTTTTCCCCACTCATTCACAGAGTTTTTCATTTTGCTCAAAATGAAGTGAGTTTGTTAAGTGGTGCTGATATTTATCCATCATTAAAACTACCAAAGTCATATTGATAATCTGAATAATATTCCCAATGGACAGGTTTGACCATGTTGCACACTGGCTTGAGAAGCTCTAATTTTCAGTTTTTAAAACCTTTCATCATTTGACTTGAACCTTTCTATGTAGTCTTATTGTGCGTTACTGTCCTTCCCTCTCTTTCAGCCAAACTGACCTGCTTGTTTTTCCCTGTACATATGATTTCCCCTTTCTTCTCATTTTTCATTACTGGACTGTACCTCCTCCTCAGTTAGGAAGAATCTCTCCCTTTGTTCACAGTCGCTTTCCTCTTTCAAGAAGCTTAATCTCTGAATTTGTTACTGTTATCTACATAAGGGCGAGGGACCTGCAGCTTGGAGACTGTATGTGGCCCTCTAGGTCCTTGGGCACAGCCTTTTAACTGAATCCAAGTTTTAGAGAACAAATCCTTTTATTAAAGGAATTTGTTCTGTGAAGTTTGGATTCAGTCCAGGGCTGCACTTTGTAGTGGACCAGACTTTCAGGGGTCCCCTGACCCCATTGAGGAAATGCTCCCCTCTTCTATGAGGTCACTAGGAAGATATGCAGGAAGAGTATAATCTTGTTGGATGGATGCTTTCATTGGTTCTATGAATAACTAAAGAAGTTTCAGGGTAGTTAATTAGCAAGTCTTGTTTGTGACTCCCTGTTTGTGCCTCTGGACATGGTCCTAGGATAAAGTCTTAATGAATAATTAACCTTGGGCTGGGGTAGGAGTGATCAATTCCAAAGAAGGTTCCGTGCATTCTGTCATGTAGGAATTTCTGCTATAGGGAATATAAGCCTTGTGATTTTCTTGTATCTTGGCTCTGTATGAAATGGTTCTGTAATAAACAGACTGTTGAATACATCCCCGTCTCTCTTTTATTTAGCTGGTTGCTGGGCCAAATTACTGTGCTGGTCACAGCAGCACTTGAGGACCTAGAGGGCCACGTGTGGCCTCAAAGCTGCACATTCCCCAGCCCTGAACTACACCAAAAATTATTTTATATACATATTGTATTTAATTTTCTATGTAAATATTATTTACCTTGCGGAAAACTATAGCTCCTTGAAATCAGGAACTCTACTCTTGTTACATGCTAATCACTTATTAAATGCTTATTGAATAGATAGATGACTGAATAATAATTTTGTCTTTTCACAATTTTCACAGTAAAATCTTTCCTATATGTACATATAATAATTCTGCGGTTATAAAGCCCTTTATATGAATAATCTCATTTGACTCTTATTTGTCAACTAGCTCAAACCAAACCAAAGAATCATCACGTGTAAAGAAAACCTAATACCCTTTTAAAATAGTATTTCTATATACTAGCAGGGGTGGGTAACCTATGGCCTCAAGGTCACACATGACCCTCTAGGTCCTCAAGTGCTGCCTTTTGACTGAATCCAAACTTCACAGAGCAAATCCCCCTAATAAAATGATTTGTTCTATAAAACTTGGCCTCGGTCAAAAGACTGCACACAAGGACTTAGAAGGCCACAGGTTTCCCACCCCTTTGTATAGTATAGTATTTCTTATAATATTTATATTTATATATTTCTTTTAGTTTAATAGCTATAGATATTAAGGATTTTTTTGTTTTGATAAAACTCTTTTCTTGGTCAGAAGTAATGAACGACATGTTGGAAGATGAGGCAGAGTGGAAAGAGAGAGGTAGGGGAAGGGATGAAGTATTTACGGATTACTTATGTGCCAGGCTGGGTACTAAGTACCCCTTGAAAGGAAGATGCTATTATTATCCCCATTTAATAGTTGAGTAAACTGAAGCAAATAGATATTAGGCAACTTGCCTGAGATTATACAAGTAGTAAGTTTTTGAGGCTAGTTCTGAACTCAGGGCTTCCTGCTTAAACGTCCAAAGCTCTCTCTATCCACCTGGCTATCTCTGAAAGAATTTTGGAATTATAGTCAGGGGAAAAAAAATGGATTCAAGTTTTGCCTTTGGGACTTATTACATAAGCAAGATTCTATTTTTTTTTTTTTTTTAGCAAACTGTTATCACTTATATAGTCCTTTAAAATTTACAAACAGATAAATAAAAAGAAAAACAAATGATCCCTGCTCTCCAAGTGTTTAAGTTCTATCTAGGAACAAAATAAGTATACGAATAATATGATATACAGAATAAATATAAAATGATTACATAATATCTAAATAGAGGGTAATTAGATAAGAAAAGAATTCTTATAGTGTGTACTGGATAAGCTGTGTCTTTTTTGTCTCTAAAAATAACCAATTTTAAAAAATTTTTTATCATTGTTTTAAAACTTTGATTTCCAGTAGCTCCCTCCCTGAATGCAGTATTCTATTACCTGCCTACCTAAGAAATAGACTAAAGTTTACTTAGATATATCATCATTTGGTGGTTCACAGTTCTATTCGAGGTGATAAGTCAAAGATCAGTATTTGCTTTGTTTAGGTAACCTGACAAACATTATGCATTTAGGAATTATTCCTGTAATTCTTTAGCAAAAGGTCATATTCCTCTCCTTGCAGCTGTTTACAGTATTATCCAAACCAACCAACCAGGGACCCAACCCCTAGTTACACTGTCTGCATGAAAAATTCCTCAAAACTGAAGTCTAGATTCCTTTTAGAAATGATGACAACAGGCAACCCCTATACCTTCACTGTCCTACTAACATTGTATCACGGTCATTTGTAGGCCGATCTCTTCTGCCCCCTCTCCTCCCCAACTGTCTTTTTAACTTTCTTTCATGTTTTGTCTTTCCTATTAGACTATAAACCCCTTGAGAGTAGGGACCACCTTATTTTTTTTTTGTATCCCCAGAGCTTAACATAGTGTACAACAAATTTATAAGTATGCTTCCACTGTGCTCCCTGGGGGGCCTGGATAAGACTTCTAAAGGTGGAACTTTTAAAAAATGATAAGCACAATAAGGATTTATAGGAGTTTATATCTCATTTGCATATATTAATAGAATATATATTTTAATATATGAATGAGTTTATGATGTCATTTAATTTTCATAGATTTGCAGATTTGTGGTACTAGTATGGAATTCAGAGGTTATGTTATCTAATCCAAACAGGAACTGTAATTTCTTCTATGAACATACTCAACAAGTGGCCATCTAGTCTTTTCTTAAAAATTTACTATGAGAGAGAACTCAGGACTTTCCAGGGAAGCCCAATCCACTAATTATTAGCCTATTTTGCTCAAATTACTTGGGTAATTTTCCTTATACTAAACCTAAATTTATGGCTCATTTGCTGATTGGTGAGTCATTTCCTGAGATTCCTTTACCTTGAAGAGGCTCAACCACCTTGTTCACTCCACTTTCAACTCATTCTCCAATCTCTTCTGCCCCACCTCCTCCCCAACTGTCTTTCTAACTTTCTTTTGTGTTTTGTCTTTCCTATTAGACTGTAAACCCCTTGAGAGTAGGGACCACCTTATTTTTTTTTGTATCCCCAGAGCTTAACATAGTGCACAACAAATTTATAAGTATTTAATACTCTATGTAGGTATCTTTCAATTTGCTTCACTGATACATCTAGTTATTATTCCTGGTTCTGCCTTCTGAGGGCCCAATATAACCAGTCTAAACCTTCTTTTTGATAAGATCATTGAAAAAAAAACTCTCTCTTCCTCCCTCTCTTTCTCTCTCTCTCTTTTTTTCTCTCTCTCTCGCTCAATCTACTTCCATCCCTCCCTCCCTCTATCTCTATCTTGATATCTAGATATATCTATATAGAGATATAATTTTGTTATGTGAATGACATTTCTCCCAGTTTCTCCCCCACTTCCTCTTCCAGAGAGTTATTATATATAAAAATAATTTTAAATGAAAGAAAAGAACAAAGAAGTGAAAAAAATCAGCAAACCTGTTTATTATATCAAAAAAAGTCTGAAAAATATTTTTAATGTACCAGTTGTAGATCTCCTACCTCTTCTTTGGAGCCATGTTTGTTCTTTGACATTTTGCAATATTTGCTTTCAATTTGTGTGTGTGTGTATTTTATTATATTTATATTGCTATAGTCAGGATATGTGTGTATATGTATTATACACACATACATACACATACGTATACATATATATACAATACACATATATATTCTGTATTTTTGCTTGCCTTTTTTGTATCAGTTCATGTAGATATTTTTGTGCTTCTCCCATTCATCATATTTTTTCATTTGTTATAGCACAGTAATATTCCATTACATTCATCCACTACAACTTCTTTATCTGTTCCAGTTGGTTGGCATCTCCCTTGTTTCCAAGTCTTTGCTATCGCAAAAAAAAAAAATTCTATCAATATTTTCCTATACTGGGGAAATTTCTTAATATTGATGACTTACTTAGGTTTAAGGATAGTCATGGAATTATTGTTCAGTTGTTTCAGTCATGTCTGACTCTTTGTGACCCCATTTGGGGTTTTCTTGGCAAAGATTCTAGAGTAGTTTGGCATTTTTTTTTCTTTAGCTCATTTTACAGATGAGGAAACAGAGGCAAACAAGGTCAAGTGATTAGCCCAGGATCACACAGGTTTTAAGTATCTATGGGCAGATTTGAATTCAGGAAGAGGAGTCTTTCTGACTCCAGGCCCAACATTCTATCTATTATTCCATCTCTCTGGGGCTCTGGGGTCAAAGGTATGAACCCTTTTAGGCATTGCATTTGTATGATTCCAAATTGCTTTCCAAAGCAATTTTACTAATTTATAGTTCTACCAGCAATGCAAGTGTGCTCATCTTCCCTTAACCCTTCCAACATTGATTATTTCTATCTTTTATAATTTTTGTTAATTTACTGAGTATGAGGTAAAACCTCATTGTTGTTTTGATTTACATTTCTCTAAGTATTAGTGATATGTAGCACTTTTATATGATTTTGAATAGGTTGTCATTCTTTTTTTGAGGACTGTTTGGTCTTTTAAATACTTGAACATAGTTTTTATGTTTCCCCTGAGTATTCTATCATTGAACTTAAACATCCCCCAGTTCCTGCAATGAATTCTCATATGTCCTGATCTTGAGGTCTTTCTTGTACTCTGGTCCTCTTTTGTTGGACAAATGTTGATGACCTCCCTAAATTATAGTGTCCTGATCTGAATGTAACATATGTTCTATATATGGTCTAATTGAGGCAAATTATATCAGTATTATCAGTAATCTCTCTAGTCCTATTCACTATGCTATACTTAATGCAGCCTAAAAATTACATTGGCAACTAGGTGGCACAGTGGATAGAGTACCAGACCTGGAGTCAGGAAGAATCACCTTTCTGAGTTAAATTCTGGCCTCAGACTTACAAACTTTGTGGCCTTGGGCAAGTCATTTAACCCTGTTTCCTTTAATTTTCTCATTTGTATAATGAGAATAAATGGCAAACCACTCCAGTACCTTTGCCAAGAAAATGCCGATGGGGTCACAAAGATTCAGAAAAGACTGAAAAATAACTGAACAACAACAAATAATTACATCAGCATTTTCAGTTTCCATAGTGTACTCTTAACATATATTTATATTAAAGTCCACTAAAACCCCCAAATTTTCCCCTCTGCTCCCTTCCCTCCTCTCCCCTTCTCTTCTCTTCCCTTCCCATCCTTTTCTTTTCCAAAGGAGCTGATTAATAGTGATGCCTCCCTCATATTTAACTTGTGATAGTGATTTTTTAAAAAATGTGAATATAAGATACAATACTAGTCTTTACATCCCTTGAGGTAACTCTACAGGTAACTATAATGTTACTTGCAGTTGAAAATCTTCCCCCACCCCACTTGTTGGCTTCGTGTGGAACCAACAAGTGAAGCTTGATTAGGGGAGGCTTGCTTTTCAGGAAGGCCCACACGTTTTGTTACTCTGTAATTAGGCAGTGGATCATGAGGGTTGTCATGCCCTTTGCTTTAAGGCTTAGTCATGGGAAGAGTGTTCAAGTGGATGTGGCCAGAGAGAGAGAGACTCTCAATAGCTGTTAAAGAGCCCCCTGTCTTTGAAAACCCAGATATTGGTGCTTCTCTCTCCGGTAACTAACTATGTATGTATGGCTTTGGTCAGACAGCTGGAAGCCATGTCTGTTGATTTGCATCATTTTCTCTGTCTGTATTTTTTCTGTTTGTAATGTATTTGTATTTTTTCTGAAGTTCAGAAGTAAGAATTCTGAACTAAGTGAATGATACATATATGTAATTAAAGTAAGATTGTTGACTCCTTTAAAATTGCTTTCCTTTAGAAAAGCAGATCAAAGAACCTGTGCTAGCAGCCATCCTGGATATGCTGGGGTGCTTGCTGTTATAGTAGCATTATGAGCAACATGTTTTAATTGAATAATTATGGAATTATGAAATAATTAATTAAATTTTACAGATGAACATATTGAAGCTCAGATTTAAGGCTACAATTCAAGTCATTTGCTAAGCCAGGTTTCAAACACAAGATTTCCATCTCCAAATCATATATTGTCACCATTCTATGACACATGATTTATATGCCATTGGAAGTATGACTAGGGCAGGCTGGAGGCAGAACTTAATTTTAGTTACTGGGGCTTTCACCATACTAGCCATTTTCAAATGTTTTCTTTTCTTTGTTTTCTTCATTGCTATTTCCATTTCTTCAAATAGTACACTGGGACCTGAATTGTCATAATGAAAATGTGCTGGTTTCAATATCCTTGTAAAGAGAATAGTGACTCATAGAAATGTTGAAAGATCTTTTACATTTTTTTTTAGTTTATTTCTGATTTTTCAGCTTCACTTTAAGTACTTTTTGAATGATTCTAGCTGAACTGGGTGTCCCATCAAATTTTCTGTAAATTGGTTTTCACTTCTGCAACATCTTATTACTTTATAAAATGATTTCACTCATAACTTGCTACCATGAATTTCTAATTTTCAAATTCCCTTGTCCTTTGATGACATGTTTCTCCATTTGCCGTGAAGAACAAGTGTGCTGACTCAAAACCTTTCTGGTTTCTTTTTTAGCTTTCTCATAGTGTATGTGATTTTTTCCAATCATTCAATGTCTTTCATAATGTTATGTATCTTAAGAATCAAGCCCTTGATAAGCCCTCCAAGTTTTTTAACCTCCAACACAAACACCCTTTATGTATAATTTGTCTAGTACATGTACTAGATTAATGCTCCGGATGAGTATGAGAGCATTAATTACTATTGAACTATATGCCTAATTTTTCACCTCTGCAGAATCTTTGTGAAAATGATCTACCCATATATTAAGGCCATTCTTGATGAAAATATGATGAATCAGCAAAGTTTTTTTGTTCCCAATGTTCTAAAGTAGACCATACTTTACTGTCATAAAATTTGTTTGCCTATATTTATATATATATACATACATACATATATACATACACACATACACATACATACATATATATATATATATATATATATATATATATATATATATATCAGGCTACATTTATCATTCATTGACTACAAAATTGCATTTCATTTGATAGAATAAAACACTACCTTAAAGACTGTCTTCTAACAATTTGTCCCCCATTCAAAACAGTATAAAATTGTTAGTAGGTAGGTATTTGCTACTGCTGTGGAGAAAGTGCAGTTCAGAGTACATTTGGAAAGATTCTTTATGATATTTGAGAACCTCAAAATGCTTTTATTTTGCGTAAAATATTTATTCCATTGTGCTCCCAAATACTCCTAGCTTTCTAAATGGGATTTTATAATTGTTCAAAGTACTTCAGCATAACAATTCATAAAAGAAAAAAAGTAGATGAAACATACATTTTGTACTGACTTTGTAGAGTAAGCCAGACCATTGAGTTGATGTAACTGCAGATATATATGTATGTGTATGTGTATATGTGTATATGTGCACAAATACATGTACATGTAGACATATATGTATATGTGTGTGTATATATACACATACATATCTACCTATCTGTCTGTCTATCTATCTATCTGTCTGTCTATCTATCTATATCTTGGCCAGTTACAGCAGATGGATGATAATTTTGATCCAGAATAAAATAAAATAAATTGGATTAGATTGACTTTGGCGGTGGTGGTGGTAAATTTTTCGTACTTTCAATGCTCCCAACTATATGAAAAAAACAAACTAATATACTACTTATTTCCTATATTCTTGCAGTGTTGTTATGTGTTTGCAGATCACAGAATACTGCAATACATAAGTATTAAAATGATTTAAAAAGAGGAATAGAGAGAGAAATAATGGACAAATAGCAGCAAATTTCTAACAACAAATTGTGGGGAAGATGTGGGATAGGTCATTCAAAACATATATTACTAGAAAAAATTGAATAAGAGATGATACCAGCTATGGAGTACAAACGATGAGTATCACATGAAAAGTTCATGTTCTCTATTGGTACCCATATAATATTAGGATATCTGGAGGAAGGCACAGATAGATTATCCTCTATTAAGGATCTGTAACAAGGCATAGAAAAGAATCACAGACAATGAGATGGCCTAGATGGGTTACAGTCTGCTTGACTGTAGAATATATTCACATCAACGAGGTCATAGATTCATTGAAGAATTATAACTGAAAGTTTTGTTTCAGTTTCTATAAACAGATCCATTGGTTTTCATTCATAAAGGGGTTTGCATTCATTGTCATCTTCCTAGAATTCTTGTGCCTTTTCTGTCTTTGAATTAGGTTATAGGAATTTGGCACTGTGCGGACACAATTGGTAGGCTGTGATGTAGTAAGTACATGGAAAGATCCCTTGATTTGGAATCAGAGGACCTAATTTGAAACCTGATTTACACTTACTATCTCTGTAAATGAACAAATTAAGCAATCTCTATGGGACTCAATTTCCTTATTTGTAATTAGAGACTGAACTAGATTGAGAGTCAGAGTTGAATCAGGTTGAGCCCTTGGCCATAGTTTGCCTACCTCCCAACTGATTGGTTGTTTTTTGTTTTTAAAGAGGATCAGAATGACATCACTGTGTTAGTCAAGTCACAATGTGTGCAACTGTGGCTGATCAGACCAATATAACCTCAGAATGCTCTACCATGAGTTGAGCACAAATAGTCCATGTGACCATTTGGAGGGGATTGTCAAAATTTGTGCCTCTTAGAATTCTTTTGAGTTACTACAGTTCTGCTTTGCTCATAGAGAATAGTATCTTCTATGATTCTGGGCAATCCTGTGCCAGTATCTCCTGTGACACACCCTCAATTCCAAAGTTTTTAAGAGAGACCTTGAGAGTATCCTTGTATCACTTTTTATGTGAGTGCTTGTCCTATGTGAGTTCTTCATAAAATAATCTTTTTTAGCTAGTGTCCATTTGGCATTCTAACAACATGGCCAGCCCAGCATAGTTGCACTCTCTGGGGTAGAATTTGATTGTTTGGCAGTTTAGTTGAGAAAGGACCTCAGTGTCTGGTAACCTATCTTGCCAGGTAATCTTCGGAATCTTTCTAAGACAATTCAAGTGGAGGCAGTTCAGTTTCCTGGCATGACTCTGGTATACTGTCCAGGTTTCACAGGCATACAACAATGAGGTCAGCATGATGGCTTTGTAGAACTTCAGTTTGGTAGTCAGTCTAATAGCTCTTCTCTTCCACACTTTCCTTCAGAGCCTCCCAAACACCGAGCTAACTCTGGCAATGCATGTGTCAACCTCATTATCAATGTGTGTATCCCTGGAAAATATATTGCCAAGGTAAATAAACTTATCCACAGTATTCAAAACTCCTCTATTTGCTGGAACCACTAGTTCCACATATGGTCATTGTGGTGTTGACTAATGGAGCACTTGTGTTGTTTTAGTCTTCATTGTTAGGCCAAAACTAGCACAAATAGCAGAGAATTGATCCGTACTTTGTTGCCTTTCAGTTTCAGAGGCTGTATTGAATGCACAGTCATCTGCCAACAAAAAAAAAAAAATCATGCACCAATACACCCTGCACTTTGGTCTTGTCTTGTAGCCTTTTCAAGTTGAAGAATTTACCATTAGTGTGGTAGCTGTCTCTGACACTATATTAATCCTCTTTGAAAGTGTTTTATAACATGGCTGAAAACATTATGCTAAAAAGCATGGGAGCAAGCACACAGCCTTGTTTCACTCTATTGGTGATGGGGAAAGAGCAAGAGTATCATTCATTATCAGGAACCCTGCTAAGCATACTATCATGAAATTGACACACAATAAAGATGAATTTCTCCAAGCAACCAAATTTTGACATAATTTTCCATAAGCCCTCAAGACTGACAGTATCAGAGGCCTTGGTGAGATCTACAAACATTGCTCACAGAATTCTGTTCTGCTCCTGGCATTACTCCTGGAGATGTTGGGAAGCAAATACCATGTTGACTGTTTCTATTAGCTCATATAAGTCTTTCCAGGTTTTTCTGAAGTCTTCTTGCTCATCATTTCTTATAGTACAATAGTATTCCATTGTATTAATATACCATGGCTTATTTAGTCATTCCCCCAATTGATAGGCATCCCCTCAATTTCCAATTCTTAGTCACCACAAAAAGAGCTGCTATAAAATTTTTTTTGCACATGTGGGATCTTTTTCCATTTTTCTGATCTCTTGGGATACAGCCCCATAAGTGTTATTGCTGGGTCAAAGGGTTTGCACAGTTTTATAGCCCTTTGATCATAGTTCCAAATTGCTCTTGAGAATAGTAGAATTGGTTCACAACTCTACCAATGATACATTAATTTTCCAACTTTCCCACATCTTCTCCAACATTTATAATTTTCCTGTTTTGTGATGTTAACCAATCTGATATGTGTAATGTAGTATTTAAGAGTTGTTTTGATTTGAATTTCTCTAAAGTGATTTAGAGCATTTTGTCATGTTCCTATAGATAGCTTTCACTTCAAGTAAAAACTTCATGTCCATGTTCTTCGAGCATTTATTAAGGGAGAATGATTTGTATTCTTATACAATTTGACTCAGTTCTTGATATATTTTAGAAATGAGGCCTTCATCAGAGACGCTGGCTGTAAAAATTGTGTCCCAGCTTTCTGCTTCCCTCCTAGTCTTGGCTTCATTTGCTCTGTGCAAAACTTTTTCACTTTAATGTAATCAAAATCACCCATTTTGCATTTCAAATTTTTTCTATCACTTGTTTGGTCATAAAATATTCCATTCTCCATGAATAGGACAGGTAAACTATCCCTTGTCTCCTAGTTCACTTATAGTATCAGCCTTTATATCTACTTCATGGACCCATTTTGACTTTTTCTTGGTATATGACATAAGATGGTAGTCTATGCCCACTTTCTGCCATACTATTTTCCAGGTTTCTCAGTGGTTTTTTATCAAATAGTGAGTTCTTATCTCAGAAGCTGGAGTCTTTGGGTTTATCAAACAGTAGATTACTATAGCCATTGATTGCTGTGTCTTATGTACCTAACCTATTGCACTGATCCACCACCCTGTTTCGTAGCCAATACCAACTAGTTCTGATGATTTCTGCTTTAGAATACAATTTAAGATATGGTAGAACTAGGCCACCTTCACTTGCATTTTTTTTCATTAATTTTTTGATATTTCTGAAACTTTTGCTCTTCCAGATGAATTTTGTTACTATTTCTTATAGCTCTATAAAATAAGTTTGGGTAGTTTGATATGGCATTGAATTAGCAAATTAATTTAGGTTGAATTGTCGTTTTTATTATATTAGCTCGGTCTTCTGATAAGCAACTGATATTTTTCTAATTTTTTAGATCCCACTTTATTTTTGTGAATAGTGTTTTGTAATTATGTTCATATAGTTCCTGGGTTTGTCTTGGCAGGTAGATTGCCAAATATTTTATGATGCTACAGTAACTTTAAATGGAACGTCTCTTTCTATCTCTCGGTGTTGGGTTTTCTTAGTAATATATAGAATATAGTAATATATAGAATATAGTAACATATAGAAATGCAGATGATTTTGTTAAAGTTCTTTATTATTTCAAATAGTTTTTTGTACTTGATTTTCCAGGATTCTCTGTATATCATCTATATACATTCTCTATATATCATCATACCTGCAAAGAATGATAATTTTGTTTTCTTATTTGCCTATTCTAATTCCTTCAATTTCTTTTTCTTTTCTTACTGCTAAAATTAACATTTCTAATGCAACATTGGATAACAGTGGTGATAATGGACATCCTTGTTTCACCCCCAATCTTATTGGGGATGTTTCTAGCTTGTCCCCGTTACATATAATGAATGCTTAGTGATGGATTTAGATAGAAGCTACTTATCACTTTAAGGAAGATTCCATTTATTCCTATGCTCTTTATTGTTTTTGATAAGAATGGGTGTTGTGTTTTGTCAAAAAATTTTTCTGCATCTATTGAGACAACCATGATTTCAGTTAGTTTTGTTGTTGATATGATCAATTATGCTGATAGTTTTCTTAATATTGAACCAGCCCTGCATTCCTGGTATAAAGCTACCTGGTCATAGTATATTATTCTTGTGATAAGTTGCTGTGATCTCTTTGATAATATTTTATTTAAATTTTTTGCTTCTAAAATCATTTGGGAAATTGGTCTACAATTTCTTTTCTCTGTTTTGACTCTTTCTGTTTTAGGTATCAGCACCATGTTTGTAACATAAAAAGAAGTTGGTAAGACTCCTTCACCTATTTTCCTAAATAGGTTACATAATATTGGAATTAATAGTTCTTAAGATGTTTGGTAGAATTCTCTTGTAAACCCCTCTGTCACTGGAATTTTTTTTTTTAGGGAGTTCATTTATGATTTATTCAATTTCTTTTTCAGAAATGGATTTATTTTATTTCCTCTTCTGTTAATATGGGCAAGTTATATTTTGTAAATATTCATCTATTTCAGTAAGATTGTCAAATTTATTGGCATGCAACTGAGCAAAATAGTTCCTAATTATTGTTTTAATTCTATGTTCATTGGTTTTGAATTGACTCTTTTCATTCTTGATACTGGTAATTTGGCTTCTTTCTTTCTTTTCATAAAAGTCAAATCAAAGGCGTATTTATTTCGTTGTTTTTATTGTTTCCATCTAACCAGTTCTTAGTTTTATTTATTAGTTTGAGAGTTTTCTTAATTTTAATTTTATTAATATATGTCTTGGTTTTCAGTATTTCTAATTTGGTATTTAATTGGAAATTTTTCTTTTTCCAACTTTTTTAGTTGCCTGCATTGATCTCCTCTTTTCTATTATTTATGTAAGCATTTAGAGATATAAAATTTCCCTTAGAAGCAGTTTCACTGCATCCCATAAGTTTTGAGTTATTGTCTAATTATTGTCATTTTCTTGGATGGAGTTAAGGCTTTAATAATTTGTTACTTAACTCACTCATTCTTTATGTTTAGAAGTAGCTTCCAATTAATTTTTTGTTCATCTTTCTATGATCCTTCCTCTCATGAAATTTTTACTGCATTATGATTGAAAAGGATGCATTTAATATTTGTGTTTCTGCATTGAATTATAAGGTTTTATATCCTAATCTATGGTCAATTTTTGTGTAGGTTCCATGTACCACTGAGAAAAAGATATATTCCTTTCAATCCCCATTTCATTTTCTCCAGAGTTCCATATCTAATATTTGGAAATTCTATTCACCTCCTTAGTTTCTTTCTTGTTTATTTTCTGGTTAGATTTATCTAGTTCTGAGAAGGGGAGGTTGAGGCCTTCATTATAGTATAGTTTTGTTGTCTAATTTTCCCTGTAACTCTCTTAACTCCTCCTCTAAGAATTTGAAATCTATGCTACTTGGTGCATATATGTTTAGTAAGGATATTACTTTATTATCTGTGGTACCTTTTAGCAAGATGTAGTTTCCTTCCTTAGCTCTTTAATTTATTCTATTCTGACCTTTTACCTTTACTCTGTATGTATCCTTCTGCTTCAAATGTTCTTTTTTTTAAACAGCATATTGTAGGATTTTGGTTGTTAATCAACTCTACTATCCACTTCAACTTTATGGGAGAGTTCATTCCATTCATATTAACAGTTTTTATTACTGTGTGTGTTTTTCTCTCCATCCTATTCACCCCACCCTCCCATTTATGTTTTTTTTCTCTCCTTTCTCCCTTTTCCTCCTCACTAGAATTTTGCTTTTGACCCCTGCCTCTCCAAAATGTATTTCCCTCTATCAGCCTCCTCCCTTTTCTTTCCCTTTACACTTACTACTTTTACCCTCCATTCTATCCTCCTCCTCCCTTTTCTTTCCCATTTCCCCTCCTACTTCCTATAGGGTAAGTTAGATTTCCATACCCAACTGACTATGTTAGTCTCTCTTTGGGTCAAATTTGATGAGAGTAAGGTTCAAACATTGCTAATCTCCCACCCTTCTTTCCATCTGCTGTAATGAGTCTTTGGGCTTCTGCATGTGATGTAATTTGCCCTTGTCCTGCTTTCTCCTTTCCTCTTGTCCCAGTATGATCCCTTTCTACCACTTCATTAAACTTTTGTATCATCACATCTAAGTCAAAATTTTTTTTAACATCACAACTGAGTCCTGGCACCTCTCCCACCTATGAATACCCCTTCTAAATGTCATAATAAAGATGCATGTCTTAAGAATTACCAGTATCATCTTCCCACACAGGGTTGTAAACAGTTTCCCTTTATTGAATAACATGTTGTTATTGTGTTTTTTTTTTTCTTTCCTGTTTCTCTTTTTATGCCTCTCTTGACTTTTGTATATGAAGATCAAATTTTCTGTTGAGCTGTGGTCTTTTTATTGGGAAGGTCTGGAAGTCACCCATTTTATTGAATGTTATCTCCTCTCCTGAAAGATTATGTTCAGTTTTGCTGGGTAGTTGGTCCTTGTTGTAATCCAACTTCCTTTGCCTTAGGGAACATCATATTTCAAGCTCTATGGCTTTTTAATGTACAAACTGCAAAGTCTTACATAATCCTGACTGTGGTTCCATGATATTTAAATTGTTTCTTTCTGGCTGCCTACAGTATTTTCTCCTTGACTTTATATATATATATGTGTGTGTGTGTGTGTGTGTGTCTGTGTCTGTGTCTGTGTCTGTGTCTGTGTGTGTGTGTGTGTGTGTGTGTGTGTGTTAATTTGGCTGTAATATTTGTTGGCATTTTCAATTTGGGATCTCTTTCAGGAGGTGATTGGTGTATTCTTTCAATGACTATTTTATTCTCTGGTTCTAGGGCCTCAGGACAATTTTCCTCCATGATTTCTTGAAAGATGCTGTCTAGACCCACTACCCCCTCCCCCTTTTGATTTCTTTCTTTCTTTTTTTTTATTTTATCATGGCTTTCAGGTAAACCAATAATTCTTGAATTATCTCTCCTGGATCTATTTTCCAGGTCAGTTGTTTTGCCAATGTCATATTTTATGCTTTCTTTATTTTTTTCATTCTTTCCATTTTGTTTGACTGATTCTTGATGTCTTAAAGAATCATTAGCTTCTACTTGCCCAGTTCTAATTTTTAACAAATTGTTTTCTTCAATTAGTTTTTGTGCCTTCTTTTCATTTGACTAATTCTACTTCTTAAGAAGTTCTTTTCTTTAATGTACTTTTTTTCCATTTGGCCAATTGTATTTTTTTTTCCATTTTAGAGGGGGGAGGGCAGGGCATTTGGGGTTAAGTGACTTGCCTAAGGTCACATGACTAGTAAGTGTGTCAAGTGTCTGAGGTCAACTTTGAACTCCCACCTATGAATACCCCTTCTAAATGTCATAATAAAGATGCATGTCTTAAGAATTACCAGTATCATCTTCCCACACAGGGTTGTAAACAGTTTCCCTTTATTGAATAACATGTTGTTATTGTGTTTTTTTTTCTTTCCTGTTTCTCTTTTTATGCCTCTCTTGACTTTTGTATATGAAGATCAATTTTTTTTGACTCCAGGGCTGGTACTCTATTCACTGTACCACTTAACCACGCCAACCAATTGTATTTTTTAAAGAATTGTTTTCTACAGTCAATTTTTGTCCTTTCTTTTCCAAGGTATATTTGCTTTCTCTTGCCCACCTCTCTTTCCTTTTCCCATTTTTTTTTTCTTCTGCCTCTCTTATTTGATTTTTAAAATCCTTCTTGAGCTCTTCCAAGAAGGCTGTTTGCTCTTGAGACCAATTCATATTCCATTTTGAGGTTTCAGATCTGGGTATATTGACCATGTTGTTCTCTTCTGACTGTTTTTGATTTTTCCTGTCCCCATAGAAAGAATCTATGGTCTTTGTCTGTTTCTGCTTTATGCTTGTGATGTTTGACTTTTTCTGACTTATAAAGTTGAGCTCTCCTACTGGAGCATAGGGGGCATTGTCTCAATCTTCTTGTTCTGGGTCACTTCCTTTGTATACTGGGACCTTAGGTGCTGGCATATGGAGGCTGTAGGGGTCTGACAGCTTACCTAAGGCTGAACTGGGGTTTGCAACACTCTTTCTGTTTACTCAGAGTGGGTGGGGATGGGGGGGTACTACCCCTAGAAGATGGATGCTCACCTGAGCTGCTCTAAAGCACTGGAAAGTTTGGCTTCAGGAAGACACCTACCTGTCTGCCTGAATGTGTGCTTCATGGAGTTGTGCTGAAGACCAGAGAAGTTTGGCTGCTGGAGGACACCTGCTGGCACATGTGGTGGTTTTCTGAACTTAATTCTACTGGTTCCCCTGCCTATGCCAAGGCACTCAGGGTTCCTAGTGTTGACACTTGTCTGTTCTACCACCCTGGGGCTAAAGATCTCCCACTGGTTTGCTGAGGTGGGGCTTGCAGCTGACTTGCTCTGATGTCTCCTGTCCTGTACTGCTCACCTTACACCAGAGAGAGAGAGAGACCTTTCTTGTTAATCCCACAAGCCTCATGGGCTGAAAGAGTGTGGTACCGCATCTTTCTGTTTACTCAGCTGTTCCAGGATTTTTTCTGGAAAGAGATTTTCTTGGTTTTTAGAGGGCAATTAGGGAGAGTGAGAGTGACTTACTGCGTATGCTACTATCTTGGCTCCCAGAAGTCAATCCACCAATGTTACAGCTTCTAAGAGCTGCAGATGAGAGTTAGGTGGATCAGGTGGACATCAAAGGTGGAAAATAGTGCAGAAAAGATCTTGGTAGCACTCATACCAGGGGCGTTAGTCTTCCCTACGCACACGCTATATCCCAACACCCTATACTTACAAACTAGATAGTCACTGAGGTCCTTTATAGCTCTTAGTGCTTAATTTTCCTCATGGATAAATTGGAATCAGTGATCTGTAGTGTTGCTTCCAGTACTCAAGCCATTTATTATTCTATTCCAGGGATAGGGCACCTGCATCCTGGAGGCCACATGTGGACTTCTAGGTCCTCAAGTGTGGCCCTTTGACTGAAACCAAACTTCACAGAACAAATCCCTATTTATTAGTACAGTGCCTGGCATATATTAAGTAGTGCATGCATGTATATGTATACACTTATGTGTGTGTGTGAAGTATACACACACAAGTTGAAAATTATTATTTACAATCATATGATTGGGGACAATCTAATACATTTTTCAAAACTTTGTCTCTCTTGGTTAAGACATAATCAGGCAATGACCTTTTGCTCAATAATCACTAAAAAGCTCTGGGGTTAAGGATTCCACAGTTGTTTGTTTTTAAACTCAAAGGTTCTTCAGTGAATCTATGCTCAGGAAAATTTACAGTGGCAATCTGTACCCTGGGGGAAAATTCATGGTCAATGGTATCTTTTTCATATGCAAATGAGACAAGTCAAGTCTCCTATCCTTTATAAGGTATAGAATGATATATTAGAAAAGGACTGAAAACATATTCTGAGAGGAATGTAGAATGTTCCACTCACTTCTGAAAAGGGACTTACTCTCGCAAAATATAAAAGCAGTTTTCATGAGATCTGTGTGCCTCTGTATACATCTGTACATCTCACTGTCTCTTATAAATTGCCCTTAAGATCCATCAATTTCCCCAAGTTTGGAAGAGACTGACCATATTTAAGCATTTTGTTAATTTTTAAGATGAATATAACTTTAAACAGTGAAAATATTAAGCAGCTGTATATCCTCTGTCTGAAAACAGGATTGGAAGACCTAAGGATTAAACTGTACATATCCTTTAACCCAGCAATAGCATTAATGAGCATATACCCTAAAGAAGTCAAAGAGAAATAGAGAGAAACAAATGTTGAAAAAATATTTATAGCAGTATTTTGCTCTTCTCATAGCAAGTAACTAGCTCATTAATTGACGTAGTTGGCTTCTGTAATGCCAATGTAATATTTACAGTGCTCATGATCATGATCAAGGCTGTGATCATAAGTATCACATGACATTGGATTGCAAAATATACCAAACTCTTCAAGTAGAGGATAGAACTGAAGCATTTATTTAGACACCAGAAAACCCATTCCCCAAACCAATAGCATCCTCTCTCCCCAACTATCTCACTAGCTCTGATTCCCAGCTCCTGTGGGCTCTGCTTCTCTTTAGCAAACCCCTTCCATTACAGGCTGCATGTCACTACATTCAGCTTATTAGAGGGCGGAGTTTACTTTCAAAGCAGGGGAGGTCTTCAAACTCCCCACTAGGTCTATTAAGGGGCAGGAAAGATCCTTAAATTTCCTTTCTCATTACAGCCTCATATGCAAGTTTGATAGATGTTGCAAATAGAATGCAAATTGTCCTCAAGCACTTACTAGCTGTGTGACCTTGGGAAAGTCACTTATCTTCTCTCAGCTTTGATATTCTAATCTGTATGAGAGATGACCTATAGTAAAGTTTCCCCATTCTGAACATTCTATTATATTCTTGTTTCTTCTTTACACTTTGTAACTAAGTTCAGTATTGTTGCCCCATACCTATGGGGACATTGTGCATTTCAAAGTAATGTAAGAGCTATTGGGTATTAATACAATTGATTGAATTAACTATTGAGTCCAAATTAGAGGTGTTTTTAGTTTGGGGAAAGGAATGGTAGTGTGAGAGATAACAAAGGGTTAAATTTCTACAGAACTGCAAGAATTGCCGAAACAAGATTACTGATAAAAAGTACCAGACAGTAGCCTTGGGAAGAGTTTAGGCAGTAGCCTTGGGAAGAAGTTGGGTTCCCAGTTCCCAGAGAATTCTGAGATAATACTAAAAATGATGTAGAATAAAAAGGAGCTGGTAGCAATAGGCGGATTTGACCAATTAGAAAGCAGACAGCAGCTTTGGGACACTTAGGCCCAGATAGGGACACATCTAGGTTGGACTGGTGGGGTTCAGTATTAGGCACTTGCTTAGTGAACCTCATGTATTATGTATGTTATCTAACAAAATTAGGGCCTCATTAGGAATAATTATGGTAATAGATTGAGATTATTTTGCGCCGATTAGTTAGCATTAGTAAGAAGATTGTGAGTTTGCCTTACCAACCAATGGTAAGGTGAGAAAGGGGTTGGAGCTGGGGTTAGGATTAGTATAACAGAAGCTTGCAAGCTTCCACAATTTGTACTCCCCGGCAGACGCTATTTGAGTGACAAGGGCTGTGCCCTTTCTCATGAGAAAGAACAAAGACCTTTTCTGATCTCAGACTCAGACTCTGTTTTTCATCCCACACATCTGTAAAATAGAAATCTATTTTAGCATCTACACTTTAAGCATATACAATAGCATCTACACTTTAAGCATATACAATAGCATCTACACTTTAAGGTTGTTATAAGGATCAAGTGAGCCAACAAAAATAAAATGCTTTGCAAACATTAAAAAATTATATGAATTCCAGATGCTATCATCATCATCATTTGTGCAATATAACATTTGCTTTACATTAAGTTCATAATAATATATAATATTCATAATAATATTAATATAATATGTATATATCAATAATATTTAAATTTTTAAAAGTTCAAAGATTATGGAGTTTAGTCTCCCACTAATGACTAACTTGTCTTTTTTACTTTTACATCCTATTTAAATCAGAGAGGATACTTTGTACTACTGAAGAATGGAGATCATGTACTATAAGGGAACACGTTAGAGATAGCGATTAGAGGAAAAAAATAAAAAACATGAATTACATTATAAGTGCATAACATTTTTACACAGAATGAAGGAAGGGGGAAGAGATAGAGGAGAGAGAGAGAGAAAGAGAGAGAGAGAGAGAGAGAGAACTTAATTACATTGACAATGGGAATGGTAAAATGGCACCAACCTTGGGGTTGCCACAAATTATGCCCAACTCTACTCTCCTAAGCCATTCACCTAAGGTAAGCTGACCAGAAAAAAATGTCTTTAAGGTTGCCCAATGCAGGCTGAATGAACTTCTCATTGCAACCTCCCCCCCCCCCAAAAAAAAAAAAGAATCAGAAATGGTATTCTAGATGTGGTGGGGAAGGGAAGGAGGAGTTTCTGAATAGCTGCATCTGCTCTTTTCTTAGAAACATTTCAGTGAAGAGTCTATTTCAGTGACTTTTACCACTAGATTTGGAACAAAATAGTTCGATGTTATCAGATGAAGATGTGATGCATAATTAATAATAACTGATGAAAAAATCTGAGCTGCACTATTTACTAGCAAATATTAATAAATGGGTCAATGGATTCCCCATTCATTGTAAAGGCCTTGTTTATAGAGTGAGAGATTTTTTTGGTATTAAAAACAATTAATCAAATAAGACAAATTAATTAGAGAAATAATTAACCAGGATACAAGATTAGGTAATCTGATTTCTAATTGGAGGAAAGATTAGGGACTTTCCAAGCTGGGAGAGGAAAAGTAAATAGGGGTAATTCCCTGAAATAAGAAAAGGAGGTATCCTGAATCCCCTTCCCAAGTGTCAGCATTCAGTCAAAGAAAAATGGAAGCAGTAACTGATTGATCATTATTGGGCCAGTTTTTGGATAAGATTTATGGATTGCTCAAGATGAATAATTCTGAGAAAACTCCTTCTGTCAATCTGCTGATCTATTGAGTTTCTGGGCAGCATAATTTAGGTCTTTAGCTGAGAGTTTCTAACAGTGGGTAGATATAGTTCAGCTTCCCAGGCATGCAGTATAGGTTCAAACAGTATAACAATGTTTTCTCACAATTTCCATAATTGAATAGTTTTCTCACACACAGAAATTGGACGAGACCCATAATTGAATAGAAAGGGAACTGAGCTAGATCCAAAATTGAGTCACGAGATGGAGTCAGTGTGGTTCACTCAATTTTCACAAAGGGAGCCTCTATCTTTGTGTGACTTCCTATGAGACAGTTGAATCCCAAACAAAGTGAAATATTCACATCTTAACACATTCAAATATCCCTGTATTTGCTGTTGTTTGGATTCTTCGGGAGAAAATTTTCTTTTGACTATGTTTTCTAGGCAATTGTCTAAATCTTCCTTTGTTTTGCCTACAGGTGGTCTTATTGGGGGTTGCAGAAAATATTCAGGAATAATTGACCACCTGATCTGAGGGGATAGTTATGAATGTGAGGGGAAATAGTGAAAGAAGAGTTGCTAAACAGATTAAGAGGTCAAAATACTGAATTCAAAACATTCGTTGTTTCTTTCCAATCCAAATTTAAGATTAATTTTATTATGGATCATTGAAATCTGTACTGAATCGTAAAGGTAATACTACATGCCATGTTTTCAGTTAAATGACTCTAGGGAGTGTATTTAATTTACTATGGAATTTATAAAACACTTAGTTGGGTTGATATCAATGTGTATACTACAGAACACTTTCTATATTTAAGGAACAAGGATTCACAATTTTAAATATTCTCTGTGTGACATGACAATTTCAATTTCCACTTCATTCTTGGTGTCATTGCAGCATCTTCCCCACTGTGTCATTTATTGCCAGCTATAGCTGCTGCTGCTGCTGCAGCCTCCAGACAGCCCAAGGCATACCTTCCTAGTCAAAAGATTAGCAGATGGTATTGGCATCCTATTTTACACAGAATTTCTTCATGATGTAAAGAGAAGGACTAAAGAAAACAAAACATGGAAAATTCAAGAGCTTGGGAGAGAAAGGGTTTCATTCTCAGACTGGCCTTCCCATAGAGATTTCTAGAATTTATGATACCCCCTACAAATGGGAGAAATTGTATTCGGTTTGTATCTGAGTGGTCTATTTCATGAATTTATTCAAACTCCAGCAAACTTTATTAAACAACTATGATACATGTGGGATTGTGCTATTAGGTTGAAATTACAATGTTATAATTTATCTGAACATGGGAAATCACTTATAGACTTAATAAAAACTTTTTTTGGCGAAGTTAAAATTAATCAGGTTATAGCCAGGTAAGAAGTAAAATGTACCTTTTATATTTGGACCATATTATAAATGTCATATGACCTTTGAAATAGGAGTGGCCTAAACCAGGGGTTATTAACCTTAGATTATGGACCCTTTAGGCAGTCTGTTGAAGTGAATAGATATTTCTCAATGCGCCAGGCACTGTGCTAAGCGCTTTTACAAATGTCATATTTCATCCTCACAACAGCTCTGTGAGGTGGATGCTATCATGATACCCATTTTACAGTTAGTTGAGGAAACTGAGGGAGATGGAGGATAAATTATTTGCCCAGCATCACATAGCTAGGAAGTATCTGAGAATAAATTTGAACTTGGATATTCCTGAGAAATGGGACCAGTCCTCTATCTACTGAGCAACCCAGCTACTCTATGAATGTATTCTCAGAAGAATTTTTTTAATAGATAAAATACCTATGATTATAAAGAAAGCATTTATATTGAAGGATAATTATAAAATATTAACAAATAAATCCATAAACATTAGTTGATCACCATTGTCCTAGCGAATAGGAATGATGCAGGAGATATTTGTTGTCAAAGATGTAAGTTGCTCTCATCCTGTGACATAGAATTAGTTATTTGATGTACATACTGCCAAAGGGCTCCAGGGGTTTCCAGAATAGCCCAGTATATGACACTTTACCCAGAGGCCCTCAAAACAGGTAGAAAATAAATACAAGCCCACAGGGAAAAGCACCTAGGTAACCAGACTCTGCATAGCTCCTCTGCTCTGCATAATGAGATCTGACTTGCCTTCCAAGATGTGAAGCTCACAAAGTAAGAGGCAGTCTATCCTCATCCCACCAGCTTGGATCATAAGTTAATTTTATATGTTGTCCACACCTCAGAAAGGAGAAGGGACAATGAATCTGTTAGGACTACTGGCAGAAGCTGCTGCCTTTGAGTTCCCCAGATCAGAGAATAATAGAAAAACCAAGGAAATAAGTACCTAAGTTTAGAAACACAGAATCTTAGCGCTGGGGGTGGGGTGGGGGGGGCGGGATGCAGTGTATTTTAGAGCACTGAGAATATCATATCCCATGTTCTGTATACCATGTGTTTATTAAAGCAGGCCAGGATTGTATTTAGAGAGTTAGGCAAAACAGTAGATATAGCGCTGGGCATGCAGGAAAGCCTGGGTTCAAATACAGCCTCAGACATTTCCTAGCTGTGTGACTCAGGGGGAAACATAACCTCTGCTGGCATTAGTTTCTTCAAGTGTATGAATAAATAAAAAAATAAATGAATAAATAAATGAGGAAAATAACAATACCTACCTGTCAGATTCAAATGAGATCATATTGAGGATCAAATGATACAATGCTGATGAAGCACTTAGCATTTGGGCTGTGTCAGGTACATAAGTCTCTGGCATACAGTTTCCTTCCTTCCTTTCTTTCTTCCTTCCTTCCTTCCTTCCTTCCTTCTTTCCTCCCTCCCTCCCTCCCTTCCTCTATCCCTCCCTCCCTTCTTTCCTTCCTTCCTTCCTTCCTTCCTTCCTTCCTTCCTTCCTTCTTTCCTCCCTCCCTCCCTTCTTTCCTTCCTTCCTTCCTTCCTTCCTTCCTTCCTCTCTCCCTCCCTTCTTTCCTTCCT
>CM053581.1:378192130-378228718 GCA_028627135.1 Pseudochirops cupreus | reverse complement strand
TGACATAGGAGAGAATAGACTGGGGGAGGGGGGAAATACTGGGATGGCTGTTTTGGGGTGGTGGGCAGGGGAAAGATGGGGAGAAAAGATGTAACTCAAAAAAATTTAATAAAGAATTTAATTAAAAAAAAAAAAAGAAAAGCTTATTAACTAAATGACTGATTGACCTCTTCTCAGGGAAAGAAACACAAAGTCCAGTCTCAGGTTCAACTAAGTATGTGCATGCTTTTGCTGCCATCTAGTCGTTGCTTGTGATTGTGAAAGGGGAGGGAGTGTTGTTATTTGTCTCTCATTTTCAAAGAGGACCAATGACATCACAGTGTGACATCTTAACTCATGCATGAATTGGATTTAAGTGAGGCAGACTTGCTCAAAGTCCTTAGCCTCACTTTTCCAGAGTCATCGAAGCTAGTGGCAAGACAAAAGTTAAGACAATTGGCAAGGGCCAGGAATGCAATAGATGAACTTAGTATCTGAGATGCCTGATCAAGCTCTGAGCACTCCAAAGTGCCTGCATCAGCCAACTTCATGGCTATTGGAACAAATTGTTGTCATCCACTCATTCTGCTGGGGGATATCTTCACTTTCTTGGGGTAGACACCCCATTAACTCACCGATGGGTTTGTGGCCCATTGGTTACCATCAGTCTGCCAAGATGGTTTATCAGGGTTTGCCTGCTTCATAAGCTAGAACTTCTCAGAGTCACAGGTGAGCATTGAGTGCCAGATGGAAACCAAAGGTGGATGAAAAACCCTGAAAAAGTCTTGACAAGCCCTCACACCAGAGGTGCTAGTCCTTCTTGAAAAAAAACACACATTTCCCCCATCTTTTCTTACATAAGATTTTTGATATTAAATAAAAATACTACATTAATTGTCTAGCTCATTAAAGGAAGGAAGGAAACAAGCCTTTCTTAAGTGCCTTCTATATTCCAAGCAGCGTGCTTAGCACTCTATAAATTATCTCATTTGATCTTAACAACAACACCGGGAGGTAGATGCTTTTATTTCCCCTTTTTACAGTTCAGGAGAGTGAGGCAAACAGCTTAAGTGACTTGCCTAGAGTTACCCAGTTGTAAGAGTCTGAGGGCAATTTTGAACTTGTCTTTCTAATTCCAGGCTTAGTGTTTTGCACTTCATCCACTGTGCTGCCTAATTATTTTATTCTTCTAATGGCATTGTCAATATGGAAGAGCCTACACACCCAATACTCAGGTATGCATATGTACACACATGCACATATAAAATACAGAAATATACAAATATAAGTATATATTTATATACTGATATGAACATGAATATACATGCATATGTATAGATATTTGTATATGTATATATGGATATTTACACAGAGAAACAGAAAGAGATAAAGAAGGGGAAGGGGGGAAGAAATTCTAGGAAATTCTAGTTTCTATATCCAAACTTTGTATTCTATCTGCTTCATTTTTGCATTAAAAATATTTCATATACAAAAGCATTTTGTGATTTAAAAAATCATTGATATAATCTCATTTTATTTCTTATATTTTCATCTATATAACAGTATAGGTGAAATCATTACCATTCTTTTTATGCATAGTGGATATGATGATTTTCCCAGATAGAAACTAGAGGGCAAACCAGTCTATGTATATATGCATTTGTTCATCCACTCATTCATTCATTTAACAAATATTGATTGCATATCATTATGTGCTAGGCACCATATAAGACACAAAGATGTGCCCTAAGTTGATTCTATTTTCAAACACTTTAAAATCTACAAGAGAAAGAAGATAAATGTGTAAATTCAATTCACCTCAATCCACATCAATAAATATTGAATGCCTGGTACATGCATGACCCAACAGTCTCTGATAAGTGCCTAAAAAGTGGAAGAGGGAAAGATGAGCTAGAAAATCAGAGGAGGCATAATGGAGGGGAAGACATTTGATCTGAGCATTGAAAAATGTGTACAAAGAGGGAAGGTATTTCAAGTGAAGGAACCATGCTGTAAAGATGAGGAAATGAGAAAGTATTCATCTGTCTTTGGGCAAATGCTGAAAGTCTGATTTGCTGAAATGTAGCATACACATAAGGGCAGATAAGTTGCTCAGTGGTTAGAATACCCGACCTGGAAGCAGGAAGACCTGAGTTCAAATGTGACCTCTGATACGTACTAGCTATGTGACCATGGACAAGTCACATTACCTTGTTTGCCTAAGTTTCCTCATCTCTTAAATGAGCAAATCACTCTTGTATGTTTGCCAAGAAAACACCAAAAAGGCTCATGAAGAGTCAGACACAACTGAAAAATGACTCTAACAATAAAGCATACATGTACACATAAAGGAGTAAAAATAAAAATAATTATTTGTAGTTACATCAGTTTGGGGTTGACAAAGCCTTTTCGTAAAATTGCCCTATGACATAGGCAAGGCAAACTTATCCCTGATTTTAGAAAAGCTCATGGATTGGATTGAAGTGACTTATGCTTCTTCACCTCTGTAACAGGAAAATTGGTATCAATTCTACCTATTTTAATGAGTTACGAATACTGTGGAAGTTTTTTTAAAGCTTTAAATTGTTATACAAATATGTAGAGTTATTAGATGTGCTATATGCCAAATTCTTCACATCAATTCATATTTCACTTCCTGACGCTACTTCACATCCTGCTCTTTCTCTCTGTCTCTGTCTCTCTCTCTGTCTCTATCTATGTCTCTCTGTCTCTGTCTCTGTTTCTCTCTCTTTCTCTCTGTGTCTCTCTGTCTGTCTGACTCTGTCTCTGTCTCTCTCTGTCTCTCTCTCTGTCTCTGTCTCTGTTTCTCTCTCTTTCTCTCTGTGTCTCTCTATCTGTCTGACTCTGTCTCTGTCTCTCTCTCTCTGTCTCTTTGTCTCTGTCTATGTCTCTGTCTCTATCTCTGTCTCTGTCTCTGTCTCTCTCTCTCTGTCTCTCTTTCTCTGTGTCTCTCTGTCTGTCTCTGTCTCTCTCTGGTTGCCTCCACATCCACAGCAGCTACCTTGTTCACATAAGAATAAATCTGACCTAGATTGACTCTACCTTGAGGTCCCCCTGGTGACTGATGAATACATCCAGGAACTACCATATTTTTAAAAACCCCATTGACCCCACCATGCTGGTTTCTTGTACCTTTACATAGCTATCTACTCACATCCTTTTTTCTCTTTATGTTTTCATTTTATTTATTGGAATGTAAGTTTCTTGAGAATAAGAATTATATATATACCTTTTATTTTATTTTATTTTTTTTATATGCCCAGAGCTGACTGACATCCTTATGTATAATACATTTCTTGGATATCTTTTTTTCCTGCTACTTGTGAGATTTTTGCATGATAAATATTCAATTAACAGCTGATGAATTTCTTGAATTAGTAAAGGATTAAAATCCGAACAGAAAAGAATGCAAGGTAGATATTTTCATGATTTTTCAATCACACAATAGCATCTAAATTAGGAACAGTAATAACAGCTTAACAGAATGGAGAGCACTCAGCTAGATCTCTAGTACAATACTCTTTCAACTACTCTTTGATATCCCATTACATGTTTTTGATGTAGTGAGAAACAGCAGTGAAAAGAGAAAAAGAAAGATTTATAGAAAAGTGAATTTGGTGTAAAATGGTATAGAAATGATAAATATTGACCATATTAAGAGATTTGAAGAGGATAACTGTTTATGCCAGTGCTGCCAGAGAGGGAGAATGAGATTTTAAAGGCTCATCTCTGGGACTTCTCTCAAGAAGATATGAGAGAAGTAGTCTATGGAAAATACAGCTTCAATCTGATCCTTTCTTCATAGGCTATTAAGTTATCACTGCAATCATAAATTTAAAACAATTCACGGTACAATTTACAATATCTTATTTGTAGAATTCTTCAAGTTTGATCTCATTGAACAACTGAGTCACTCATAAATGAAAAAAAAGACAAAACACAAATCAAACAACAGGAAGAATGATAGAAAATCAGACTGAGGGTCAGGAAGCTCTGGTTTCAAGTATTTCTCTGATACTCACTGGCCATGTCACTTAATGTTTGAGAGTGAGCAATTCCTATTGTGCCAGATAATTATCTAATAATGGAATTGGCAAAACCAGTTGTAAGGAGTATAAGTGGAACTTATTTGTTCCCTGGGAGTCTAAGAAATTACTGGTGTTTATTTATTATTATTATTTTAGTTACATCCAACTCTTCATGATCCCATTTGGAGTGTTCTTGGCAAAGATACTGTATCAATTTGCCATTTCCTCCTCCAGCTTATTTTACAGATGAGGAAACTGAGGCAAACAGGATGAAGTAACTTGCCCAGGGTCACATAATTAACAAGGGTCTGAAGCCATATTTGAATTCCTGGAGATGATTCTTCTTCACTCCAAACCCAGCATTCTATCCATTGTGCCACCTAAGTCCAAGACAAAATAATGAATTCAATAAAACTCCTCCAGAGAAGTCCTCTGAATATTTTTGAACGCTCATATTTACATACAATTCCAGAATCAAATTCTGTGATATAAGTCCTTTTTCTTGTCAGTTTACCCGATTGCTTTTTTTTTTTATAAAAAGCTATTACCTCATATTTTGTATATGTACTAAAAAGTTTTCATTTAAAAAATATTTTTAAAAATTTAATAATTTTTATATATAATCTATATAAAAACTTATTTGTAAACATTAAAATATTTTTTTAAAAATGGTTATGTATGTTGGCAGCATTTAAAAAAAATATAATCAAAATTAAAAGTAAGGTAAAAAGCAAAAAATGATAACCCTTGTAGGATTTTCCATGGAATAGCAGCTTATCACTGAGAGTTTATATAAGGAGAAGAAACGTGCCAAGTCATTTTAAATCTGTGAATTCCTTAGCAAGCATACTGTTATTGCTATAAGGACCCTGTATGTCTTATTGTTGTTACATGTGTAATATATAAATGGAGATTTGGGTCTGTGGGTCCCGTGGCAGAATGTAACTGATAGGTTTGTGGAACGAGAGTTCCCTTCTGAACACTCTGAGCACAAGGACAAGTAGAGTTTTTATTTTGTAATATAACATTGAAATCTGTCAAGTATGTGAACTGAGGCTCACTGATATTTGTACCGAGAATAAAAGAAACATAAATTGCTAAGGCTCAGTAGCATGTCCATTCTATGAATAGAGATTGACTTTGCTGGCAAGGAAAGCTAGCTGCTCAGTTTTTCTGTGACACCAACTTGTTCCTTACCCTATCACTAAAAAGGCTTGGAAGACAAAGTATTTGAAATGTTTTCCCAGAGGTTTAAAATTAATATCAAACCCATTAAACATCAGATCTATTTTAGACAGTGACTTTCTCTGCCTTGGGACAGTACAATGTGGCAATTTTAGAGATGCATTGTGAAATGGAGAATGGGAAAAACTTGGCTTTCATAAAGTTTGAATCCTAAATCATTCCTTTTCTGTTGAATGCAGAGCTTGAAAGAACTTCTTGCATGCATGGATGTATACACAATATGTATATATAAACACGTGCATAAACACATTTATATTACATATTATATACACACATATACACACATACATGCACACTTGTGTATGTGTATGTGTAGACACCTACATACAATTGTATATATGCATACACATATACATTGACACATATCATAAATGTGTATGTGTGTGCATGTATATATGCATATATGTATATATGTGCATATGTATATATGTGTAGGTATATGTGTTTACGTATAAACATGTGCATAATGCATGCATACATACACACACACTTATGCATACATACATACATATCCCATTCTGATCAGATCACTTCATAGTTCTAAAGTCATAAAAAAAGATTTCTCTTTTCTTACTGTCAATCTGTTCAAGGATATATAGACTGGCTTCACTTGAGTTTGTTTTTATAGGCACAGGTAGTGAATATTTTTTTTTGGTTGACTTTCCATAAGATGAATGGCTATCAGTTTGAGTCCTTTATGCTTCTTGTAATTGTGCTTCTCACAGACCTCCCTCAAGGGCACAGTTTGTATAGTCTAAAGAAGTATGGTCTAACAGAAAAAAAAAAGACTTATAGTGGGAAAGTCTGCATTCACACTTCAGCCATTGCCCCTTACTAATCGAGAGATCACAGATAAGGCACTTACACATTTTAGGTCTCAGTTGTTCATCTGTAAAGTGAGAATATGATTACTTTAGACATCTTTGTCACAGAATGGTTGTGAACCTCAATGGTATCATGTATTTAGAGTATTTTATAGTCATAAACCAAAGTATTTAGGTAAATTATCATGATTACAGTTATCTTTTCTACATCATGACTTTCCTCATCATGGTTTCAGTATATCATGGATCAGCATAAGAAATTAAATAGGGATTTTTTTTGGTGAGTTTTGTGGAAAGCACAGATGACACACAAAGGCCAGCAGACAGCACAGAACAAATTTAGAAACTCAGATATGCATAAATATATATGCATAGTATTGTATAACATTAACCCAAATTTTACAGTAAGGTACTATAAACACCCCATAAAAGAAAAAGACGAAATTCAGACTTCTTCTCAACTATGAAGGAAGGGCCAAAAAATGTTATATGGATTATCTAGATCGTGGGTGGGGGAGTGCATGACACCCCTAACACCTGTAATGGGGAAGTGATAACTATTTGTTTATTAGGATCTATTTTTATGCATGTCACAGAATCACTAATATAGATTCAGAAGGGACTTTAGAATTCAGAGGTATTTTAGTCCAGTCCTAACCACCATCACAACTGTAGTCTTATGATAACCTCAGCAAATAGTCATTTTCTTTGTACATAGTTGTTTTCATATTGTCTCTCCATTAGACTATGAGCACCTTGAGAGCAGAGACTGCTTTTTTGGATTCCCGGTACCTGTTGGGTACTTCTGTCGTTTTTCTGTGTCAGTGTGTTGGTCTGATGTGGAAAGAGTAGGCTCTATCAAGAAAAAGGAGGAGGGAGGGAGGAAGGGAGAGAGAGACAGACAGAGAGAGAGAGAGAGACAGACAGACAGAGACAGAGACAGGGAGACAGGGAGAGACAGAGACAGAGAAAGACAGACAGAGACACAGAGAGTCAGAGACAGAGAGACAGAGACAGAGAGAGATGAAGAGACAGAGGTAGAGACAGGAATAGGGGATAGAAAGAGAAGAGAAAGGGGAGAAAGAAAGGGGAGAGAGAGAAAGAGAGAGAGAGAGAGAGAGAGAGAGAGAGAGAGAGAGAGAGAGAGAGAGAGAGAGAGAGAGAGTTTCTTGGTGTTTGATAAGACTGCTCAATGAAATTGCTATGTTAACTGGATAATTAGCAGCCTTGTAAAAATGGTTTAAATTCCACCAACTGTTGAATATAAGCCTCACCTACTATGATTCTTTTGTTTTGTAATCCTTTCTCTATGCAGGATAAATCTGTTCTACACCTGATTCATCATTATATATTAGGTGCCTTTTTACTGATTTCCCCATCCTTGGGGGAAAAGCTTAGATTAGAGACAAAAATGGAATTGTCCTGTGAATAACTAACATCGAACTGAGTAGCTAATGAATATGGGAATCATGGCATCTATTTCCTGTATTGAGAAATCAGACTTCTCAACCAACGACTCCAGCGTACAATCACATGGCTTGGTACCTTGCAGGAACGAATGAGGACTCTGAAACCTATGAATCCCAGTACCAGTTGACTCTAAAAGTCAAATGAAGGTGTTGGACTAGCTGACCTCTCAGGTCCTTTCCAACTCTAAACCTGGTATTTTAACTCTGATCACTTTATTATCTTGCTGTCTTCTTGCCAGTCTCTTTACCAGTATGTTCATTTCCTCCAGGCACCCTCTCCCCTCCCTCTTCTCCCTTCCTCTTTCAATTTCAGAATCATAATAAAATCAGTATTTCCACTGCTGCTAGAAAGGGTGTTTTAACCTCCTCTCTGAATGAATTGACAAATGGATGGGTTGGTGGATGGATGAACAAGCAAGTATTGAATACTTGCCATTTGCAAAGCACTGTTCTCAGCCCCGGGAATACAAACACCAAAGCAGAATCCTTTGCTTTTGATGAGGGAGACAACACATATAGAATGGATTAGTGTCAAATCAGATGGAAAGGTCTAGTGGTCTTTAAGGCATAGTGGCAAAACCATTGGTAATGCAGTTTCTTTAATGTTATTTCTATTGATAAAACCATGTACTTTTTTTTTATGTTGAGCTATTTAATGGCACCAAAGAGTTTTCTGGGTCTTCAATAGTGGTGACTGGGGAGGCAGGGGCAATAGCAAACAGGTATGTATCACTTGTCTGATGTTTGTGTCTGCTGAGCTGTTAACAGAATTGGTTGTTTGGGAGGCACTGTTATTCCCAGGGCTCTTGTGCTGTGGGTGATGGGCTGTTTCCACTGAGGTCCAAGAGGGAGTGGTAGTTTGAGCATCCTCTTAGATTCCACCTTCTGGCTGTCCTCTAGGATGACAAAATGCTAAAATAGCAAATTAATTCTTCTTGGCTACTATTGGAAGAAATTGCCTTTACTTTTTTATGTCTGTCTCTGCCACTTGACACTGTGCTCTTCACATAAAGAAAGTGAACCTCAGAAAAACTGAGTGACTTACCCAAGGTCACACACTTAATGTGTCAGAGATAGAATTTTTTTTTGGAGGGGTGAGGGCAGGGCAATTTGGGTTAAGTGACTTGCCCAAGGTCACATGGCTAGTTAAGTGTTAAGTGTCTGAGGCCAGATTTGAACTCAGGTCCTCCTGACTCCAGGGCTGGTCCTCTATTCACTGCACTATATAGCTGCTCCCAGAGACAGAATTTGAACCCAGGTTTTCCTGACCCCAGGTCAAGCACTCCATTCTTTCAAACTGTTCCTTGGAAAGCAGAGATCATGGGATCATGGGGATCATACATAGAGCCAACTGCACTTGGAGTCAGAAAGGCTTGGGTTCAGTCCCTGATAATGAAACTTACTAGTTTGATGACCATAGTAAAATAATTTAAATATCTGTGCTCTTCAGACAGCTCCTGGTCATTTATCTACTAGTTGGTTGGTTGGTTCTCATCCTTTATTCTCTAAAGGAACCAAAATGGCATCACCATATTGGAGTCAAGATACAGTGAGTCTGACTGTGTCTGATCAGACCAATTTGAGTTTGGAAAGCTGTATCACAGGTCAGGCACAAATAGTCCATACAAACATCTGGAGAGGAGGTGGCTCTAAATTTGCACAATTAGAGATAGAGTACACTTTGGTGGAGGGAGTTGGGAATTCTGTGATGAAATCAAGGAATCTTCTGAAGTAAAGTGATCATGCCAAGGAGAGAGAATCTTTCCATCATTTGCTAACCCTGCAGATAGATGTCTCTGTCACTTTGACCCCTTATTCCCACCCCAATACACACATCAAGGAAGGAGAAAAGAACTCTTTTTGCCCTCACATGTAATAGGTGAATTAATCCATTTGGCTTTATAGCAAAAATTCAACAAGAGGAATACAGGCAATTCATTCATCTAGGTAAATGTGAGACTACCCTAGGTTTGAAGAAGAAAAGCAATCTCTTTATACTTGTTCTAGATTTATTAAATTCATTTAATATGGTAGTCACACATCAAATCCAGTATAAGGCATTTGTATGAACTGGAAAAGGTTTGAAAATGTTTCTCCCTGGATGTTACTATTCAATAGAGGTTTTGAACCTTTTACATTAACATATTCAATTTGGTTATTCCAGAAAAAAAAAAAAGTACCTACATACAGAGATGGGCTGGAATCACTTTTGACCAATGACAATTAACATAGGAAAATGTTAATAATGCAAATTGAAATTAAAAGTATGTCTCTCCCCCTCCTCTCTCTTTCTGGAGAGCCTGCTTGTTAAACACTTATTGGCACATCCCCATATTGTTCTTTAAATATCACTCATGTTTATGAGTAGAGTAGAAGGGTTAGGGAATGTAGTGATCACTAGGTTAAAGGCCTGATGAGTGTACGACAAACAACAACCACAACAAACAATAACAATTTATATGGTGCTTTAATGTTCACTAAGTGGTTTCCATCCATTCTCTCATTGGAGACTCACAGCACCGTTGTTCATGTACTATGGGGAGTGGAAATTTCTGGTGTAACCAGCAGGTGTTACCATAGGGCAAGGTATGCTTGGACACTCTCTTTTTCTTCCTTTTGCTTGGTGGTTAAACATACTGGAGCAGATTCTTTCCTGATTGTGTCTTTCTCTTTCCATTGGGAGGTCCAGGTGACTGGGTGGGCTTTTCTTCCTTTCGGTTCCCATTCTATTTCTATTCTGTTCCTCACCCAGAGGTGATTTTCCAGAAGCACCCCACCTCTTTCCCCTTTAAAAAGCCATACTTGACCCTACTTACAACAATAAATGACTCTAGGAATGATGTGGTCCTGGCTTCAATGAACATCTCTCTGCTATTTTAGAAGCTTATAAAAGTAATTAATAGAAATGATTACCATGTAATCCTCAGTAGAGAGCTCCTCTAAAGTCATGAAGAAACCTCAGTGTTCTGGAGAAGGAAATTTATGAGCAGCTTCAAATTCACATATTTCTAGCTAGCGACTGGCATCTTTCAATTTGCTTTCCTCAGTATGGAATTAATAGAGCTATGCACCAATAAGCAATTACAGTTGCTCATAGATTTTTTAATGTAAAACATAGTCAGAAAAATCGAAACATCTCAAAGAAATAGGAAGAAAATCTTGGAAGACACTGAGAAGAAAAAGTATATGTGTATGGAGGGGAGAGTCAGAGTAAAACATCATACAGTTTCCCTTCAGATCTCTCTTTTTTTTTCTTTTGCTTTTTGGAAGGGGAAGGCAGGGCAGTTGGGGTTAAGTGCCTTGCCCTAGGTCACATGGCTAGTGTTAAATCTCTCAAGCCAGATTTGAACTCAGGTCCTCCTGACTCCAGGGCTGGTGCTCTATTCACTGCACCACCTACCCACTCCTTTTCCCTTCAGTTCTTAAAGGGGCAGTTATAACTGGCTGCCTCCATTTGAGTTCTAGAGATCAGAGACTTGGTGGCTGAAGGTGACTGTCCCTCTTAGTTATAGAGTTATAGGATCATGGAATTAGAACTTACAGGAAACTTGAAGAGCATCTCATTTTAGATATCTCATTTTAGAAATGAGAGCAGATATTTCATTTTTGATATTTATTGGATATTAGAGAATATTAGATATTACTAGTTATCTCATTTTAGAAATGAGGAAACTGAGGCCAAGAGAGATAGGGGGATTTGACCAGTATTATTGAGCTAATAGGTGTCTGGAGAAGGACCTGAAACGCTTTCTTTGAGATCCTGGGTCTATTGCTGTATCCACTACAGTACAGTTCCTCCAGGCTGTGACACCTATGGGGCAGGACATACTTGTCACGATGTTGATGATAGGATACTGCTGCTCCCACAGCAACATCCTCCTCCCTTGGTGTCATCTCCTCCCTCTTTCCATCTCCTACAGACCATTTCAAAACTTGATGACACCAAAGTACATTCTTTGGCTAGGAATTCATCAGAATATCAATCCTACTCAGGACAAGGAAGGCAAATTATCTCTCTGGGATTACAGTTCCAAACTTTCCTAATAAAAGTTTCAGAATCATTCTTCCTCTGCAGGGAAAATCTGAATCTCTACCCAAATGCTAAAAATTATAAAAAAGAACGCTAAAAAATCTGTCTTCCTCCCAATGGTAGTTTTGTCTATAGAAGTCTAGGTTGATGCCAACATTGACTTCCCATAATCCGAGTTCTGTCACCCAAACACCACCAAACACAAATTCCATTATATTACAATAACTATATCCACACCTGAATGGTTACCTTTGAAGGACTATTCCTTCACTTATTAAAGATCCGATTTGATAGAGCATGGAAAGGAGCCAAAGATTGTATAGCCCTAGCCTAACGTGCGTTAATTTGTCTCTCTCCATGCAGACAATTCTTAAAGCTTAAGATACCATCTGAAGCTGGATAGTCTGCCAAGATAATGGACAGAGGTATATCCAGGAAAAATTTGTTCTGTAATAGAGAGAAGGACATTTTCATTAACCTTCCTCCCATTCCTACCTATTTACTGATGTTACTGTCCCTAGGTCAGTCAGCTTTTATGCAAATCTGTTTTCTCCCATACAAAGATGATGAACTCCAACTTCCTTTGATTAAAAAGGCAGGAGAATAACTACAAGATAGTTACTTTTATCTTGTTTTTGTTTGCTATTTGGAGGGGGGAAAGCAGGGTAATTGGGGTTAAGTGACTTGCCCAAGGTCACATGGCCAGTAAATGTTAAGTATCTGAGGCCAGATTTGAACTCAGGCCCTCCTGACACCAGGGCTGGTGCTCTATTCACTGTGCCATCTAGCTGCCCCAGTTGTTTTTACCTCTTATAGATAAATTGAATGTGTCAGGTTGTTTGTCAGTCTTTTCAGTGATGAAATATCAATGAGAAGACCATCGTGATTGAAAACAGCAATAACAATGAACTCAGTAAGTGCCCAATACTTCCCTTCGGTAAATGAGCATTGGCTAACCTAAGAAATATAGACCCTATATTTATTGTCAATTGTAGTTACTAATTTTGCAAAGCAAAGCAAGTATTTTGTGGAGATTGTTGGTTTTAGACAACCTTGTGATGAAATTAATTCTGTTTTCCTACATATATCTCTTGTAGATAGAATCTTAATTTATTCCTCTCAGGGAGTGAAAGAATTTTTAGTGTGTATGCATACACACACACACACACACACACACACACACACACACACCCCTCTTTCCTCTTCTCCCTCCCCCCACATAATAAACTACCACCAACAAAAACAAATCATCAACTTGAACAAAGAAAAAAAAAACCTGAGAAATAAAACCTTATTTAAACATCTAGCATTTAAAAGAGGAAAACCAAATAAATTAACTAGTAAAGGTAAAAAAAAAAGGATTTTGTGTTCCCTTCCAATTCTATATGATGTTTGTTTACCTTTGACTTTGCTTTTTCTTTTTAACAAGTTAAAATCAATAATATTTGATAGAGTTTTTTTTTTCTGAAATTCACTTTCCCTTGGGCTACTGAAGATATTGGAAAATGCAACCTTTTAGGGTGAAAGTTGCTATAGAGAGCCTGCCCTTATTTTTCTGTGATTTACTAAGAGAAAATTCCAATTAAAAAAATTCCATAAAGGATAAAAAATATTCTGGGATGAAGAAAGCGAATAATTTTGCTTTCTCCAGCTCGACGTGGAAAATAGCTTCAATCCCAAAGGACATGATTAAATCATAGGATTCAACAGTTCAACAAATATTTATTATACCATATAAGGCAGAATTAGATACCAGAAACACACAGACTAAAACCAAATATTTGATGCTCCCAAGGGTTTTACATTCTGAAAGAGCTTAAATTCTGCTAGGCCAGCGGTTTTCAACCTGTGGGTCGTGACCCCTTTGGGGTCGAACAATCCTTTCACAGGGGTCACAGGGGTTGCCTAAGACCATTGGAAAACACATATTTCTGATGGTCTTAGGAACCTCCTCTATCCATCTCCAAGTGGGTCTGCCTACATGCAGACATGCTCACATACGACTATTAAGAGGTTGCGGCTTTAGGATGGTTGAGAACCACTGTGTTAGGTGAATGACTGAATGAAAAAAGTATATGCTTAATAAGTGTTGACAATACAAATAGAAAAGTGGCATGGTTCCTTCTCTCAAGGAGCTCACATTCTAGTTAAGGGAGACAATGCAGATAGAAGTCATAAGCTACAAGTCAGATTGAAAGGCCCTGTGGTCCTTAATGTGTAAGTGAAGGGCAGACTATAAGTATTAGTGCTAAGGAGGGTTTAAGGGAAGATGCATTTAACAGGTACACACCACACTGAATGGAAAACACTACTAGAACAAAAAGAAATTCCTTGACTTCAGGGAGCTTATAATCAAATGGGTGAAGATAACACACAAAAAGGTGATGACAAGGTCAGAAAAAGGGTAGGATGAAGGTACTCAGCCCTCAGGCATTGTTTTCAAATCCAGAAAATAAGAACAGAGTCAGAAATAGAAATAATACCAATCAAGAGTTTGAGTTTTTCTAAAAATGAAGACTCCAAGGGGAGAAAGGTATAAAAGCCAAGCACTAGCAGTTTTCCAGGAGAATGCTTCTGTGAACAGCTTTTAAGGTTCTGATTACACAGTATAGTGAACACTCTATTCCATAACAAATCAAGGCAAAACATTGACAGAAAATCAAAGTACAGTATTCACAATATTACAAATTATCACAGAAAACCAAAATATAGTATTCACAACAGCTTATCATTAAAATGGTCACATAGTTTCCACCACAATGGCCACAAAGTTTTGAACAAAGAACAATCATTTAGTAACTCAATCACTGAAAATCTTCTCAATCATTCAATCATCACTAAGGAAGTTTGCCTCCCTAAAGGACACCAAGCACATTAGTCAAAGCTCTCCACTCATGGGGCATACTAATTTAACTCAATCAATCACTTATTCAGTCATCAATCATCAAGTACAATCATTTAGTCAATTAATCATTCTTCATCATTCACCATTCAATCATTAGAAAATATACAGACCCTCCACCCCTAGGTCACTAGTAAATTTACAATTTCTCAGTCAGTACACAGTACCCATGAAAAGTCTTCTTTTAGCTTGACTCAGGGTGGTCTCTCAGATTCCCTGGTTCCCATTCCATGGTCCCAGATCCTACCTGGATTCACCAAACTGTCACCTGAGTTCAAAGGCAGATAGCTCCCAGGTCCCTGTCCAGCTGTCTGTGCAGTTTCTGTTCCACATTGGAGCTCACAGTGTCCAGTCCATCTCAATCCTTCCCAGTCTCCATTCCTGAGAAGTCAAGGCTTAACAAAGCCACAAACAAGTTCAACAAAGTACCAACATCACAATCATGCTCTCTCAGTCTTTTGGTAGCTCTGGCTGGCCCTTGGAAATCCTCAGTAGCCTCACCAACTCTGGCTGGCCTTCAGCTCTGGCTCTCAGAAATCCTCAGCAACTCCAGCTGGCCCTTGGACTCATCAGTAGTTTCAGCTGGTTCCCAAAATCAAAATCATTCCATCCAGGTTTTCAAAATCAAAATCATCCTCTCAGACCTGGGAGGGGCTTTCCTCAGTGTCTCTTCAGCCTCCACTGAGCCTGCTTCAAGAAAATTTCAGTTCTCAATTCTCAGTTCTCTCCAGCAGCTGCTCTGCTTCCAGATGCTGGTCCCAAGAAATTCTGACTGTCCCTGTCTGGGGCTTTTTCTTATGTACACACAGGTTTAGCTTCCTGTTTCAGCCAACCCCTTCCTGTTAGGTCAGCAACAGGAGACAGGAGTTCATACCTTTTGTTTCTTTAACAGAGGTTTAATCTGAACTAGGTGCAAAGTACCTCTTAACAATGCAAAATGAACTTCATATCTCATTACTGTTACAAAAGGGTGGGTGAGACAAAACTCTTATAGAAGTTTTCCAGGGTGAACAGGCCATCACTAGGGGGATAGCTTTTTCAAGCAAGGAGACCCAGATGTTAAGGTAAATTCCAAGATAAGATAGCAACAGAGGAGGCATGCTTTAAGTCCAGAAGCTCAGGAACATGGCTGAAAAAAGAACAACACTTCAGTTAGCAATGCCTGGCTAGTTACACAATATAACAGGTCAATTCATGGCAAGACTGTGAGTTTCTAACCAGTTTTAGAGGGCTAGAGAATAGCTTTAAGGCCATTGTAACCACTATCCTTCTGGGCTACACTACCCCAGAGCCCCAGCAATATGAAGTAGCTTGGCTATGACCACCATTGTCTATCTTTTTCTACTGAGGAGATGCATGCTGAGGAATTGGGGTAGTATCAGAGGGCCTCTGCTGCTCCTTCCCTTGAGGGAACCCCAGGGACTCCACAGAGGAGTTGTTACTCAGGCCTAGTCCAGACTGAATGCTGCAGCTAACACAACAGCCAGTCAGGACAACAATATTTTTAGAGAAAGGTAAGCCTTTAGAGGTCACATAGTTCAACCCCCCTCATTTGACAGGTGAGGAAACAAGCTCCCAGAGATGTGAAGTGATTTATGCCAATGACAGAGAAATTAATAAATTATAGAACCACTATTTTAACTCATCTTTAGACAATACCCAGTCCTCGACTCTACACCATATTGCTTCTCTCTAGCACCTATATGTTAAATCCAAATTACTCAGAGATAATTTAGAAGAAAGAGCACAGAAAAGAGCAGTCTCTAAGCCTGAGAAGAGAAGAGATCTAGAATCAGAAGAGAGAAGATAAAAACAATCAACAAGCTCAAGCAAAGCAACAACCTTGATGGTATACCCACCTCCTTTCATCACAGGTAGAGAAAATCATTGTGTAGCATAATTATTTGTCCCCAGGGGAAATTTCCCATCGCACACACATCTCAGTTCTAATTGCTTTCCCCCTCTGCTTCAGATAACTTGGAGAAAGGGAAAAGTTACTATTGTTCTTCTCAGGGATGTTCTGTTCATTTTGCAACAGTTTTTGTATTAGTCTGGTTTCTCACTGCTTTGACTGTGCGTTAAATTGTAAATACCTTGAAAGTGGGATGGTCTTTTGCTTTCTTTGTTCCCTAACATTTAGCACAGTGGTTGTCACATAGTAGGTGAAAAAGGCCTTATATTGTGGCCGTAGAAGAAAATAGCCCTCTTTGTCCTATAAGATATATTTTTTTTTTCCATTTCCTTATTTTCAATAGAAAATCTTTCACTGTAGAGAAGCATGTCTTGGGCTTTTGTCAAGGTTTTGTACCAAATAGCATGCTGAATTTGGAGTCAAAATCTGGCTTCAAATACTGCTTTAAATACTTCACTAGTTATTTGACCCCCACAAATCACTTCACCCTCATTTTCTCATCAGTAAGATGAGGATAAAAATGTCAAAAGCACCTATATTACAAAGTAATAGAATGAAATGAGGTAATAGCAGCAAAGCACTTTGCATGTCTTTGAGTTATGATTATTACTACTTATATCAGATTCTCATAGTTCTGTATCTGCAAAGAATAGGAATTATTATAAGTGGCTAAATATAGTATTGACACCTAATGTCAAAGTGGCTTGTAAAGTTATGAAAAATGCATATTAAACTAACTCAGAGGCTTCGACTCATATCCATTAGGTTCCCATAGATAATAAAAAGGGAAAATGACATCTCTCGCCTCAAAAGTATATTTTTTTCCAATGGGGTAGGAGAGGAAATTTTTTTTTTAATTTTCATTCAATTTAGTTACTTTTACCTTACAACATTCAGTTCCACAATCTCTGAAGTTCCAAATTTTCTTTCCCTCCCTCTCCTTTCCCCTCTGTTCCCCCATCCTGCTACCTGGTGGCATGTAATCTAATGTAGGTTATACCAATACTTTCACATTAAACATTAATCAGGTTGTAAAGAAGAATTATAACCAATGGAATGCACAATGAGAAAGGAGGAATGAAACAAAACAAAAAAAAGGGTAGAGAGCAGGTAGTTTGCTTCAATCTGCATTCAGACTCTGTAATTCTTTCTTTGGATGTGGATATCCTTTTCCCTCATGAGTATTTTGGAGTTGTCTTATAACCTTGCATTGATGAGAGGAGCTCAGTCTAACAAAGTTAGTCATCACAGACATGATATCTGTAATTGGGCACAAAGTTCTCTTAATTCTTCTCTCCTCAATCAGCATCATTTTATATAAGTCTCTCCAGGTTATTATGAGGTTTGTCTGCTCCTCATTTCTTAAAGCAAAATAGTATTCCATTACATTCATATACTACAACTTGTTTAGTCATTCCCCAATTGATGTGCATCCCCTTGATTTCCAATTCTTTGCCACCACTAAAAGAGGTCCTATAAATATTTTTGTACATACAGGTCATTCTCTCACTTGTATAATCTCTTTGAGATACAGCCCTAGAAGCAATATTACTGGGTCAAAGGGTATGCATTTTTTCTATAGCTCTTTGCACATTGTTCCAAATTTTTTTCCAGAAAGGTTGGATCAGTTCACAATTCCACCAACAATGCATTAGTGTTCCAATTTTTCCACATCTCCAGCATTTATCATATTTCTATTTTGTCATGTTAGCCAATCTGACAGTTGAGATGTGTACCTAAGAGTTGTTTTGATTTGCATTTCTCCAATAGTGATTTAGAGCATTTTTTCATATGCTTTTAGATATCTTTAATTTCTTCCTCTGAAAATTGCTGTTCAGATCATTTGACATTTATCAATTGGGGAAAGACTTGCATTCCTATAAATTTGACTCAGTTCTCTATATATTTTAGAAATGAAGCTTTTATCAGAGACATTGTTTATAAAAATTCCCAATTTTCCACTTCCCATTTAATATTGGTTATATTAGCTGTATTTGTACAAAAACTTTTTGGTTTAATGTAATCAAAATTATCCATTTTTTAATTTTGCAATGCTTTCTATCTCTTGTTTGGTCTTAAATTCTTCCCTTCTCCATAAACCTGATAGGTAAACTATTTCTTGCTCTCCCAGATTGCTTAAAGTGTCAGCCTTTATATCTAGATTGTGGACCCATTTAGACTTTATTTTGTATACAGTGTAAGACATTGGTCAATGACTAGTTTTCCCAGAGGTTTTTGTCCAATAGTGAATTCTTATCAAAGGGTTTATCAAAGAGTCAATACTATAGTCATTGACTACTGTGTCTTGTGCACTTTATCTATTCCACCAATCCACTACTCTCTTCCTCAGCCAGTAGCAAGTAGGTCTGATCACTGCTGCTTTATAATATAGTGTAAAATCTGGCATGGCTAGGCCACTTTCCCTAGTGTTTCTTTTCGTTAATTTCCTTGATATTCTGGACCTTTCATCCTTCGAGATGAAATTTGTCACTATTTTTTTTAGCTCTGTAAAATAATTTTTGGTAGATTGATTGGTATGGCATTAAATAGGTAAATTATTTTAGGTATATATTTTTCTTTTTTATTATATGAGCTTGACCAAGCTGTGTGCAACTGATGTTTTTCCAGTTATTTAGATCTGACTTTATTTGTGTGAAAAGTTATTTGTAATTGTGTTCATATAGTTCCTGGGTTTGTTTTGGCAGGTAGATTCCCAAATATTTTATAATGTCTTCAGTAACTTTAAATGGAATTTTTCAAAAATAAATTTTTGTTAAGTGAAAAATGAAATTTTCTGTAGGAAAACAGGCACATGCTAATTCATTGTTGGTGAAGCTGTGAACTGGTCTAACCATTCTGTAAAGTAAATTTGAACTATTCTCCCAAAGTCACCTAAATGCTTACCCTTTCACTTCTCAAAAACACTCAAATGCCCAAATGTACTAAAATATGTATAAGTTTTTTAGTTGCAAAACAAGGAAATAAAAACAAGTAAAACAAAACAAAAGTGGCTGGAAAATTAAGGGCTGCCTAACAGTTGGGGAATGACTGAACATATTATGTATATTAATGGCCAATATATAAATGTAATGGAATATTGTGTCAAAATAAATTATAAAAGAGGCAGTTTCAGAGAAAAACTGGGAAGATTTATGTTAAATGATTCAGAATAAAGTGGGTAGAACCAGGAGAACAATCTATACAGTAACAACATTGTAATGATAAATATATATATATATATATATATATATATATATATATATATATATATATGCACTATATATATTTGAAAGACTTAAGAGGTCTGATCAATGCAATGACCAACCACAATTCCAGAGGACTAATGAAGTATTGACAAAGATGTGACAGATTTAAGATACAGACTGAGATGGACATTCATTTTTGGACAAGAATAATGTGGGAATTTGTTTTGCTTGACTATGTGTATTTATTACAAGGGTATTGTTTCTCTATCTCTCTCTTTGTCTCTCTCTCTCTCTCTCTCTTTCTCTCTCTCTCTTTCTCTCTCTACCCATCTCTATCTATTCTCTTTTCCATTATGAGAGAGGGTAAGAAAATAAATGTTTCTTTAATAGATAAAGCATTTTTTCAATACTTTGTGTTTACTTTTCTAAATTCATTAATTTATTTCAAACATTTTTGAGTTCCAAATTCTCTTCCTTTCTTCTATCTCTCCCCCACCCACTGAGAAGGCAAACAATGCATCAATTTGACCTGTGAAATCATGTAAAACTTTTTTTTTTCATATTAGCCACATTACAGAAGAAAACAAAAGAAAGAAATCAAGAGAATTATACTTCAATTTATACTCAGAGTTCATCAGTTCTCCTTTGGAGGTGGATAGATTTTTTTGACCATGAGCTTTTTGAATTGTCTTGGATCATTGTATTAATTAAAGTAGCCTAGACTTTCCCAGTTGATCATTATTACAATATTGCTGTTACTGTGCCCAATGATCTCCAGGTTCTGTTCACTGCCCTTTGTAACAGTTCATTTAGGTCTTCCCATTTTTTTCCTCTAAACTACCCATCCTCGTAATTTCTTTTAGCACAATTGTAGTCCATCACAATCATATACACAGCTTATTCAGTCATTCCCCAATGGATGTGCATCCCCTCAGTTTCCAATTCCTTGCCTCTTAAAAAAAAACCTCTATAAATATTTTAATACATATAGGTCCTTTTTTCCTTTGATTTTTTTTTGAGGGGACGCAGACCAAGAAGTGCTATTGCTGGATAATTGTACGATCAGTTTTATAGCCCTTTGAGCAATGTTTCAAGTTGTTCTCCAGAATGGTTGGATCAATTCATCACTCTACCAACATGTCATGTGTGTACCCATTTTCCATCATCCTCTGCAGAATTTATCATTTCTGATAGGTGTGAGGTGGTATATCAGAATTGTTTCAATTTGCCTTTCTCTATCAAATAGTGATTTATGGTATTTTTTTTTCATATGACTAGAGATAGTTTTGATTCTTCTTCTGCAAACTTTCTGTTCATGTTTCCAATCATTTATCAATTGGGGAATGGCTCTTATTTTTATAAATTTGACTTAGTTTCCTATATATTTGAGAAATGATGTCTTTATCAGAAAAACTTGTTGCAAAATTTTTTGGTATTACTTCATCATCTATGGTACCTTTTAGAAAAATGTGGTTTCCCTGATTATTTCTTCCGAATAGATCTATTTGTGCTTTAGCTTTGTCAGAGATCATGATTGTTATCCCTGCCCTATTCATTTCAAATGAAGCATGAAAGTCTCTTTTCTAGCCTTTCATTTCAATTCTGCATGTGTCTTTTTGTCCCAGGTGTCTATCTTGTATACAACATATTGTTGGATCCTGCTTTCCCATCCATTGTGCTATCCCCTTCCATTGTATGGGTTAGCTCATAACACTCCTTATATTATAATCATTATCTGTACATTTTCCTTCATTCCATTTCCCTCTATTTATCTTCCTTTTTATCCATTTCTTCTTCAAAAGTCTGTCTTGGTTCTGATCACTATCTTCCCCAAGGTGGTGTTAATGTGGTTTTTTTTGCAAGTGTGTTCTCTGCTTTCCTGTTTCTGCCCTCTGATTTTTTTTTCCCATGAAGGGTCCTTGTTCCCCTGTACCTGCCAGTCTGAAGGTTTTTCCTGGTCCTGGTACTGTGACCAGGTCCCTTCTTCCTTTCTGAGTAATTACAAGTATTGCTTTTTGATCTGGAACAGTGACCCAGAATTTCTCATGGGCAATAGACTTACCAAGCAGCACCAGATGCACCTAGTGCCAGCAAAGGTTCCTCTGTGATCTCTTTCTGACCCATTGTCTGACCCCCTTTCCCTTTCTGTGCTGAGAGCACTTGAAGCTGCTGCTGTCATAACACCTCTGAGGCCCACTGGTGGTACTCTAGGCCTTTGGCTACCCCTGTGTTACAGACCTCTCCTGTGGGCCTCCTCAGTTGTTTTACGCTGGAAAAATACCTCCTTCTGACCTTTTGTGCGATCTGCCACTCAAAATTTTGATTTGAGGTTTTTTTTTTAAAAAGTTGTTTTGAGTGGAATGTTGAGAGAGTTCAGCTGGGTTCCAGCCTGTATTCCGTCAACTTGTTTCCACCCCCCAAACTCTTTTTTTTTTCCAAAGTTACTTTTAAGAAAAATAATCCGGTTGAATGTGTTTTGCTGTTTTTGATGGTTTAGATTAAATATAGGCTTCACACTGTGATCAGTGTCCTGGGTAAGGCCTCTAATCACTGTTTTTGAGGCATCTGAATCTCTCAATTTGTTCATTCAATTGATGAGTGTTTCTTTCATTTCCTTTTCTGGCTTGGTTGTTCAATTATAAGTAGAGCCCTGAGACTATGTTTGACTCTTCATTGCCTGGTCTCAATTTACATGTTCATTCTTATGATTCACTGTTCCTCTACCTAAACTTCCTAATTCCCTAAATTGCTATGTGATTTTCTCCCACTCACTTAAACTCCTACCCAACTACTATCAGGAATGGTGTTTCCCTTTCCTCTAGGCTAATCTTAATTTTGCATGTCTTTTCAAGACCCCTAAACTTGAAAAAAATATTCTCCTCATTTTATAGTGCAGTCATATTCCCCTCCCAGTGACATTTATGTGCTCTTTGTGGTTTGTATAGTTAAGAAGAAAATCGAATTCTTCTTCCATGAGGTAGCTCTTAAATATTTGAAGATACTAATTATATCTCCCTTTATGAGCTCTATTTTCATGCTCCTAGTTAACCTCTCTGTAAAGAGAAGACCCATACCTTTGTTAAATAGGGAGTGAAAGGGTGAAGAGAAGGAAGAAATTGCAGCCTCTTAAGGCCTTCTTTGGGAAACAGAAGCATTAATAGTTTTATAGTTCACGCACATTTCGTTATAACTCCTCTAGTTCTAGAGGGTTTTGCTTTTTTGTTTTGTGTTGTTTTGTTTTTAAATTTCCAGGTGGGCAAGTTATTTGAACCAGGTAGAACAGGTTTAACTTTGTTTCCTACTGAGTTCTGACTCGTGAAATGTGCCTGGAGGAGAAAAAACACACCCACACCAAGAAAATGATGATGAAGGAGCCATGAGTCAGGTCTATTTCCTCAAGAATTACAGGATCAGACAGAAAAAAAAAAAGAGAGACATGAAATTCAAGTAGGAAAATGCTGCTCCCCTGACTCTCTTGGGCTAGTTTAAGCTCTAACTTTTTTTTTCTTTTAGCTGTGTAAACCTTCATAGAACAGAAGCTGACTTACACTCAAGCCTGATTAACCCAAAACAAAATATCAAAGCTTGTTTTCAGTGCCTCCTGCAGCTTCAGATGATCTTCCTTCCCACTTACACTCTTCAGGGGCCTGAAAGCCTTATGCTATCCCCTAAATGTCAAAACCAGTTTCTTTGTGATGGGCCCTAGAGGCAGCAGATTCTCCACAAGACTCTTAAGCCTTTTCTATTTATTTCCTCCAAATCAAAACTTAGATATCCTGTGCCCTATTCTTTTGGAATGTTGCTTTTTGAGACCAGGTTATGAAGAGTCAAAACTATGCTTTCTAAGTTGAAGAGTTCATCAAAATACCATCAAAATATCAAAATAGCTACGCATTGGCAGGGCTTAGCTTAGATATTAGCACCAGTGGGTAACAATATTTTAACTCAGTGAAAATTCAGATCTTTATAGAAATTGAGGGAATCTAATGACAGCATTTGATTTTATTTTTTTGCTTTTTGTTGTTGTTTTTTGGAAGGGGAGGAAGGGCATTTGGGGTTAAGTGACTTGTCCAAGGTCACACAGCTAGTAAGTGTGTCAAGTGTCTGAGACCGCATTTGAACTCAGGTCCTCCTGACTCCAGGGCTGGTACTCTATTCACTGAGCCACCTAGCTGCCCCAATGACAGCATTTTTAACAGACTTGCTTTCTGTTCCATAAGAGCTTTCAATACCTCTTTTATTTCTACTACTGAGAGAATATCTGTTATAAGATTTTGTTTTTCTTTTTCTTTTTTACCCAAGTGGGGAAAGGTTAGACTAAAGGGAGAAAAAACAGATTTTGTTAATTGATAAATAATTGATTTTGATTAGTAATTGATAAATAATTTAAAAGTCTTCCTATTTAAGACCTTAATTGCCAGATAATTTATTTATCTTTACTGAAAATAGACCTTTTATAGAATCAAAATATTCAAAATTCACATGTAGCACACACATCTCCAGTCTGTTCCTTTTAGATAGTGAGTTTTTCTCTCATGTTGTCATTCATAAGACTATAGAAAGTTACCTGAAATAAAATAAATGAAAAATACACAAATACCATAGGACTTGGTATATTGTGAAATATAGGGACTATTCAGATACTCACTGGTAAGCATATCATTGTATGAAAGGAAATGCTGTAGTATGCATTATGCAGTTCTAATTTATCGTGTGGAATTGGGTTCTTTTATTTAAATGACCATAAATCTGAAGTGTATAATGGAGTGATGTTTCTGCATGATGAGCAGCATCCCTATTTCAATTCCTCTGTGCAGTTTGTCTTTCACAGGAGCCCAGGTCTAGGCTCTGAAAATGATAGGACTATACCATTTGCTTGCTTTGATCATTCTGCTTATTTAATGATGGATGTGAAACATTCCTGTGGTAATATATATCAGCAATGAAGATGACCCAAATGATCAGATCCATCATGCTCTCATCCTGTTTGGTGGCCATAAATAGACATTGCCTAAGAGTTTTTTTTTAAACAAAACTGTAGATAGCATGATTTACCATCTAATCTAGGCCTAGGAACATTTCGAGAAATCTACAATGACAGAAAAGAAATACATAATATTTTTAAAGCAGAAACATTTCAGCCTTTGTGTTTTTTTTTGAGCTAGATAACTAGAGATGCTGTCTAAGTTCTCAAGTCTAATTCTCAATTTTTTTTCTTTAGTGGGGTAACTTGGCTTAAGGGGACCTAATTTTAAATTTACACATGTCCATGGAGTAGATGGAAGGCAATCTCATATGGGAAGGCACTATCTACATGTATTCTACTCAGAGAATGAGCCTTTTCTTGTAACAAAGAAAAAACAACTAAACAAGCAATGTGGCCATGTCTGATGGTGTTTGTAGCGTTCTGTGCCCATAATTTCCCACCTCTCCAAGGGAAAAAAAAAAGCAAATTTCTTCAGGCGGCCATGGAGAAGTCATTTTCTAAGCTTCTGTTTCCTCCTCATTTACATTACCTACTTCCCAAGGCATTTGTGACAAAGGCACTTTGTCAGCTTTAAAATACTTTATAACTGTTATAATTATTATTTGAGATATTTTTTAACCTAATGTGATGATTTTGGTAAGCATAGTTTTAGTAATTATATTTATTTAATTAAAAATAGTTTCATGATGTTACTTTTTCACATCAAAGACATTTTCAGATGTACTAGTGAGTGAATAAGCATTGATTAGTCAGTTATAATGTATGACACTGTGCTAAGTTCTAGGGATATAAAGAGAGGCCAATATAGCTCCTGGACTCAAGGAGCTCCCATTCTTCCATGTTATTCCCATAATATGGAAGACAACATATAAATAACTACTTACTTTAAAATATATGTTTATATGTACATGTGTATATAAAGATAATGTGTGTGTGTGTGTGTGTGTGTGTGTGTGTGTGTGTGTATTCACAGAAGAAAGAAGATAAATATCCCAGACCAGGAATAGGAAACCTGTGGCCTCAAAGCCACATGTAGCCTTTTAGGTCCTTGGTTACAGCCTTTTGACTGAGTCCAAGTTTTACAGAACAAATCCTGTTATTAATGGGATTTGTTCTCTGAAGTTTGGATTCAGTCAAAAGGTCATACTTGAGGACCTAGAAAGCCACAGGTTCCCTACTCCTACCCCAGAAACTCAGTGAGACTTTCTTCGTAACTTTGGAAAAAAAGTTAAGTAAAATTAACTTACAAAACAACTATGCTTCACAGTGTATGTAGCCTTCTGTACACACAGTCACTCACCTCTCCAAAAAAAGAAGATGTATTTCTTAGTCTCTCTCTAGGACTAAAATTTGACATCAGACGCGCCAAATAGTTTAAATATTACTTTTAAACATCTTTTAATGCATTGTCTTCAATCACTCATCTCAAATATGTAAGTTAAATACCTGCTACCAGGGTAACCACGAAGTACACCTTTGGAAGAAAAAACATAGAAATGTAAGAGCCATTGAGACGCCATCTAGTTCATTGAAAATACTGAATCTACTGCTCTCTGTGGGGTGTTTGATCAGGGAAGCTTCAGTACCCTTAAAAATTTGTAGAGACCCATAATAACCTCTTGTCTTAAGAAAGTGAATCCTCCCTACTTCCTCTCTAAAGGAAGTGAACTTGGAGTTGAGAGACTAGCAACTGTCACATACAGGTTGAACCATTAAACTAATTTACACAGTGGTGGAGGACAAAATCTCGATTATTTGCTCCTCCATAACATGGTTCAGGTCCTTGCTTCCTTAACTAATGTGGAACCATGTACTGAAGCATCTTCTCAGCAGGAGCAACTGCTGCCCCAGAATTCCCCCTTCTCTGCTGCAAGGTTTCTTCCAGGAATTCTCTTCTAAGAGGCTCATTGAGATATCATTGGAATGTCCTATTATATGTATATTGTATACTGGTATATAGTATACTATAGTATATAGTCCTAATTCTTTCAAACAGATTGTCTGTGAGTTCATCCATACTTTCCAGAGTGGATGGGGTTGGAGAGATAAATAATTTAACTAAAAACAAAGGCTCACCTCTGTAAGCTCATTAACTTTTTAGCCCTAATATATTGAAATACTCAAGATATTGGATAAATGAGCTTCTCTTCAGAATTCAAGACTTAGAGTGTTTCTCTCTCTCTCTCTCTCTCTCTCTCTCTCTCTCTCAAAATTATTTTCTGTTCTTCCTGGTACCATCATAATTCATTTCATCTCTATGCAGTGAGAAATCACAGAGTTATAACCACTCTCCAACCATGTATATACATGCATGCTTATTTGCATCCCACCTTCCATTAGAGCCCATAAGTCTTTCATTATGGTACAATTAGTTATCCAGGTCATGACTTGGGTTTGGTTGGCTTTCCAATTTTGTTCAAATCTTCTTTTAGAGGAAGAGACTAGGCACTGGATAAAGCAGTACAGTTGGAGAGTAAGCTAATTACTGAGGTGTGCCAAATAAAGCATGGTTATTTGGAATGTCTGCTAGAGAGTGAGTTGGAATCATCACTCTTATTTCAGTTATAAAATCCAAGCTGGCAAGAGGCTGCTGCAACACTAATGACAGCCAGTCGCCTAATTACTTCAGCAGCAGAGGCTCTCCAATTTATTAAAGCAAAAAGAGTCATAAGTTGCGAACCTGGGGCAGCAAATAGCTTCCAATTAAAAACCTGTTAAAAAGAATGGATAGCATTTAATAATATAGAGGTCCAAGCAGATGTATTCAAATGTTGTTGTGTTTTATCCATGAACCTAAATATGCAAGTGATGTACAGGGAATTTAAAAATATTAAATTAAATCTATGTATTAGCATGGAATGATAAATGAGATTTCTTAAATTATAGTGTCTACTTCTGGATCAACAATGACATATTTCTGGTAGACATATATGTGTGAGTTTGTGTTTGTGTGTATGTATATATATATATAAAAATATATATATACATATATATGTAGACATATATGTATATATGTATATATGTATATATACCCATACCCACACATACATACTATATACATATACACATATTTTTTGCTCTGAGTAAGCTAAGTGATCTTTATCTCATTCATATGCTGATTGTTTATACATGTCCCTTTTGCTGTATTTCATGGGGGAGAAAAATCATTGAATTTGTAGTTTTGACCTGAGCTATGAGCTATGTTCATCTTCCTGAACGCATATCTGACATACTAGCTGTGTGACCCTGGGCAAGTCACTTAACCCTGTTTGCCTCAGTTTCCTCATCTGTAAAATGAGCTGGAGAAGGAAATAGCTAACCACTCCAGTATCTTTGCCAAGTAAACCCCAAAATGGGGACACAAAGAGACTATCAGACTGAAATGACTCAACAACAACAAACAAAGAAAAATGGTAAAATGATGAGGGCTTTGATATAGTGTTCAATATTGAAATTGAGTTGATAGTACTTGTAGTCCTTCAACAATATTAAAACAACAGAAACTTGGCAACTGATTGCCAAGAGTAATTAGCTTAAATAGGAAGCTAACAGGATCTGATGTTTTTGTGAGCTCTTCTCTATCTTCCATCTTTTCCTTCCCTGCTGTATGCTTGTACCAGTGTTCCAGATTATCTCTCTTCTGCATTGCCCAACTGAGGGGATACTTCTTGCTGTTTGCCCTAAACATTATTTGTGACATATGACCCAGTGCAAAAATTCCTAGTTAAGTCTCTGGTGTTCACTTCTCTCATGGATGAATGTTTCCTGAAACAACTGATATCTTCTACTTCGAACTTGTTCTTTTTCTTAATTGTCTTTAGTGTGAGGACTTTTATGCTAGATGGCAATTTTGTTTTTTGTAAATTTTACTGACAGGAATTAAGTTCAGTTTAAATATCCTCAATTAGAAGATTTGCTACATAGGCACATATGACGGTAATGAAGGCTTTCTGATCCATTTGAATGGATTCCACCAATTGGGTTCAGTCCTAGAGAGTAATGGCAACAAACCTGGAAGTACCGACAGTTCCCCAGGTGATGTGACAGAATAATCTTAAGTCACCAAAATATTCCTAAGGCTCACATAAAGTGGTTAAGAGAAAGAAAAAAGGCACTTTTTATGTGGATTTCATTTGAAGCTAATTGTTTAATTAACTAAGATATCTTAGCTTCTTCTAGCTAAGGGGAAGAAGGAAGGAATATTTAAAAATCTAATTCAAATGCCATTTGACTTTGATTCTCGAGTTAAAAAAGGGTTCTATATATTGAATGAAAAATGTTAACAGTCATGGTATTTTATTGCTCATGACTTTTAGAAATTGATCTTGTTTTTATACCAGAGCTTGAAAACATTTTTTTTTTCTGGTTTCTATCTTCTAATAAAGATCTGTTAAGTTAACTTCAGGTTCATTAAGAAAAATCCAGGAAAGCATAGAGTTTTCAGGGAATCATTAGACCCTTTACGATTGCCTAGGATTTCAAGACCCTCTTGACATTAAAGTGATGCACAAAGTTTTTCAATTGAAGGACATGACATTGCTTCAGTTCATCTTCAGTTAAGTTCAGGCTTCTTCAGTGGAGATACAATTGCATCTCATGTTTTTTTTTTAATTGACCCCACCAAAAACAAATAAACAAACATCCATTACTGTATTTTTGAAAGTTCTAAGAAAATACTAGTGTTGACATATAATTTCAACATTACTATGAAGCTAGAATTTCCATGAAAATTCCAACAATTTTGTTGCTCAGATTTTACGTGCTCTATGTGATGTATATTTACAGTTTTGACTATCAAGATTAAACTTTATAATGAATTTGAAAACAACTCAGTTTGAGATAGAATTTGAATTTATTTATGGAAATTAGAAAACAGAAGTTATATTGTCCCTATTGGGATAATTTGCTTCTTTTAGAAAGAAAAAGACAATTGTTTGGAAGAAGTGATTTCAAAAATACTTTATATAGAATATTTTAGAGGTTTCTGGAACCTCCCTTTATAACATTCCTATACTCTCTAAATTTAAGTTAAAAATAATCTAACTATAACTTGACTTGCTGTGTATATATATATATATATATATATATATATATATATATATATATATATATACACACACACACACACATATATGTTTGCTTATATGTTTTGTGTGTGTGTGTGTGTGTGTGTGTGTATTCATTTCCATAAGGGACTATTTTTTGTGTAAATCTCTAATCATTTAATTTTAATATCCAATACAATGCTTTAGTGTTAGGATCATAGATTTAGTGCTCAAAGGAAACTCAGAGATTAATTTATTCTTCGTTACCAGATATATTTTTTGTCCTGTCAATGCTCTGATTCCTATTTTCTTGATAGTCTTGAAATCCTTCATGTTCTTCTTAAGATGTTGGGATAATTCTGCTGTTGAATTTTGACCAATGTTTTATAAGAGAAATATTACTCCTTGATACTATTGGTCATACTCAGGGGTCTCAACCCACAGTTTAAGAAGCACTGAAGTGGTCACAAGTGGAAAAAGTTTAAGAAGTCTTGTTGGAAAGCTAATAAAAAAACAAACAAAAAAAACTTGGTGTTGTGGAGTGGGTGGGGTGGGGAGGGAAGCACCATTAAAAAAATAGTCACAGGATTTAGCTTTAAATCCTAACTCTGCTCATTGGATTAGTTCAATATTCCAATTAACTTCAAATTCTTCATTTATGAAATCACATTGTTGGAGTAGATTATTTTTGGGTCCCTTCTGGTTTTTATCTTATGATCCTAGGGGGTGAATATTACCAATTCATAACCAGCATGTGGTCTATTACAATTTTTATGTATCTTTTTACTATGTATTTGTCCATTTCATCTTCACTTCTCTAGGATATGAGCAGTAATCTTGTTTTCTCCAGCTAATTATAAAATTTTAGAGCTGGAAGGGTCCTTAGGTATGATCTAATTCAATACTTTTCTATCTATGAGATCAGTCCTCTATTTTATTAAGCTTTCTTTGATGTTTATCTCTTCTTCCTATGATGATTAACTTAAAATTTTGGCTAGGTTTGCCCTTGTCCACTCACTTCGTCATACAGTGATCCCCACTTCTATTTCAATATACCAGTTCTTAGATCTATGATCTAAATGATCTAAATCCAAAGTTATAGATTACAACCTTCTCATTCTTTGAAACTCTTGTCTGTATTCTATAAATTTGCCACATGTAGATTCCTCTTATGGATTGTCCTTCTTCTAGAGCTTTTGAAATTATCTGGGTAACAATGAAACTGTGCATCAGTTTTCCCTTACCCTTATTGCCAGAACAACAATCTTTATTTTCTAGTCATAGATTTCCAATCACATATTTTGCATTGCTTTACCTGTGCATTTCTTCCTTGATAATATGCCAGAGCCAACTCATGCCCTCTATTCATCTCTTCACTGAACTTTGGTTGACCTACAACTGTGATTCTTCCAAAGCTCTGGTATTCCATACTTCACAGCCATATAGCATTGCTACATTGATCTTTAAGACTTTGCAAACACTTGCATAAATATGGCCTTTATGTTCTTTACTAATTTAATGAGCTTCCATTCAATTTTTTGGAGAGGTATCAATAAAATATTATACTTTAAAAAACAAATCATGGTTGAGAACAACTTAATTATGTTCCCTATGGATAAGAAGCCATAGGATACATATGAAGGAAGACATATTTCTCCCTTGTTTCCTTCCTTCTTACTGAAAAGGATTGGAAGGATATTGAGTCCACTAGCCACAAAAAATCTACCAGAATCAGTCATATGAATTTAAATTAAAACTAAAGTCAAGTAGAAGTCATCAATAATTTAATTTATAGTTTATGACTAGTAGTATGGCTTCCTTAGGGACCTCTAATTGCAAATGCTGCATTTTGGATCAGTGTTTCCTGTCTTTCCAGTAGTGGCAAATGTAAAGTTGTTTCAAATGAGCAGAATTGAGGTTTCTTGCTTTATATCTAATTAGCATTAGCAAGTTCCAGTCTCATAGCAACCCAGATCTGATGATGAACACCTGCCAGCCCAGATGGTTTAGGGAGGAATTTTTTTAGTTAAATAGAATAAAGTTCTGTTGCTGAGTTGTCCAAGCTATTATTTAAAAAGGAATTTTGCAAGAATTCTAAAAAAAATATTATCATGAAATCTTAACAACAAGTGGCTCCAAAGTTTCCATGTTTGACTGCCATCACTTCTGGTGCCTCAAATTTCTTTCTTTCTTTTTTATGACTCTATAAACAATGCCCAGGTCCTGTGCCTCATTCTAGCTATACAATATTATCAATGATATTGAATCTCACTGGCCATGGAAACACCAGCTTAGAGGAATTAATAGCATCTGTACAGTTCCTAAACACATTCTTTATTTTTATATCTTCTTTTAAATAAATTGTATCTATGTTTCTACCACTATTGAACTGACTAGTACCTAAAACAAAATATTCTAAGTAAGACATTAGGGAGGTATTGAGTTAGCTATTTTAGCCCACTGTGGTACCTCTGAACTCCTTCAGCATCTCTATGATGCATTGTCTGCTTATTTTCTGTAACTCAAGCTTGTTATTTAGATTTTTTTAATGTATAATTGCTGGTCAGATACTGACCTTTCTTCCCCTGGACTTTATTGATAATGGATACCTCAGCAAAGATCTGTTGTTAATGAAGACAATGAGGAGGTACAATTAGAGACAGGTTGGTATATTACATTGAAAGTGAAATTCTGCCTTTGATATTCACTAGCTACGTGACCATTGAACATCCATTTAGCCATTCAGATGCTCAGTTTTCCTAATCTGAAATGGGAGAACTAGTCCAGATGACGTCTAAATAGCACATATCAGTCTATTTCTCATACTATATACTTTCCAAATGATTTAATCCTTACTCCTCAGATGTTAATTAGAGCTCTCTTCTCAATTATGCAACTAATATGTATTCTTTCATTTTAGAATGCTGTCAATATTACAAAAGTAGATCAATGACAATAACTAATACATTTACAGAGTTCCAGATTTAGTATAATAATGACCTAGGGTAAGATCCTTCCCTTTATACTGTAGGTCTGGTTTTTAGTCATGAGGGTGCCAGGTCAACAAATTCCATGACATGGTAGCAACAAAAATAGCTTTTTTTGAAGATCATAAAAATCAAGGCAGAAAACTCATGTAGGAAGGTGTTGGAGCCTGCTTGTAGAGGCTTGGGAGAGTCATTAAAAAAAAGTCAGTGTGAGTATTTACACCTTGAAAATTCACAAATGCTACAAATTAGGGCTTGATTTCTTTTGTTAATTGTCTGCTTAGAAGAGAGAGGGAGAAAATGTTAATAATGAAGTTTAAAGTTTAAAAATCTTTGGAGTGTGCATTTTCTCCCCTCAACCTTTCTACCCCCACCAGAGAGTTTGTGGATAAATATTTCCCAACATGCCACTGGACCAACTTTTTTGTATTTGGAGGAAACACTGGTGGTATCTCTGTTAAATGGTTCCTATATTGGAAATTTGTAGTATTACTGGATCATTATGAATGGAGGATTCAACAAAATGAGGAGCACAGTCTCTTTTATTCAAACTGTACCAAGGTATGCAATATAGGCATTTGTTACAGACAAGGGACTTCTATTAGTCACTACTTGAATGAGCAAGTGCTGTGTATATGGTGGTTGTTTCACAAATAACACAAGGGAAACACTGGAGTTTTTGGACTCCAGCCTCTAACAGGTTCACTCTTGATTTGGTCAGATGGGAAGGATGGGAAGACAGCTTCAAAGGGGTAAATAATCTTACTTTATTCCAGTCTATTCTTCTCAAGAGGGTTTGCTGATAATGGGAGCACCAACTTCTACTGCATCCTCCAATCACCCTTCTTCCAGGGGTGGGAGAGAATATAGTGGGAGCTATAACTCCTATGGGATCCACTAAGTCTCAATGGGGCCCAGTGGAGACAAACACAGAAACTCCCCAAGCCTTGATGGGGGCTGATCAAGGCACACACAGCATCATACTGTCATATTCCCCTATGGATTCTTCTACTCACTGACCAATACCCACTTGCTTTACAGGGCAGTAGACAAAGATGGAATATTGCCATCAATAGCCTTACAGGGTAACTTTAACAATATCATCATTCAGTGTAAGTGTAGTAAAAAAAAATTACATTATGCCACCCTGTATCTCACTGCGCAAGCATGGTGATGATGTTTACAGCCAGGGTCCTGGGAAATATTATCTAGTATCTTTGACACTATCCCCTGAAAAGAATAACAAAATTCTCCTGTGGTCTCCTGGACAGGTTTGCAGAGAGACCATTCATAGAGTTGGAACTGAGAGATATCCTTTATTCCCCTTGTCTTTCCTTTAAAATTCTTCTGAAGATTACTTGTCTTTTAAAGATGCTTTCCATGCAACCTTGGGCAAACTACCTGTTTCCCAATTTCCTGATCCTTATTTCCTGAGAAAAACAGACCTTTATCTCAAAGATAAAATAATCAAGAAAAGGTTCTAGATCTATTTGTTTACCAATGTATATATTGCTTCACTTTCTAATCTTCTATTCTACATGCAAAATTCTTGTCCATTGTAGTCCAATTTGGCCAACAGTGGATATGTTGCTAGAGGAGCTGAATCTTATCACTCTTGACAATCTTTTATTCTTGATGGATAAATAGAAAAAATTGCAAACACACACACACACACACAAACATTACCTTACTCCATTTGCTCAATCACTCAAAGGCTTCCCACTCCTGAATCTCAAAAGGGGCAGGAAAGCACAAAAGGCCATCTACCCTTAAGTTACAACAAAGTTAAGCTCAGCATTGAATACCCAAGGAAAGGGCCTTCTTTCATCTTTACTCGAGGCAAGCCCTCAGCAATCTCAGTTCCTGGGGAGACAAGGCTCAACAAAGCCATAGCCAGTGTCCTGATCAAGTCACTCGCTGCCTGTAGAACAGTCCCAGAACCCCTGAAAACATAAGCAAGGCCCTCTTCCAGGATTTCTGTGTAGGTACCACAAGCAAATCCTCCTTCAGGGCTTCTAAACCAACAGCCAGGTTCCAGGGCCTCTACAACAGCAGCATTGTCCTTCAACCATCAGGTGAATCTGTCAAAACAACATCAAAACAGACAGACAAAATACTGGCATCAAAGCCATGCCTCCTCAGTCTTTGGCAGTTCCAGGTGGCAGTTTCAATGGGCTCTCAGCAGTCTTTCTCTCAGCAACTCAGGCTCCACAATACTGGATACTGCTCTCCCCAAGTCCTTCTGGCCTTCTCTAGGCTTGGGCCTCTCTCCCAATTCACGGCTCCTCCCAGTTCAGCCCTCTCTCTTCACATCAGCAAGTGCATCCCACAAGTGGGATTTACAAGCTCTGGGTTTTAACACTCAACCAAAAACCAAGCCAATACAGGGGCATCTCCAAATTCCATTACCAATACAAGGCACAACTCAGTCATTTTTTAAAGAATCTGTTTCCTTGTCTTTAAAATGAAGGAAAGTCTGTTAAAAGTCAAAATGATTAAAGGCAACCACCTAGATGAACTCTCTCAGCATTATCTCCAAACAACTTTAAAATAATATCTCAGATCAAATTTTGCAATAATGTAGTTAAAAAAAGTTTCGGATGAGACATTTTTCTGGCCTGAGGAAGTATAAGAGGTCAGCAGGAGAAATCTGTTTCCCCACATTGGAGGCATATCCAGAGTCCAAACACATCATGGTGGCTGCCCATTCAAGGGTAGAGAGAAGTGCTGGTGGTTGGTCACAAGGAATCAGGAGCCCTAGTCACAGTTCAAAGACCAAGAGGCATGCTAGAACTTGGAAATGCATGGATCTGGTTTCCTTCCTGGTTAAAAACAAGAGCACTGACCAGGAGATAAATGACCACACCTCTTCATGGATCATACCACATCAAATGTGCAGAACACCAGAACTAGCTCTGGGGACAGCAGCACAAAAAAGCCTGAAGCTTAAAATAATGCTTCCACATCCCCAGCTGAGCAGATTCCAACTCTAACCTAAAGTACAAAGTCAAAGAGTAGTCTAGGAAAATAAGCAAACAACAACAGCAGCAAAAAATTGACCATAAAAAGTTACTACAGTGTCAGGGAAGACCAAGCCATAGACTCAGAAGAAGACTGAGGCTCAATCTAAGCCTCAAAGAAAAATTCCAATTGGACCCAAATTCACCACGAATTCCTTGAAGAATTAAAGAGAGAGATAAAAGTGGTAGAAGAAAAAAAGGGAAACAAAATGTCAGTGATACAAGAAAATTATGAAAACAGAATTAACATCTTGGTAAAAGAGGAACAAAAATCTGCTGAAGGGAAGAGGTCCTTAAAAAGCCCAATTGACCAAATGGAAAGTGAGAAACAAAATCTCATGGAAGAAAATACTTGGAATAGCTGTGTAAGTGGAGCACCACCACTTCTATGGCTACTGCTGATGCTGCATCAGAGGAGGCAGGGAGGGAGGAAGTTGTAGGGGCTGTGGCTCCTCTCACCTTCTCTTCCACCTCCACCCTCTTCTATTCCCAAGTCCTTCTTTTAAGGGTTGATAGATGAAGGAAGAAGCTAATAACCTGATACCCCCCTGGGATACTTACTTCCCACTGGGAATTTGAAGTATTGCCTATTGATTTTTAATCAAATTTTAGACAGAAGTAATTTTCATCATCTGTGGAGCAATGTTCTTCCGAAAGTCTGTGCTAATGGACATGCTAACCACTATTATCATGTCACTGAAGGAGAGTAGGTGAGCTTCTTACCTGAGTACATCAGTGAAGATTTTGGTTCTCTTGGACCTGAAGTCAAAGAGTACTACAAAGTTAAGGGATGTGAACTGTATCGGCAAGCACCCTAGCATACCTAGGGCGGCTACTAGCACAGGTTCTTAGATCTGCTTTTCTAAAGGAAAGCAACTCAAAGTGGGTTAACAATCTTACTTTAATCAATCAAATACCATTTACCTAGTTCAG